>CM052363.1:1107529-1743364 GCA_028551485.1 Casuarina cunninghamiana | reverse complement strand
TCGCTTTCGGTCATTCATTACTCAAAAATACTGTTTACTTTAATTATTTTTTTAAAGCAATGGGCATGTTTTATATTTTTTCAAGGGATTGTCATATGGAGTCGGACAAAATTTGAAAATGTCTTGGTAAATTGTGTTGCCTGAGTAAGATCACTTTTGTGAATTGCTTTTCAAAAGCATTTGGATTTGAAAAGCTGAGTAGAGAAAGCTTCATATTTCATAATTAAAAATGAGTTTCGTAGATGTATAAAGCAAAAAATAGTAAATATACAATTATAACGTTGAGTTATGTAAATCTTAGTAGTTTTTACTGTCGAAAAATTAGTGTATCACCATTAGTTAATACTAAATTGCTTATAGTGAATTTGTTTACAAAGTCTTAGCTAACATATTTCACTTTATGATCGTGTCTTTGTTTACAAAAGATTCAAAGCTAAAGATATAATAGAAAATCGTAAAACAAATACAAAAGAGATAATTATTGATGATGAATACAATCGTTCTTTTATAGTTTGTAATTTTATTTAAATATACAATTTTGGTCTATGAGACATTATCTGAATGAATTTATCTAGGATCAAAGATGATTTTTAAAGATTCAAGAGTTCTTGTAGTACTTTTATGTAAACATATTTATAGGATATACTGGTATTGATTTTTGGCCACCATAGTTACAATTTTGGCAAGATAGATAGATCATCGAATATATTACAATAGTTAAAAAAGAGAAAAAGGAAGTTTAGGGAAGGTGTTGTTTACCACTCCAAATGTGCTTTTGCTCAATGCGTTTAGGATTAACTGAATTGCCCGTACCCGAAATCATTTTATGCATTCTATATTTGTATTATCCATTTTTCAATCATTAATTTATATCATCGGTTTTTATCATTCTGGTAATGAAATCCCAATCCATGTATTAATGTTCATTTCCAATTTTATGCGATGATGATAACACTTCCAGAGAAGTTATGTTCATTTCAACTTAAATGTGCCCTCTGTCTAATGGTACGGGTCCTGCACGAGTGCCTATAGGACGATGGTCCAGTCCCGCGTCTTGGCAAGGTTCTGGGACATGGTACATATATCCACATGTGGTTGAGAATTTCCGGGATGGGTTTCTTAATTTTCTTGGCTTACCTTGTTCAAGCCGCCACCTTCGCACTTGATTGGCTTAACTTTTTTCAATTAGTTCATTAGATGCAAGAATTAGGCGATGGGAAAAGTTTCTAAGGAAGCATCCTTTATTAAACCACAAACACATTGATACAATAATTGAAGTAGATGCGTAATAAAAAGTGCCACGAACAAAACCACTAATTACACATCACAAAATCACTGCAGAATGATCCTTACACCATACATATAGGGTAATTAAAAACAGAAGACTTTGCATTCTTCACTCACAAATACAACATACGTTTAACCTTATTTAAAGGAGACCTAAAGCAATAACTTCATTTATAGCTGGTGATGATATGATAACGGCTGGTTGGCAATGGACAGCTGGCCGCGAGTGGCACGAAGCAGGGGAAGAGATTGAGCGGGAGGTTTGCTGAGACAGTGGGAGAAAAGGAGAGAGAGGTGAGGACGGTAGGGGGAGAGAGAGAGGGGGGGGGGGGGGGGGGGGGGGGGGGTGTTGTGAGGATTGGAAAAGGGCGGCTGGTCTAGGAAGGGGAAGTTTTGCGCCGGATGAGATGGCGGCAGCGCCGCCTTAGGCACAAAGCTCTGCATGAGAGACATACCCACTCAACCCGAAAATTTATGAGGTCCAGCGGAACCCAAATCATTATAAAATATGAAATAAATAACCCGACACTCAGAAGAGATACAAGTTTTGGATACTGTTTAGGAGGACCTGGCTCTTGGATATTTTGTGATATGTCAAAAAACGCAATAAGGAAACCGAGGGGAAATATGCAAAGCAGGCTAAAAGGCGATTTAGGGAGGAGGAAGATTGCAGTGAATAATGAACAAAAAAGGGATATATAATTTAAAATATTGAGTAAATTGAAATCTGAAATACCCATGGTTGCTGTCCCAGCACGGTGTCAATTTGCATTATCTTGCCAAGTTCCTCCGGGAGGGGTGAGTGATACTTGAAAATTGATTGTAACGAGCAATGCAACAACGACCAACAAAGCATTGCGAGTTTCTTCAGTGAATTGAAGAAGCCGACTTCCTACAGTGGAGTCACGGCATAGCAGACGAACAATCTCTTTGTAGTTTTTCTGTGTTCCGATTGCAAGATGTCAAATATTATGAAGATCTTTTAAAGGCCGAGTCAAAATTAACTCAATAATTCAATAACCACCTCTCTGTTGAAATAGTAAACTTGGTCGTTGAAAAAGTCAAAAATAACGTTTTTGACTGAACTGAAACAAGAGGTCTGGGACAACTCCATCTCCACCATCCGGAACTGTGAAGATGAGAAAGATTATCTGGGACAACTCTTTTACAGGAACTTTCTAAGAGACTTTACCAACCACCCTGAACTGAAACAAGAGGTCTACATGAGATTCTAATTAAATACTCCATTCTACGTGATCAACCACACTTTTTTCAACAATCCGTGATAAATGAGTTTTGAAGTGACATCAATATCCAAAAGTCAAGAAAGAAAAATTTCGTAATTACCAGAAGTCAGGACAAAATTGAATATGAGTAAGTACGCATTGAAGGACAAGCAGAAGAGATATTATTCATACCCTGGAAGAAAAGGCCTGACAACTGCCACTGGAAGATACTTATTTTGCACTCTATACACAACTTGCCAGCACAATTTCCCAGTAAAATAGCATTGAGATTGATATCATCTGATAGGGATGTGGAAAATCCATTTTATTTTCTCCAATGATGCTTCATTTTTTTCTTTCAAAACAAAACAAATATAGATGGGACTGAATCGTGATTATTGTGAGCTTGTTGCAATTGCTAGTGTCAGGATGATGTGAAAGTTATGAAAGGATCAACCAATATTCTCTATGTTTGAAAGCAAAATCTACCAATATTTATCTACGTTTGAGAGCAGAATCTAATGTGAAGTACAATAATATTCTTCATACCCATTCAAGAAGATAGAGCTTCTCCCCTTCTAAGCTTACACATAGCCGAAAAAGTTGACTAACGTACCTTCTGGAAATGCTTAAGAACGAAGCAAACAAAATGACTTACCGACGAAGGAAGGTGAGGAGGCGCCGAATTCACAGGAAGATGCAAGAAAGTACAAGAAGATGCGAGAATGTTTTTTCTTCGGTGAGAACACCGACTTGCAACCATTATAAAAAGAGATGACTTCTCCTTGTTTTAAACAAAACCCACCAGAAGTAGATAAGCTATAGCAATAGCTTAGTAGGCTTGTGTTCCTTCTTTGTATCCATTTATTTTATAGCAATAAAGATTTCCTTCAATTACTCCCTTCTCTGGTTTCAACACTCTCATCCTATTATAAAGGCACGTAATTATAATCTTCACACATAAAATAGCCTATAGCACTGTTACAACCTAATGATTTCCAATCTAAAGATTAAATACAAAACAATTCCAAGCCAAGATCGAGTAATACTACACCCACACAGCTGTCGCTGGCATGTCTAAAGAAGACAAACAACACAACAAGCCTCACCCTAGCTTCACACTACATGATCCTCTAAATGTTAACAAGACTTGGGCCTAATCCCAACTCGGCCAATTTATTACTCTAATCCACTTGCTGAAAGGCCCGTAACAAAACAACTTTCCGTCCTAAAAGGTAAAAGAAGAAAGGAGGAGAAGGAGGACGACAACGACACAGATGGTACATATTAATAAAAGAAAAAAAATTATATACTGACTATTAGTAGCTAAAGAGATCATTTCTCAATATATTTTCAAGTACTCTACAAGAAACAACTTTAACAACAAAATTTTCAAAGGCAACACTATAATTTAAACAAAAGAAAAATTAAAACCCATGGAATGTATTTTAAGTAAAACATATTATGTGAGGAATGGAATCCAAATAAAGAGAATGAAAATAGTACATGTAAGAGCAAATTTGAGGGTCAGCTCAAGCACTTTGTGTCTAGTTTCATGTTCACAAAAACAACTTGGAGAGATTATTAATATGTGAATTTATTGTAATATCATATGAGTTTTTTTTATAAGTGCTAGGGGACACTTTTTTACAATGGTGGTCCTTAGGACCACCTACTTCTATGAGTCAAATCTCTATTATGCCAATTGTATTCCTTTTTTTTTAATCGTAAGAGATAGAAAAAATACTAAATAAGACTTGCCTTGAATAGGCCTCTTTCGATTTCTAACATCGCCTCTTCTGCCTTAGGCCGCCAATGTTGCAATTTTTATCTCCCCCATAAGGCTTTCTTTAACGGAGTGAGGTAAATCTAATTGTATAACATGAAAGAAGCTTTGCGCTTTTCATACTTTAGGGCAATATGTAAAGCCGTTTCACCATTGGCTGTCAAATCCAAAATAGACTCAGGACAAATAATTAGAATTTCAATCAAAAGCTCAAGATCACCTATTTTAGCTGCATAATGGAGAGGAGTCTGACTCTCTTTTCCTTTAACACGTGCGAGGTCTTTATCAAACTCAAGTAAACAGAGCACCACAGAGCATAGATTTTCTCGCAAATCATAGATCGGTATGGATTGTGTTTGCTGCAAAGCAGGGCTGAGGTCGGGTTGTGTTTGTTGCAGAGCATGGTTCGTGTTGGGTTGTGTTTGTTGCAGAGCATGGTTCGGGCTGGGTTGTGCTTGTTGCAGAGCTTGGTTCGGCTCGTTTTGGATTTGTTGCAAAGAAGGGTTCAGGTCCACTTTGTATATTTCTTCCAAAGCGAGGTGTAGAGGGGTAAGACCGTCTTCATTCAGCTTCCGAGATAAAGACGGCTTTAATGTCATGATCTCGAAGGCAAACGAGACATGCCCTTCAGCTGCAGCCTTGTGCAAAGGTGTCTACGAAAACGGAGTGCTGTCGATCTCGTCCAAAAGGCTCCGATGGTTCCTTATCAATCGGTACAACGCTTCAACGTCTAGTACGCAACCAGCATGCAGGAACTCTCTAATGATAGTTTGCTGGTTGCTCTCAGTTTGCTGAACACTGTTTAAAGCCACTTCCATTTCGCAACCGCAGATGGTTAAGAGAAATGGCTTGAAAGGTGTGGAAAAAGATGAGACTGTGGAGTACTAGTGCGCAAATGTAAGAGCCGGCGTCGTCCTTTTATAGGGGTCGATCATGTCCGTAAAATTCTGTACACGTCATGAAAATTATATAAATACGCTGCAGTGACCATGACAATGAAACCACTTTTTCGGACTAGAATGCTTACAGCACGCCTTCCAGACATTCCTAAACCTTTCCTTTTTCTATGTTATTGCTGTTTAACATTGTTTTGTCCTTTGTGCCGTACGTGCCCACCATAAGCATATGAATATCAAGTTTCAGCTTTCACGGAATGCCATGGCGTCCAACGCCTGGTGTCCTAAATTATATAAAAATTAAAAATTAAAAAAAATTAAAAAAAAAACTGGGTAATTGCTCAAATCTTGAAGTAGACTGTTAAGATTTCTAAAAGAAAACCTGTATTGCAGCACAAGACATTGATGCAATAGCATAACCAGATATACATTAAAAAAAAATTACAATCACAACCTCTACTTTAACATTCTATCCAATCGATTGAGTCTGATTAACTTTAACTTGTGTTTTCTTTAGAATATTGAAGCAACATTCTTTGCTCTATTCAGTTTGATTCAATAACTTTATTCTTTCTTTGAAAGATTGAAGCAATATACTTTCATTCCGTTTTCTACAGAAAACCACAGCAGTATTCTTTGCTTGAAGGTCATATTTGCTTTAACTTTTGTCTTATGTAGAAAGTTAAAACAGCAATGTTTCTCTTTTTCACAGCTTCAGCATATTAGAATCTTGTGGCTATAAGAGTCGGCTTATAATCTTTCTCCTTTTCATGCTTCTTGCCTTCCAGTAGTTATTAATCTTGGATTCTACCTTGCCAAAGTCATCAATCGAGTGGAAATTAACACTCCACGTGAAGTTCTCGTGCAAGCTCAGCTTCCTCATCTTTTTCGCCTCAATTTTCCTGGACCCAAACTTCTTGGCTGTTTGTGTACTACATGCCTCCTTCAAATTACTCTCCTTTGATAAGCCAACACTACGAGACAGAAAGATACCAAAGTTAAATGTCATGCCTAATGGCTTGCCATTTTAAGCACATACAATCTAGGTGCCCTTGTAGCTACTCTTCTGTCTTGCGCTTGAAGCCTACACTTGCACACATATCTGCTCCTTTGTTTTTAAATTCTTTCCCATCTTTGGTTCCTTTATGCCTTTAAGGCAAGTTGAATTAGAGAGATTTTTCATCATTGATTGGTGAAACAGCCTGGTTCTCCTATTTTCTTTCTTCAGCTCTCAACCAATGATAAGTGATCCGACTCTACCCTCCGCAGGCTATAACCCGATTATCAAAACTTCAGTTATAAAATAATTATTCAGAACAAATCTTCTGTCTGAGTCTGAAATTCTCAACTCACATTGGCTAGTCCAAGGGTTCCATAATGTTTTCCAACATTGCTTTCGGACTTGCAAGGTGCCACTTTCGTGCGCAGGCTGGCTAACCTATGCCACAACCCAGCGCAACTGGGTCATGGCTGCGACACCTTGAGCGCACAAATAACCTGACATTTCTCTTGGTGATAACGATTGGTGAAGTGACCACCCAAGTCTACTTAGAAGAAAAAGAACAGAGGCATTGCTTGGGCCATGATTGTGATGGAAGAGTCTTATGCCAATGTGATAGTTTCACTTTTTCCTTCATTAGGATAGACAACCGATAAATTAATGGCGGTTCGAGAATGATGAAAGCAGAGTTAAAGTAAGCAATCTTGACATTTGTTGCACGTGATTGGCAATATCTTAATAAATAAATAATCTGCCTTAAAGCACAGATAAATCTTAAAATGGACCTTGGATGCTTTTCCTTTTCTCCAAAGTGATCGCCGGACTTCTTAACACAAAAATTAACAAAGAAGATAGACCTCTAATGTCTTCAATGAGGTAATGCTTGATGCAATTTTCTTTTTCGACCAATCTTTTCTATAAAAACTTCTTTTTCCCGATGTCTTGATTGAGCTTCATGGCAGCAACACTCTAACTACTAAACCAGCAACTAGCAAGTTATCTAAAGGCCCACCTTTAGACTTTGAGCTCCACAAGTGACACGATTTGGATCTTTGATCCGTCCTTACAAATAATGCATCTTAGAAATGTTACAATTTACATTTCCACCAAAAAAAAAAAAGAAAAAAGAAATGGACAAATGATGTTACTTACAAAGAAAGGGACGGGTGTTCCACATCTGGTCCTCTTTGCCCATATCATGGCAGTGCAACGCATCATATAGCCTAGTACCGGATGATAAGGTTACATGAAGAAGTGAACACTATTAAACCTCTGAGCTGTAGTTGAACCACAAGAGTTGCCGTACAACGAGTTCTGATCTCAAGGTGGTTCGCACTACTTTATATTTTTCGTTTGTAACCTATAAATAGTTTTATACTTCAGGAAAAACTGGAATCAAATAGTTGGAACTAAAGATTCAAACTCCAAGCAGCACTGTTCCCAATTGAACAAGGCATTTGTCGACCTCTTTTTATTTTATAACTTGTAAATAGTTCTATATTGCTTAGTGATGACTCATGCAACTTATTCAGCCAAGAGTTAAGGATTCAAATTAGAATCAAATAGTTTAAAGGAAAATAAAATATTATTTGATTATGTAAATAGTTTATTTTCTTTTATACTTACCCTCTTATGAGTTTCTTTCAGTTCATAACCTACCTGAATTTACAAGTTTAATATAATTAGAAAATTCTCCTTTCAAATAATGCATCTTAGGCCGTGATTGTCGTGTAAATGTCTAGGCCAATATGATACTTATACTTTTTGCAGTGAGCATTGCCCCTTGGGATATTCCACAAGAAAAGTTAAAACGAAGCAATCAAGCCCACTGATCATGATCTCCACGTTTGCTGGACGTGATAGGCAATATCTTCAAAAAACTAGTCTTTCATTATCTAGTGAAGAAATCCAGAAAATCTAAGGATCAATGACCTTCAGAAATCCCCGAGATGATGCACATGTATTCTCATTTTCTTAATGCGCACAAATTCAAGCGTTAACATGGAAACTCTGATGGCAATTATATGAGCAACGCATATGACACGCTATGGAAAATGATCTCATTCATAAGAAATGAACACACGAAGATACTTAGGAAGAAATACGATGGATGTCCCTTGTGCCATCAACCTTCAAATAGACCAGCTATGAGCTAGGTTCTTTGAAAAACCAATAAGTAAATAAGTAGGTAAGAATGGGTTGCTGTAAAAGGAGTTGAATTTAAGACGGACATTTAGACTCTGAGTACTGCGTGTAACACGAGACGCACCATTGTGTAGCATTTTATCGGTAAGCGGTTAAGGAGAAGAAATAAAAAGTAACACATAGCCCTCCTCACACATGATAATACTTGCAAGAAAAGATATGGCTATCTCATATTTTGTCCTATTCGGCTAAACCATACAACATCGGAACTTTGTGATTTGGGCCAAACCGAAGTCTAGCCATCGTTGGTTTGTTTGAATCACCAAAGAACTCAGCTTTTGTTTTTGTGTAGAAAAAAGGATATAGAAAAAGGGGTCTATTTTTGCGAACAAAAACAAAGTAAACTTAGTAAATCCCTTTATGACTATTGGAGTCTCAGAGTATCTGATTGATAGGCAAAATAGGCAATTGAATGGTAATTTGTGGGTGCCTATGAACTGCTCGGTGAAATGCAAAAGTGAGAATCAACCAATTAAAAAGTATCAAATGATGTGCGGAAGTGAGTAAAGCCCAAATTAATTCATATTAGAGACAAGTCAAGATCGAACCAGGCTTGGGTACTATGAAAAACTCGGGAACAACAAGGGTAATGTCAAATATTTGACTAATATTGTATTAATAAAAACTAAACCCAATATTGTTACATTGACTTATGTTAGAAGAAGTGGGCTAGCACGCTGTATATATTCAAAATACAACCCTTGTGGTTAGTAAAACCCACAACGTTCCTTCCTTAATAAAAGTTAAAACTAAGCAATCAAGCCTCCTGATCACGAGCTTGACCTTTGCTGGACATGATTGGCAATATCTTTTGCTAAAGAAATCTAGAAGTTGAGAGTGGCCATGTACTTTTGAAAATCCTACCATGATGCACGTTTGTTTTCAATATATTAATACTAAAAAAATATGCCTTTATCTTGGAGTCTCGAATGTGAATTATACAAACTCATAATAAATCACCTTAAGGACTGAAAAAAAGTTATTCTTTGATTTTATTGAATCACATCCATTCTTTCGCCTCTCATCTGGCCCCCAACTGCTGGTGTCGATAAAGCCTAAGCCTCGGGAGCAGCTTCTGGCGAACTTGAACGAGCCAAAGGGAAACGGCCTTAAATATAAATATTAGTCACAAGACCTTCCTTTTTTTGCTCTTCCTTTTAAGTATCAATGAATGGGGGAGAACGTGCATTATTCTTTCATTAATAAAATTAGTTTTGCCATATAAGGCGACAAGAGACCACTAGGTTATTTCGGAAATCTAAAATTTTTCTCCATGATAGACGCTTTGAATTTTATCAAAATTATGAACTTACCTATGGTTTGTCACATGAAGTAGGAATTTAATTTGTACAAAACTGAAACGTATCAAGTAAAGTAGTCCAATCATCACTCAACGATATTTGGACCAACTTGTACACATTTATAGGTTATGAATCCAAAACTCGTTTAGAAAAACTAGGGCCAAGTTTAGTTGAAGCCAACTTAAACAAATATAGTTAGAACAATTTTTGTTTGTAGGTTGCACATGCAACTTGATTTTTCTCATATTCCATAGTCACCCTAGATAATAGATATTGAATTTATACTTTGTATACGGTTATCCAAAATATATGCAATTCAAGTAGAAACTTTTCGATGATTCAGATCATTTAAGGCATTGGCTGCTTTTTAAAAAAGGATATTAAAGTTAAATTCACAACACATTAAGCTGGAATGCTATACCAACTCAATTCCAACAAGCTTACGGATTTTCAAGCCTAAATTTGATTTAATGGAAGATCCAAACTCAAGCTTAAATTCAATGCAACCGACATTGAGATTCCTTACAACCCCAATTTAAGGATTAATTTAATGAATTCACCTTGCTTGTGAATTGATTTGCCGCCCTTCATATAAATAAGAAAAAGGAAAATTTATGTAATGACCCAACACCTGGAAGACTTCTGCCATGATCTTTTGCTGAACAATATGATTGACTTAAAAGCTTTGAAAGAGGTGAGACTACGGCCTTGGAGTACATATTTTAGGAGATCCGACGTGTTCTTTACGTAGGGGTCGATTAGATACAGGGCTTTCGAAACAGCAGTAAAAGTAAACACAGATCATCAAATACGTGGGCCAGATGGAGCTCTTTCTAACACTTACGTGGGCCAGGGCTTAAAAGCAGACTTTAATTTTGGTCATTCATTACTCCACATCATTGTTTGCTTAATTATTTCTTTAAAAACCGATGGACGTCTTGGTTTATCATTTTTCAATGGATTGCCATCTTGAGTTGGACAAAATCTGGAAATGTCTCCGTAATTTGTGCTTCTGAGTAAGCTTACTCTTGTAAATTGCTTTCATAAGCCTTTGGTGAGTATTACGAGGTAGCATGTCTTGTTTTTTTGTGTTGCATATCTTAAAATTCATCTACTGCATCAGTATATACGAAATCATTTTAGAGTTTTGTTCATGTGAAAAGCTTGGGTTTATTAAAAGGGAGAACACGAAAAGGAGAGTCTTGCAGCAAATTACAATTATAAAAAACCAACCAAATTCACAGAAAAAACAGTTATATTCAGCAAAACGCAGCAATGTGTCTTTTCACTTTTCAACCGCAAATGTATACAAAGGCATAATTTTTCTTCACGTCAGTGACCAATTGCCATCCACTAGGTTGGAAAACACATACGTGGGTGAAGGCTTGACCAGCAGTTCCAAGCAACCAACTAGGTACGCAAAAAGCATAGCGAGAAAAACTGTAGAAATTAAGACGGATCTTTCGATGGTTTTCTTTTTCTCAAGGTCACCAACTTTAAATAAATCAACAAGTTGTTGGGTCTGACACGATCTACAAATGTTTGGAGAACCTTATCGATGAAATCACAGAGTAGCAATAAAAAATACTACAGACCCCTGCTTGATGAACGAATAAAGAAACTGCTTCCCTCCAAGTCGTCATTGGACTTTGTGGCAGCAGCCCTTTAAATAAATCAGCACATGGCTTGTTCCTCAAAGTAAAAGTTCTTCAGAGTTTTCCCCTTCCTTTTCTGGATGTTCTTGTTGGATCTTGAGACAGCAATCCTTGAAATAAACCAGCTTGTAACAGAGGGAATCCTTCCACACGCCCAAATGTTCAAGAATAACAAGAAAAGAAAAAAGAACAAAAAAGAAACACGAGAAAGCGATCCAGAGAGGATATTTAGATGGTTTTCCATTTCCCGAAGTCGTCATTGGGTGTAAACCAGCAACCCTTTCTTGGATTAAAAAAAAACAAAACATTTACAATGACAACTTTATTTGGTTATTTAGCAAATAAGGTCAGTAACGCAACCTTTTCTTATATTAAAATATAAAACACTTACAATAACAACTTTATTCTATCACTTACTTAACTAATTTAGTGGTGAGTTAATAGGGACTTTAATTATGAGGTTTGAAGTTCCACACCTTATATGCATGGATTGGATGTATGCATTATAATATTAATTTTTTTAAAAAAAATAACTTTATTTTCACCCGTAGCTGCATTTGGACTTTCTTTAATTGTTAGCTATGTGCAAAAAAATTGTGTTTAGTCAGAATGGAACAACCTAAAAGTGTCTTTGGTATTATGTAAAACTTGGCTAATGCTCATTTGTTTGAGTATCAACTAATACTCAAATAACAATTTTAACATGTGAAACTTGTTTTGAAAAAAACCTTTTTTGTTTTGTGATTTTTGAATGAATATCAGCTACACTTATTATTTATCAAAATATCCTTTTGGGGCCAAAATTGAAGTGTTCCTTCATGGCAAACTCCTCGAAATAGGCAGAATACTAACGCACCATGTTATGGAGTAAACTTTCACATTAGTTCATTAGTTGAAGGTGTAGCTTACTCAATGCATTTAGAATTTGTTAGAAGAGGGAAGTTAAAAGGAAGATACATGTGAGAGTAGCCCTACTGGGTCAAAGAGGGTTTTATGGGCCAAAGAGTTGAGTCTACAGATTTGACCTAATCCAACGGAATTAAATGGATTTTTCATGCCTGCAATAATTGTGTAATCATTTCATACGGGTTATCAACATGTCATTCAATCTTTATCATTAATATTCCCAGTTTTTACTTTTATTATCGATTTGAACCATGCTTGTAAATGGAATCCCGATTTGTGGGTGGATACTCATTTTCCTATTTTAAGTGATTATGATGACACTTCGAAAGAAGTTATGTTCATTACAGAAATCTATACGTATGAACTACCACTTTGACCATCTGCGATCGTCATGAAGATTTTTTACAGATTTTGGGATTGTCTTAACTCACTTTCTTTAAGCCGCCACGTTCGTCTAACCCCCACACCTGAGTTGGGGGGCGGGGAGCTCCAGACCTGACACAGTTCCCTTCTCCCCATTTAACCAAGCAAGAAAAAAGAAAACCTCCACATTCATGTCTACTTGGCTTTATCGTTTTCCGTTACTTCCATATTTGATGAAAGAATTAAGTGACTGCTTGGCTGGATATCCACAAATTTACAGTACAAGAGTTGAAAAGCTTCTAAATGAAAGCGTTTATTAGTGCAAAAGTACATTGATACGATACCATAATCACAATTTGCGAGAGCTCCATTATGATTATCATGACTCTTACTTCTGTGCTCCTGCTCAACCCAATAGGTGGGATCGTAGGAATTGTAAGCTGGAAATTTTATGAGATAAATCCTTTATTGAATCACAAATGCGTAATAAGAAGTCCACGAACATAAATACCTAATTAGACATCTCAGGAGTTCACTCGTAGAATAATTTGCACACTATACACAGATAATAATTAATAATACAGTGTTTTGAAGTCCTCACTGACAAATCTTTCACTCTCAAGAACAACGTAGTAAAAGCATTCAACCTTATTTGATAGAGACCAAAAGTGGCTGTAACTGAACTGATAGCCTGTGACAGTGAGTTCAACAGACTTTTCTAACCGCTCCAATGTTGGCAGATAATGGCTGGTTCGCAATGAACAGCTGATCGACAGAGGCACAAAGCAGAGGAAGAGATTGAGCGAGAAGGTTGGGAGTAAAGAAGTGTGATTCGAGGAAGGCACGGAAAGAGAAAAAGGGAGTGGCAATGAGGTGACCAGTTTGTAAAATGACGAGACGTTCTGTGGGGTAACGAGGGATGATAGAGGAAAACGATGGAGAAAAATAGAAAAGAGAGACATGAATGAGTGAGAGAGAGAGAGAGTGGGAGGGCTGGAGAAGGGCGGCTGGCCTGGGAAGAGGAAAGCCTGGTGCTAGTTGGCAGTGTGTCGGCCCCCGCCCTTGCGCCACAATAGCGGAGAGACTGGGGTTGCCAAGTCTATTGCCCAACTCCGCCAATCTATTAAGACCTTTAATAAGCCGAAGATCCAAATTACAACGGAACTTATCCCTCCGATCACAAAAAACTGCTCATCGGGGAAGATAGGATTAGGATCTGGATTTACGATAGTTATTGAAATTGAAAATGATATTCAAGATAAATATAAGAAAATAAAACAGATATTGCAATAATAAGGAAAATTAGGAGCAGGATGATAATGAGAAAATAAGAACCATAAGAGAGAGTAAACGAAGCAAGTACAAGGAAACTTAAGAAAGCTTGTGTTTGTTTGCTTATGGATTACAATCTGCCGTGCCATTATACAGGCAGCGGAGTTCACAAAAGACAAAAATACAAGTTGCTTGGTAACAGGTGCAACTTGCGAGAACCTTATCTTTTACACAAGTGGTTCTGCGTAATAATCTTTCAGCAAGACCCATGGGGCCCTCTCTCTTCTAGCTTTTCATCATGATGCGTAGAGCCTACTGACTCAGTTTCTGAGGCTATCAAAACATAGTCCTGCAAGGCTACGAGAGCTGCAAGTTGATCTTCTTCCATGCTCTGCTCTACCACGGTGCACATTCCAGCTATTGTTCCATACTCCTTTTCAACTATGTTTTTCACGTTGCAAGTTGCCATGAGCGCATCACCATCCATTTCTCCAAGATCAACGTTAACTCCCATACCGTAGGTTGCAGTATCCAATTGCACATTATCTTCCAAATCCAGCCAGGAGAAGACAGCTACATCTTCATAATTAAAACCATTTACTAGCTTGTCAGTGCCGAGACTCATTGCTTGAGCAGCATATAGTGGGAAATCTTCTTCCATCTCAAGTGGATCGTTTGTGAGCTCAACGTTACAGTCTTGCACTTGAAACAACCCAAGAGATACGGGCTTTTCTTTTATTTGAACATGCAACTGTGGTAATAACTCTGGGAACATATCTGGATTGAGATCAACTTGTTCTTGAGTGTAGAAAGGGTCGGATTGCATGTCTAGTTCCTGCACCATACGTGTTGATGACTCTCCTATCTCAAAGCTTCCTGATCCCCCAACTGTTGGCTGAAAAGCTTCTTCTTGCTCTGCGTAATAGGACTGTACAGCATTAAGATAATTGTCTGGTGGGAAAGGGAGGTAAGTTCCTGGTGTAGTAATATCAAAGGGTGAGCATGACCATTCAAACCAGGTATGGTAATCATCTGGTGGAAGATACCATGGAATTATTTCTTCAGATGCAGCATCATCATTGGTGGCACATAATCTTGAATCTTCCGAAGAGGTAGTGACTCCAGAAGAGGCAGACGAATAAGTTGTTAAAAAACCAATATTGCTAACAATTGATATCATAAAATACGGGCCAAGTAAACACAGGGGAAGTAAGCAAAGCAGGCTAACAAGCGATTTAGGGAGGAGCAGAATTGCTGCCGACAATGAATAACCCATGGATATAAGACCATAAATTGAGACTTGATTGAATTTGTCAGCGCCCATTATTGCTGTCCCAGCACGATGTTTGTCCTTATCTTCTTGCCAAGTTCCGCCAGGGGGGCTGAGTGTCATTTGAAAGGCGAGTGTCATAAGCAGCGCCACAACCACCGGCAAAGCGTTGCGAACTTCTTCTGTGACTTTAAGAGGCCAACTATCTAAAGTCGGGTCACGGCGTAGCAGACGATTAATTTCTTCGGAGTTGACCTGTGTTCCCCATTGCAAGATGTAAAACATTGCAAAGACTCTCTAAATGATTAGTGTAAATCTATTAGGAATGGTGAAACAATTACATTAAAGGGTATGGTTGTTATTACAATTAAGAGTGTCTATGTAATTGTAAAATCAATAAATATCTTTTAGATATAATAAATTTCTTGGTAATATTTGGTAGAATTCTTATTCTTTTGTGGAAGTAGATTTTCCTAATAATATTTGATTAGTATTTTTTTAAAATTTTTCTATAAATAAAAAAAGTATAAGGAAATCTAGTGAACAAATTGAAGCAATCCCCATAAGGGCTAATTGTTGGAGAAAACCCCCTTTTTTAAGAACACAGAAATTAATAAAATTACCATACTTTTAACGATAAGATATTTAATAGGATTGCCATACTTTTAAGAACATAGAAATTAAAAGTTGTGAAAAATGTGTTTGTTATTGACCAGAAAAAATATATGCTGATTTTTTGTAGTTTGTGAATTTTAGACACTTGATTTATTTATTTATTTATGTTCATTCTCAAATTGTAATTGTAAAAGGTTTGAAAAGATTGTTGGAAAGGTAAAGGAAGAAAATGAAGAAAAATAAAGAAAAATGGAAGCACACACAAGAAAATTTGAGTGTCAACTCAAGTGACCTGGGTATTTAATTTTGCTTATTTTTATAGTTATTTAAAAAGGTTGTCCAATCAAGCCACTTGTCATTAGTTTTATGGATACAAAAATAATATGGACAGATGATTTGTACTTATATATGTTATAATATTAGTTAAGTTTATTTTGTAAGTGTTAAAGGCCAATCTTTTGCAGTGGCGAATCAATATGACTATTCATTACTATGAAGTCAAACATATGTTATACAAATTCTATTTTCCTTTTTTGGTAGAAAGCATGAGTAAAGAGAACTTGCCTGGGATAAATTCTTGCTTCCTTCAATATTTAAGAAAGTATCACCTTCTATGTCCTTCCAATTTTGTAATTTTTGTCTCCACAAAAAGGCATCTTTATACGTAACCGAACTAAGCCATCTCTTCAGCAACTGAAAAGCTTGGAGCTGGTCATGTTTCAAGGCAACATGTAGAACAGTTTCACTCTGAGCGGTCACATCTAGAATAGCCATTGGACAAGCAATAAGAATTCCAATCAAAACTTCAAGATCTCCTATTTGGGCAGCGTAATGAGAAGGAGTTAGACCCCCCCTTCCTTTAACACGTGCAAGATCCTTATCAAACTCAAGTAAACAGAGCACCAAGGCGTGTAGATTTGCTTGCAAAGCGTGGGTCGGTGTGGATTGTGTTTGTTGCAAATCAGGGTTTGGGTTGGGTTGTGTTTGTTCCGGAGTATGGGTCAGGTCGGGTTGTTGCAAAGTTTGGTTTGGCTCGGATTGATGTGTCTGTTGCAAAGCTTGGTTTGGTTCGGTTTGGATTTCTTGCAAGGGAGCGGTCGGGTTAGGTTGTTCTGGTAACAAAGCAAAATTCACTCTCTGTTTTTCTTGCAAAGCAAGGTGTAATGGTGTGAAACCATCTTCATTTAGCTTCCGAGACAATGACGGCTTTAATGCCATGACCTCGAGGGCAAACGAGACATGTCCTTTTGCTGCAGCCTTGTGCAGAGGTGTCTCCAAAAACGGAGTACTGTCGATCTCGTCCAAAACGCGCCGATGTCCCTTTATCAACCTGTACAAGTCTTCAATGTTTCCCGCTGAACCAGCACTCAAGCACTGTTCAATGATATTTTGCGCAGGACCCTGATCGGCCATCAGATGGTTAAGAGAAAATGGCTTTAAAGCTATAGAAAATGGGGGAAACTGTGGAAGTACTAGTGAGCAAATGTGAGAGCCGGCGTCCTTCTTTTTAAAGGAGTCTCTCAAGCTGTAAAGTACCAGTGGGCACCGAGTTTGTTTTCTTACTGTTTCTTCTTGCTTTGTCGCCGTGCTTGCCCAATCATAAGCGTACTTGCCTAATTGTTGAAGTAAACTGCAAAAATCTCTAAAAAGCCCAATACAAAGGTACCATATCATAGGCAAATAGATGTCTTTTTTTAAAATAAAAAAAAACAATTCATAATCAGCACACCTGACTTTGTTTCTTCTTAAAATTTAGATGGGTCGGCAAAAAGACGTCTGGCTACCGTAGTTGCTTTCTCTAAAGATGAGGAAAGAAAAGAAGAAAATTGACCCGCCACTAAACAAGATAAAAAAAGCGCCAGCATCTATAAATTTTAATCTTCATCTTCAAAGTCTACCTTGGACTCAAGATTGAATAGTGTAAAATGGATACTTTTTTATACATCAAGCACATCTTGAGGAATTAAAGTTTAACAAAAATTTAAGTGAATCAACTTAGTTTTGTTATGATACTATATTAGAAAGTTTAAAATTCAATTCAAAAATTAGCTCACAAGTTAAGAAGCAGAAGTCACAAATTAGGCTATTGCATTGTGTTCAAAAATAAATATGGTAGCTTAATAATTTGTCCCACTATTTAAAAAATAAATTGAGTTGCTACTTGACAATTAGAAGATCAAGCAACAAAAACCACCCAGTATACAAACACCTAAAAACTGCTATAGCAATAGACATGTTAAAAAAAAAATCGACCTGCCGCAAAAGAAGATAAAAAAAGCATCTGCATGTATAAATTTTAATTTTTTTTTATTCAAGAAAAACCACTGAAAAAATCATCATCTCCTTTGGAGACTATCCATAATAAATTACTAATGCTCTAGCAAAACCTCACAAAATCATTAAATGTTTAAACAAGTAAGTAATTAATTTGAAGATGAAGATGCTCTTCCGGTAGAATTGTGAAATTTGTTTCCTTTCCTCACTTTCAAAAAATCCTATATGGGATGGAGAAATGATACTTGATTCAAGGTGATCAAGCAAACAATGCTTTCCATAGGTCTAAGAATTGTGATGTAACTCTCATGTAGTTCCAAATTAAAGTAGACTATAAAAAAAAGTACATTTGAATACCATCCTAAAAAGCTACTGTTTTTCCACTGGATTTCAATAAGGTCATATAAACAAGCCTACGTTCCACCCTCCCACCAAATGGATTTTAGTAATAGTTTTTGCCTTCACCTGCCTACACGGAGACGAAATAAGGTCATATAAACAAACATCTTAAAAAATAATAAATAAATAAACTCTTATCAGGCTCTCTTCGTCAAAAGAGAATTTACTTTCACTGCAGGCATCCGAAACCAACTCAACTTCGGAGAAAAACTCGGCTTTCCTTTCAACTTTCTTTTATCTCACTTTCAACTTTCTTTTATCTCACTTTCTTCTTTCACTTCCAACTTTCTTTTAACTGACTTTCTTCTTTCACTTTCGATGGGGACGGGAAAAAGACGGTTCCTTACTCCGCATCCTTGTGAACACGGCTTTTCTCTAAAGATGAGGAAAAAGAAAAGACGGTTCCTTACTCCGCATCCTTGGGAACACGGCTTTTCTCTAAAGATGAGGAAAGAAAAATCAGTTTGAAGTGAATAAAATAACTGTTCCCATGGAATTGGCTTTCGATTTGGTTGGAGTCGACGTCAAAAGGAACTTGCTTTCCGTGTAGTCGTGTTCGCCACTCAACTTTGGAACAGTTGGTCCATTTATCTATAATTTGCTTTATTTACTTCTTCACCTATAATATTAAATAAGTACCTGAAATCAATTGTCTTTGGCAAAAGGCAATTTTCTTTCCGTTGTAGCCGTGAGAAAGGATCTCCACTCTGTACTGTAGAACAAGGAAATCATCATCTAATGGGTACTCAAAACATTAAATTATGTAGCAACGTGAAAGTTTGGAAAAAGGGCATGGCCCTCTACTAACTTCTCATATCTGCTTTAACATTAAATATATATAAAACAAATTTCATCACTTTTGATTGGTGGTCGTGTAGAAGTCACTTTAACTTTGTACATTATTGTTTAGAAAGTCTTTGAAAACAAATAACTATGCTTTATGTTCTATTTAAGATTTTTTTTAAAAAAAACTTGTTTTAAGGGAATCATGTGGGAAAAATCTATTTTTGGATTCACAAAGAAAACTTTAATAGCTAAAAACTGGAAGACAAAATATTTTAAAACCTTTGAAAAAAATTTAATGTGTCACTTTAAAGCCATTCTTTTTAGAATGGTACTACAACAATTGTTTATTGTTGGAGAGAATTATCTATGCACTTTTGCTAACAATTGAGATGCAACTACTTTTTTTTTTTTTATAAAAGTTTTTAAAAGTAGATCAAGTGAATGTACTTGTCAATATAAGCTTGGACTATACTACTTTTATCTTGAGCAACTTTCCTTCTATTTTTTTATTTTTTATTTATAATGTGATACATTGCTTTCTTATATCATGCTTATTTAAGTATTCAACTTCCGTGCTACATAAGACTTTATATACACTGTTCAGAGGAAAATTAAAAAATAGTTTGTTAACCAAATAAAACTCCCCTTTCCTCAAACTTGAACTAAAAAAAAAAAAAATAGCACTAAAAATAAGAGCCCCGTGTCCTTCTCTACGTCTCTAAATGGATAGTAGTAAACATATTTGTTTTTGCCAATAAAGTGTTTACTTTTACAAGATAGCTAAAGAGAGAAGAGACATGACAATATTTGATCATACAGGACACATACGGAGCTTCAATATATTCTTTCACTCACAGCAAGAGAAACCACTTCATGCGTGAAAGCAATACCTTAGTGACGGTGAAGCGACTGACACTTGATTCGTTCTTTCCGGCATGCAATGTATGTCCAGCGTGTGTCATAGTGCACTCACTTTCATACAGCTTTTCAAATGTACTGCAAAATAGTTAGAGCTCTTATTTTTTTCCAATTCCTAAGTACAACTCAATTAAGTAAAGCAAGATAGTAACTATGTTGTCTTTCCACATCACAAACGAAGCCTCATATTTTCATGTTTAAAGTAATAACAAGAAAATATGATTGTGTCTAGACAAAGAATTAAATATCTTTCTTATAATTGAAGTAATTAGATGACTTGTTATAAAGTCAAAGATTGAAGTTAAGAGTGAGATAATGTGCTTTTGTCAAATTTAAGTAATAAGATAGCATGCTATGGACTCAAGATTAAGATTGAGGGTACAATAGTGATTTTAACTATAAAGGTTTTTCCCAAATTGTTTATAAATATAATGTGTGGGAAACTTTGTGTGTGATAAGTCATCATAATAGTTAAATAGTAAAAGCTATCAGAAATGATTTTATTTTTGATAATTGCTTAATATATAAATCATTGATTGGATTCAATTTATTACTATATCAAGATCAGAAATCTCAATAACCTTAGCAAGCTCAGAATATGATGCATCATAGAATCTAGACATCCTAATTACGCATAGATAACCTTACAAAAGCCTAAGCTTCCATACAAAACAATCAAGTCAGGCTAACTCGAATCAAACCCAAACCGAGATGGATCTAGATCCACAACAAAACCTAAACCCAAACCTGATTTCAGACCCATACCATTTTTGGTTCTATTCGGTTCAGGCCTCCAACTAGGTGTATTCAACCACTCTTCAACCTCTGAAGGGTCCCGAAGAGGCTTTCTTGCAATTCCAGGCAATCAAGAATCCAAACGATCTCTTGGTGCCTCCTACGGTTCAATTAAAGTTACTTCTTGTTCTGCACATAAATGCTGGGTTGACACCAATTTCCATCCTTGTTTGGCTATTTTAATTAGCCCTGGAAAACGAAAACCAGAAATTGGCTTTAGAGTATGCATGGTTGGTTGACACCATCATTTGTCTCACGAAGGAAGGACGCAGTTTGATTGATGGCTTACAGATCAATTTGTATTACTATTTACTCAGTTTTGATTGATACCTTATAGATAGGTTTGTATTACTTTGAGTTTAAAAGTAGTCATGAATTCACTCTATAAACCACATGTTAAATCAACATAGACAACAGTAGAAATATGAGAGAGTGGAGAAAGAGTTAGAACAAGTTGCGCAAGAGGTTTGCGAGATTCAATGTTATTCACCTACTTTCACTCCTACCTTAAGGTTATTGAAGTAATAGATGACCACAATTCAATTTATATCTTCTTATCAAAAATCCCCTTATCTCTTCCTTCTTCACATCCCTCTTCCTATTCCTTATTATCTCGCCACCCCTCCGGTCCAAACTTTTTTCTGTTTTCCTCTCCTACATGTATTTTAATGTGGGGTAATGTAAAGGTGTCTCCGGATATGGAGTATTGTCAATGTGCTCCAAGACATGCGGATGCATCTCTATCAATTCGTACAAAGCATCAATTTTAACTTCTTTACCCGCAAGCAAACACTAATCGATGATACCTTGTGGAACACTATGATAGATCATGAGATAGCTCAAAGGAAATGAGGTTAAAGTTTCAAAAGGGGTAAGGCTCTTTTATAGGAAATGCTGTTAAACAAAGGTTCCTTTCCGCACAATTTATGAGATCGGGCGTGCTCTTTTATGGGGGTGGATCACATCCAAGGCTCTGTAACTGACTCTAAGAATCTGCGGACGTTATTTAACCTTGTTTTGGGACAATATTCCTTGTAAAAGAAGCTCTTTCTACCACAACTGTGAATTGCACACGTTATTTGACCTTGTTTGCCGGCAATGAGACCTCAAAAAAATGTCTGCCTAAAGGAGTCCCTCTTTCTTCCGGAAATCTGCGCACGTCTTGTTCGGATATGAGCACGCTCCTCATCACGCTCCTCAGGACGCTCCTCAAGACGCTCCTCAGAACGCTCCTCAAGATTTTTGAATTGTATATAAATATCAAGCTATGTAACCATTCTTCACCATCATGGGAACTACTTCTCCCATCTCTTGTAATCTAGTTTTCTCCTCTGCTTATGCATTTATCTAGTCCATTTACACGTCTTTATCTCTTCCTTCTTTATTGGATTCTTCGTTGTCTCCCCCGTCTTCTTCTTCACTTTATTACAGCCTTCTTCATTGTTCTACCTTACTTAACCCCGAAAGTTGTTTGATGTCTATGTGTCTTTTCACATTGCCTACTTCGCTGACCGATTGCCATCTACAAGGCAGGAAAACACATGCGTGGGTGATGGCTTGTCCCGCAGTTCCAAGCTCTTTTTACATGAATCAGCAACTGACTGGGTACGTAAAAAGCATGGCAAGAAAAACTGTAAAATTTAAGACGGATCTTTCGATGGTTTTCTTTCTCTCAAGGTCATCAACTTCAAATAAATCAACACGTTGTTGGGTCTGACACGATGTGCAGATGTTTAGAGAACATCATCGGTGAAATGACTGAGAAGCAATAAAAAATACTACAGGCCCTGAGTAGCAAATTATTGCAAATTATTTGCACATCATCACTAGTGACTACATACTGCAATAAGACACGTGGACATTGATAAAGACAGGGAAGCACTTCTCGCTGTCTTGCTCAACTTTATGGCCTTGATGAATGCATAAAGAAACTGCTTCTCTCTCCCTCGTCATTGCACCTTGTAGCAGCAGCCCTTTAAATATATCAGCACGTAGCTTGGTCGTCTAAATAAAGGTTCTTCCTAGTGTTTTCCCCTTCCTTTCTTTTTGGAAGTTTTCGTTGGATCTCGGGACAGCAATTATAGTTAGCCAATTAACTTAAATGGTAAATTAGTAAAGGTTATGATTATAAGCATTTTAGTATGAATTGGGTTCATATATTATAATAATATATTTTAAAAAAATTTCTGAAAATATACCAGCATCTCGCTAGCATTTAAGAAGCGTTGACATTTATATAGTTTTCCTTTTATCGGCTTGTGACATCAACAATTTCAAGCAAAGCAGCAACTAAAAGAGACGGGGAAATACTTCCACATGCCCAAATGTATAAGAATAACAAGAAAAGAAAAAAGAAAGAAAAAGAAACACAGAGAGGATATTTAGATGGTTTTCCTTTTCCTCGAAGTTGTAATTGGATGTCAACTCGCAAGTAATGTAAACCTGCAATCCTTTTTTGAATTAAAAAAATAAAACACTTACAGTGACAACTTTATTTTTACCATTAACAGTACTTGGACTTTCATCAATTCCTTTATATATCCATGCGGATGTAAAGACAGGTTGATCCGAAATCATACAAAGAGTTAAGGAATAAAAAGAAAAGAAAAATTAAATTCATAAATTAATCAAACTTAGAAAATTCAACCTTGCACAGTTCCGCCTTGCCAAATGTTACGAGGCCAAATGTTTTCTTACTCAGAGGATGAAATCATTACTCTTTGAAAATCGACTCCCTTGAGATAAGACAAAGGGTCAGCTTGATGATGTAGTGTTTTACGTGAGAGGAAATAGATAGAACGTAAACAACATTGGAAAGGTGTGCCCTTAAAGTACTGACGGCTTTAATATGGACAAGGTATCCCCAGCTGTAACAGCAGCGTGTAAAGGTGTGCCCTTGAAGGATTTCCTGATTTCACATCCCAAAAAGCCGGATCCCGCGGTCTCGATTCGTACGAGGATGAAAAAGACATAACAGTTTGAATCTTGTTCCCTGTCTGCGTTGTTGCACTTCTTGCCTTTGGCCCGGCTGCAACACGACAAAAAGCAGAGCAATAGCTGAAAAAGAGATTGTCCTACAAAGTTTTTTTATTTTTTTTAATTTTCTGCACAGAGTAGCTTTTCAGCCTTTTTTCAGATTTTCTGCACACTTTCGGTAGCTTTTCAGACATTTATAAATGTTCAAGCATTAAATGCAAGGACTAATATTTTCTTTTGAAGTTCTACTTTAGTTGGCTTGCACCAATAATGGAAGATCCTCTAGATCATTAGATGAGCTGCAGATATTTTTATGAAAAGTCTATTGCTGTGAATTGATATTGCATTGAGAAGTCACTCTCACATGGTGCATAAGACTGTGCCTTATTAATGTTTGGAACCTATCACTTATTGTACATGTATTTTGAGATGGTATTTTCAGCCTTAAATTGGTATCGAGGTCTCTTAGTAACTGATGGTGAACTATTGCTCTATTCATACTGAAAACCCAACATTGTGGGATTACAGGGATGTGTTGAGAAGCCAGTCTACATTGATGCATAAGACTGAGCCTTTATGCCTTATTAATGTCTAAACCCGCTATTTATTGCATATGTGTCTTGAAATGGTCCACCAGCCTTTAAGTGATACGATAGCTTTCTCTTCTCTCAACTATTTTGCTTACTTCGACAACATATAGTAAAATTTAAATAAATTTATTGTCAGAACTCTATAAAATGATGATGGTTGATCTCCTCACTCCTTACTCCCGCAATTCTACTGCGTTTTCTCAACTATTTAAAGCTCCAAAGCGACTCCTCCCACTCTATTTCTAACCTCCACTCTCTGAAGAATCAATCCAAATTTGAGGGATGTTGCTCAGCAAGGAAGCATCAATGCCTTGTATTCATTGATACAGAGTGATGCATATGTTTTGGACAAGGTCGATGCCCTTCCCTTCGCTGACACTCCTTTACATATTGTTGCATCTTTAGGGCATATCACTTTTGCCATGGAGGTCATGAGGTTAAAGTCTTCATTTGCTAGAAAGCTTAACGAAGATGGATACACACCATTACATCTTGCTTTAAAAAATGAGCCAACTCAAGTAGCACTCCAGTTGATTGACATTGACGAAGACTTTGTTCGTGTTTCAGGAGGGGAGGGATTGACTCCTTTGCATTATGCTACTAAAAAAGGTGATGTTGATCTTTTGATTAAATTTTTAAGAGCATGTCCAAGGTCTATTAAGGATGGAACATGTAGGAGAGAATCTGTGCTGCATATTGCCTTGAAATCTAATAATATCCCAACTTTGAAGATCTTGCTAGGATGACTTAGACGGGCCTAGTTGAAAAATGCTATTTTTTGGGAGAAAAAATTATTAAACTGGCAGGATGAGGAAGGCAACACCTTGCTGCACATTGCAATATCCAAGAATCAACCTAAGGTAAGTTCTCTTCACTTCTTTTTGCAATAAAGAATGAGAATAAATTGGTAAAATAGAGATTTATCTTGCGGTGCAAAAGAGTTATTGTAAGCATTCAATTTCAAAAACTTGTTAGAAATTGTCTTTCATGATTTGATTTGATCTTTTAGTCTGCTTAATTTATAACATTTGCTTTTATTTTTTTGCCCTTTTGAAGTTTGTTTTAGCCCCTCTTTTTTTTTTCTAAGTTGTTTAAATATTATAGGCTACTATACATTGATAGATAACTTATTACATATTTATATCTCTTGTAGATTGTTCAGTTGTTATTGAAATTTAAGTCATACTTTCACTGTAAAAGTGATTTAAATGTAAGGAATTCAGGAGGTGATACAGTATTTGACGTTTTGAATGGGCACACACAAAAGGAGAACAAAGAGATCAAGAAAATGTTACGAAGTGCCAGACTTTTCAAGACTTTTCTTTGTCCAAGAGTTCCATCTCTTGAAGAGTACTTTCAATCTTCTGTTCCAATTGATGAGAAGCTCTACATATTCCTTCTCCGTCAGAGAACAAATATTTCAAACGAATCGCGCAATGTGTTGTTGGTAGTTGTTGTGCTGCTTGTTATGGTCACCTTTCAAGCAACAATGAGCCCCCCTTGAGGAGTTCTTCCAGTTGCCTCCATTGAGGATGCCTCTTCATCTGTACTGGCAAGACACTCACCGAGGTCATCTGTTCTGCCAAGAGACACTTTCCTTATAGTGGCGGGTTTGAATGTTATAAGCTATTTTGCTACCATCTTTGCAATATTCGTCCTCCTCCCTGGTGATCTTAAAAGTGGAATGATCAGCTTACCTCTTCACCTCCTCTCTCTGTATTTTATTGTGGCTATGGTCATAACATCTCCCGATGAGGTGTTTTTCAATAGTTGGGTACCTTATGGCGCTACATACTATTTTATCTTTTGCATTTTCTCTCCTCTGCTGTTGCTTCTGTTGCAATTCTTTGTGAATTACAGGCAAAGAAAGCTTGTAAACGCCTTTCATTCGGACCTGAAATTGCTTGATCCAACTCTTACATAGGTCAGCGGGATTATACTAGCCCCAACACAGTAGGATGCCAACCTGAGCTGTTAATTTGTACCCCAAAGCGCCCTTGTTCCTCCATCATTTGCTCAAGAAGGGCCACCCCATGGTGCTATTTCTTTGAAATGTAATAGCTCTAATAGTTGTAACCTCCTATGAAGTGTCATTTATTTTCTACTTTGTATGTCTTTTCTTGCACAACAATTTGTATTTGGTTGATTCTTTTTTTTTTGGTTAATGTTGTTGAGAGCCTCATCTAAATCCATTACGTGTACATTGCAGAAAGTGTTCCTTCTCTGTGTTACATGGACATTAGATGGAATAAGAGATCTCATATATGTTGAAGCTCAAGTGGGCCCAAGAATTATACACAAAAGGGAGGAAAAAATGTGCAATACTTCTTATTTATACAACTACAAATTCTTTACAAGATAAATGACAAGAAAACTTATCTTACTCTTTTACTGGACGCACATTCCTTCACATTAAGAATCATGTGGAGTGTTACATGTCACGAGACTGCATCGCCGAACCTTGGGTGGTTAGACTGCTCTCTCCTAGCAGCTCCCACGACCATGCTCCTTTGGACGCCCTCTTTAGACGCTCTCTCTTGGCGCTCTCCTGGAACCCTCTTGGCGCCTTCTCTAGATGCCTTCGCTTGGTGCCTATGGCTCCTCTATTAGCGCTTTTCTTAGTGGCTTTTCTCGGCGCATCCTGGTGTTTCCTCTCGACACCCCTCCTGATGCCTCCTCTCGGCACCCCTCTGGTGCCTCCTCTCGGCACCCATCTTGGTGCCTCCTCTCGGCACCCATCTTGGTGCCTCTCGGCACCCCTCATGGTGCCTCTCGGCACCCCTTTTTGGTGCCTTCACTCGGCACCCTCCTGGTTCCTTTACTCGGCACCCCTTTTGGTATTTTCTTTAGTGCCTCTATTGGTGCTAGCTATACCCCTCAGCAAAATGGTATAGCAGAAAGAAAAAATCGAACAATTTTTGAAATGGTAAGAAGTATGCTAAAGGCTAAAAAGTTACCAAAGTCGTTTTGGGCAGAAGCCGTAGCTTGTGCTGTATTTATTTTGAACAGGTGTCCAACAAGAAGTGTTCTTGGAAGAACTCCAGAAGAGGCTTGGAGTGGCAACAAGCCAGATGTTTCATTCCTACGTGTATTTGGATGTATAGCATATCCTCATATACCAGATGAAGAAAGAAAGAAGCTAGATGACAAAAGCCAAAAATGTATCTTCATTGGCTATAGTCAAGTTACTAAGGGTTATAAGCTATATAATCCAGTAACAGAAAAGGTGATTATTAGTAGGGATGTTCAATTTGTTGAAGATGAAGCCTGGGACTGGAACCAAAAGATTAGCCCAAGCAATGTCAATTTAGAAGGTGAGTTACTAGAAGGAGAAATGGAGAAGTCCGTAGATGAAGAGTCATCTTTACCTACTAGTTCAGCACCAATGCCAGAATCAAAATCTCCAATACGACATTCACAGAGAACACGACAGATGCCAGAGAAGTACAAAGATTATGTGGTCACAAGAAATGATGACAGTGACACTAATGAAACAATAGCAAATTTTTGTTTATTTGCTGATTGTGATCCCACAGTGTATGATGATGCAGCAGCAGATGAGAAATGGATCAAGGCAATGGATGAGGAGATTCATTCAATCGAGAAAAATGACACTTAGGAGTTAACTTCTTTACCACCTGGTAAGAAACCTATTGGTGTTAAGTGGGTGTACAAGATGAAGTACAAATCCAACGGTCAGGTGGACCGTTATAAAGCCAGACTAGTGGTAAAAGGCTATAAGCAAAAGCCAGGTATTGATTATTTTGAAGTATTTGCACCAGTGGCTCGAATGGATACTATTCGAATGATCTTAGCACTTGCAGCTCAGAATCACTGGAAGATCCATCAAATGGATGTTAAGTCAGCATTTCTTAATGGTTTTCTTGAAGAAGAAGTTTATGTGGAGCAACCACAAGGTTATGCGAAGAAGGGGCATGAAAATTAAGTATATAAGCTGAAGAAAGCATTATATGGGTTAAAACAAGCACCCAGAGCTTGGTATACCCAGATTGATACATACTTGTTAGAGCATGGTTTTCAGAAATGTCCATATGAGCATACACTATATATCAAGTCAAATACTAATGGTGATATATTAATTATGTGCCTTTATGTTGATGACTTGATATTTACAGGAAATTTTGAGAAAATGTTTGCAGAATTCAGGGAGGCCATGGCTAGTAAATTTGAAATGACAAATTTAGGATTGATGTCCTATTTTCTAGGTCTTGAAGTAAAGCAGACTGAAGATGGCATATTTGTTTCACAACATAAATATGTCAATGATATTTTAAAATGTTGGAAGCTGGAGTCACTCAAGGCAATTTGAACTCCTGTAGCAGAAAGGTTGGAGCTGAAGAAGAAAGGGATCGGTGAGCTAGTAAATCCCACGTATTTCAAAAGCATTGTTGGTAGCTTAAGATATTTGACCGCTACTAGGCCAGATATTATTTATGGTGTGGGACTTATTAGTAGATTCATGGAGAAACCTTACCAGTCACATTTGCAGGCAGCAAAAAGAATCTTACAGTATGTAAGTGGTACTCGAAGTAATGGAATTTTTTATGGTCATTCTAATAATTTCATACTACAGGGGTACACAGATAGTGATTGGGCAGGTGATACTGAAACTCGAAAGAGTACTTCTGGATATGTTTTCTTTCTTGGATCAGGATTAATTTCTTGGTCGTCGAAAAAACAAGAAGTTATTGCGCTTTCAACTGCTGAAGCAGAGCATATAGCAGCAGCTACAGCAGCATGTCAAGCAATTTGGTTACGAAGAATTCTTTCAGAATTGAAGTATGAACAGGATGGTCCTACCAAGATTATTTGTGACAATAAATCGGCAATCGCATTAGCCCAAAATCCTGTTTTGCATGACAGAAGCAAACATATCAATATTAGGTATCATTATATTTGACAATTAATCAAGGATGGAGAGATTGAACTTAACTTCTGTAGATTCGAAGATCAGATTGCAGATTTGTTCGCGAAACCCTTGAAGGCAGACTTGTTTGAAAAGTTAAAAATGATGCTTGGAGTTATCGATTTCAAAAACCAAGTTTAAGGGAGGCTGTTGAAATAGTAAACTTGGTCGTTGAAAAGTCAAAAGTTGCGGCTGAAAATATGGCAGCAGAAATTTCTCTAGTATTCTCTAGAAGATAACAGACAGATGCTTACTGACGAAGGAAAGCGAGGAGGCGCCGAATATAGAAGACACTGGAAATTTGGAGAAGCCGTTCTTCAGGCGGAACACGGCAAGACAAAGGCGGTGAAGTAGTTTATAAATAGGAGGGTTCATCCTTGTTTTTCAATAACCCACCAGAAGTAGATAAGCTATAGCAATAGCTTAGTAGGCTTGTGTTCCTTCTTGTATCCATTTATTTTTCAGCAATAAAAGATTTCCTTCAATTTCTCCCTTCTCTGGTTCCAACAATATATTTCCTCAACATATGTATACACTTAAGTATTTGCCAATTGTCTTTTAGTTTTTCCAATACAGAGTTGGCATCTTCCAAATTGATAGCGAAAATAATCAGCAAATAGCTGGGTATGTCCAAAGGTTAGCTAGAAACAAAGTGTTGGATTGAAGGCAGACATGTTATGCTCTTGAGCACCGCACGTGGTTGGGCTTCTGAATTAGTATCCTTCGTCTTAGCTCACATTCCTCTAGTTGCCACTTTTAAATAAATCAGGAAGTTTCTACGTTCTTTAAATAACCGAGCAAGTATCTAGATATGTGAGATGGATTACTAGAAAAAAAATGTTGATATTAGATCGAGCTTCAGATTGTTTTCCTTCTCTATCTTGTTATTTGAGTCTTGGACAGCAACCGTTTAAATAAACCTACAGTACTAGTGCACAAATGTGAGGGCCGGCATCGTCCCTTTATAGGGGTTGATCAAATATGACCATGACGATTAAACCACTTGTTCGGACCAGAATAGCCACAGCGGCTTCCAGACAATACTAAACCTTTTGCGGATGTAAACTTAACTCTTTAAGAGTAATTCAAACCATACATGTTAAGTTGCCGCTCAAGCTAAAAAAAGTCGAACATGAAATACAATAGGTAGTGCATACATTTAGTTTATGGTGGCATACAATTACCTACTTCTAATTGGTATTTCTTGAAAACAATTAAGCATAATCATGGTAAGGATCTAAATTGATAAAAAATTCTAACATTCACTACTACATTTCCTTCCCGGTAAACATGTTGCACGGTTGTTTCGGAAGGAATCATTGATAAACATTGTTGAAGAATGTTCTCTAGTTAACTTTAGATTATTCAAAAGGTTGTTCACTCATACTACTTGTGTTCATTATTTTTATGCATACAAAAATAATTTGGAGAGATTATTTGTACTTAAATTTATTATGGTATAGGATAAGTTTATTTTTGTAAGTGTTAAAAGCAAATCCCTATGACCATTCACTACCGTGAAGTCAAATATATATTATATCAATTCTATTTTTCTTCTTTGGTACAAAGCATAAGTAAAGAGAATTTACCTGAGATAAATTCTTGCTTTTTTCAATATTCGAGAAAGTATGACCGTTTACATCCTTCCAATTTTGTAATTTCAGTCTCCACAAAAAGGCATCTTTATACGTAACCCACCAAAGCCATCTCTTCAGCAATTGAAAAGCTTTGAGCTGATTGTTTTTCAAGGCAACATGTAAAATAGTTTCACCTTGAGCTGTCACATCTAGAATAGCCGTTGGACAAGCAATTAGAACTTCAATCAAAACTTCAAGATCTCCTTTTTGGGCAGCGTAATGAAAAGGAGTTAGACCCCCTCTTCCTTTTACACGTGCAAGATCCTTATCAAACTCAAGTAAACAGAGCACCATGGTGTGTAGACTTGCTCGCAAAGCGCGGGTCGGGGTGGATTGCGTTTGTTGCAAAGCAGGGTTTGGGTCGGGTTGTGTTGGCTGTTTCGATTCGGATTGAGTTTGTTGCGAAGTTCGGTTTGGTTCGGTTTGATGTGCCTGTTGCAAAGCTTGGTTTGGCTCGGTTTGGATTCCTTGCAAGGGAGCGTTCGGTTTAGATTGTCCTGGTGGCGAAGCAAGGCCCACTCTCTGTTTTTCTTGCAAAGCAAGGTGTAGAGGTGTGAAACCATCTTCATTTAACTTCCGAGAGAACGACGGCTTCAATGCCATGATCTCGAGGGCAAACGAGACATGTCCTTTTGCTGCATCCCTGTGCAAAAATGTCTCCGAAAACGGAGTATTGTCGATCTCGTCCAAAACGCGCCGATCTTCCTTTATCAACCTGTACAACTCTTCAACGTCTCCTTCTGAAGCAGCCTTGAAACACCGTTGACTGATATCTTGCGGATCACCCTGATCAGCCATCAGATGGTGAAGAGAAAATGGCTTTAAAGCTATAGAAAATGGGGAACTGTGAAGTACTAGAGCAAATGTGAGAGCCGGCATCCTTCTTTTTAAAGGAGTCGCTCAAGCTGTGAAGTACTAGTGGGTTCCGTTTGTTTTCTATTGTTTCTTCTTGCTTTGTCGGTTGCGCCGTGCTTGAACCCATGATGTTACTTAGGAAGAGAAAAAGATGGATGTCCCGCATTTTTATTCTCCTAGCTAATAGGCATAATTACATCATTTTATATAACATATATGATCACATTAATTGTTTTCATATCGTTCCAATGCAATGCAAGTTTAATAGCCTAGTGTCCAATAGTGAAACTACACAAATAAATAAACACTATACAATCTCTTTAGAAAAATTGAAGCAACATTCTTTGCAATTAATTGGTTTAGATTAGCTTTAGCTTGTCCTTTTTTAGAAGTAGCACATTCATTGCTTCATTTGGTCTAATTTGCTTTCACCTTGGTAACGAAAAGATGAGTTGAGCTACTTCAAAAGAAAAAAAAGTATGGTTGGTGGGTTCCACCATGTGCTTAGTGGGAATGGAAGAATCCTAAAGATGTCTTTCTTATCAAAAAAGAATCCTTTTTTGTTTTGTGATTTTCGAATGAATATCAATTACACTTATTTTTTCTCGAAGTATCTTTATGGGGCCAAGAAATGATATATCCGGTTAAAGTGTTCCTTAATGTCAAACTCCTAGAAATAGAATTGAGAACACTAACACACGTTTTTATGGAGTAAACTTTCATATACATCATTTTGATTAGTTTGATTGAGGTTGATATTTTTTTTACTTGGGAATTATAGTCTTTAGAGTGACCAAGAAAATTGGTCTGGAAGTTCTTTGGTTTTACTTCTTTGTCAAATAAAGCCTCGAGTTCACACTTTTGATTCTTTGTCCTTATCCATTAAGTAATCAAAAGCGATATGAGTAGATTAACAAAAATTGCGATAATCTTGGATGCCAGGATAATGTATAAATTAGCGGATACTGTTTATGAAACTCGATGAGTATTGAGACTTCTTACCAATTGTAATTCTCAATTGCTTTTTCTTTTGTTTAGGATTATCTTCTTCAATGTACTCATGCATGAACGGCACGTTGTGTAGTTCATGAACAAGGATATATAGTTCACAAAGAAGGGACACCTTACAAAATAAGGTGTCGTAATGACAACATCACACTAAATAATTTTGTTTTTGCACCTTAGGTGATGACCGATAAATTGTTGACATTCTTTGTACATGTGGCTAACGGCATGATTATTGACAAGCTTATTATGGACACTAACAAAAGGTGATGTTTTCTTTCTCTAGCAACATAAAAAATGAACGAAAAATATGTGCCAAAATTTTACTTCCGTCTAATCTTTCTCTCTTATAATGGATTTATTGTGTATATTAGTTTTTTGAAAGATGGTATTATCATTGATATTTTGATTTTATTTGTGCACATGAATAAGGCCTCACCATAAGCCCAAAATACATCACAATATATTTAATATTTTATCTAAGCATTATAAATTAAATGGCACCATCTTGGATGTGTTTCTTCTTCTGCAATTATAGCTTGAGAAAAAATAAATGAAAGGGGAATATTTTTTAAAAGAGTAATAATTTTCTAGCGCCATTTTGGATATACCTTTTCTTCAGAATTTTTAATGTTTGGGAAAAAAAAAATTGAAAGGGGAATATCTCTTGAACGAGCAATAGTTTGAGAAGCAAAGAAAAGTAGCTTGGATTTTGCCAAAGAAAGAAAAGCAAAAGAGAGAGAATGCATGGTTAACGCGTAACTGAAAATCAAATGTGCCCTTTTTTCTTTATTTTTTTTTTTAAAAAAAAAAGAAGAGTTCGTTTGATTTATTGCATTTTTTATAAACCAATTTTATTTTAAACAAAAAACCCTTAGATATAGGTTTTTAGATTTAAAATCTTTCTCTAAAAAACAATTAAGATACCATTTTCAGCTTGCATTGACTATACATAGGCTAAATGCAACATAAGATGCTTTTAAAACTAACTAACTAACATTCCAATCTTATTGGAAAAAGTAAAAGAAAAAAAGTTAGAGTTTCTTTTTTCAAATATGAAATTTTATTAGAGAAATATCACTTTGAATGAGATTTGAATGCTTCTAATGTTCATTTTTTTGTAACTCTAATAACTTTTGTAATATAGAGGTATATCCTTATATTTTTGTACACTAAATTATACTAATACAAACTTATTTTTTCACCAAAAAAAATATGAAGTACTAAAATGCTATAACCAACTTTATTAATTGTACCATATACGTAGTATGTTTCATATATGTATTGGAATTGCAACGTCACATGCCTGCAAATGCAAATAATTAATAAAATTGGTTATTTTAGATACACAATAATATCTCTACCACCTGGCCTATCGTATATCGCACTGACCTAACAACAATAGAGCTGTCTAGTGTGATTCCGAAAAAAGTGCTTATAATTTTCTCCACTAAGTTTTATTTGGTACCTAATGTTTTATTAGGAGCAAGTAATTTAATAATTTACTTTTGTATAATCTGTAAATTATGGATGTCCATCAAATGAAATGATTGAAAGAAGCATAAATTCTCCATAAAGAAAGAATAAAGTAGGAAGATTAAAAGAGAAGCTTTACATGAAGAAAAAATCTAGACGTACAAAATCAAAACGAAAAAAGAAAAGAAAAAAGAGTCCAATTGCATCCTCCTCCAAAACCATGATAACAATGAAGAAAATAAAAAAAGATGAGATAAAAAGAACATATTCATGTGCTTATAAGATTTGAATACACAACAAAGAAAAGAAGAATAAGAGAACAATTTAAAAGTTGAATAAAAAGGTATTTATCATTGGTAATGAAAAGATGAGTTGAGCTGCTTAAAAAAAAAAAAATGTTTGGTTGGTAGGTTCCACCATGTGCTTAGTAGGAATGGAAGAATCCTAAAGATGTCTTTCTTATCATTAGTCATTTTAAGAGAAACCTTTTTTGTTTTGTGATTTTCAAATGAATATCAATTACATTTTATTTTTTCCCTATGTATCTTTCTGGAGCCAAGAAATGATATATCCGGTTAAAGTGTTCCTTAATGTCAAACTCCTAGAAACAAAATTGAGAATACCAACACACCTTTTTATGCAGTAAACTTTCATATACGTCATTTAGATTAGTTTGATTAAGGTTGGTATTTTTTTTACTTGGGAAGTATAGTCTTTAGAGTGACCAAGAAAATTGGTTTGGAAGTTCTTTGGTTTTACTTCTTTGTCAAATAAAGCCTCAAGTTCACACTTTTGATTCTTTGTCCTTATCCATCAAGTAATCAAAAGCGATATGAGTAGGTTAACAAAAATTGCAATAATCTTGGATGGCAAGATAATGTATAGATTAGCGGATATCATTTATGAAACTCGATGAGTATTGAGACTTCTTATCAATTGTAATTCTCAATTTCTTTTTCTTTCGTTTAGGATTATCTTTTTCAATGTGCTCATGCATGAATGGCACGTTGTGTAGTTCACGAACAAGGATATATAGTTCACAAAGAAGGGACACCTTACAAAGTAACAAAGAAAAAGTAATATGTTGGACAAACATGCCACATTTGTTGTAGACCCAAATTTTATGCAACTCTATTTATATTTGATTACAGTGCAGACTTTCCTAAAACTGCTTGTATGCTGGCAATATATGTTGAACATTATCAGTTAAATGATTGAGGACTTGTGTTCTAAGTGAAATTATTGAAAGAAATCATTAAAAAAACAGTAAACAAACTCTGCAATTTTTATAAATCATTAAGATTCAAAAAAAAAAATCTGTTCTTTTTCTCCTCTTTTTAATTTTTTAATTTTTGTTTCTAAATTTTTGTTGCTTATGCCATTTTTCACATTATTTTTTGATCCACTTTATTTGTATTATGCTGACATAGATATCACATGCACTAAAGTAGTTGTATTTAATAAAGTTGATAAGTGTTTAGTTCAACCGTAGGTAAGCGTTGCTTGATATTTCTTGGTCTTAGATTTAATACAAAGTGCGTATGTAGGTGTTTTTATTTAAAAATAAAAAATATTAATCATAATTAGTTACATATTAATTGGTCATACACCATATTACATATTGTAGTATTTATTATAATTAAATAAATACTACAATAGAGCTATGAGCATACGGTAAGAAAAAAAAAAACCAAGGAGACATTTATTTAATAAAACAAAAAGTTTAGGAGAGACGTGAATAACCATTTGAACAAAAAGGACACATAATTAGAATATTTTGTTTTTCTTTTTTTGAAAAAAACAAGGGTTTGACCTTGATAACTTTCGTTAATAATTACGATGCTAGATATAACAATCATATTTTGAGTAAATAGAAAGAATATGATATAAACTTAACTCTTTAAGAGTAATTCAGATCATACATGTCAAGTTGCTGCTCAAGCTAAAAAAAGTCAAACATAAAATACAATAGGTAGTGCATACATTTAATTTATGGTGGCATATAATTACTTACTTTTAACTGGTATTTTTTTAAAAACAATTAAGCATGATCATGTTAAGGATCTAAACTGATAAAAAAATTCCAATATTCGCTACTACATTCCCCTCGCGGTAAACATGTTGCACGGTTGTTTCGGAAGGAATCATTGATACACATTGTTGAAGAATATGCTCTAGTTTCCAAGGATCCTCTATTTTCAACCAAATAAATCCAACTAGACTCGATGACTGGGTACCTAGTTCGGTTCATGACATATTTTGAAACCGTCCAACATAATTGGCGTAACTATTCACATGTAACATTTTTGGTTCACATGGCAAAGTCGTCCTGCATTCCCAGCTGTTACACCAGTGTCAAGTCAATGTCACAGAAGAATCCAAGGCACATGATAAAAGCATGGCGAGCACAGAGCGCATTGTCGGTATTGATTGTACTGGAGTCTCTGGATTCTCTTATCATCGTTTGTTATGCCCATTTGGGTACAGGATCTTGGTCGGATATTATATATATGCGGTGTTTCCTCATTAAAAGAAATTTATTATGCAATTAGTATGTCAAGACGAAAGCCTTGCACAAAAAGAAAAAGTTTTTAAAGTAAAACTTATATGAAAAGAAAATCTTTCAACTTTAAAATTAATTTTTTAATTAAACTTTTAAATATTTTAACATAATATCAAATTTTAAATTAAATATACTTCAATTTATACAACTTTAAACTTGATATTATTTTACAGAGTATGAATACAAAAATTCTATAAAAAAAAAAAGAAAAAAAGAAAAAACCTTGAAGTAAAACTTAACAAAAAAGAACTTTCAAATTTTAAATTAACTTTTAAATTGAGGGTATAAAATTTTTAATAAAATTTATATGTAATAAATATTTTTTAATTATTTTTAAATTAAGATATAAACCTTCTAATATCATATTAGAATTTGATCTTTTTAATTGCTCTTAAGTATATGACTAAGTTTTAAATATATACAGTAAAAGGAACCCTACAAAGTAGTCTAAATTGATATTATTGAATTAAGAGTCTAGAATGGTCGAAACGAATTAAAGCTGACCATCCATTGACCATTGCCAGTTGTATTGTTGTCGTCTTTTCGTCAAAGCCGTCCTGCATCTGAAACTCTTGCATTAGAGCCAATGTCACAAAAGAATCCAAAGCCCAGCTTTTGTCTTCGTCTCTGTACTCTGGCTTTTTCGTTCACTTATTTTTAAGAAGTCACACAGCACCAAACATCTGTATGATTTTTGTAATGTTTGACTGGGTGGTAAGCTCACTAGGAGATCTACAACTGATTTTTTCTATTCTTTAGTTCAAATTACATATCATGAAGCACCAAAAGACAACCAATTTTTTTTTATATAAAAAAAGGGCCTCAGCTAATGGCTCCATGGATATACTGTAACAATCTTTTAAATTGCGAAAATCTTGGATGCTAGGACAATGTATAGATTGGCAGAAATGGTTTACGACGCAGATGAGTGCTAAGATTTCATACTCATAATTTTTAATTTTTTTAATTTAATTATTTTTAATTGTCTTTTCGTCCCAGGCGGTATGAGCTGCTTAGTAAGCCACGTGCCTTTCGACGGTTGCTTCTTATTTTCTTTGGTTTGTCTTCTTCAATGTACTTATATGTCATAAGGTGTCGCAATGGCAACGTCACACGCAGTGTACGGCTTGATCATAGACCACTTTATTATGGACAAAAAAAAAAAAAAGTATGTGGCTCTGAAAAAATGAAAGAAATTAAAGAAATGTATGTGACTTATTCTCACTTCCATCTAATCTCTCTCTCTCTCTCTCTCTCTCTCACTAATAATGGAATTATTATGTAGATTAAGTTTCTGAAAGACAATATAATGTTTTGACTTTTGGTGTTCTTGTGCACATGAAAGATACCTCACAATTAAGTCTAAAATACATCAAAATATATTTAACATATCATTTACAGCATCATAAATTAAACGGAACTATTTTGATTTTTTCTTTTCTTCATGCTGCGGTTATAGTTTGAGGAAAATAAAAGATGAGGATATTTCTTAAAAGAAAGATGATTTTGAAAGGCGTGGAAAGATAGCTTGGAGTTTGCCAACAAAAAGAAAAAGTAAATAAGAGGGGGTGTACGGTTGAAGGGAGTGTAAGAAAAAATTTTCCTTTATTTATTTATTTATTTTAAAAAAGAGACTGTTTGGTTTACTCACACTTTGTGTAAACCAAAGTTTAGTTTTAATAAAAAAAATCACAGATTTAGTTTTTAAGATTTAAGACCTAGCTATAAAAGAAAAAAAAAAAGAATACATATTTGATATATTTGAGGAATTTAAAAAAAAAAACTTTTTCAAATTTTTTGAGAGATTAAAGAAGGTTTCTGGCTGTGGCAGCATACGTAATTTGCAATGAAGGCCACTGTAAGTAATGCAATGCATACGTCATAGCATGTCGCACCCATAACGTCACATACCGCAAATTTAAATAATTTTAATGTCACAACTCTATAAAAAGAGGACGGTTGGTCTCCTCACTCCTCACTCACGACATTCTACTCCACTTTCCCAACAATTTTAAAGCTCCAAAGCCTCTCCTTCAGCTCTCTTTTTAACTATCACTCTACCAAGAATGAACCGATGTTTGGGGGATGCTGCTCGGCAAGGAAGCATCGATACCTTGTATTCATTGATACGGAGTCATGCATATATTTTGTGCAAGGTCGATACTCTTCCGTTTGCCGACACTCCTTTGCATATTGCTGCATCTTCAGGTCAAATCAACTTTGCAATAGAGATTATGGGATTAAAGCCTTCATTTGCCAGAAAGCTTAACGAAGATGGTTACACCCCCTTGCATCTTGCTTTACAACATAAGCAAACTCAACTAGTGCTCCGGTTGATTGATGCTGATGAAAACCTTATTTGTATACCAAGAAGGGAGGGCTTAACTCCTTTGCATTATGTTGTTCAAATTGAAAATCTTGATCTTGTGACCAAATTTCTAAAAGCTTGTCCAAGGTCAATTAAGGATATAACAACTAAGAAGGAATCTGTTCTACATATTGTCCTAAGATATGAAAAGATCAAAGCTTTTAAGCTCTTGTTGGGATGGCTTCAGCGTTCTTGGTTGAAAAATGACTTTTTATGGGAGAAAAGGTTGTTGAACTGGCAGGATGAAGATGGCAACACTTTGTTGCATATTGCAGCATTCAAGAATCAAACAAAGGTAAGTTCTCTCTATTCATTTTTGTAATAATGAAGGAGATAAATTGCTATAATAGAGATTTGTCTTGTTGTGCAAAAGAGTTCTTGCAAGGGTATAATTCATAAGCTTGCTAAATATTGTTTTAAGATGATTTTACCTGAGCTTTTAATTAGTTTAATTTATAACATCGGCTTTTTTGTCCTTTTCAAGTTTGTTTTAGCTTTCTTATCTTTTTTTTGGTGTATCTAAGAAGTTTGAATATTATAGACTATTGTAAAAATGATGGATAACTTATTGAATATTTATACTCTTAGAGGTTGTTCAATTGTTGTTGGGTTGTAAGTCGTACGTTCACTATAAAATTGATTTAAATGCTGAGAATTCTGGAGGTTATACAATATTTGACATTGCGCCAAAAACGGACAACAATGAGATCAAGAGTATGTTATGCCGTGCCAAATGTCTCAATAAATTGCTTCATCCAAAAAAGTCAGCCAAAAAATACTTTCGACCTTGTGTTCCAATTGATGAGAAGCTCTCTGCCAAAAAATACTTTCGACCTCGTGTTCCAATTGATGAGAAGCTCTCTGCATATTCATTCTTCGTTAGAGAATGAATATCTCACTAGAATCGCACAATATGTTGTTGGTAGTTGCGGTGCTGCTTATTACTGTAACCTTCCAAACTACTGTGAGTCCCCCTGGAGGGGTTTGGGAAGATAGTTCCCCTGCTCCGTCCAATGACACGGCCCCCTCACCCGCAACGGGAACATCCACCAACAGCTCTTCACATACAGTGGGAACATCTACCATGTCAAATCCTACTTTCGTTGCAGTGGCAGCTTTGAATCTTATAAGCTATTTTACTACGGTCTTTGCAATCTTCGTCCTCCTCCTCTACTGTAAGCACAACAAGGGCGACCCCATGGTTGTTTTCTACCTGTCCATAGGCTTGCTTTATGATCCATGTAATAGCTGTAGCCTCCTATGAAATGTCATGTGTTTTCTTTTTTGTATTTCTTTTCTCGTACAACGTTTTGTATTCGGCTGATATTGCTAAGAGCCTCGTCTAATCCATTACATAAATATTGCATAAAACCAAAATAAATAAATAAATGTTACAAACTAGAAAGACCGATTGAGTAGGTCCATATGTAATGTATGAACTTTTAATGGTCCTAGGACAATGGAGTTTAAATCCCTAGTGATAAGTTGTCCATCCAATTCTAAGTCCTTGACAATATAGGAGATATTTTTCATAGTTCATAACCACAATATGTTTAAGCATTTAAGATCAACTAATAAATAAATTATGATGTTAACAAGTATACAAGGCGCTATGAATCATGGGATGCTAAGCCACTTTATGTACTATGATGTTATTAGGATGAGTTTTCAAATTTTTGGAGAGGCCATGGAACGCTGAGTTACACTCCCCTCGGCCACCCCTATGATTTTTCTACCAAATCAATGATTTTTTTTTTTTTAATGTTTCTCTTAGTCACAATATAAAACCCATGTGTTTATTATACAGAACGTAAAAAGGTTAAGAACTAGTGAAGGAATGTTTGACACTCATGATACTTATAAGTATATTATAGAAGTTCTTTACATGAAATGTTTTAGCTTCTTAGATTAGATGATTATTTGTAAATAATTCATCTTTATTAATAGAAATGAGAGAAGAAGATGGTAAAAAGGATAGAAATTAATTTTTGAAAAAGTAAGATCTTTTTCTTTAAAAAAAATTACTTTCATTCATCTTAATTTTAGAAATCCCTCTCTTTCAAGAGAAATAATTTCTTTTAAAAACAGATAGATGCAACAAAAGTTCTTTGTCTTTTTGTAAACTTAACTGCATCTTTTTTTCTTTTTAAATCAAGAAAAGAAAACATGCCTAACTGATACCACAACTACAATGCCTGCCATCGTTGTTAAAGATGTATGTATGCAACGAGGCAAACCATCCACCAGACAAAAATCCATTTATTCCCCCGTTGTGCCCATGGCAGATTGGGTGGGAGAGCAAATAAAAGTGGGAAACGAAGAAAACAAATATCCACATTTCTAGAAGTGGCTGCTCATCGTATCACCCAAAGGCAGCTTTTTTATAAGAAATAATCTGGTGTTCCGCGGGTAACATCCGGCTCTCCTCTCCAAGGAGCTGGCTTAACTGGGTGAATATGTGGCTCCTGCAGTCATCAACTTCCAAGACAGAAGCCATGTTACCACAACGAAAGCAATAATTGGGTGCACTAAATGTTGTAAATCCATTCATAACCAATTGATGAGCTCTAGCAATCAAGTTTAAGTTGTTTGTATGATTGAATTGTTCAGATACATCCTGGCCGAAAGTATATCTAGCACCACGAGGTAAAAATCGAATTCCCAAGAGAAGAGTGATGGAATTAACTTTGTAAAGAATGATTGTTGTGTATGCAAGTGAGCCTGAAATATACAAAGTTACAATCTCATATTTATGCACAATACAGAGTTTGATTTACAAGGTTACTTTAATTTTGCTTTTGAACAAGACTACTTGAAACTTGATATCTTAACTGTATTCCAATGACGCAGCATTCTCCATGTGTTCGGCTACTACCAAAGATCCCTTTGCGGTCAATGAAGCATCTTTGTTATCTTGCTTGAGCCGTTCTTCTTGTGCTATTACCTTTTAGGAACTTATTCCTTTGAAATTGCTTTGATCTTTTGTTTGAGACTCTTGATGTCTCATTTGTGTTAGTTGTCACCCACTTGTCTCTTCACTTGTTGCGTTAACTTTCTTACTAACATTTCCTCACAAACTTATGTTTACAAGCTCGAGTTTAGAACACAAAGAGAGAAAATTATGATTACTAAGAGGCTTCGTGAAGAAGTCTGCTAGTTGCTTAAGGCCATACAATGCTCTTTGAAGCTTACAAACATCCTTAGCTTGGATTGATCTATGAATCCTCGTAGCTGCATCATATAAACTAGCTCAATGTTAAAACCATGCAGAAAAAGCATTGCTGATATCATATTGTTGTAGGTCCCATACTTTTATTGTAGTAATTGTTGGCACAAGTTAGATTGTAGTCTGTCTCATCACTAGACTAAATGTTTCAAGAAAATCCGCACCATCTTCTTGATGAAAACCACATGCAACAAAGCAAGCTTTTAACCTATCTAGAGACCCAAAAGATGCAATCTTTGGTTTAAAAATCTATTTACATCCTACAATATTCATTGAATAACATTTTGGCATCAATGTCCAGGATTGATTTCTAACGATTGCATTCATTTCTTCTTCCTTAGCCTTTTTCCAACCAAGATGTGATAAAAGCAGTTTGCATGGAAGTGGGTACTTGTTATATTTCATTACATGCAACTAATGCATATATTGGATTCGATTCCTATATTCCAACTTGGCATCCAGTTATCATGGGATGTGTTCTTTCAATTGGTTGTTGTACTTGTGGATGTTGCGACGGCATGATAAAATTTGTTTCACCAGAGTTTCTCTCTTCTTCGAACTACATTCGGGTTCCACCCGATGACTCAGTCATCATATCAGATGGCATTACATCTTGTGCTTGTTGGTCATTTAGTCCTGTAGGAACTTCGGTGAATTACGCAGCCACACGATGATGCAAAGGGTGTCGGGATCGAGCTGGATGACCTGGAGGACACGCTGGAGATGCCCAAGTACGAAGCAATCCTGTCCGTTCGTCGTAAGTACATGAGTAAAGTGGGGCCAAGGTTACTTCTGGCCACTACTGAGATCTGGGGCGGGAGAACGCAGCTCGTAAAAGTGAACAGGATGGGACTGAAGGATTTTCATGCTATTTTCATTCAATCAACGAATATTCTTATGAATGTTGCATTTAATTATAATACGATAAAACATACTTAACCAATATTATGAATACTTGTATTTAAGTTGGTACTAAAGAGGTCTTTAGATTTGAATGGTAGAAATAAAATCCTAACAAAGGGAAATGGAGGCAAGATAACAATATATGCAAGACCATTTGAGTGTTGATACCAAGAGCTTATGGTATATTTTCACTTTTTTAAAAAGAAGGAACAAGTAAATGATATGATTTGTGCCTAAATTCTTTAGTATTGAATGAGGTTATTTTTCTTAGTATGAAAAGACGATAGGTATCCATTGTATAGATTTTGTTAAATATATCTTGATGTTGATCAATAACACTTATTTGAAAAATTATATTATTTTAAATATTAATATTCTTGTGCCAATAAAAATGTTAAATACTGTGTACAACAAACAATCAAACTTTTTAGATTTTGAACACGGACGAACTAAAGACAATGAGGTAACAAGGAACGAAAAATGAAAAAAAAAAAAAAAAGAAGAAGATATATTTATATATATATCTTTTTTTTTTTTTTTGCTTGTTGTGAAAACCCATGCATTCTACATGTGCTGAACAAATACCCAAAACACACCCTTTCGTGAAAGAACAAAATATTGAGTTTGCAAGATACATAGAAAAGTAACCAAATTTTCTAATTTTGGTAAACAGTAAAGCCAACTGACCTAATGGGCTGAAAAGCTACAATTTAAGAGACTAAAGTGGCCGTTTCAAATGCCCATCTAAACTTTTGGTGTGGTAGTCCATCTCAATTTTGATGTGGAAGGGCCGATTCACAGGACATGGAAACACGACTCACGTGGACAAATTTTTTTATTATAAAAATAAGATTTTTTTATTGCAATATCTTCTTTAAAAGACAAATAAGATTTTAATTGTAATAAAAATAATATATTTTAATGTACAATAAAAATAAAAATTATTATATAAAGACCCATGCACGACATACTTCTAAACATTGTTTTCCCTTCATTTCTAAGACGTCCGCATATTTTACTCCTTGGGCACAAATTCCTAAATACACACTAATAGGAAAAGCTAGATTCTGCTAATTTTGGTATTTCCAAAACCAGATTTCTCAATAATCGCCTGCTGTTTACCAGTTTGAAGTTTTTTCTGCTACCAAGTAGACAAAAGTCTTCTTCATATTTCTATCCCAAACTAATTCCGGTGGATAAGACTAGGTCTTCCAGAGAAAGAGCAGAACTTTAGACACCGAGTACCGCACGCGAACACCATTTAGCCTCTGAATACGGGCAGAGCCGCAGCTGAACCCCATTAAGTGCTGTCGAAGATGCGGTACAGACCCCCTCCGATTCTCTGAAATTTTGCTTATTTTAATAACTTTTCAGAATAATAACTGATTGTTTCATCTTTTAGTAAGATAATGGTACCATTAAAATGCAACTGACTTGCATTTTTCCAATGTTTTTCTTGGGATGGAGTGATTATAGGTTACTTGGAGAATAAAGCAAGACTTGAAATCTAGCCATTTATTTCTCTAAATAGGTTCATTCTGTCGTTACAAATAACCTTTTTTTAATGAAATTGTTAACACTTAGGTGAAGTAATACACGGGAGAACAATGTTATGTTCATCTCCATGTGAATGTACTTTTGGTGGAAGAGTAGGAGTGCCATTAGGGCAATCATTTGCCCCGTCTTACCTAGGTGCTTGGACATGACAGACGGTGGAAGACACCAATTTGAGGTTGCGATTTTAAGGAAAGTGTTTCTCGTACATATATATGATTTTTGATAATATGTTAATTTTACGCACATAATCTTTATTTATTTTTGGTTATTCTCTTGTTGTAATATAAGAAAAGTAGATGAAAAGATAAAAAGGGTCAATTTTCAACAAAACATATTACGGGAGAAATTGAATCCAAACAAAAAGAAATAAAAGCAACACATACAAAAGGAGATTTGGATGTCAATTTAAACAGTTTATACATAATTTCATGCCTAGACAGACTATTTGCACTTCAATTTGTTGTTATATTGGATGTGTTTACATTTACGCCCAAAATAAAAATCTAATATTTGTTTGTGGTGAGTCTGTACGGTCCCACTGGAGAAGTAAATATATCTCCATTATATGAATATTATTCTCCCTTCTTAATAAAAAAAAAATCACTAAATAAGACTTGCCTGGATAGATTTAGGCGTTTTGCAATGTCGGAGAACGTGTTGCCTTCTCTATCTTTCAAGGTTCGCAATTTTTGTTCCCAAAAAAGGCCATCTTCAAAAGGAGCCCTGCTGCACCAATCTTCCAACAATGTAGGATAGTCTTATTTTCAGTTGTCTCGTCCATAGACTTTGGGCTGGCATTCAGAATTTCAATCAAGTTCAACGTAGAATAGTCTTATTTTACGGACTGGCCTTAGCTGGGTAGTGAAAGGAGTTAAACCTCCTTTTGCTTTGACACGTGCAAGATTTTCATCAAACCCAAGAAAACAGAGAACCAAGTTGTGTCGGAATTGTGCTTGAAAAGCAGGACCCTGGGCGGGTTATGCTTGTTGGTCCGGCTTGGGTAGTCCTTGTTGGTTTGGCACGGATTGTATTAGCTGGAAAAGCTGTGAGACCTTCCTTACTCAGGTTCCAAGATACTGACGGCTTTAATGCCATTATCTCGATGCAGACAAGAAATCCCCAGATGAGACAGCCGCGTGTAAAGGTGTGCCCTCGAAGGATTTCCTGATCTCAACCCAGAAAGCCTCATCCCTCGGTCTCGATTCGCACGAGGATGGAAAAGACATAAGGGTTTGAATCTTGTTCCCAAAATACATCTTGTTATTATCTTTTAGTAATGTTTGTTTCGAATGTGAAGAAAAAAAAAAGTGGCCTTGAAAACGTGCAGACAGCTTTGTCATTCGATTGATTGAACCAACAGTGGCAGAGAATGTTGGAAAGTGAATCAGAGTTCTTGTGCTTTTAAAGAGGAGATTGGAGTGTAAAAGAGGGAAAAATGTGAAGACAATTTTTAAGGTTACCTTTGTTAGGATGTAACTGAGGCTAATAACTTCTTGTTATGTAATAACGTTATTAGTTGTGTTTCAACTTTTGTAAACAGTTTCTCGGGGTAAGAGAAGATAGCGCCGACGACGGACATGATAGCTTTCTTTTCCAAAAGCAGTAGTTGAGCAAAATGTACTAAGCCAGTGGGAGCCTGAAGTAGGAAATGAATGCTTGAAGCCGTCGTACTAATTAAGCTCGGATCGGAAGAGATCATCTTGTACCTTTTGATTTGTTTGTCAAGCGAAAGAGATTGAACTTTGGCTGCCGTTCATTCTAAGACGCAATGCATATTTTACTAGTGCGGCACAAATCCCTAAATGCACACTTAAAGAAAAGGCCAGATTCAACCATTTTTGGTATTCCCAAAGACATGATTCCTCAAAAATCAACTTTTGTTTACGAGTTTAAAGTTTTCCTGTCATCAATGAGATAGAGAGCTTTGTCTTTCTTCCCCAAACTGACTTCCATGGATGATTTAAGACTAAGTTTTCCAAAGATTGGGCGAACCTTCTTTAGACAGCTATGACTTAAGGAGGCCAGGAGTGTCATTGTCTTTCTTATACTTCAGCACCTTAAAAGGGTCTTTCTAAGTTTTTTGAAATCTTAAAGGGCTCTTGAGCTATGGCGGTATGTTACCTCAACGTATGCAATGTATACGTCACAGCATGTCACATCCATGTCCTCACGTACGGGGTGCAAATAACTTCGACTTCTACAACTCTATGAAAAGAGGCAGCCGGACTTCTCCCTCCTCACTCTCCACTACCACTTTCTCTTTCTTAACGATCTCACAGCTCTAAACCCACTTATCAAACTCTCTGATTAGTGACCAATCTTCCGAGATGAATCACTATTTGAGTACTGCTGCTCAGCAAGGAAACATCGATGTCTTGTATTCATTGATACGTAGAGATGCATATGTTTTGCACAAGATCGATGTTCTTCCGTTTGCTGAAACTCCTCTACATGTTGCTGCATCTCTAGGAAAAACTAACTTTGCAATGGAGATCATGGCGTTACAACCTTCGTTTCCTAGAAAACTTGACGAAGATGGCTGCACCCCGTTGCATCTTACTGTACAGAATGAGCAAACGCAAGTAGTGCTTCGACTACTTGATGTTGATGAGAGCCTTGTTCGTGTCCCGGCAAGGGATGGTCTAACTCCTCTACATTATGTTGCTCAAAGAGGTAATCTCTACCTGCTGACCAAATTTTTAGAAGTTTGTCCAAGATCCATTGAAGATGTAACAAATAGGAGAGAATCTGTTTTACATATTGCCTTAAAATGTAACAACATTGATGCTTTTAAGCTTTTGTTGGGATGGCCTCAACGGGCATGGTTGAAAAACGCTTCCTTTTGGGAAAGGAGATTACTGAATTGGCAGGATGATGAAGTCAATACTTTGTTGCACCTTGCAACAACCTAAAATCTACTTGAAGTAAGTTCTCTCTAATCATTTTTGTGATAAAAGAGATTTATTTGCCATGTTCATAGAAGGAATATTAACAAAAAAGGCTGTTGAGTCTTGATTAATTTGAAAGTTTGAGTTTGAAAACAACATATATGAGATCCCACCAACTTATTTTTGGCATGCAAGATTCCGAAAATTCTGACTAGCTAATGTTGTGTTTTTCTCTCCTTTTACATTTAGTTAGGTTGTTTTTAGATCTCAAGGCAGGCTTTGGCTATAAAGTTGATATAAAGGTTGTGAATTTGGGAGGTCAAATGGTATTTGACATTGCAGAAGGGCAGGAGATTATGGATATGTTGCACCGTGCAAGATTCTTCAGAGCATGGCTTTTAACAAGAGTTCTATCTCCTACAGACTATTTTAGGTCTCAAGTGTCAATTGATGAAAAGTTCTCTATATTATTTATTCGACTAAGAACAAATATGTCAAATGCATCCCGTATTGTGATGATGGTGGCTACTGTGCAGTTTTTAATGGTTACTTTCCAAGCAATGCTGAACCCTCTTGGGAGGAGTTTCGGGTGTTGCCAATAGCATTGCTTCTTGTTGACACCTACGCCTACGTCATACTTGTCAGCCACTTGAGTACCCTATATAGTCATAGGGGTACCCTCTTATGTACATACTTATTTTGTTTATACTGTACACACTGCACAAAAATTCATTAATGAGAAAATATACGGAATAGATTTGTTCTCACTTACCTCTCTTCTTCCTCATTTACTTGTTACTGTTCCGGAAACCTTTTCATGTTATAAACCTATAGTTTCAACTTGGTATCGGAGCTAGGTTTGGCACAGGCTATTTGATCCTTTCGGCCGTTTTCCTTTCTCCCCTCTGCTTCCCTCTTTGTTACCTCTCTACAGCCTGTTACCTCTTGGTTTGGGGCTCCCTCCCTCACAGCCCGGCCTTTTATCCTCTCCTTTGGCTCGGCTCGATGTCCACCTCATCCTCCACCGCCGACCCAGATCCTCCTCCTTCCGCCGGCCCTCCTCCCACTATCCTCCCCTCTCCGTTGCTGCTAGAGCGTCTCAACGGCAATAATTACCTAATCTGGCGCACCATGATCAAGCCCTTCCTTGACACGATGCAACCTTTGCCTGTCGTGGATGGTTCCGAACCTGAACCCCCGACGTACCTTCTCACCCCCCACACCACCACCGCCCAACATACCTCCTCCCAAACTCCTCTCACCCCGACCAAAACACCTAACCCCACTCACACGTAGTGGCATGTTCGCGATCGCACCGCCATGCAATGGTTGTTGACCACTTCGACGCCACCCATGGTTGCCCAACTCACAACTTTCCGATCATCCCTCACAATCTGGCGCTACCTGGCCACCACCTTCGCTACTCAATCCACCGCACGTGCCGCCTCCCTCCGCATGGAGCTCCAATCTATGCATCGTGGTGGTCGAACCGTGGCTGAATTTTTGCAACAGGTGACCCATATTGTGGATTAATTAGCCCTCACTGGAGAACCCTTGCACGATAGCGACTACCACACGCACGTGTTTTGCGAGTTAGGGCCGGAGTTTCACTCGCTAGCCGTCGTGATCTTCGTCACCTCCCGCATCTCCCCAATGTCGCGTGAGGATCTGCACGAGCTCTTGCTCTCGCACGAGTCCTTGGTCGACGTCTCCACCTGCGATGTAGCGGCGGCCCCTCCTCCAGCGGCATTCGCGACTCAACCTAATCCTCTCTTTGCCTTTCCAATTCGGACCTCTTCTCCTCCGCCGTGGTCCCCACGCGCCGCTCCAACCGCTTCCTCACCCCCATTATTGCCCAACCCCCCTTTGTCGCCGACTAGTCACTTTCCGGCCCCACCGTCCTCGGTGGCCGGTGGCCATGGCAAGCGGCGCCCCCCTTACTGCCAGATATGTCGCAGGTGGGGCCACTATGCCACCACTTGCAACTACCACTACTCTACCCAACAGGCCCCAGCCCCACCTCCTTCACCCATCTGTGGCCCAACTTCCCTCCGCAGCCTTCCCTCCCTCCTTTCCTATGGCCCAACCCACATATCCCCTAAACCCTTCCGTCTATACTGCTGGCCCAGCCCAGTCTTACACGGCCTCTCTTGGCCCATCCCTCCTTGGCCCACCCACCAGCCCCTTTTTATATAATTCACCCAGCCCAGGCCCATACTGCCTCTCTCGGCCTACTCTCCAGCCCAACCTTTAATTCCTTTCTTAGCCCACTCTTTACCTCTCCTCACGGCCCCTCCTTTGGCCCTTCCCCTTAAGCCCTATATTCACATCTTCGTCCCCCTTTAAACCCACTTCCCCTTACCCCCCCTCCCTCTACCCTTGATGTGGCCTCTTGGTATGCTGATTCTAGTGCCACTCACCACGTTACTAATAGCCTTGCCACTCTCACCACCATTAGTCCTTACACTGGTACCCAGCGGCTCACTGTGGGTGATGGCGTGTTTCTTCCCATCACTCACAGCGGTACCTTTTAGTCTCCTCATTTTCCTTTCTTTCGCTTAACTAATATTCTTGTTGTTCCTGGCATTACAAAAAATTTGCTATCTGTGTCTCACTTTACTCATGATAATCATTGCATGTTTCAGTTTTATGACTCTTACTTTCTTGCTCGTTCTCTTCACACTGGTCAGATTCTACTCCGAGGCACTCTTGATCATGGTCTCTACCTCCTTTCGCCTCCCATTTTTGCTCCCGCTCCTTCGGCATTTTTTGCTTCCACCATCGGATCACTCCTTCTGTGGCATCATCGTCTCGGCCATGCTTCTTCCGATACTGTCGTTCGTCTGTTGTCTTCTACCAACACTTCCTTTACTCGCTCCTTGCTTCCCCTCTATACTGCGTGTGCTCTTAGTAAGAGCCATCGCCATCCCCATCCCCCCACCTAGTCTCGAGCTTCTCATCCCCTTGAACTGGTGCATTTTGATGTATGGGGCCATACCCCTGTAACTTCTCATCATGGATATAAGTACTATGTTTGTTTTGGTGATGATTTTTCTCGCTTCATATGGCTCTATCCTTTTACTACTCGCACTTAGTTTCTACCCATTTTCATCGCGTTTCATTCCTTTGTCACTACTCAGCTCTAGCAGCCTCTTCGTGCTATTCAGTGTGACGGTGCTCCTGAGTTTTTGTCATCTGAGCTCCATTATTTCCTCACTTATCATGGTATTCATCAACACATTTCTTGTCCATACTCTCCGTTTCAGAATGGCACCGCTGAGCAGAAACATCGTCACATTGTTGAGACTAGACTCGCCCTTCTTACTCACTCCTCTGTTCCCTTTCCATTCTGGGAGTTTGCCTTTGAGACTGCTGTCTCTATCATCAACCATTTTACTACTCCAGTTCTTGGTCATCTTTTTCCTTGGCAAACTCTCTTTCACACCCCTCCTGATGTCTCCCACCTTCATGTCTTTGGCTGTGTTGTCTTCCCCCATCTTCGTGCTTATGTTCCACATAAGCTCGTTTCTCGTTCTCACCTCTGTGTCTTCCTTGGCTATCCTCTTAGCTATCAGGGTTATTGCTGTTATTGCCCTGAGACTCGTCACTTTTATATTGCCGCTGATGCCCTATTTGATGAGTCTCATTTCCCCTATGCCCATTCCCCTCCCTCCCCTCCATCTCCTATTACCTTACCTCTCCCCACTATCTCCCCTCCTATCCCCCCACACCTATGACTCAATCTTCTTCACCCCCCTCCCCCCTTCCCCCCTTCTCCCTCTTCCCCTTCTCCTTCCACCACTCAGCCCATGTCTCATTCCCCCAACCCTACCACTCCATGTCATCCTACGGTTACTTGATTGCACAATGGCACCATTACTCGTCGCCTCCTCACCCGCCAGCATACTTATGCCCTACCCGCCTCCTCTCATCCCATTCCTGAACCCACTACCTTCACCTAGGCTTTCTGTGATCCTCACTAGCGCTCTGCCATGGCTGCTAAGTACACTGCTCTTTTCCAGAACCATAATTGGGATCTTGTCCCTTTACCCTCCTATGCTCATCCCATTAGGTGCAAGTGGGTCTACAAAGTTAAACTTAGATATGATGGATTGTTAGAACGCTAAAAAGCCCGCCTTGTAGCTAAGGGCTTTCATTAGCAACCTAGGATTGACTACACGGAGACTTTTAGTCTAGTGGCCAAACCGGTCACCATTCGCACTGTCATTGCCATGGCTTATTCACGTGGTTGGAGCCTTCGCTAGCTCGATGTCTCCAATGTTTTCTACATGGCACTCTCCTAGAGGAGGTTTACATAGTTCAGCCCCCTAGTTTCTTAGATCTAGCTCGACCTCAACATGTATGTTGTCTCCGTCGATCATTGTACGGCCTCAAGCAGGCCCCCCATGCTTGGTATCAACAACTTAGTGCCTTCCTTACTTCTCTTGGGTTCTCCATATTTGCCGCTGACACCTCTTTGTTTCTTCTTCACACTGCTCACTATAGCCTGGTCCTACTGGTCTATGTTGATGACATTCTCCTTACGGGCTCCCCCCAAGCCCCTATGTCTACTCTTCTTACATCTCTACATAAGGAATTTGCTATTAAGAATTTGGGCTCCATTCATCACTTTCTTGGCATTGAGGCCTTCCATACTCCTCAGAGTCTTCTTCTTCATCAAGCCAAGTTTACTCATGAGATTCTCACTCGTGCCCGCATGACGGATGCTCGTGGTGTTCCCACTCCCTGCACCACTACCGAGCCCCTCTCTTAATGGTCGGGCGACCCTCTCCCTGATCCTCTTATCTATAAGAGTATGGTTGGTGCCTTACAGTATCTTACTCTCACTTGTCCGGATATTGCCTATGCGGTTAATACTGCCTGTAAGTTTCTCCATGCACCGACCACTCTTCATTAGCAAGCTGTAAAGCAGATTCTTCGGTACCTTGCAGATACTCCTCGACATAGTCTCTGCCTTACTCGTAGCCCCTCCACAATTCTTCATGCCTTTTCTGATGCGAGTTGGGCCAATGATTGTGACGATCGCCGTTCTGTTGGTGGCTTCTGCGTGTTTCTTGGCCAGAATCTCATTTCTTAGAGCTCTCGTAAGCAACGCATTGTTGCTTGCTCTAGCATTGAGGCCGAGTATAAGTGTCTTGCTGACACCGCCGCTGAGCTCATTTGGATTTAGTATCTGCTTTGGGATCTTCGAGTTCTTCCTCCGCATCCCCCAATCCTCTGGTGTGACAATCTCTCTGCTCTTTACTTGGCAGCTAATCCCGTATTTCATGCTCATACTAAACACATTGAGATTGACTACTACTTCATTCGAGAGCGCTTCCTCCGCGGTCAGCTTCACATTCAGTTCATTGCCTCTACTGACCAACCTGCAGACATCTTCACCAAAGGTCTTTCTACAACACGTTTTCGCTCTTTACGGTCCAAGCTGACTGTTCTTCATGATCAATCAGCTTGTGGGGGGATGTTGACACCTACACCTACGCCATACTTGTCAGCCACTTGAGTACCCTATGTAGTCATGGGGGTACCCTATTATGTACATACTTATTTTGTTTATATTGTGCACATTGCACAAAAATTCATTAATGAGAAAATATACGGAATAGATTTGTTCTCACCTACCTCTCTTCTTCCTCATTTACTTGTTACTGTTCCGGCAACCTTTTCAGGTTATAAACCTATAGTTTCAACTCTTCTTCACCCGACATGGGGACATCTACCACATCATAGCACGCTTTCATTTTAGTTGCAGCTTTGAATCTGATAAGCCTCTTTGCTACACTTTTTGCAATATTACTTCTCCTCCCTTGTGATCATAAAAGTGGAATGATCAACCTGTCCTTTCATCTCCTCTAATTGTATTTTATCGCAACTGTGCTCATCATAGCTCCCAGGTCACCTTTTTAGCCGACGTGGATGACTAGTAGCAGCATGAATTACTTCATTTTTTGCATTTTCTTTGCTCTGCTGATTTTGCTGTTCTAGCACCTCGTGAATTATAGGCGAAGAAAGCTTGTCAACGCCCTTCATTCAGATGGGAAATTGTCCTACCAAACTCTTACACAGATTGCTGTGGTTATGCTAAATTTGTACATAGAAGCCATGCTAAGGAGGCGTTTGGGTGTTGTTTTGGTAAGAGCATGTGCCTGCAATCTTTCATGAAAGTTAGGAGCTGCAGTGTTTGTGGGACCAAGTTCAGTTTTTAGTTTTCTATGTTTCTTGTTTACCTTAGTCAATTAGCTGGTATTTGTAGCAAAAACTTAAAGCTGTATTTACATTTAAAGCTTTGCAATGATACTGGTTGTATAAGAAACACTACTGTGAATCAAACAAAAACCTTTAATTCACAATGTCCTGTTCCCCATTTGCATGGATCTATTCTGTTTTCAGCTTCCGCTAGCACTTGTTCTGTTTTATTCGACTCGTGTACTTACTTTGCATATCGCTTACTACACTAAAATCCGAATAAGCACGTCGACCTCATTTCCACTGTTACGTGATGATGACAACACTTCCAAATAAGTTATGTTCATTAGCATCTAAATGTGCTTTCAGTCTAATGGAACAAGCTTGGACGAGGAGTGCCTTTTAACGACCCTTGCCCAGTCCCATGTATTGGCAAGGTGCTTGGACATGGCGGACATGGCATTTATAGGCGGTGGCCGTCTATTCGGCAGACGTCCTTAACCACCCAATAGGTGGAATTGTAGGAGTTGTGAGCTGGGAAGTTTCTAAAATAAATCCTTTATTGAATCACAAATATATGATAAGAAGTCCCACAAACATGAATACCTAATTACACATCTAAGCAATTCACTCGTAGAATCATTAGCACATAACACACAGGATAATTAAAATTACAGTACTTGGAACTCTTGACTGACTAGTTTTTCACTAAAAAACATTCAAACTTATTTGATGGAGACCCAAAGTCGCTGTAACTGCATTCATAGACGGTGACAGTCAGCGGACTTTCCTAACCTTATGTTGGAAGATAACGGCTGGTTGGCGATGGACGGCTGGGCCTACAGAGCAACGAAGCAGAGGAAGAGATTGCACGAGAGGGTTAGCGGGACAGTGGGAGACAAGGAATGAGATGTGAGGAAGGAGCAATAAGGTGGATGGATATTTTCCGAGAAGAAGAGACGAGTTGGAGGTTAACGAGCGGCGGCAACAGGTGGATGATCGATGAAAACGTGAGAGAGAGAGAGAGGAGAAGGGCAGCTGGAAAAAGAAGAGAGAAATCTGTTAATTTTTGGTGGTATGCCGGCGCCAGTTTTTTTTTTTTTTTTTTAAGAGTTTGGAAAACAAAACTTTCTTGAAAAATTAGCATAAGTCTTGTGTTGCCAACCTTTAATGACTACATTGAATGCAGGATAGAAAATAAAACTTCAATAAAACTTAAAAGAAGAAGTTCAACTAGCAGAGGAGAGAGAGATACCGGCGCCAGTTCCCCACACCCCGCAGGGCCATGAATTTTATAACATTTTCTGAAGGAACTACAATTAAAAAAACGGATATGGCAAAGAGCAAAATGATGTCAAAAATGGCCGGTACCAAGTTAATAATTTTCTTTGCGTCGATGGCCCTTTTAGGATCTGGATCTAGGACAGTTAATGATATGTAATAATACGCCGCAAGTAAATAAAATGGAACGGAGCAAAGAAGGCTAAGAAGCGATCTGGGGAGAAGTGGAAGTGTTACCGTGAATGAGAGTAAAAAGGATAACCAACAAAGCGTTTCAAGTATGTTAAAAAGGTGACTGCCCATTATTGCTGTCCCGGCAGGATGTGACTGCGTATCTTCTTGCCAAGTTCCTCCAGGGGGGTTGACCATTATTTGGGAGGTGAGTGTCAGAAGCAGCGCAACAACCACCAGCAGAGCGTTGCGAACTTCTTCTGAGACTTGAAGAGACTTAACGAAAGCGGGGTCACGGAGTAGCAGAAGTGTAATCATTCGATTGTCCACCTGTGTTCACGGTTGCAAGATGTCAAATGTTCGGAAAAATCTCTAACGATTAGTTTAAATCAACTCCACAATTCAATAACCACCTGAAGACAGATGCCCAATTATAATCTCAAAACCCATAAAATTGGTCTAACAACATAATACCCCACCCCCCCGAAAAAGAAATACCCGCAAAAGTTATAAAAAAGAAAAAAAAAAAAAAGGGGTAAATGGTAACTTAACACTAAATAATATCAAACAAGATAAGTTCTAAGCATGTTTTCAAGTACAGTACAATAAAAACAACTTTAACAAAAAGATATTTAATAGCATCATAGTACTTCCAAGAACACAAAAACTAAAAGTTGTGAAAAAAGTGTGTAATTGATCAGAAAAATATCTACTGATTTTTTTGTGGTTTGTGAATTTTAGACACTTGATATATTTATTTTTGTTCATTTTCAAATTGTAATTATAAAAAGTTTCAAAAGACTATTGGGAAGATAAATGAGATGAATTTCTAACAAAACATATTATTATAAGAATTGAACTAAAATAAAGAAAATTGGAAGCGAACGCAAGAAAATTAGAATGTCAACTCAAGTAATTTGTAAACTTTATTTTGTTTATTTTTATACTTATGTTTAGATTATTCAAAAAGGTTGTCTACTCAAGCCACTACAAATAATCTCTCCAAATTATTTTTATACACATAAAACTAATTTTACTTTTGCTTTCTACCAAAAGAAAGAGAATAAAATTGATAAAATAGATATTTGACTTCACAATAGTGAATGGTCATAGAGAACTTGCCTGGTATAAATTTTTGGTTCTTTCAATACACGAGAAAGTATAACCTTCTAGATCCTTCCAATTTTGCAATTTTTTTCTCCACAGAAGGGCATCTTTATATACAACCTGGTGAAGCCATGTCTTCAGCAATTGAAAAGCTTGGAGCTGGTCATGTTTCAAGGCAACATGTAGAATAGTTTGACTTTGAGCAGTCACATCTAGAATAGCCATTGGACAAGCAATAAGAATTTCAATCAAAACTTCAAGATCTCCTTTTTGGGCAGCATAGTGTGAAGGAGTTAGACCCCCCCTTCCTTTAACACGTGCAAGATCCTTATCAAACTCAAGTAAACAGAGCACCATGGTGTGTAGTTTTGCTTGCAAAGAGTGGGTCGGTGTGGATTGTGTTTGTTGCAAGGCAGGGTTTGGGTCGGGTTGTGTTTGTTCCGGAGCATCAGTTGGGTCTGGTTGTGTTTTGTGGTCCGGTTCAGGTTGTGCTTGTTGCAAAGTTTGTTCTGGTCCGGGATGATGCGCTTGTAGCAAAGCTTGGCTCGGTTCGGTTTGGATTTCTTGCAAAGGAGTGTTCGGGTTAGGCTGTTCTTGTAACAAATCAAGGTCCAATCTATATTTTTGTTGCAAAGCAAGGTGTAGAGGGGTGAGACCATCTGCATTCAGCTTTCGAGATAACGATGGCTTTAATGTCATGATCTCGACGGCAAACGAAACATGTCCTGCTGCTGCAGCCGTGTGCAAGGGTGTCTCCAAAGCTGGAATGCTGTCGATCTTGCCCAAAACGCACGGATGTTCTTTCATCAATCTGTACAAGTCTTCAATGTTTCCTGCCGCACCAGCACTCGCACACTGCTTAATGATAATTTCCGGAACGCACTGATTGGCCATCTGAAAGTTAAGAGAAAATGACTTTAAAGCTTTAGAAATAGGTGAGACGGTAGAGTTCTGATGCGCAAATCCTCCTTTTATAGGTGTTGATTTATAGTTCTAGATCCAGTTGTAAAAATCTGTACACTTAATTTAACTCGGTTTGCGGAAGTGATATTGATTCGTTTCTTGCTCCCACATCAGATATTCTTTGCTTGACTATGTCTCATTTGCTTACCTTTTGTCTTCTTTAGAAATTAAAGCAACATTCCTTCCTTATGTTCCTCATGTAAAACGATATGGTTGCATGATCCTTGTCACCCAAATCGTGCATCAAAGAAATGAACCTACGATGTTACTATGAAGAGAAGGGATGGATGTCCAACATTCTTGTCCTTTTTGGCTCACCAGTGCAATTCATCCATTTATATGACAACACATATGATCACATTGACTATGCTCATATCATGCCAATGAAATGTGTATCTCATAACTTATTGTCTCATAATAAATCTACACGAATAAGTGGACACTATACAATCCCTTTAGAAACCAAAATAACATTCTCCAATTCATTGGGTTCGATAAGCTTTAGCCTAATTTTTCTTTAGAATATTAATGCAACATTCCTTCATTTTGTTTTCTGTGGACAAAAGAAGCAACATTTTTTGTTTTATTTGGTCTGATTTGCTTTAACTTTTTCCTTTCTTTAGAAAATTGAAGCAACAAACTTTCATTTCATTATTTACAAAAAATAGATGCAACATGCCTTGCTTGATTGTTTCTTATTTGCTTTAGCAGCTGTCTTCTTTAGAAAATAAAGAACATTCCTTCCTTCTATTCCTCATATAACACAATAGAGGTACATGATCCTTTCTCACCTAAATGTCGTATCTAACAAGTGAACCCATGATGTTACTTAGGAAGAGAAAAAGATGGATGTCCCACATTTTATTCTCCTAGCTAATAGGCATAATTACATCATTTTATATAACATATATGATCACATTAATTGTTTTCATATGGTACCAATGCAATGTAGGTTTAATAGCCTAGTGTCCAATAGTGAAACTACACAAATAAATAAACACTATACAATCTCTTTAGAATAAATGAAGCAACATTCTTTGCAATTAATTGGGTTTGATCAGCTTTAGCTTGCGCTTTTTTAGAAGTAGCATTCTTTCATTACATTTCTATAGACAATAGAAGAAACATTTGTTGCTTCATTTGGTCTAATTTGCTTTCACCTTTTTTTTTTCTTCTTTTTTCTTTAGGAAATTAAACAAACATACTTCTATTCCATTCTTTGCATAAAAGCGAAGCAATATTCTTTGCTTAATTGTGCCTTATTTGCTTTAGCTCTTGTCATCTTTAGACATTAAAGCAACATATTCACTTCTATTCCTTATGTAACATGATATGGGCACATGATCCCCTCTCACTCTATTCTTGCATCTAAGAAAGAACCCATATTGTTACTTCTTAGGAAAAAAGATGAATGTCCAACATTCTTGTCCTCTTTGGGTAACCAAGACAATGCACCCATTTATTTCACAATGCCTAAGATCACATTAATTGCTCTCATGTCATGCCAATATGATGCGTATTCCATATCTTATCATCTTATAATGAAGCTACATGAATAAGTAGACACTATACAATCTCTTCTTAAAGCGGAAGATTGGTCCTCCTCATTTTGTTGGGTTTCTAGCACATACGTAGACCAGGGCTTGTCTGCAGCTTTTGAATTCCTAAGCTTTCTTAATGGAGTGTTTTACTTCTTGGAATGTTATGGTTCGTTTGAAAATGTCTTTTTCTTCTATTTTTTTGGTTTTATTTTTCTGTTCAAGAATTTAGAACTAGAAACCAAATTAAAAATTTACGTTTGGATGTATTGATTTTCATACTTTTTATCATGTAGTGGTGTCTCCACAAATTGAGAATTGTCGATCTCCTCCAAAACATGGGGATGGCTCTCTATCAATCTATACAAGTTATCAATATCTCCTTCTTGACCAGCATTCAAACACTCGTCAGTGATCTTTTCCGGAACGATTTGATTGGCCCTTAGATAGTTCGAGAGGAAAGGCCTTTAAAGCTTGAAAACAATTGAGGTTGCGAAATGTAATTTCTTTCAAATTTTAGTAAGTCATTATTGCAATTCGGAAGCCACTTTCAACAAGTTTTTTTATATTTTCTTTGGATGGAGAGAATGAGAGACTTTTAGGGGTAAAATAAGACTTGAACCTTGACCATTTACTACTCGAATATGTGTTAGTTTTAATTATCCTTTCAAATTAAAGGTGACTTGATTCCATACTTTACTCAGAAGCCATCACATTTGGAATGCCACTTTCAATGCACTTGCAATATTTTTCTTTGGATGGAGACATTAGAATACTCTTGGAGGATAATATGATTAAACTTAGTAGGTGTGCATATGTGCCAATTGACCACACTAGAATACTCTTAGAGGATAAGGCAAGTGTACAGCCTATCATGTTACAATCCAATGGTCAGCTCTTAGATAATCATCTCATATCGTCTACTGAATTCCGTTTGCATGTATTCTATAAAGCATGAATAAAACATCAAGTACGTGTTCATTATACATCCTTTATCAAACTTGGACATAATACGCTAATTCAACAACCTCTTTAAGTTCGGTCTGGGTTGCCCCATGTTGCGCAAGTGGTAGACAACCCGGAGCGCCTTACAGTTCCACGATCCTCTCTCTCAAATCTTGCAGAGGCTCTTGGACAGCAAACCTTATGGGCTTGGGCCATGATTGTGGTGGAGAAGTCCACGATGCGAGTAGGGTTGCTGGGAAAATTGGTAAAGAAGACTATCCCTGCACATCATAAAACTCTCTGATAATATTGTGGTGAAATAGGGAATCATTATTGCAGCTATTGTTTTTCTTTTCTTTTTTCAACCAATCTGTTGCATAGAAAACTTCTTTTTTCTGATGTCGTGATTGAACTTAAACCAGCAACTAACAATGTGTGTAAGAATGGTGGCTAGAAAGATGTTAAATTTAAGGACCCTTGGATTCAAGCAGAGCGTGTAGCACGAGATACATGAATGTCCCACAGTTTTGTCCGCTTTGGCTAACGGGAACAAATTCTTCGCTTATTTCTTCCACGATAATTCTCATTGATGACATGAACTCTGTTTATATCACGAGGTTGCAATGTGCGTCTTGTAATCTACTGCCCGATGTGAAGGGATAGGAATGAGTGGAGAGCGTACAACCTCAAAATTTGTTGAGATAGGCCGCCCCGGAGCTGAACCAATGGCTTGCTTGAGTGCGGTCCAGCTAGCCAGCTTTCGCGCTAACGCTGGCTCTAATATCATGAGCTCGCTCGCAACCGATACGTTTCCCGCTGATGCCGCAATGTGTAAGGGTGTCTCCTCGAACGGAATCTCTTTTATCTGCTTCAAAGCACGGGGATAGCGTGCCATCAATGAGTATAAAGTTTCAGTGTCTCCATCTTGAGCAGCAGTTGAATTGTGACGAACGATCTCTTCCCATTCCTGAGCACTCTGATCTACATGTGGAACAGCATCTGAATCTTCGATTTTAAGCGGAGCACACCGATTGGCCATCTGAGGGTTAAGAGAAGATGCCATTAAAACTTTAGAAAAGGTGAGACTAAGGAATGATGGTGCACCGATGAGAGGGCGGACGTCCACCTTTTATAGGGGTGGGGGATCAGTATTGCAGACGTTGAGGCCTAAAAAAAAGTCTGCCTGGTGGAGCTCTTTCTGATAAATATGTGGGCCAGGGCTTTTCTGTTCTTTTTTTTTTTTTTTTGGCAACGTATTACATCTTGGAATATTATCGTTTGAAATCTCTTTTATTTATTTATTATTTTTTAAATTTAAAAATGTGTATGAAAGTAAAAATAATAAATTGCATTCGAAATACTGACTTTTATGGTCTCCAAAAGCATGCTTGATAATTTATCTTAGAATTTGTTAAGAAAAACTACTATGGTGGACGCCACCTTCGTTGTAACAGTCAGTTTTGCAGACTTTCTTAAACTACTTGTTTGCTGGGAATATATGTAGAACATTATCGGGTAATTGAGTGAGGAGCAACTATATAAAATAAAGGAGCACTTATTTTTTAATTAAAAGTTTGCTAATTGCATATGGAGGACAATGCTAACTATGAACAAACTATCTCGAATAATTGAATAGTAAAAAGAAGAAGTGAGTTAGATAAGTAGGATTATAAAAAACAAAAGTTTTTGTAACAATTCTACTAAACATGTCTTTCAAAGTTACAATTTATAACATTTGAAATAAAAAATAGGATAAAATTCAATGGCCAAAGTCTAAAGCATGCAACCATTGTCCAGCAAGCGTTTTTAGTGTCTTTAATTGATGGCTGAATCAAATGACTAAGAGACTCGAACCCTTCAGCAAAGTATTTCGAATGGTGATGCTGCTTGTAGAAACGTTATTAATAGTAAAATGTGAATTTATTTCCTTATGTAAGATATTTCATGACATGGTTTACCAAAAGAAAAAAATTAGATTAGAATTATAAAAGCCGAAGTTAACTTATTAATTACATGTTAGCATTTGAAAAACAAATTCCTTTTGCGCTCAAGGAATTCATGGGGGGCCATTTATCCCTAATGTTACAATAGATACGTTGTTCATTTTAGTTTTAGTTACTTTCAACTTTCGCCTTTGTTTATCTTCTTCGTTTATTTCTCATCTTATGTGATTACGAAACTTCGAAGGAGGTTCATCATTGGTTATGTCCAATTCTATCTCATTATCTTTCCAGTCCAAAGCAGGACCTTATGTCTTTTCCATTAAATTCGTCCCCTATGAGAGACATTATCTAAAAATGGAGAAATTACTTATCTTATTGTCGCAGTGAAGGACAACAATTGAAACTAGCTGTGTTTCAATAGTTGGTCTGCAAAAAGTTTTGAATTATTAGGAGTTGTTTTGGTAGTTTAGTAAGATCTAAGGCATCACTAACACATATATCCATATAGTTGGTGAACGAGTGAACGTTTTATTAGGCTTGGCTAACAAACAGAGATATTGAGGACATGAGCTTGTGGACCGTGATCCCATCACGACCTCTTGGTTTTTTGACACTTTCACAAAATCAAAGCAAGAACAATATAGTGGACGAGTTCTTAAGAAAGAACATAGCAAAGTAAACGAAAGCAAAGAAAATGACGCAAATGTTGGCCAAGCCCAGTCATACATCCTAAAAAATGGCAATTCTTGTCCATCTTTGTTTCCCTCTTTGATTGTTCACATCACATGATGCCACAATTGGACAGAGCACAATACATGCTTAACCCCTTCTCCAATGCTTGCAATGCGAGCCACCAACCTCCCTGAAGGCGGAATGAAACAAGAAATAAGTAAACTGTAATTGGAAAATCAAGGGTACCCCAAAGTTAACTGGTGTGTGCATAATGTATGAAGATTTCATATTATTTCTAAAAGGCAGGAGTAGAGAATAAGGAGGAAGGAGAAAAAGGAGAGAAGAAAGCTTACCCTTGGAGAGACCTTTGGAGTTGGTTGTGGAACTAGTGCCTGCAAATTTGATAATAAAAGTCAAATTTAGACTCCATTTGCTTAAGTCCCAATAAATGACATAATAGAATCCTAGAGATTCTTTGAAATAGTCTTACTATATATTTAATCAAACAGGATTAATTTTGTATTAAGTGACTTAATTGTAATTAGTCTTCTGTGTTATTGTGCCAATGACCTTTGGACAAAATGTAAACTAGACAAGCAAAATCTCAGCTAATAAATTGAGAAGTATATTTACCTTGTTAAAATTTAATTGATCTCTAATGAGATCAAAAAGCCAGGATCTGCGTAGTCAGATCTAAAACACCAAATCAAGATAAGAAATAAGAAAAACATACCGTATTTCAATCTCTTAAGAAGATTCACAAATGCAAAATCAATCTTCAGGTTAAGTTCATATCCTCTATTCTCATTCCGTAGGCACTGGCTTGATGAGAGAAGCTAAAAGGTTGCGGCTTGAAGAATGAAGCCTCTTATTAACCCTAATGCCTGAATAATGTGCTTAAATAGTATGAGCTAAAGGATAGGACCTAGCCCTAGCCTTATGTGCCACCAAATAGGCCCACTCATCATGGCCCTATTTAGTTAGCCACGGCCCACACCAGCCAGTCCATATTCATTAAATGGATTCTTAAGTCTCACTTTATTAGACCAACAATAATATAAGCCCACTTTATGGAAAACTTAAAAATTATGCTAACATTCTCCCACTTGGGTTATATTAATATGAACAAAATAGTAATAATAATAATTAGTATTTCAAAATAATTATTTGTGCATGCCTTTATGTTGATCTAGAGATTGTTTTTCAACAATATTCTCATGATATAAGATTTCAACTTTTGAATCATAACAGTAGTTATACTGCTTAATTGATATAATACTTATCATGGTCACAAAAGCTTCAACCTCATGTTAAGGATGAATATGGTAGTGTGGCAACCACATAACACTTTCTACTTCATGTGTTATTTATGTTGTTAGTCCAATTCTCTCTCCTTCGATGACAAAATATCATTAGAGAATATACTTTATTGTTCCAATGAACTTATATGTCTTGTACTTAATAACTCGAGTTTAACTTTATGTATCACAAGATATGCTTTATGGCTACCTTAGCCAATACTTAAGGTTTACACCTCCCTTAAGACTTTACTCTATATATATATTATATATATATAAAGATTTAACCTGTCAACATATAAAGCACCCACGTGCTAAATACAACTAGCAAAACTAATGACAGGTTATACATATTTCAACAATTTACCCAATGGTAAATCAATTTAGTAGTAAACTTTATATTACAGTGCTCCCACTAAGCAATAGCATCCTATGCTCTCATGTTCATAATGATGACATATCTTTAAAAGCACAAGTCTTTAGTATGTTGGTGTGAAAACATAGCATCTGTAATGATATTGTAAACTATAATGTCACCTTTCTTAAGTTTGTCATTTATAACTTAATGTTTGATTTCTTTGTGTTTAGACCATGTGATACCTTTACAGTTTTATAATAAAACAACTTTATTATCACAAAATAGCCTGATAGGTCTAACAAAGAAATTAAACACTGTCAACTCATCAATGAGTACTTTAGACAAATTACCTGAATAGCTGCCCTATAGCAAGCTACAAAATTTTGACTATATGATTGAAGAAGTCAAATGTTTATGTTTTGCACTTTTCATGATACTGTCCAAATCACTATAATGACATCCTGATGTAGATTTCAAAACATTATTGTAGCTTATAGGGTCTAAATTTGTACATCCCACTAGCTACAAGTTATCTACATATTTATATGTCAACAAATAAAACTTTATTTTTTAAGTACTTGAGAAACTTCTTGTAACAATCAAATAAACTTAATCAAAGTCTAATTGACTTCTATCCAAAACTTGTTGAAAATAATGTGAGGCCTAGTGCAAACTTAAACATACATGGTGCTTCTTAATGCACTAGAATATGACACTTACTTCTTGTTTATTTCTTTACTTTTTAAGCATTGCTATAGTTTTAGTCAATTACCTTTAAGAATAAGAATTATTCTGAGTATGCAAATCTCCATATGGAACCTTTATGAAGCACTATTAACTTATGTTTTTTAAGAAAGACTCAATAATCATCAATAATAATACTTATAAACTACTAAATAACTGTATTATACCGTAAAGTAACTTTTGATTATTGCTCACAAGCAAGACAACATCCGTATTGGTATACTCCCACTGAACTAAGTATATGTTCATGTATAGTCTATTCTATTCAATGTAGTACTATAAAAATATAAACTTTCAAACTTTAAGTACTATTATTGGAAAAACATGCTTGAGTCCATAAATAAGCATAAATTCATCTATATTATATACTCTAAGATTGAATCACACATAGACCTCCTTATTCAAAAATGATCTTCATGTCCGTATGGTGTAATCACAAAATCACAAAATATCATTATGACTCATCAACTAAATTTCATTGCTCACTATATTTAATCATAATTTCAATTAAGGCATCCTCATGAGCAATATGATCCATCATGATATCAATGTCATAGTCATCTAAAAGACCCAATAATATAAACGAACAATTAGTCTTCTTTACCTATAAAACCGCCAAGATAAATACCATAATTAGATTATATACATGTAAGACCTCATTTAGAACTTTATCAGTAATTAGTTCAATTACCTTAGTAGGTCTCCATTTTAATCCTTTAAGCTCGACATATATCTTACTTTGCCATATTAAGCTTTAGAAACTTTATAACTTTATACTTTTAGAGCCTTTTATTGAAGAAATTAATATCCCTTCAAATGATCCAAGTACTTTATACTAGAATAACTTTAGTCCTTTATTCCTACTTATAAAGTGTTAAGTTGAATACTTTTATTTTGTAAAACATCTTACACTTTATGATGTTTAAGAATTAGTACACTCCTTGTGCACAACTTAAAAAGAAATTCATAAAATAACTTTAGCAAGCTTATATCTAAAGATATAAAGTGGTATTCTTAAAACATTTCCCACAAGAAACTATGTAATTCAATCCTACAAACCATAGTCCTTGTCATACTTATAAGGATATAATTACACCTTTTTGGCTACACCACTTTGTTCTGGATTCCCAAGAATCCAAATTGGCTAATGCTCTTAGAATCCTTTCGGTAAACAAGTTTTGAAACGAATTAGCATCTCATATCTACCATAATTCTAATCTCTCAACTAGATTTGAGCATTTTAATACTCTTTCACAACTGTTTCCCAACCACCGATCTAAGGACTTTAAATTTCTTTAAGAGATTCAAACTCTTTTAATGAATACATTACCATTGTGGGAAAAAACTAACTTATGAACTTGTAGAAATAAAAATTTCTATATAGTGTTACTACATAGGGGTCTATAATATTAATATGAATGACCTCCAATAGGCCAAAAGAACGGACTGCAAATTAATTCTTTATATTGGTCAATATGCCTTTATCATAGTCTACACAAATCTCTAGATGACTTTCAAGAGTAGATTGAATGTTATACTGTATCAATCTTTCTACTCTTTACAAGATATGTGACTAAAACTTTTGTCACAAAGTGTAAACTTGCTTTTACAACAAAGGCCTTTTACAAATATCTTATTTTAATATCTAAAAGAGAGATATATTAGAGAGATAAACTCCATAATAATAATCCATGAGACTAAATGTAGTAACCAACTTTATTTAAATTGACAACCAAGTATAGAAATCTTTATTTTAAAATGGTTACCACACTTGTCTAAAACTAAAGTTGGTAAAACCAATTCTTTCAAAAATGTTTTATAAATGCTAGTTCATCTTTACTTGGCTTCCTTCTGTTTATGAATCCTTAAATGGTGAAAGCAACTTGATTAGTTGCACTAATATTTAGCCACTAGGAACTAGATGAGGCTTTCGATAAAGTAGATTCATAAACTAATGCCAAAGGTTGCAGTCTATCATCATATGACCTTTCTTAGCTTTACACTTTATTGACCAAGCCTCATATAATTGCAGTCTATCTATCCTTATGTGACCCTTCTTCTTATATAAGAAGCAATTATCACTATCGTCCTAAAAGGATTTTTCTCATAACCCCTTAACACTATGTTAAATAACTCAAAATCCTTAATGGTATTGTGAATAACTTTATGAGTATTAAACCTTGATCCTTGCCTTTACTAGTACTAGAACTTGATTTGATAATTTATCAACCCCCTAATATAGTTTCCGGTACTTCTATTACCATCAAACTTTAGAACAAACACTTTAATGGGAGTATTTAATAAGGCAAAATACCTTAATGTCACTTAATGCATAAATTCCTTAATAGTGCAATTAATCATCCTATGGTGATTCTAAATTGACCCCTTCATGGATAGTATACAAAAGAAATTTAATCAATATGATCTATTGATTTATCCATATAGACAAAATCCTACATATGTCATATATATTAAAAACTTCATGTCTTCCTTCCATTTCAAAAGTGAAGACTGCATATAAACCTTAATTAGCTTGTTGACAAACAAGGTGATTAAAATAAAACCGACATAAGGTCAGTAATGTGAATCATGTCCGATCTTAATTTCATTAATACTGAGAGATTCACAAACTCTATCATGTAAACACCTTTGGGCAGAATGCAAGATTGTAAAATCTCTACAGTAATGGCCATGAGAATTTTCTAATCTTCATCATCTACCACCTTTGGATGTATAGATAAATCCAATTAGTCCAGACTCATGCATTTCAACTATGCAACTCTCTATGTTCTAATATATAATCACCTCCTTTGGGAGTATAATTATATACTAAAACTAAAAACATCCCCATCCACATGAGAAAATATCTTTTGAACACAATTAAGTTGTGCCGCTTTGGTAGTCACAACCTAATTAGATCATTCCCATATTGCGGGACATGCTTTATGTACTCATTAAAATATGAATAAACACTTTAACACACTCAACTAAATGCATGCTACATTTACATATACCATAATAGCATACAAAGTATGTATATGAACAAGCTTAAGCATGATAGAAAGAAAACAAAATGTCAACATACATGCTCCAAACTTTAAAACATTAAAAGAGACTGAAAGACATATAAAATATATCAAATAACATATCAAAATGTTCGTTATTAAAAAATACACACACTAGTTTAAACCGTGCTCAATTTGGACCATCCATGCGCTCTCACGCACCAGTCAAAGTTTCTGGACAAAATGTTGACTTTTGACTCATTGACCATTGACCCGTTGACTCGTTGACCGGGTCGGGTTTACTGGGTCAAGCCCATGGACCCGAATGGGTCAGATCGGGTTGACCCTAATGGGCCAAACTCGGATGGGCCTTATCGGGTTGACCCGAATGGGCCAAACTCGGATGGGCTGGATCGGGTTGACCCTAATGGGCCAAACCCGTGGACTCGAGTGGGCCGGACCGGTGACCCGCCCGGAGCATTAGCTTATTTGGGTCAAAATCGACCCGAACGAACCGCGAACGATTTCATTTGCAATTCGATTGTTCGTGCGAATTTGGCACAAAACAATCAACGATTCCGGCACAGATTTGTTAGAAATCGGTAAAAACCCATGCCCTTCGGCCGATTAGGCCACATAATACACCAAAATTTGAACCCAAAATTTAGGTTTTCGGACAAAATCCAAAACCACCTGGAAAAATGCGATTTTTGTGCAGAAAGTTCGTGTAGATTTGTAGATCTACATGCACAGAAGCCGGTTGTATGGAGAAAAAACTCAATCGGATCAAAATTTCATCAAATTTTGCCCGATTAAGAGATTTGGGATTTTGCAATTTGAAATTTTTCAAAAAACATGTTTATAACCCAAATAATCCAAAAATTGTTTTCACCAAATCACAAAAACACCCAAATGTTCAACAAATTACATTTAGAACCAAACAAAAAACAAAAATGAATTTGTAAACCAAATAAAAATCAAAACCGGATTTTAGACCTTATCTACAATTGCTCTGATACCACATGTTAAAATTTAATCAATCTCTAATGAGATCGAAAAGCCAGGATCTACATAGTCAGATCTAAAACACCAAATCAAGATAAGAAATAAGAAAAACATACCGTATTTCAATCTCTTAGAAAGATTCACAAATGCAAAATCAATTTTCAGGTTAAGTTCGTATCCTTTATTCTCATTCCGTAGGCACTGGCTTGATGAGAGAAGCTAGTTGCGGCTTGAAGAATGAAGCCTCTTATTAACCCTAATGCCTGAATAATGTGCTTAAATAGTATGAGCTAGAGGATAGGACCTAGCCCTAGCCTTATGTGCCACCAAATAGGCCCACTCATCATGGCCCTATTTAGTTAGCCACGGCCCACACCAGCCAGTCCATATTCATTAAATGGATTCTTAAGTCTCACTTTATTAGACCAATAATAATATAAGCCCACTTTATGGAAAACTTAAAAATTATGCTAACATACCTAACATATCAAATATGTTTGAGAAAAACTAAGGTATCATAGATTAGCATAAAATTGTGATCCTAATCGAATGCTCATTTCTAATTCATACCCATCTAATGAGAGTTTCTACCGTTGTCCGGTGAGTGCGTGTTTCAATTCGCACAGATGCGGATTATGGGTTTCACGCATAGAAATGTCACCTTTTTGAGTTGATCTTATTTCGTTTAAAAAACATTATAACTGCTTTGCAGGTGATAGAGATGCTGCTCTGCAATGGAGCTATAATTGTAGCATTGCCCCGGACATAAATGCCATAAACCACAGTGGTCTAACTGCCTTGGACTTGCTGATTGCTTTCCCAAGTGAGGCCGGTGATAGAGAAATTGAGGAGATCTTTAGAAGTGCAGGAGCAATTCGTGCAAGAGATATACCCAATATGCTCACTCCTGCCGCCCCCTTGGGGCCTGAGAATCGAACACCAGAAGTACAGACGATTCAAAAGAAAGTTTAACCCGGTCAAAAGGATAAGAATTAGTGGGAATAAAAGAAGCCGTCAGCCAAAAAAGGGTTTTGTACATATTGTCATTTTTTCCTGCCAATTAGAGAAAAGGAAAGAAAATTTGAACTTCTTTTTTTTTTTCTTTTTTTCTTTTGGATGCGGTCAGCTCATATACAAATATAATTTAAATTTTTTATTTATTTTTTTGATTTTTGAAATATAAGACTAATAAATTTTACATTATAAAAAAATTTATTAAAATTCATATCTATTTTTAAATTAATTTTAAATTAAATAATAAATTTTTTAACATAGTGTCAAAACTAAAATACATCTTAACATATCTATAAATTCCTCCTACCGCGGAAACATCCAATGGTCTAAAATTTCACACAAATATGACAACAAGGTTCTTTATAAATACTAATAGCTGTTCATTCTTTGTTCTTATTTTTTATACATATCATTAATCTCAACTATTTTATTACAAATTTTTGGACATTGGATTTGCTTATTTTTGTTGATTCTCAAGGTGTAATTGTAATAAATTTAAAAATTTTGTTGGAATGATAAAAGACATGAGAACAACATATACAATAGAATCCAAACGAAGAGAAATGAATGCAACACATGCAAGTGGGGGTGTTAACTCAAGCTGCCTATGTATGGTTTCATGTCTTTGAAGACAATTAGATAGACTAATTATACTTAAAATTTAATTATTTTTTTAAATGAGAATATTTTTGTGAGTAATAAAAGACAAAGAATTTTACTAATGTGATTAGTTGTGAGTAATTATTGTATGCTTTCATGTCTATTAGGTTGATTCTTTGTCCCCACCACTACCCATTACTAATGTTATTAATTTTATTCTTCTTTTTATTAAAAAAATGAGGAAAGAGAAGTTGCTTGAGATTGATTTATGGCTTCAGCACACTCAGAAGCAAAGATCAGAGAATTTAAGACGGATCTTTCGATGGTTTTCTTTCTCTCAAGGTCATCAACTTCAAATAAATCAACATGTTGTTGGGTCTGACACGATGTGCAAATGTTTAGAGAACATTATCGGTGAAATGACTGAGAAGCAATACAAAATACTACAGACCCCTGAATAGCAAATTATTGCAAATTATTTGCACATGCGTTAGAAAACTTTGTGAGTTTTCCCCTTCCTTTTTTTTGGAAGTTTTCATTGGATCTCGGGACAGCAATTATAGTTAGGTAATTAGTTTAAATGATGAGTTAATAAAGGTTCTGACTATAAACATTTGAGTGTGAATTGAATAGGTGCATTATAATCATTTTTTTTTAAAAAAAAAACTCCTGTAAATATACAAGCATCTAGCTAGCATTTAAGAGGTGTTGACATTTATAAAGTTTTCCTTTTATCGGCTTGTGACATCAACACTTTCAAGCAACGCAGCAAATAAAAGAGACGGGAGGAATACTTCCACACGCCCAAATGTACAAGAACAACTAAAAAAGAAAAAAGGAACACACGGTGCAAAGAGGATATTTAGATGGTTTTCCTTTTCTTGAAGTCGTAATTGGATGTCAACTAGCAAGTAGATGTAAACCTGCAATCCTTCTTTGGATTACCAAAAATCAAATACTTACAGTGACAACTTTATTTTTACCATTAGCTGCACTTGGACTTTCATTAATTACTTTAGAATTTGCTATTACTTTGTCAAGCAATATAAATTTAGAACCACTAGCTGCATGTGGATGGATCGATTTGTCAATCGGAAATCATACAAAAAACTAAGGAACAAAAAAGAAAAGAAAAACAAAATTCATAAATTAACGAAACCTAGAAAATTTAACCTTGCCAAATGTTACGCGGGCAAATGTTTTCAACTCAGAGGATGAAATCATTACACTTTGAAAATCGATTACCTTGAGAGAGAACAAAGGCTTAGCTTGATGATGTAGTTTTTTACGTGAGAGGGAGACAAATAAAACGTGGCTTTGGGAACGTAAAGAAAGGGAATCAATTAGACGGCTCTCTTCCCGATTTTGAGGTGTTTGAAAAGAACAGGTTTTTGTTTCGTCACCCAAGTTTGCTTACGTAACTTTTGTTAGGCTGTAACTTACTCAGTTGTCTCGTAGACTTTGGACTGGCATTAAGAATTTCAATCAAGTTCAGGATCTCCCGCTTGAGCAAATAGGAGTTAGACCTCCTTTTCCTTTAACACGTGAGCTGTTAAACCGTCAGGTTTCATCAAGATCGTGATGGCTATAAAGCAGACAAGAATCCTCAGATAAGACATCGGCGTGTAAAGGTGTGCCCTCGAAGGATTTCCCGATCTCATCCCAAAAAGCCTGATCCCGCGGTCTCGATTAGCACGAGGATGGAGAAGTTTGAATCTTGTTCCCAAAATACATCTTATTATTGTTCCCTTGTGTCTTTGATGTTTTTTTGTTAATTTAGTTCGTCAATCTTTCCTGTTTGCATTATTGCACTTCTTCCCTTCGGCCGTACTTAATATTTTCTTAGTTAAAAAAATACATAATTTACTAAAGTAATAAAAAAATCAAAGATATAATTTAAAAATCATAATCACAGGACCATTGGCCTTGTTGCAACATTACATAAAACCGAACACAACTGAAAAGGAGACTATCCTACAAAGGTTTTGCTCTGATCTTCTGCACACACTTATGATAGCTTTTCGTGACATTTATAAATATTCAAACATTGAATGTAAGAACTGATATTTTCTTTTAAAGCTACTAGCAATTTAAGCTATCATGAACCTAAGCCGTAAGACGTCGATGTGCAGCACTGTTTGGTCTCGTGGATCGTGCAAAGTTAGCCTGTAAGACCTCCATGTGCTTTGGTCTCACGGATCGTACATAATTGGCTGGCTTACACTAATAGCGGAAGATCCTTTATACCATTGTATGAGCTGCAGATACGGTTTGTACAAAGGTTTCTTGCTGTTGACTGATATGATTGCTTTCTCTTTGCTTTACTTCAACAACATATAGCAAATTTCAATAGATTTAACGTCATAACTATATAAAATGATGACGGTTGATCTCGTCACTCCCGCAATTCTGCTTCGTTTTCTCAACTATTTTAAAGCTCCGAAGCGACTCCTCCCGCTCTCTTTTTAACCTCCACTTTCCCAAGAATGAATCCAAATTTGAGGGATGTTGCTCAGCAAGGAAGCATCGATGCCTTGTATTCATTGATACGCAGTGATGCATATGTTTTGGAAAAGGTCGATGCTCTTCCCTTCGCTGACACTCCTTTACATATTGCCGCATCTTTAGGGCATATCACCTTTGCCATGGAGATCATGAGATTAAAGTCTTCATTTGCTAGGAAGCTTAATGAAGATGGATACACACCCTTAAATCTTGCTTTACAAAATGGGCAAACTCAAGTAGCACTCCAGTTGATTGACATTGACGAAGACCTTGTTCGTGTTTCAGGAAGGGAGGGTTTGACTCCTTTGCATTATGTTGCTCAAAAAGGTGATAATTGATCTTTTGATTAAATTTCTAAGAGCCTGTCCAAGGTCTATTGAGGATGGAACATGTAGGAGAGAATCTGCGCTGCATATTGCCTTGAAATCTAATAATATCCCAACTTTGAAGATCTTGCTGGGATGGCTTAGACGGGCCTGGTTGAAAAATGCCACTTTTCGGGAGAAAAAATTACTAAACTGGCGGGATGAGGAAGGCAACACCGTATTGCATATTGCAGTATCTGAGAATCAATCAGAAGTAAGTTCTCTTCACTTCTTTTTGTAATAAAGAATGAGAATAAATTGGTACATAGAAATTTATCTTAAAGTGCAAAAGAGTTATTGTAAGCATTCAATCTCATAAACTTGTTAAAAATTGTCTTTCGATGATTTGATTTGATATTTTACTCTACTTAATTTATAACATTTGCTTTTATTTTTTTGATTTGATCTTTTAGCCTTTTTTTTCTTTCTAAATTGTTTGAATATTATAGGCTACTATACATTGATAGATAACTTATTGTATATTTATATCTCTTGCAGATTGTTCGGTTGTTATTGAAATTTAAATCATACTTTCACTGTAAAATTGATTTAAATGTAAGGAATTCAGGAGGTGATACAGTATTTGACATTTTGAAAAGGCACACACAAAAGAAGGAGAACAAAGAGATCAAGAAAATGTTACGAAGTGCCAGACTTTTTAGGACTTTTCTTTGTCCAAGAGTTCCATCTCTTGAAGAGTACTTTCAATCTTCTGTTCCAATTGATGAGAAGCTCTACATATTCCTTCTCGGTCAGAGAACAAATATTTCAAACGAATCGCGCAATGTGTTGTTGGTAGTTGCTGTGCTGCTTGTTACGGTCACATTTCAAGCAACAATGAGCCCCCCTGGTGGAGTTTGGCAAGCTGACCCCAATAACAATGCCCCTCCATATGCCACACCGGGGTCATCTGTTTTGCGAGGATACTTTTTCCTTATAGTGGCGGGTTTGAATGTAATAAGCTATTTTGCTACCATCTTTGCAATAGTCGTTCTCCTCCCTGGTGATCTTAAAAGCGGAATAATCAGCTTACCTCTTCACCTCCTCTCTCTGTATGTTATTGCGGGTATGGCCATAACAGCTCCCGATGATGTGTTTTACTATGGTTGGTTACCTCATGGCATTAAATACTATTTTATCTTTTGCATTTTCTCTCCTCTGCTGTTGCTGCTGTTGCTATTCTTTGTGAATTACAGGCGAAGAAAGCTTGTGTTGCCTTTCATCCGGACCTGAAGTTGCTTGATCCAAATCTTACATAGGTCAGCGGGATTATACTAGCCCCAACACAGTAGGATGCCAAGCTTAGCTGTTAATTTGTACCCCAAAGCGCCCTTGTTCCTCCATCGTTTGCTCAAGAAGGGCCACCCCATGGTTGTATTTCTTTGAAACGTAATAGCTCTAATAGCTGTGACCTCCTATGAAGTGTCATTTATTTTCAACTTTGTATGTCTTTTCTCGCACAACGATTTGTATTTGTTTGATTTTTTTTTTTTTTTGGTTGATGTTGTTGAGAGCCTCATCTGAATCCATTACATGGACATTTCAGAAAGTGTTCCTTTTCTATGTTACATGGACATTAGATGGAATAAGAGATCTCATATATTTCCTCAACATATGTATACGCTTAAGTATTTGCCAATTGTCTTTTATATTTTTCCAATACAGAGTTGGCATCTTCCAAATTGACAGCGAAAATAATCGCAAATAGCTGGGTAAGTCCAAAGGTTAGCTGGGAACAAAATGTTGGATTTAAGGTGGACATGTTATGCTCTGAGCAACGCATGTAGTTGGGCTTCTGAATTAGTATCCTTCGTCTTAGCTCACATTCTTCTAGTTGCCACTTTTAAATAAACCAGGAAGTTTCTACGTTCTTTAAATAACCCAGCAAGTATCTAGATATATGAGATGGATTACTAGAAAAAAATGTTGATATTAGACCGAGCTTCAGATTGTTTTCCTTCTCTATCTTGTTATTTGAGTCTTGGACAGCAACCGTTTAAATAAACCTACAGTACTAATGACATATAATTACCTACTTTTAACTGGTATTTCTTGAAAACGATTAAGCATGATCATGGTAAGGATCTAAATTGATAAAAAATTCTAACATTCACTACTACATTTCCCTCTCGGTAAACATGTTGCACGGTTGTTTCAGAAGGAATCATTGATAAACATTGTTGAAGAATATTCTCTAGTGTCGATGACACGGGTACCTGGTTCGGTTCATGACATATTTTGAAAGCGTCCAACATAATTGGCGTAACTATTCACATGTGACTTTTTTGGTTCACATGGAAAAGTCGTCCTGCATTCCCAGCTTTTACACCAGTGTCAAGTCAATGTCACAGAAGAATCATGGCGAGCATAGAGCGCATTGTCAGTATTGATTGTTTGGAGTCTCTTGATTCTCTTATCGTCGTTTGTTATGCACATTTGTGTACAGGATCTTTGTCGGATATTATATATGTGGTGTTTCCTCATTAAAAGAAATTTATTATGCAATTAGTATGTCAAGACGAAAGTCTTCCACAAAAAGAAAAAGTTTTTAAAGTAAAACTTATAAGAAAAGAAAATCTTTCAATTTTAAAATTAACTTTTTTAATTAAACTTTTAAATCTGCTAATATAATATCATAATTTAGATTAAATGGATTTCAATTTATGCAACTTTAAGCTTGATGTTGTTTTGCAAGTAGAGAGGGTGCAATAAAAATATTCTATACAAATTAAAAAAAAAAATCTGAAGTAAAATTTAAACAAAAGAGAACTCTCAAATTTTAAAATTAATTTTTAAATTGAGGCTTTAAATTATTTAATAAAATTTATATGTAATAAATATTTTTTAATTATTTTTAAATTTAGATATAAACCTTCTAATATCATATTAGAGTTTGGTCTTTTTAATTACTCTTACGAATATAAGTAAGTTTAAATTTATACAGTAAAAGGAACCCTACAAAATAGTCTGAATTGATATTATTGAATTAAGAGAGTGTCGAATGGTCGAAACGAATTAAAGCTCCCCATCCACTGACCATTGCCAGTTGTATTGTTGTCGTATTTTTGTCAGTTTCGTACATGTAACTTTTTTGGTTCTTGCATCTGAAACTCTTGCATTAGAGCCAATGTCACAAGAGAATCCAAAGCCTATCAGCTGCTAAAAGCATGGTTTTAGGTCTTTGTCTGTGTACTCTGGCTTCTTCGTTCACTTATTGTAGAGAGAGTAGCAAAGGACTCCTTTCGAGGCAATGAAAAGACCTCCGACAAAATTATCAGGCAGAACGTGCTGTGGGTTCAACCTGATAATTTAAACAAATTATAGTTTTTTTTTAACAATTTAATGATTTTTACGCTCAAATATTCATTAAAATCACACGTGATTGCTCAACAGAGATGGGTTTGGTTCCAATCAATTGTGCCCTCAACGAGCATATGCATTCCCCTTGCCAACAAAGCTTAGGGCGCTCAAAACCTAACCATAAAGTTGGTGCTTTTTTTTTTTTTTTAACAAGCAAAATTTAATATATATCAGTAATGGATGTAAGATGATTAAGAGTATGTTTCTATAATGAGACTATTTACAATATTACATAAAATAAAATTATTAAATCTTTTCATATAAATATTTTGTTAAGTAATAATTGAAGGCTTCCAATCTTAACTTTTTCACGTGTTTAGATGAATTTTATAATGTTCCAAAATATTATAAGCTTGTATACGTTTAACCTTATTCATAAACTTATATATTTGTTAAAATAAAAATAAAAAAGACTTCATGCTCGTTGTATATGCATTGGGCTGAGAGCTGCCACCAAGCACAATGCAAGCTAGAATCCTTATGCCTGGGCCTGCAAATGCCGAGAAAAAAGAACCTTTATTTTTTCTTTATATTTTAACTCCTTTTTGAAGATGAGAATTGCAATCGTTTTACTATTTTGTTAAAAAGAATCTTTCACTTCTTAATTGTTGGCCTTGTATCACAACGATGTTGATGTTTGTTATGATTTGGAATAACTCGTTCTTAACATACAATTGTTATTTGAGTCGATTTAAGCTACTTGTCTGTGTTATTTACTAGAGAATTCCAACTAATTGAAAGTTTATCCAGTTGCTCCAACCCCAGACCTAATAATTGCTAAAGTTGAATCCAACTCAAACTTTACTCTTTGAGTTCACCTCTCAGACAGGACTCAAACCAGGAATAAAGTGATAAATCTGCCCCAGAAAATGCAAACAACGCACCTTCCCTGTCAGCCCCAAGCGCCATCAAGAGACAAAACATCATATTTCTCGAGAGTCCCCGGACACTAAAGCAGAAAGCCAAGACATCGTTACCGGTTAGATTGGTGTTGGGCCATTGTTTTCTTTCTTCAGCGATTTCGGAGCAGTAAGTTATTTCTTTCTTGTTGGGCAGTAAGAACGCATTCGAACGCAATTCATTAACCCCTCCAGGAAAGATAACAATTGGACATAGGATTTTTCTCATGGAACGGAGCCCAATGCCTTAGTGGTTGCTCTTGATCCCAAACCGTATTGTCCATGGCAGATCTAATGCAAGAACCAGTAACAAATTTGTTATATTAAGCAATGAAAATGTTATCACACATTTGTAAGACATGGAGAATGTTGAAATTTTCAAAGCCTTCATCTCCAAGGAATTAAGTACAACTTTGATGCGTACAACTTGGTACCAAATTCTTAAAATTTTGGATTCTTGAACACGGAACATGTTAGTACTAGGCTTGACCCGTTATTAATTAAAAAAGGAGGCTAACTCAAATAACATAGGGTGATAAGCTAATAAGCTTTATATAAGACATTTTCAGCCTTCAGAAAAGAGCACCCATCACAAAATAACCTTATTTATCCTTAGTAATTTTCATTAGTTCTAGCATCAATTTTCTTATAGCTTATGATAGGAATAGTTTATTAGTAGCTTCATAATTTTATATTGTTTGATAATTTGATTACTATCAGTTGGTTGCATTTGGGTTTGGATTGTTGGGTCCTTGATTATTATTGCCATTGGAATTACTTTGAGCTTAATAAATAAGGCATTCTTCAATTGGAATTCTTATATTATGCGTTTGTGTGTTTGTGTAGGGCTTGGATCCTAAAAATATAATTTTTTTTTTGGTTGAAATATAAGTTGCATTAATAAAATGTAAATATACAAAAGAATAGGGACATACCCCAGTATTACAACAACTTTAAAAAAAAACTAAGAGTGAGAGAAAATAGAGGTTGGAAACCTCCAAATCTCAGTTAAAATGACATTTCCTTTTGAAGGCTTGATATTGTAAGGTAGAGAAGCTCTCCCTCATATAATTTTCTTTACTTTAGCTAGCAAGATTAGATTTTGCTAGTAGGGGAAGTGAAGTCATATAAATAATTGGTTAAATCATCTAAACGTAGATGCACAATTACTGCAAATAACTTAGTTGATGAAACTTCAACTGCCACTTGTTACTTAGGATAAAATCTCCTATAATATGTAGAATAGGTTTTGCCTTTTATGCACGAGATTTATAAATGGATAAGATATTGATCATGAACAATTAGGAAAACAACATGTAGTGACGTGGAAAATGTGAGGTTTGTTAGTTTTTGGTAAATAAAAGAACGAAAAATGACTAACTCGTGTTTCCTACATTTCCACACATCGAAAAAAATACCACTATGAACAATGTACGTATAAAAAATGTGTTAAGTATGTTCTTAGATAGCTGCCCTTCTAAGAAAGATAATTTTTGTGAGACTTTTATGTGTTCCTCAATAGGCAAGTAATGTACGTAGTGTTGTCCTATTTATAGGATAGTCCGCAGTTAATTACATAAATAAATAAGAAGAAGGAGAAACATAAAAGGAAATGAAAAACAATCTAGAAGTACAAAATCTAAACCGAAAAAAAATAATAATGAAAGAACAAAAAGGAAGAAGATGAGACACAAATAACTTATTCCAAAAAAAAGAAAAAAGAATTTATTCACATGCTTAGGTTTCTAAACGTACAAAACTAAAAAGAAAAGAAGGAATAGATGAAATAGGGAACGTTTTGAAGATTAAGCAAAAATAATCTAACCATTCGTTGTAAAAAATGAGTTTAGTTGGCTTAAAAAATGAAAAGACCAGCTTAGCAAGCTCAAACCAAAACAAAGTGTGCTTAGTGGGGATTGAACAATCTTAAAAATGTGTTCGCAAGAGAAATTTCTTTCATATCAAATTCTTTGTTCTTGTGATTTTACATCCAATGCTGGGTACATTTGTTCTTTCTTTGGTGAAGCATTCTTTTGTGGCTCGGAGAACATGAAGTTCAATTGTTCCTAATATAACATACTCCATATTACGATGAGGGTTAATGACATTTGTGCTTGTCAACAGGGACCATCAAAGTACTAGACTTAATGGAATTCCCATCAAAGTACTAGGTTTAAGGCAATTCGGCCTTCACTTGCGGAATTTGAGACGCACTTGAGAAGAGGAAAAAAGGGCCGAGATTGGCTCAGGTTCGGAGTAGTAAAGCAGTGATGGGGCCATGGTCCTGTACCACGTATTGCTAAGGTGCTTGGACATGACAGATACGGCAAACATAAAAGATGAGGTTAAGAATTTTGGAGATGTGGCTCTCGTCATCAAACTCACCATCTTCTTCGAGCTATCACCTTTATGTCTACTTGGCCTTAACTTTTCTCCATTATTTCTTATTACCATGAAAAGTTTATGAAAGAAAATACTTTATTAGAACACAAATACATCGATACAATATGTTAAGCACATACATCATAAAACGAACAAAACATCTAATTAGACATCTCACTGATTCACTCCTACAATTATTCTCACACCACACCTACGTGATAATAAAAAGACAATAATTTGAAAACCTCACTCACGAATTTTTCACTCTCAAGCACTACAGGGTATAAACGTTCCACCTTATTTTTGAAGCAGTCCAAAAGTCTCTGTAACAGTACTTATAGCCGGTGACATGGTTGAGCAAAGTTTCCTAAGCACTCGTATGATGCAGACAACGGCTGGTTGGCAATCGACAGCTCGCTTGGAGGAGAGAAAGTGTTTTGGGCGAGAGGGATGGGAAGATTGAGAAGAAAGGAGTGAGATGCGAAGAAGGCTAAGTGAGGAGGAATGAGATGGAATGAGACCAACTGTGGAATAACAAGGCGGTTGACGGGGGACCGGAGCTAGCTGGTGCTAGCGGCCAAAGAATTTGCGTTTTTCGTGCCCTATCGTAACATGGCCAGTTAAAAAGTAAAAAAGAAAGGGGAAAGACACGCTGCCAAAATTCCCATCAACACTAGAAAAAAGCTTTTTAGGGATAAGTCTTCAGAACTCGGATATGCGACGAATACCGATAATGTAAAAGACGCAATGAAACCACTAAAGGGTACGAGCCAACCCGGGTTATAAATATCACTAGGGAGGGGGGAGAGTAATAGGAAAAATAAAGAGAAGCACGATAAAACATTAAACCCAACGAGTGCAAGGAAAGGGCCACGGCCCATGATTGCTGTTCCAGCACGGTGAGACGGCATAGCTAAACAACTAGACGTATTATTTGCAGGACAAGAATAGTCGCCTTGCCAAGTTCCTCCGGGGAGACTGAGTATTGTTTGGAAGGAGAGTGTTATAAGCAGGGTAGCAACCACCAACAAAGAGTCACGAGTTTTTTCTTTCACTCTGCCCTAGCATTTTCTGAATATGGTGTAAGTTCACCTGGGATACAGATTGCAAGAATTCAAATACTGTTAAAAGCCTCTAAATTCTTAGCATACAGATCAATTCCACAATTCATATTGTATAGATGCATAATTACAATTCCCATATACTAAAATAGTCTACACAACACCTTTCCCATCCAAGGAATTTTTTTTTTTTGCAAATAGTACATATTAGTTAAATAAAACAACACAAACACTTAATATCTTCCCCAAATGAGACAGTTTTTAGTTTGGCATGTGCTTGGGACCGAAGAAGTCTTAGGTTTGACACATCCCTCTACCCCTTCAGTCCTTTTTTCCGAAATTAAAAGTTTATACTTTAACAATAAGAACACTTTTGTACCTTTAATAACCCCTAAAACAAAGTTGTTCATGACTATTTAAAAAAAAGAAAAGAATCTAGTTCTCTTAGACATATTATCGATAACATGTAAGTGTCGCTAAAGAGTTCTAGAAAAAAGACAATACTCGCTACAACGAATTATTTCTCATACATTTTATTTTTCTTTAACTCGCAATGGTGTCCTAACATTTTCTATTGAATGTATTTTATATAATTATTCACTATATTTAGCAACAAATCATTATTGCTGCCACTTGTTTATAAGTGCAAGAGGGTTCAGGTTGGCAAGTTGGGGAGACAAATTTATATTTAGCTATTGCCTAAGGTAGTCAAAGAACATGTGACTCAATTGGTAGCTCATGTTACTTGGGACCAAAAAGTCTTAAATTTGACACCTAACTCCCCTACACCCTCATTTACTTAACCAATATATATATATATTACTCGAGGGTCCTATCTCTTTTGTTTGAGAGGTTTGGGTTGAATTGGATTTGCTACAAATTTTATCTTGAACTTTAATATTCTCTATAAAATTTAAAGTTTAACTTAAAAGCTAATTTATGAGTTAAAAGAATAAATTTCTATTCAAGAATCTTATCTCTCTAACCAATAGCAAATATATAATATGTGGTTTATTATATGTCTAATATGATATATAAGCCGCAAAGAATGTACCTATAAACATAGAATATGTATGATATAATTATTTAATATTTTTATGTTGAGATATATGTATGTGAGAGAAAGGGAAAGAGAGAGAGAGGACATAACATCCGTACATATTACATATACATATTGGTATACCAAATCCGCTCTTTTTTAGTTAAAAAGCACAAATGAAGAGGACTTACCCGGGAAAAATCTTTCATGTCTGCAATATCATCGATACTTTTGCCTTCTTCATCCGCCAAAGCTAGCAATTTCCGCCTACTCAAATAGACCTCTGGAGCCTGACCTCGAAGAAGCCATTGCTTGAGCAACGCAAAAATTTCGAGCTTGTCGTCTTTGAGAGCAATATGTAAAGCAGACTCCCTCTTATTTGTCAGTTCTAGAATAGACTCTGGACACCGATTTAAAAAAAAAAATCAAAATTTCAAAATCTCCCAATCGAGCAGCGTAATGTAAAGGAGTTAAACCTTCTTTTCCTTTAACTTTAATCACGTCTTTATCAAACTCTACTAAACAGCGTACCACCTTGTCTAGTCTTTCTCTTAGAGTACGGTTCGCCTCTGGTATTTCTTGCATTTCAGGGTCTTCATTGCGTTGACCAGTCGAGGCAGGCTCCAACTTGTGCTTTTCCTGTAATGCAAGGTGCAGAGGGGTAAAACCTTTTTTATTCAACTTTCGCGCTAACGTTGGCTCTAATATCATGAGCTCGCTCGCAACCGATGCATTTCCCGCTGATGCCGCAACGTGTAGAGGTGTCTCCTCGAACGGAGTATTTTTTATCTGCTCCAAAACAGGCGGATGGCGCTCAATCAGTGAGTACAAAGTTTCAGTATCTCCATCTAGAGCAACTTTTGAATACTCACGAACGATCTCTCCCCATTCCTGAGCACTCTGATTAGCCATCACTCCAGTGTCTCCACTTGAAGCAGCATTTGAATCATCGATTTTTTGCGGAATAGTCTAATTGGCCATCAGTCCAACGCCTTCATTTGGAGCAGCAATTGAACCGTGAGTGTTTTGCTGAACAATCTGATTGAACATCTGACTGTTAAGACGCGATGCCATTAAAGCTTAAGAAAAAGATGAGACTAAGAAATGGTGGTGCCCCAATGAGAGAGCGGGTGTCCTTTTATACCAGTGGTGGGTCGGAAATGGGTACTGCATCCAGCTGGAAAATTCTGCACGTTTCATCTACCCTTCTCTTTTTGCAGCATGTTACATCTTGGAATTTTATGGTTCATTTGAAATGTATTTTTTGACTTTTATTTTAAAAAAATTAAAAATAAGAATGAAACTAAAAATAAAAAAATTACATTGCAAAATGTTGACTTTTATAGTTTCCAAAAACATGCTCGCTAATTGATCTTAGAATTTGGTTTAGAAGCAACAAAGAAAATTTAATATGTTGGACAAATAAGCCACACTCGTTGTAGACCCAAATTCTATGCAACTCTATATATATCGGTCACTGTTACTTTTGCTGATTTTCCTAAAACTACTTGTATGTTGGCAATATATGTTGGACATTATCGGTTAAACGATTGAGGACTTGTGTTCTAAGTGACATTATTGAAAGAAATCATTAAAAAAGACAGTAAACGAACTCGACAATTTTTATAAATCATTAAGATTCAAAAAAAATCTGTTCTTTTTTTTTTCTTTTTCCTTTTTTACTTTTGCTTCTAAGTTTTTATTGCTTATGCCATTTTCTACATTATTTTTTGATCCACTCTATTTATATTATGCTAACATAGATATCACATGCACTAAAGTAGTTGTATTCAACAAAGTCAATAAGTACTTAGCTCAATTGCAAGCAAGCATTGCTTGGTATTTCTTGATTTTAGATTCAATAATAAGTGTTTATGTAGGTGTTTTTATTTAAAAATAATAATAATAATATTTGGTTACATAGATACCCAAAAAAAAAAAAAAAAAATGTAACAGTGATTACATAATAGAGAATAGATGTCTGTTCACTGAGATACTTTTTTCCTATGAAATGACTATTTCCTAACATACTCAAGATAGTGTTGCTAATATGAAAGGACAAAACCAGTAGACCCCTAAAGATTGTTGGTTGCTTATAGGGATCACGAGTCTTTTTTCTTTGTCAAAGCTTTTTTTGTGGTTACAGCCTTATTTCAAAGGACTAATATAAAAGGACTAAAGATGACAACCACTAGAGATTGCAGCTTTTTTAATTGTTGACTCACGCATCAAACTTTTTTCCTTTGATTGCTTTTCATGTCTCAAATCTGATAGACAAAGGCAGATATAGTCACATGCACACTTACTCCTTTTTCTAAAGCATCCACACTTTATTCTACAGCAACGAATTGTACACTTTATTCCTCATATTATTGTGGAAAACATTGGCCGATGCTGGATCCTACTATCATAAAGAAAGAATAAAGTAAGAAAAATAAAAGAGAAGCTTTACATGCAGAAAAAATCTAGACGTACAAAATCAAAAAGAAAAAGAGTCCAATTGCATCCTCTTCCAAGCCACGATAACAATGAAACAAATAAAAAAGATGAGATAAAAAGAACATATACGTGTGCTTATAAGATTCGAGTAATTGCCACTACAGCTATCTTTTTTCTTAGAACTTTTGACTTTGTTCCCCGACCTGATCCTAAGAAAGCACGACAGCAACAAAATATAAAAAACAAGTACCCCCAATATTGGAAAAAAAGTTCTTAAGGACAACCCTTCAGAACTCGGATATGTGACAAATATTGAGATTACAAAATACGCAGTGAGGCTACAAAGGGGTATGATGCAAACCGAGCTAATATACGCACTAGGGAGGAGGATTATTACTGCCATGAATGTATAGAGAAAGGATAAAGCATTAAACGCCATGCCTGCTTAGAAGAAAAAGAAAAGATAAAACGAAGTGCGCATCTTGTCTCAATTTCAAAAGACCGTGGGCCCCTCTCACCTTCCATTTGTCTTCAGAGGAAAGGAATAGGCGCATAATTCTTTTTTCCCGTAGATATTTCCAATCACGTTCGATAAACGCAAAAATTTCTTAGTTTTAACTCTTGTTTCGTCATGCTCGAACCGCTACTAATTTTTGGGTTGTGTATCTTAATGAAGGCAATAGTGATTATCACATTGTCATAAGGCAATAGCTTGAAAAGTCTGTTGTCAATTAAATGAACTTATATATATCACCATCGGAAAAATTATTTAATAAATTGGGACATTCAAGATAGCCATAAAACCAATTCTTTAACTGTATTGAATCCCATCAATTGCAAAAAACATTGGAAGTCTAAACTGCATGTGATATCATTTGGACACATCATCGCTCTCCCCCAAATCATGTATCTAGGAAATCGAGTCATGAGGTTACTTATAGAGGGAAAAAGAAGTGGATGTCCCCCATTTTTGGCATTCTTGGCTACCACGTACAAGTAGGTCATTTATTTGACAATTTGTATGATCACATTAACTGTGGTCATATCGTGCAAATGTAACGTGCATCCTGTAGCTTATTTGCCCCATGATGGAGCTACACGAACTACCACTGGACACTACTTTACCATGGAATCTTGGTGGATAAGCCGCACCGAAGCTAAATAAGTGCGGTCCAGCAAACCCATAAAAGAAAAGGTTGGTGAAAGAACAAAAGATGTAGAATCAACAATGAAAGAGTGCAACAATTCATTATGAGGTAAATACTTGTAACTTCTCTAGAATTAGGATTTTTTGTCTCACCTTTGTTCATAGTTTCTAATTAATATAAGAAAATTCTAAGAATTGGAGTCCTACTTAAATTGAAATAGTGTATTAAAATAGGAAAAAGATGGATGTCCCACATTTTTGTCCTCTCAGGCTCTCACGTTAATTCATATGATCACATTAATTGTGGTTATATCCTGCAAATTTGAAAATCTTGTCGCCAACGAGCGGATTGTTTATGAAATTTAATTTTTTTGTTCAACCAATCTGTTACGTTGTTGTGTCTTCTACGAAGTCATCGCTGGGCAATACGACAGCAACCCTTTGAACAAATAAGCAACTATCATTTTACTTACAAACGCTGCATTGACACAACCAAAATAGAAACCAACACAGGGCAGTTCACGACCGAGAAAATTATTTGCGCATGCGTTAGCTGACTTTGTGATTGCGATTCCTTGTGACGTGCATAACTAACTTCACTATTAACTGCATACTGCAACAACTTAACCCAAAAAAAAAAAAAAAAAAAAAAAACAAAGACTGCTGTTGGGAATTATAAAACCAAAAAAATAAAAAATAAAACTCTCCAATTCTTCTAATTTAGAAAACTAGTGAAATGATTATCCTTGCAAATGCTATAAAACTCTTATCATATACCTAATTTATTTATCTGATGGATAGTTTTCTTTTTCCCAAATTTGTGATTGGACTTCCTTACGACAATCCATCAATTACTAAATTAGCAATGTTTGACGGGGTTTAATGTTTTAAAAAATAAAGATATTCTCTCATATAGTATTTTTCTAATTCTCTCCAAAAAAACTTGGTATCTCAATATCCTTATTTTTGGAAACATGTATAATTATGTTTGGACCATATGCCATAAATATACATTAAAAAATAATTTAAAGAAGCTTTGTAGTCAAATTTTTTTATTACTTTAATAATTTATTACAATTCAAAGTTCAAGCTACAAATATAAATAATTTATGGAGTTTAATAAACTTGAAACGTAAGTTTTTGCTATTTAAACACATATATAACTTCTTGCCTATAATTAGTATATTTTTTATCTTAATCTGTGGGTTGTATGTACATAAAAATTGAATCCTAATCAATATAAGAAAATCTTAATAATAAGGTTCCTACTTAAGTGAAAATAGTATATTCTTATTCTTATACTAAAGAATAGCAATCTCATTGAAACTAAAAAGACTATTAATTTTAACTAGACCAAATGAAAGCGTAAATTGACCCTAACCTTGATGAAGTGCGCTACTTCATTTCTTCTTTTGTGTTCCATAGAGAAGTTTTGTTTCCGATGTCGTGATTTGACTTCGTGACAGCAACGTTTAACTGCTAAACTAACAAGCTGTCTAAAATGGTAGCTGGAAAAATATGTTGACTTGAAAGCGGACCTCTAGACTCTGAGCACCAGATGTGACATGTTATGGACACATGACTCCCCCCTTACAAATAATCCATCTTAGAAATGGACACATGATGATACGAACGAAGAAGAAAAAGGATGGATATCCCACATTCTGGTCCTCTTTCCCTAAGAGGCGCCAATGACCTTTGGGAACCCTAGACATGATGCACATATGTTCTCATTTTATTAATGCTTAAAAATTCCAAGTGATGTTCTGCTTGTTGACCGACTTGTAAATGGACAGATGAAGGTAGTTACGAAGAAAAAAGATGGATGTCCCACCTTGTGACAGCAACCTTCAAATAGACCAGCTATCAGCTAGGTTCTTTGAAAAACCAACAAGTAGGTAGGTATATAAGAAGGGTTACTGTCAAAGATGTTGAATTTAAGACGGACCTTTAGACTCAGGGTACTACGTGTAACACGAGGTGCGTCGGTGGGTAGAAATAAAAGTAACAAAGACCCCTCTTTACCCAAATTATGCATTTTAAAAAAAAGGGGCACAGTATATTACTTCCGAGAAACGAGATGGGTGTCTCATATTTTGTCCTTTTTGGCTAAACCATACAACATCAGAGCTTACACAGATGAGCCCTAGATGAGCTAAGCCGAATGAGTGCAGTCCAATGAGCCGTCGAAAGAAGACTTGGTGAAGTGACCACCAAAGTCTACTTAGAAGAAAAAGAAAAGAATTATTGCTTGGGCCATGATCGTGGGGGAAAAGTCATGCCGATGTGATAGTTTTGCTTTTGCCTTCATTAGGATACACAACCTAGGCGGTTTGAGCGCGAGAATAGAAGAGTTAGACTGAGCAATCTTGACAATTGTTGGATATGATTGGTAATACCCTTAAAAAAAAAAGAAATAATGTGCCTATTCCTTTTTATCTGAAGACATACAGAAGGCCATACAAGTACATGTTAAAATATGGATGATAAATTCCATGTTGCTAAAGTGTGGGTCTGTGGAGTAGTTTATATATAAATAATTTCTCTCTGAATCAGTTTTTATGTAAGGATTGAGCTTCCTAGTATGGTATAGAAGTCGGCCGGATAGATCAAATGACGGCCATTCACGATGGGCTACACGTGTAGCCCTGTTCGGCGCCCCACTGCCTGAATTGTCTGCTCCACATTTCTGTCGCTTCTTTCCCAGAGTTTGATTTCCGCCTTTTTTTCACCGCGCTCCTTCTATCCTCTTCTTCAGGTGTCGTGGATAGTGTTGTCGGCCACTCAATCTCCGCCTTCTTCTGTGTTTTTCGGTGAGTCTACTCTGAAAATTCTGGAGCTTGATGAATGCCCAGCTGGATGAGAGAAGGATGAAGGATAAAACTTGTTTTATTAACACAAGCAAACCTCACGAGAAACAACAATGGTGTTCTCAAACTCCCTTACAACTCAATGAAAAGAATAGAAGCTAAATACAATTATATACTAGGGAAAAACAAACCCTAAAGATTTACTTCATCCGTGCGGCGCTACATGGTAAAGAGACCATACAAGGGCTGACATGAAGAAGTTAGATATGAAAGTTGACAACGAACATACTCAAAGCCCGAAGTTTCATCTTCTTTCCAGCAGTTTGGCAAGTGGTTCCTTGGCAAGGACTACGGAGCGTGGTTTGTGCTTCCTCTAGTTTTGGTTCATTGATCCCCGGTGTCTCCAAAACTCGACCTTGACCCCACAATATCTTCCTTCTTCTTGGGTTCCTCCAGTTCTTCTTCGTTTTCCATTCTAACACCCTTGAAGTAACCAAAACTAGATCCTTTGTCCGTCTTCATCTCTAGGAATAGATTGATGTGCAGATCTAACTTCTTATCAATCTTTGCAAGCGTGTTCAGCATCGCACCAGTGATGAATTAAGATAGATCAACCATCTCTAGGTTTGATATACCTAGCTCTGATACCAAATTATTATGATTCAAAGTCATAACTTATCATTAACATATAATGCAGTTTCTATCGGAGGCGGCCACCAATATCAGCAACATACAACACTGCACCCGAGAGAATACTCCAAAATATCCAACAATCAAAGATTCCCAATTCTACTCCTACCTCTCCCTTTTATAACCCGATTCCGGGCTTGGGCTTCTTTACATAGCAATAAGCCCGTAACAAGGACATGGCAGACATATCCACTTGTGGTTGAGAACTGCGAGGCTGGGCTTCTTATTGCCTCGGCTTACCTTGTTCAAGCCGCCACCTTCATACCTGATTGGCGTAACTTTTACCAATTTGTTCATTAGATGAAAAAATTAAGTGATAGGAAAAGTTTCTAAGAAAATATACTTTATTAGACCACAAATACATTGATACAATAATTGGAGCAATTACGTAATAAAAAGTTCCACAAACAAAAACACTAATTAGATATCACGAAATCACTCGCAGAATGATATTAAAAATACAACGCATTTCATTCTTCACTCACAAATACAACATACGTTTAACCTTATTTGAAGGAAAGAACAGGGTAAAAGCTACGCATAAGCAACTGGGAAGAGCCTCTTGTAAGTCCCCTTTAGTACGCGGGAATTTGACGGATAATGCAAAGAAGGAAGCAAAGAGGCCGCAGTAAACGGACAAACCGAGGAAAAAAATAATACGAAAACGTGAGGCAGGAGAAGGAGCAGTGTACACGTCATAAACAGGAGGAATACTACACTCACCCCCGTGAAGAACACGAAAAACGAAGGATCCATGATGGCCGTCCCCGCAGCGTGTGACAGCTTATCTGTAGAGTTTGACGAACTAGATGCAGTAGAATAATGGTCCTCTTGCGATGTTCCTCCGGGGAGAGTGACTGTTGTTTGAAAGGTAACCGTTAGAAGCAGGGGTGACAGCAACAAAATGTTGCGATTTTCGCAGGTGAGTTCCGAAAGGGAACGCCGCAAAATTATCCAGAGTCTCTACTCCCGTGTAAAAGCAAATTTGATGTGCTTTGTAGATCGAGAATCTGGAGTTTCTTTTCGAGGCTTAGCTCGACCTAGTAAACCCTGTTTGATGCTGATTTATTCAGGACGTCAAATGCTGTATCACCCTTTCCATTCTTGGCGTCTTTATCAACTCCACAATCCAATAACAAACCCATGATTTGCATAACATGTGAACATAAAATTAATTGTAAGAGATGGAAATAAGAAAAGAGAACGGGACATATTGAAAAAAGCAAACATAAAATATCCTAACCAAAAGTCTTAAGTAAATCATTTGAAGACAAATATTAGCATGTTGTTCAGGTGTGTTATACCTAAAAATAATTAGGAGTTATTACTTGCCCTTATAATTTTGAACTATTGGACGGGTCTACTTTTGTTGTAGTGGAGAACCATTACTACAATTGCACAATGTTGGGTTTTTTGTATAAGAGAGGCCTGCCCACTCAAAAACCGGCTTGTAAGAGGGAGATTTTCTCTCCTATATATGCTGCTTTAATTTCTTCTTTGTGCCCGATGTGGGACTTCTTCCAATAGTCCCCCTGTCACACAGCGGGCCTAGATCAGCCCATGTCTGACCCATTTTAGTGTTAGTTGACAGCCCATGTCTGTCCATTTTAGTGTTGGCCCAGGCATTTTTCAAGTTTTCTGGCCCGGTACCCACAGTAACCACGCCCAGTTAGACCGAAACGTGGCTCCGATACCACTGTTTGATTTTTTTATATAAGAGAGGCCCACCCACTTAAAAACTGGCTTGTAAGAGGGGGATTTTCTCTCCTATATATGTTGCTTTCCTTTTGTCTTTGTGCCCGATGTGGGACTTCTTCCAACAATCCCCCTGTCACACATCGGGCCTGGATCAGCCCATGTCTAACCCATTTTTAATGTTCTTTTGACAGCCCATGTCTGTCTATTTAGTTGTTGGTCCAAGCATTTTGATAAGTTGTCTGGCCCAGTACCCACATTTACCACGCCCAGTTAGACCGAACGTGGCTCTGATACCAGAGTTGGGTTTTTTCTCCTATATATGTTGCTTTCCTTTTGTCTTTGTGCCCGATGTGGGACTTCTTCCAACAGTCCCCCTATCACACATCGGGCCTGGATCAGACCATGTCTGACCCATTTTTAATGTTCTTTTGACAGCCCATGTCTGTCTATTTAGTTGTTGGTCCAGGCATTTTGATAAGTTGTCAGGCCCAGTACCCACATTTACCACGCCCAGTTAGACCGAACGTGGCTCTCATACCACTGTTGGGTTTTTTGTATAAGAGAGGCCCGCCCACTCAAAAACCGGCTTGTAAGAGGGAGATTCTCTCTCCTATATATCCTGCTTTAATTTCTTCTTTGTGCCCGATGTGGGACTTCTTCCAACACACAACAAGATAGGCTACCACCATGACAGCTTCATTTTGCTTTTTTAATAGAAAACACGAGTGAAGGTGACTTTTTATGAGTGAATCTTAAGACGCCACGCGATCACCTTCACGAGTCACCACTTCTAGGACATTCACATGCATTTGTACCTCTCTCACACGGTTGGGCTTCTTCAAGTCGGCTTATGAACTCTCTCACGTTGGGCTTCTTCAAGCGTGTATATTTGGGTTCCGAGTTCCCACATATGAGCAAAACAAACCCAATTAAAAGTCTATTTCAACAATAATACAATATGAAGAATAACTACCTCTCCAATAGAAGTACTATGAGCATATGGCATAAAATAGAACAATTAATATAATGCTTGCAAAATCATAAATTTCAATAATAATCTTCACCATATTGATATAGTACCATGTAAGATAATTCGTCTCAGTGAGTTTGAAATTGACAAAGTTACATTTATTGAATTGAGAAAAGGATAATGGTGAATTGGTTGTTGAGGAATTGGACATTGAAGCAGCGTTGGCCACGATGTTCATGGCTTCGATACCAAGAGGAAAATAGGGTTTTGAAACAAACATAGAGAGCAACAAAGGCAAAGGAGAAAATGGAGCTACAGTATAAAAGATAATGCAGCGAAAGCTGAGCATACGATCTAATATTTCACAAGGCTCAAGTACAACATATAGGTTCATAACAGACATATTTATAGGCTTCTACGCAAGATATTTCTACGTCTATCTCGTTACTTAATTACAATTATGGACTTCATACAAAGTCACCAAGACTTCCTTAAGAGTCGGTGGGTCGGTGGATCGGTGGAAGTGCAGTGCCTCTTGCTTGTTGCCGGGGAAACTTCTTTTTCATTCTGATGGGCACAATCCATGGCATGAGATGCAGCTTTAGGTGCAGCTTCTGCTATTAATCAGACAGCAGAAGCTGCATCTGAGTTGGAGAGCTGTGGCTAGTCCAAGTGAGTGCTGAGGTGGCTCAATCTTTTGGCTGCACTGACCGGGTCCGAGGGAGAGGATTCTGCATCCGACTCTGCATCGCCAGCGCAAAAATTCTCCTTTCCTTGACAAAGCTCTAGTACGTTTTCAGAGTCTGGGGCGTGCGTAAAGAGGGGCCCGATGCAGCAGTCGAAAAGGCCAGAAATGGGAGAGTATATGGGCCGTATCGACCAAAAAACTTTATTTGGCAGCTAGAGTCTTGCTCCATCCCCCTTGTAAAACAACGCCCATATAGTCGTAACCAAAATCAAAATGGAAAATACCACCGACTCTGGAGTAATTCCTGTGGGAAGAGCTGGATCTGTGATTCTTGTTGATATCAGTAGATAAGCACCAAGGAGAAAAATGGGAAGAATGGGAAATATGTTGATAGGCATTCTACGGAGGAGTAAGATTACTGCCGCATATGCATACAGAAAGGATATATAACAGCAGATAATGATTGCGCGGAATAGGCCAGAGCCCATGATTGCTGTGCCAATACGGTGTGATGGGTGAATTGCACAATTGGACTTGTGTCTTTTATGACAATTATAGTCATCTCGCCAAATTCCTCCGGGAAGGTTGAGTACTGTTTGGAAGGTGACTGTCACAAGCAGTCCAGCAATCACCAACACAGCAGCGCGGGCTCCGTCTGTCACATGCCCCACTGCATATAGGGCAGCGACACGGCGTAGCATTCCCCCGACCTTGCTGCAGCTCACCTGTGCTCCAGATCGAAAAGCTATCAAACGTAAAAACCCTCTAAATTCTAGGCCCACATCAACTCAGCAATTCAGTAACCACCTCATGACCTCCGTAACGTAGCACCTCTCCCAAAAGGTGAAAAGCAAAAAACCAAACTCTAAATATCTTTATCAAATACGATAATTTCTAGCATATTTTCAAGTGCATTACGACAAAATGGCTTTTAACAACAAAATTTTAACAGCAGCACCTCTTAGGTTCTTCTAATAACAAACTATAAAGTTGTTGAAAAAAATGTTTGGTAACTTCTCGTGTATATATGTTTATTGAAAACATGAGTAATGAGGACTCGCCTGGGATGCATCTTAGAGTTCTGCTGCAGTGTCCGAGAAGGTTTTGCCCTCTTTATCCTTGAAACTCCGCAATTTTCGTTCCCAAAAATAGGCACCTTTAAAAGAATCCCTGAGAAGCCAATCTTCCAGCAATATAAAAGCGTCAAACTTGTTATTTTCCAAAGCTATATGTAAAACAGTCTTATTTTCAGTTGTCGTGTCTATAATAGACTTTGGACAGACACTAAGAATTTCAATCAAAAGCTAAAGATCTCCCGTTTTAGCTGCATAATGAAAAGGAGTTAAACCCCCCTTTCCTTTAAGACGTGCAAGGTTTTCATCAAACTGAAGGAAACAGAGAACCAAGTTGTGTCGTAATCTTGATTGAAAATCAGGATCCTGGTCCGGTCGTATTGGCTCGGGTAGTGCTTGTTGGTTCGGCGCGGACTGTAGTGGTTGAAAAACAAGGTGAAAAGGGGTGAAACCATCTTTATTCAGCGTTCGAGACACTGAGGGCTTTAACGCCATTATCTCCATGGCAGACAAGAAATCACCAGATGATACAGCAGCGTGTAAAGCTGTGTCCTCGAAAGTATTCTTGATCTCAATCCAAAAATCCTGATCCTGCGGTCTCGTTTCGCACGAGGCTGCAGTTAGTCTGATATCATCGCTCATCGGGGCAAGTTAAGGCGGAATGCCTTGGAAGTTTTAAAAGAGGGAAGGCTGTGGAGTAATAGTGCACAATTCAGGAGATTGAACATGCTCCTTTTATAAGGATGGATGAGAGGGGGGTTACGATTAGATACATCAATGTCTAATAAAGTCCTTAATAATATACAATGTTAACTATGCACTTCTTATTTAATATGTCTCTTTATTATGTGACATATTATAATCTCATATGTTGTAACTATCATAATTTCATGCATCTCTTTATTATATAAAAATGCTAAAGGAGAAATCTAATGCATGCCTATACATAGCGGTACAAATCTCAAGATCTCCAAATTCTGGAAAATCATAAGGCTCAATGAAGAAATTGTAAAGATTTATTGGAAAATATGTAGCTTTAGAATCTTGAGAATTTTCTTTGCACATCGAGGTTCATTGGAATTCTCCCGAGTTCAATCTTTTGGGATTCTTTCTTTGCCCATCCCAAGAATTACTGTGAAATTGGTCATGTAAACAAGAAAGTAACCTTGCGTTTGAAATAAAGGTCCTTTATGTTAAAGTTACTAGTCTTTGCAAGAATTCCCGTGGAAGCTAATGTGAAGTGCATGACTTGTGAAAGTTGGGTTGTACCCAATCAACACTCCAAAAGAAAATATTAGGAACTTGATGTGAAGTGCAAAAAGGTGCATGACCTGTGAAAGTTAGGTTATGCCCAATTAACACTCTAAAAAAAATCTTCAAGATCAAAAGAAGAATCCATTAGAGGCCTAACAAATCTCTTTTTAACTATAAATGCTAGCACAATTTTTCTTATAAAAAGGACGGATGTGTAACATTGTAATTAACCTAAAATTCAATCCAATCAACAAAAATCAAAGCTACATTTGACTTGTATAGTTGTAGTAGGGCCGATGGCCCTATGATCATAGAATCCACTCTACTCTCTTTAGTGTCTTTGTCTCATCTTTTGTCTTTTGCTTTATATTTGTTTCCTTACACCTCTATAACTTACCAACCTCCATCTCGTTATAAATCTATGCTTATGACTTTCCACAACTATGCTTTCATTATTCCACTCACTCAATCAAATTGAACCAAAGAGCCCAACAAACTTTGATTTACTTCTTGGTATCAAAGCAAGGGGAATAACATTAAAGGTCAATCTTTGGCATCTTGGCGTTATTTGTTCCATTTCAAATGGCATTGAAGAATTATTCTATATCTTGGTCTTTCATCAAAGCAACATATCTTTAGAGCCAAGATTGAATACTTAAAAAGTGCCTTACATCTTTTGTTGGGCTTGTTGAAAAAGAAAGGGCAAAAAAGTAATCATGGTTTCGTAGAAGCTCTTCAATCAATTTTACAGTTTCTTACTCTTCTAACTTCCTTTTGTTTTTCAATTTTTTTTAAGAAATTTTGCATACTTAGGCATTTGAGCTAACACATCTACAAAAGGAATGTTAATATACAATTTTTTGAATACATTAAGGAATTTAGAAAACTATTTACCCATTTTGTGCTGTTGGAGTCTTTAAGGAAATCGAATTGGATGCACATAGGGCTTGGGATTATGTTGGAATATTTTGCTCTTAGTTGCCTCGTTAGGTTGTATGGTGACATCTTCATCCTTGTCTTCGGCACTTTCCTTCTTAGCATTATCTTCTTCCACTTACTTGCCATTTCTCAAGATTATTGCCTTTGCATATTCTATTGGATTCTTCTCTATGTTGCTAGGCATAGAATCTAAAGCTAGAAGTAAGAGAAACTAATAATGATAAAATAAGAAATTCTCTTCATTGATGATGGATGCTTATTCTAAGGCTAAGAATGCCTTATATAGACATAATAGAAATCCTATTTCAACTCGAATTAGAATTCTAATAAATCTATATCTTATCCTATCTTTAGTCTTCTAGAATCTTATCTTTGGTCTTCTAAAAAATCAATCCTAACAATCCTTATTCCATCAAATAACCCTTGTCATCAAGGGTTAACTTAGGTCAAGCTAGATCCTAACATAGGTCCGGGCTAGGTGGTGTTTGTTGCAAAGCAGGGTTCTCATGGGCTTGTAATTTTGACAAAACAAGGTGTAGAGGGGTGAGGCCATCTCTATTCAGTTTCCGAGATAAAGATGGTTTCAATGTCATGATCTCGAGAGCGAACGCAATATTTCCTGCTGATGCGGCAGCATGTAAAGGTGTTTCTGCAAAAGGAGTATTGTCAATCTGCTCCAAAACACGAGGATTATCCCGTATCAATTTGTACAAATCATCAATGTTTCCTTCTTGACCAACAAGCACGCACTGGTCAATGATAACTCGAGGAACCTTCTCTTCGGCCATTAGACAGTTAAAAGGAAATACCTTAAAAGCTTTAAAAGGGGTGAAGCTATGGAATAGAAGTGTGCAGTCCAAAAGATTGGAAGTGCTCTTTTATAGTGGGGATCAGATGCAGGGCTATAGATCCAGCTCCAAACATCTGCGCACGTCATTTCACCTTGTTTGTTAGAAATGAGAACTTAAGAAAAGAGGGTCTGCCCGGAGGAGCTTTTCTACCTCGTGGGCCAGTGGCTGTCTGGCGGCTCCGAGTTATGAAGTTTTTCACTCCTTGGAATCTCTTTCTTGTTTTTATTTCTATTTTTTATTAAATAAAAAAGGGAATGAAAATAAAAACAATTTAATAAATTTCTATTTTCAAATTTTTCTAAGATATGTTTAAGAATTAATCTAAGTTTTGTTTTTAAAATAAGAAAATGACAATGAACATTAAATAGTTTAATTTTTTATCATCTTAAAACTAAGTATAGAAATTATCAATGCAATTATATTGTGTTAGATGTGGTTCATAATTAGTACATTTTCTCTTTCTTTGATTCTCTTGTTATTGACGAGATGAAGTGGCTTTACTTTCTACTTCTTAATCTCTCTCCCATATTACAGGTATTTAGTAGGATATGGGGAGTTTGTTTCTCAACCACTAACACTTCTCGCTATTATCAAGGGAGAGTTATTACAAGTGGGAGTGGTTTTAGTTTTGTAGCCAAAAATATACTTTGGTTGCAGAAGTATTGTGAGACACAAGAGTCAGAAAAGATAAGGAGAGAGCGTGAGAGAGAAACACCAAGAAAGAGTTTGTGTAACCAAATTTATGTAGATCTGAGTGCATATTGCAGTGCAGTACAGATTAATGTGCACCGTATGCAAAACAATGAAGAAGTGAAGGAAATCTATAAGCCATTTTTGTTAAACTCTTATGCACTTCCTTATATCCTTAAAAGAGTGCTTGAAGAGTGTGTTTGATGGAGAATTCATGTGAGAAAACTTTTGTATTATTGATTACAAGTAGTAAAAGAAATCTCTCCTAACTTTACCCGTGAATGTAGGCAATTATTGGCCAAAATACATAAATTTGTATGTTCTCTTGTGTGATTTTATATTTTCCATTTATTTCCTTATTTAGCCAACATCTGAAACAATATCTTAAGCTTAAAGAAAATTCAGTTTTGATAATTAATTCAAGCTTAATTATAACACATTACTTACATTCTTGCTACACTTTAAACACTAATTTGTTGTTTACACAATATATTGTAACAACGTAAATATTCCAGAACAAGAGAAACAATCATGGGAATAAATAAAAAGACAACTTGGGCTATTAACTGGCATTTGGTCGATTAGGGGTCAGTAGCTCAGAATTGTCGAAGTCGTCATTGGATGTTGCGCCAGCAACTCTTTTGAAAAAGAAAAAGAAAAAAAAAACACGTGTGGAAAAGAAGTCATCGTTCATAGGAAAATAATATGGGTTTGGTGAACTGAAGACAAAGTAGTAAGTTTAATGGATTTAAAACCTACGTGGGGATCATGTGCCACCAACCGACCCCAACTCCCGCTCCGACTCTTTGAAACTGCAACATACGGTCGCAGTAGCAGTTTGGCAATTAGACTTTTATTATTATTATTAGTTCTTTGCAGTTCTCTAAATATTTCCCTTGGTTTTGTGATGAAACTTAATTTAAAATCGTACAAATAGAACACTTAACTAGACATGTCACAAACCCACTTATACGATCCACTAAAAACATTACATGGTCAGTTATTACTATTATCAACAAAGGCCCCAGAATTGTCATGATTCTTGTAACTACATACATAATTATGTTATTCGACTATTTATCAATTGATTTAAGAAAGAGAGACAAAATATGTTCCTAAATGTGATATTATGATTATGGTATTTAATTATTAGTTGACAAATGGTTAAAACTAAAACTAAAAATTTAGGATACAAATTCTTGACAAATGGTTATCATCCAAATGTTAAGGGTTTGTAATCTAATTAGTCTCCATTTGTCAAGAATTTGTATCCTAATTTTTTAGTTTTAAGGTGTTTGTATTCTAGGTATTTTTATTGCTTGATCCTATATATGTTAAAGCAACAACTACATTTACGTTTAAAAACTGAAATAAAATTATTCGGCTTCAATATATTTTTTTTTAACATAATATTATAACATAATTTATTATCTATATTTATTTTTTTAACATTAGAGTATAGCATATTTATGAAAGAAAACAGTTCAAATCATTTCATTGCTTTCTTTTGAGAGAATCCTTTGCAGATTTTTAATCTTTTTATGATTTTTTTGACGTTGAAGTATAACTTCTTTTTCATATTCCATTTTTAATATAGTTTAATATTATAATCTCTCATTCAAATAAGATTTTTAACGCTAATCAACAGATTATTTTTGTTGTGACTTGACATTATAGCTTGATTTGACAATCTCCTTCATCAATTACAGCACCCGATAATATTGAACTTTCAGACGGGCCTTTGGCTGGCTTCCCTTCTCTGAAATCGTCATTTAACTTTTTGTTGGACTTTTTGGCAGAACCCTAAAAATTTTAAACATGAAATCAAGAAATATTAACAAGTAGCTTCATATGTAAGAAGAATTGCTTGAGAAATGTTGTAGATAAGATGGGCATTTGGATGGTTTTTCTCTCTTTAAGCTTATCATCAGACTTTGACAGCAACTTATAAAGGAAACCAGCAAGCGGCCACGTAGGTATGGAAGTGTCCCTCCTGGACAAAATGTTAATATAAGATGGACCTTTGGGCTCTGAGTTTTGAATATGACAAAAGCCCCTTGTCTGTTTGGCTCAACTCCGCATTTGATGAACAAATAACTTAGCTCGAAGTGCAGTAAACGTTTAAACAAACCTGCGACCAGATAGGTCTTTCAGATAAAGGTCCCTTATTGGAACTCTAGCTAGAGGTCCTTCACAGAGTTTCCTTTTCTCGAAGTATTTACTGAAACTTGTGACAACAACCCTCAAAAGAAACCGGCAACTAGGAATATAAGAAGAATTGTACATTGTGAGAGGAAGCGTTTAAGGAAACCAGCGACTAGAAGAGATAACAAGGAGAGATAGAAGGAATCTTGCCACATGTTGGGTTTAAACTTCCCAACAAAGTGCTTTGATAAGACAATTGTACTTGTAGAAACGTTTTTCAATATAGGAAGTTCTGATTTATTTTCTTATGGAAATATGGTTCATTAAACGGTTGATAAAAATAGAAAAAAAAAAGGGAAAATAAAAATAACCTCTCCACATGTACCCAAATATATGGGTAACCACCACCTCAAAATCGCCATCCTTGGCTTCGGCAACTTCGGGCAGTTGCTGGCCAAAACCCTAGTCCGGCAAGGCCACACCGTCCTTGGCCACTCTCTCTCCGACGACTCCCACGGCGCCAAGACCCTCGGCGCCTCCTTCTTCGATGACCCCCACGACCTCTGTGAGGAACACCCAGAAGTCATTCTCCTCTGCACCTCCATTATCTCCACCCAACGGGTCCTCTCCTCCTTCCCCTTCCATCGACTCAAGCGTAGCACATTGTTCGTCGACGTCCTTTCTGTCAAAGAATTCCCCAGAGACCTGCTGCTCGATCTTTTGCCGGTGGATTTTGATTTGATTTGCTCTCATCCAATGTTCGGACCCCAAAGCGCTAGGGAGAGCTGGAGCGGGCGTTTCTTTGTCTACGAGAAAGTTTGAATTAGGGACGAACAATCTAGAGTTTCACGTTGCGAGAAGCTCCTCAATGTCTTCGCTAGCGAAGGTTGCAAAATGGTGGAGATGAGCTGCGCCGAGCACGACAAGCACTTCGCAGAGTCGCAGTTCATCACCCATACGGTTGGGAGGGTGTTGGATATGCTAAGCTTGGAGTCCACGCCCATTAATACCAAAGGGTATGAGATATTGTTGGATTTGGTGGAGAACACGGCCGCGGATAGCTTTGATTTGTACAACGGGTTGTTCTTGTACAACAAGAGCGCGTCGCAGATGTTGGAGAGGTTGGATTTGGCCTTGGAGGCCTTAACGAATGAGCTCTTTGGCCGTTTGCATCACGCGGTCAGGAAACAACTGTTTGAGAAAGCAAAGAAAGCACGGCATTCGCAGAAGAAGTTACATCCCGTTGCTCAAGCGGTCTCAACCTGTAAATGGAGCTGCATTGCCATCTTCTTCCTCGTTGGCTGTAAGTACTCAGGATATTGCTCAGCCGTATGAAAACAGAGGACATATCTCTGAACAACTTGATGACAGCTCAAGGCTAAAAGTTGCAATAGTTGGATTTGGAAACTTCGGTCAGTTCCTGGCTAAGACCTTTGTTCGCCAAGGTCACACGGTTTTAGCCTATTCTAGAACAGACTATTCTGATGTAGCTCAAAAATTAGGGGTGTCTTACTTCTCTGATGCTGATGATCTTTGCGAAGAGCATCCTGAACTGATTGTTCTTTGTACTTCCATTCTGTCCACGGAGCAAGTTTTGAGGTCATTGCCATTTCAGAGACTGAAAAGAAGTACTCTGTTTGTTGATGTGCTCTCTGTGAAAGAATTTCCAAGAAGTTTGTTTCTTCAAAATTTGCCACCAGATTTTGATGTTCTCTGCACACATCCTATGTTTGGACCTGAGAGTGGAAAAAACGAGTGGAACAGTCTTCCTTTTGTCTATGATAAGGTAAGGATTGGATGTGATGAGTCAAGAATATCACGATGTGACCGGTTTCTTGATATTTTTGCCCAAGAAGGGTGCCGAATGGTGGAAATGTCTTGTGCAGAACACGACTGGTACGCAGCAGCGTCGCAGTTTATTACCCACACGATGGGACGGGTTTTGGAAAAGCTGGAGTTGAAGTCAACACCGATTAACACGAAAGGGTACGATACTTTATTGAATTTGGTAGAGAATACTGCAGGGGATAGCTTTGATCTTTATTATGGCTTGTTCATGTACAATGTAAACGCCATGGAGCAGCTAGAGAGGTTGGACCATTCTCTTGAATCATTGAAGAAGCAGCTCTTTGGACGTTTGCATGGTGTTCTTCAGCCTCAGCTGTTCAAGAATGCAGAGAAGTTCCAAGTTTTGTTGGAAAAACACCTGTTGCCAAAACTATCTGAGAGCACTTCTGCGCCGGTGTCTTCCTCAGAGACTCTTAACAACCTAAAAGATTTGAGTTAAAATCTTCTCTCTTTTTTGCTTTGTTTCTCGAAGGAGTTTAAGATGCTTGACGAACTTGCAGTATATGAACCCTGCAAGGAGGCAGGAGCTTATTAACATGCTTGTTCGGTGTACCATTTTAGATGAAAGTATCCCTTCTACAGTCTTTTCTTTGAAAGATGTAATTTTCTCATTTAATTTAATGAGATATTTAGTGATTGAGCCATTGAGAACTTTCACTAAAAAAAACAAAAAAAAAAAAACAATGTTGTACCAACTAAATACGAAACTGGATTTTAGGAAGCTTCTAAGGGTTTTCAAGCCTAGATTTGATTTTAGTTGAAGATCATTACAATTGGACTTCATGACGGCAACCCTTTAAACGACTAAACCAGCAAATACCTCCGTGCGAGAAAAGGGTAGCCCAAAAAATAAAATGTTGAATTTAAGATATCCCTCCTCACCCCCATCATGGTAGTGCACCTAAGAACGGAAACATGATGTTACTGACGAAGAAAAAAGACGGATGTCTGACATTACTGTCTTCTTTGGCTAACCGGTACAAGGATGTCCCAACATATGAGAATGCATATGATGACATTGACTATACAAAGGACACCTCCTTGCAGTGAAAATTAAGGGTTAACTAGTGACCATCTCCTTACTGTGTCTTGGGCATCGTGTTATGACAGCGGACCCAATGGGGAAATATTAGTCTAACCAACTTTTACAAAATGTTCTGGCTAGATAGATACTAGGATAGATTTCCCCCCTTCAATAAAACGTGATTGAAGTGAGAAAAATGGAGCAATGTCTTAGCTGTCGACCGCTTGTCGTAACTTGAACTTTCTTTATCTTGTGCTTTTCCTTTTTCATTTGTCGCTTGTATTGCACTGACCCCACAGTCATCTTCATGCATTATTCTTTCCACCTTGATAAGACAGTAGCGGGAAGAAAGTTTTCCTCTCCGACATAACATCAAAATCATAGCAGGAAATGCACACATTAAATGGATTCTGATGCATTATTGCTACTAACTTCCTGTTGAAGAATGATATTTGATGCCTAGTTTACGCATGATTCTTTGCTGATCGGCAGTAATTATTGACATTTCGTCTTACATATGACTGATTATTGCGAGAATATTGAATGGTAGGATCATGTAGAATAAGCAGAGATGATTTATGAAACATGATGAGTGTGGACACTTTGTACTTATAATTTTTAATTGCTTCTTTTTTTATTTAGGTTTGTCTTTATCAATGTAGTTAGATAATATTTGTTTGAAAATATTTAAATTTTTATATATTTATTCAAATTTTTATTGTTTATAAAGTAAACCCCAAAAGAGTATGGCAAAAGAAGAAAACATTAAAAAAAAAAAAAGTTGCAGGTACATGAGGAATAAAAGAAAAAAAAATATAAAGAAAACAAGAAAAAGGCAACATGCATAATAAAAGGAAAAAGATAAAAAGACAAAAAAGTCACAGAAAAATGAGAAAGAAATGTGCACTATTAGGAGAGAGAAAAGAAGGGCACACTGCAAAGATAGTGACAAACGTGAAAGAAGAGGTGTGCAACTTACCTCAATTTTATATAATTCTTGATTTTACTTTAATTTATAGTAGTTTTACAAAGAATCTTTGAAGAGAAGATAATGTGATGATAACTTTTTTGTTTTTCATTTAAGATATTTTATTTAATTTCTACTATTATTTTGATTTTTTATTACATTATGTTCTAATTTTCTTGTGTTAGAACTGCGATATAATATAGTTATGATAGTATAAATTTCATGGTTATTATAGTTTGTAGATATTGTATTAATGTGAATTATATATTATTATGTTTAATGCTTCAAGATGATTAGCTACAACTTAAATGCTTTGATTTGCAAAATTGAGATTAAAAAGAAATGATATGCAATTACTTACTATAATACATGACTATGAATTAAATATGTATAGACATATATTATATTATTTGCATAGTTTTTGGTGATGAGATGTTCGAAAAGTTTATTGTAAACTAGGAATGTTTATAAGTCCTAATGCATTTTTTTTAATTTTAATTTACATAAAAATATAGTAAATTAATAAATAGAATAGGTTTATTATACTTAGACATATGATAGTAAATAAATTAGAAAGTTTTGTCATCACATAAATATTATTATTTTTGCAGGCATAAACCACTGAAATTCATATCTAGTACTTATGATAAAATCATATACTTTAACATATTTCTTGGATTGAGTTTACTTATTTAAATTTAGTTTTTTTATTTTTATTTTAAGGAATATCACTTTTAATCTATTCTTAAATATTTTGATTTGTTAAATAAATTTTATAAATAATTCACTACTAGTATTTAATGAGTCTAGTTATGAAACATGATAAGTGTCAAGACTTCATACTTATAATTTTCAATTGCTTCTTCTTTTATATAGGTTGTCTTTTTCAATGTAGTTGATAATTCAATTTTAATAGAATTATTTTGACTATTTTAGGAAAGAAATAGTACAATTTTTGTGAGACAACATTTAAATTTTCATATTTTTATTCAAATATTTATTGTTTATGTAGTAAACCCTAAAAGAGCATGACAAAGGAAGAAGACATGAAGAAAAAAAGCTATAGGTAGGTGAGGAATAAAAGAAAAAAACAAAAGACAGAAAAAAAGAGAAAGGTAGGGTGTGGAATGGAAGAAAAAAGATAAAAGGACAAGAAAGTCAAGGAAAAAGGAAGAAGAAGCATGCATTATCATGAGAGAGAAAAGTAAGGCACATGGCACAAGACAATATAAAAAGAGATAAATGTGAAAGAAGAAGCCACATAAGAGAATAAAAAAAACGGGGAGATAGAGGAAAAGAGTGTTGCTAAGACCAAGAAAAAAAAACCCAGAGAAACAAAAGAAAGAAGAGGCGTGACAACTTTTTTATTTTTATTTTATTTTATGAATATGTGATTTTATTCATCTAAGAATAAAAAAATACAAAAGCTCAGGAGCATATCCCAACATTATAATTCATTTAAGAGAAAATAGAATTTTAAATTTTCCAATTATGATATAATAAAACATTTGCCTAAAAGAGTTTAATGTTTCTAAATAAAGATCTTCTTCTACAAACTATTTTCCTGATTCTAGTCAACAAAATTGGTATATTAATAGTCTTATTTTGAAAACATCTACAATTACATTCAAACCATATATAATATAAACATGCTAAGAAATAAAGTTTAAGAAGCTTTGTAGCCAAATACTTTCTCTTAGTTACTTTAATCATTCATTGTAGTTCAGAATTTCAATTCTTATGAAGGCCTTGTTATGCTAGAATACTTCTCCAAATCTGATTAGTCCAAGTACACTGAAAAAACAAGTGTGACCTATTTTCATATTGAAAGCCACATAAATTACAATACAAATCAATTGAGGAGAGCGCTCTAAATTACAATACAAATCAATTGAGGGGAGCCATCGGAAATCACTTCTGCTATAGGAAGCTTGTCCCTACATATAAGCCAACCAATGAAGTTATGTTAGCTAATTCCTTTTGATCATATCAAATTATACCATTCAACCTTAGTATTCACTTGGCACAATCCCTTGTATGTTTCTTTACAACAATAAAAAGGTTTAGAAAGTGTAGAGGTGAGAATTTGTCATAACTTTAAAAGACCTATTTAACTTCATGTCATATTTCCTTTGATGTCAAAATATATAATTGAAGTTCTCCTGCATTTAGTACTGTAAATTCATTTACTCCATAAGGATGAACTTGGACAATTGATGAGATTCCAGAGTGATCACCTCAACAAAACCTTATTCTACACTTTAAGGTCTTGTAGTCCAAGTTCTCCTTTCTTTTTAGGTGAACAAATAACTTACCAAGTAATCTTATGAGTTTTATAGTCTTCTATGGGTAGGAAATTTAGAGGCATGACAACTTACGTCAACTTTATAAATTTTTTATTTTACTTTGATTTGTAGGACTTTCATAAAGAATTTTCAAAGAGAAGATAGTGTGGTAATAACGTTCATTTTTTTTTATTTAAGATATTTTGTTTAATTTTTACCATTATTTTGATTTATTATTTCATTCCATTCTAATTTTTTATATTAGAGCTACAATGTAACCTAATTATGATGACATAAATTTCATGATTATTATTATTTTTAAATATTGTATTTATGTGAGTTATGTATTGTTGTATTTAATACTTTTAGGTGATTAGTTATCATTTAAATGATCTGATTTGGATATTTGAAATTAAAAGGAGATAATATGTAATTGCTTCTTATAATATATAACCATGAGTGAAATATAGATAGACATATATCATATTATTTATGTAACTTTTGGTGATAAGATGATTGAAAGATTTATTATAAACAAAAAATGTTCATAGATCTTAATATAGCAGCGTAGTCAACATGTAGTAGCAATTTGCCAATGTCCATTTGCAAATGGAGGAATGCTTTGCTGAGATCTAGTCTTAAGTTATTAGCTTGAAAATTGATTCAAGCAAGGATATAGGTGAGTCCTTAAAGGCCTAGAAAGGGAAGGGCATTCTAATGGAAGGTACCACTCTTCTCAAAGGTGTCAAGTTTGAGTTCCCCCATTATGTAGGAGGGGAGGATCCAATAGGGTGGGTCTATTGAGCAACTCAATTCTTTGAACTAAATCACAACCTTGAAGGTGACAATGTCCCCATCACTGCTAGGAACTTAAAAGGAGAAGTTCACATCTAGTACCAGATGCTTAGACAAAATACACCAATAAGCAACCTTACTTGGGATGAGCTCATTAAAGCTTTATTTGGAAGGTATGGTCCCTCTCAGCTCAAAGACTTTTATGGTGAGCTAACTAAATTGTAGTAAGTTGGCACAGTCAAAGAATATCATCAACAACATGATAAGCTAGTCGTGAAAGCTGGCCCTCTAACAAGTAGATAGTTGTTCAACAGGTTCATTAGTGGTCTTAAGGAAGAAATTAGAATTGAAGTTCAAGCTAAAAAGCCTTCCACCTTTTTGGAAGCCTTGGAGCTAGCTAGAATGTATGAGGCCAAGGGCAAGATTAATCCACAATGAAGTTGTAGTTAAAAAAGTATAGGAGAAACTAGTAGCTACATAAGGGAAGATTATTGTTCCTATAAAGAGACTCTCACCTGCAGAACTATAATAACGAACTTGCAAAATGAATCTGTTTATCATAAAGAGATTTGTTGTTCCTGACCCTACTTCACCTTAATTGTTATTTGAACAACTAAAAGTTATGTCTTGGTACAAAAGACCTTTGCTTTAACTATAATAAACATTACTCATTGAGTCACCACTGTAAGTGATTATTTTTCTTGGAAAGCCTAAGAGTGATGGAGTCAAGTGAAAGATTTGGCTTACAAGAGGAAGACATAGAAGAGGAAGGTGTAAAGACACCTAAAATTTCAATACATGTAATTTGTGGAAGTGACGAATCACAAACTATGTGGGTAAAAAAGGCGTTGACTGAGTACAACTAATTACTTTGCATTCTCATCAACATTGGAAGTTCCTATAACTTCCTGAAGGAAGGTGTGGCCGGATGCATGGGATTAAAGCCCACAACCTCTCACAAGTTTGAGGTTACCATCGCTGATGGTGACAAAGTAGTCAACAAAGGATGTTGTCACAGAGTTAATATCTCAATTTGAAGAGTATGTCAACATGTCAATTTCTACCTATTTCCATTTCAAGGGTGTGATGTGGTGCTTGGGATCCAATGGCTTTGCACCTTGGGCTTGGTAACATAGGATTTTTCCATTTAGGTAAGCTTTTGACCATGCGATTCCAATTGTGCTAGGTTTTACTTTAGTCTTCCGTCGATCCTACAAATACCCACTCTTTCAAAAGATAGAAAGAAAGCATCTAGTGAAAGAATTTCTGGCCAACGAGATGGTGTGACCAAGTTTCAATCCATATTCATCGCCAGTGATATTGGTTAAAAAAGGTGACGACTCATGAAGATTTTATGTGGACTATAGAGCTTTCAATGCCATTACTATTAAGGACCATTTTCCCATTCCAACAGTTGACAAGCTCTAGGATAAGCTTTGGGGAGTTAAGGTTTTCACAAAGCTTGACCTACAAGCTAGATTCTAATCAAGGAAAAAGACGTGGAAAAAAGGGCCTTCAGAACACCTTTCGGCCATTATGAGTATCTTGTGATGCCTTTTGGGCTAACGAGCATGCCATCCACTTTTCAAAATTTTATGAATACCATTTTTACTGACCACTTGAGGAAGTTTGTCTTGATTTTCTTCAATGATATCCTTGTGTTTGGTAAGGAAGAGTTCCAGCATGTGGAACACGTTGGAGTAGTCCTAGAAATCCTTAAAAAGAAATTTTTTAGTGGCCAAAAAGGGAAAGTGTAGGTTTGGCCAAACTAGCATGTAGTTCCTTGGGCATGTTATTAGTTTTGAAGGCATAACTATGGAGAAAGAAAAAGTGGTGGCCATTTTGGATTGGCCACAACTAGGCTTAATGAAGGCCCTATGCGGGTTCCTTGGCTTGAGTGGCTATTATAGGTGATTTATTCACAGTTATGGGATAATTATGCTATTATAGGTGATTTATTCATAGTTACACTAGGCCACTTATTGAGTTGCTAAAAAAGGGGCGATTTGCATGGAATGATCTAGTTGAAGAAGCATTTAAATGATTGAAAGAGGCTATAACAAAGACCCTTGTTTTGTTTTTGTAAGACTTCCAACAAGTCTTCAATGTTAAATGTGATGCATTAGCATCTGGGATTGGAGCTATCCTTACCCAAAACAAACACCCCATGGCTCTTTAGCAAAGCATTGCCCTATAAGAATCTCCTTCACTCCACTTACGAGAAAGGGTTGCTTACATTAGTTCTATTTGTTCAAGCATGGCGACATTACCTTTTAGGATGAAGGTTCATTGTTAAGACTGATCAACATAGCTTACGCTACTTATGGTCTCAATAGATCTCTACACTTGTTGAAGAAAGATGACTAGTTAAATTAATGGGGTTCGTTTTCTTAGTCGACTACCAACTTGGACTAGCAAATAGGGTGGGTGATGCCTTGTCCAAACAAAAAGAAACAGAGGAACAACCACCCAATTTAGGGAACCACTAGGAACAAACTGAAGTCCAAAAAGGAACCTTGATGTCAATTTTAGCACCTACTCCTTTGTGGGTAGAAGCCATTTGTATTGAAACTCAGTCTAACCTAACTCTCTGCGAGATTGTTAGACGAGCTCAAGCTAGCAAGTCTATAGGCCCCTAGGAATATGTCAATGGTATTCAATATTACAAGGGAAAGATCTTTATATAGGAGAAATCTCCTCTCATCAAAGAAATACTTCAGTAGATCCACAGTTCTTATCATAAAGGCTTCCATAAATGTCTTCTACAAGTTAGGTCTATTTTCTTTTAGAAATATCTTCACCAAGATGTGTTGGAATTTGTAACTAGTTCCTTAACCTGTTAGCAACAAAAGTGGTGAAACAACTTTCCCTCAAGGGTTTTAGAGCCTTTGCCAATCCCAAAGAACATATGGGAGGAAATCTTTATGGTTTTTGTTATTGGCCTTCCTCCTTCATTTGGTAAGAATTCCATTTATGTGGTCGTCGAAAAACTCTTGAAATTTGCCCAATTCTTACCACTGGCCCACCCTTACACAACTGAGACAATGGCCAATCTCTTCTTCAACTAAGTCTTCAAGTTATTTAGGTTGCCAAAATCCATCACTTACGACAAAGACTCATTCTTTACAAGTAAATTTTGGACTGAACTATTTCACCTTCAGGGAGCAAGTTTTCATTTTTTGTTAGCCAACCATCCAGAAATGGATGGCTAGACGAATATGGCCTACTTGTCACTAGAGACATACCTATGGTGCTTTTTAGGAGACCATCCAAGAGAATGGGCTTGTTGGGCAGAATGCTGTAAAAACATAAGTATTAACGCCTCCACCAAGAAAAGTCCCTATGAGCTGGTGTTTGAAAGGCCCCTACCAATGTTGCTAAGTTAGATTCTTGGAAGGGCTTAAGAAAAAAAGGTAGAAAAAAAACTTAAGAGCCGAGATGAAGTGTTACAAGAGTTAAGGTACCAACTCTAAGAGGCTTAGAATAGAATGAGGGTTTTTGGCTGATCGGAAATGGACTAAGACCCACTTTGAGGTAGGAAAGAGAGTCTTTGTGCAGCTCCAACCTTACAAGCAAACATCTATTTCCCACTGATGGAAGCTAAAGCATTCACCAAGATTTTATGGTCCATTCAAGATCATAGGGAAGGTAGGACCAATTGCTTATAATCTCCAACTACAAACAGAGAGTCGATTCACCCAGTGTTTCATGCTTCTTAGCTCAAAAGATGGGTACAACCTTCGGCCAGGATAGAAGTTGAACTACCAGTCATATTGGAAGAAGAAGACACGTATTTAGCACCACCTGAATTAGTGCTACAACTAAGAACTATTGAAACAATTCTAAAGGTGTTAATCAAGTGGCAAGGCCTTCTAGCTGCTGAAGCCACTTGGGAAGAGGTTAACAAGATGCATTCCTACTTCCCATTTTTTAAACTTGAGGACAAGGCCAAAGTTTAGGAGGAAGCAATGTTACGTCGCAACAAATGCCTCGCCATGATGTAGATAGGAGGCAGGACAAACAGAGCTGAAATGATGGGAGGGAAACATGTTCTTTTGTGGTTAATTAATGAAGTATGGGGAAGAGACATGTGGGCCGCATGGCAAGAACCCATGCTTGTATCAACTTTTGTGTATATGCTTGTCACAATCCACCTTGTTGGGTTAGGTTAGCTTGCAAGGTTATAAAGGAAGATAACACTCAATTATAACAATATTTGGTAAGCCCCACAAACTTGTTTCCTTAGAGATGTTTACGTCTCTTTGAAATAGAAGGCTCTATTAATCTAAATCTTTATATCCCACCATAGCTAAGAAAGGCAATCACCAGCCTTGGTCGCGAGACACGGTCTTGAATGCCAAACCGGTGTCTCAATCCTTGAATTGTGAACGTAACAGTGGAGCTTTATCATTTCGTGTTTGAACCTGGTAATAACATACAAGGGTTGGCTTGACACATTCTTCAGGGTCAGGCGGCTTCATCCTTCGCAAGATCAACTTGTTTCTGCCATCATAACTATTCTGCACAATTTACCGTCAACTGCACTGTTGTATTGTGGGCTGCACTCCTTTAGCTTGGCGATATTGTGGGTAGCTGACAGAGTTTCAACTTTACAATCACGCCCCCTTAAACTATCAATCGGATGATGCATTAGGCTTGGATCTTTCTCTAACATAGCTATGGCCTCAAGAAGAGCAGGAGTGTTTGTCTTTTTCATATTTTAGGACCTTAAAAGGTTTTGAGATCTCAAATGTTACTAGGTTATGGCGGCAAGTCATTTGAGCATATGCTACGTATAAGTCACAGGATGTTGCATCCATATCTTCCTGTACGGGGTTGCAAATCAACTTCGACGTCTAGCCGAGCTCCTCCCTCCTCCCTCCTCACTCCTCACTCCTCACTCCTCACTCCTCACTCCTTACTGACACATTTCCATAGTTGGTGATTGTCATCACTACAAGGCAATATGCTTACGTTAAGGTTATGTGAAAGCTTCTTTATTTTGATATAATGACTATCTTGGAGTAGGGAATAGAAAACTATAATGAAGGATCAAAGCAATTAAAAACAAAAAATTGACTACAAAACTTTTTAAAATATTATTTTTAGTTTGTATTTACTATAAATGGGTTAAATGCAATAAAAAGATGATTTAAAAAAAAAAAGGACATCCCAATCCTATTGACAAAAGTAAAGAAAATTGTTTAAAGAAGATCTTTTTTGTTTCAAAATATAATCTTTTTTCATTGAAATATCATTTTGAGTGAGAATTGGAAGGTTTCAATTTTCATCTTTTTGTAACTTTCATAAGTTTTGAAATGTTGGGATATGCCTCTATCATTCTATATACTAATTTTTATTAATGTAAACTTATCTTTCCACCAAAAAAGAAATATTTTTTTATCTTTTCCTTTTTGTGGTGTGGTTCCATTAGGTAATTAGCCTTAGAAGTTGCTTAATAGTTCTGGGAAGAAGTTTTCTAGTGCGGCTTCACTATACATAAATCTTGAGATTATACACCAATTTTTTCATAAAATATTTATACTATTAATCATGTGCATATTGTATATTGGAACTGAATGAGGATGTAAAATAAGTTAATTTGCATCCATATGTAACATTTTAAATAAAATAAAGATATAAATAAGAGACACAATAATCTCTCTTTCTCTCTTTGGGTTGCTTTCTTGTTAGATATAACTTTTTTTTTTTTTTGGGTGGAAATATAGGTTTACATTGATAAAAAGTAGTATACAAAAATATAAGGACATACCCCAACATTACAAAAATTACAAAATCATAGATGTTAGAAGCTTTCAAATCTCACTTAAAATGAAATTTTCTTATGACCAATTTATATTTTGATATAAAGAAACTCTCTCTTATACAATTTTTCTTACTTTACCAAATAAGATTGAATGTCAATTGTTCTATTATAAAATCATCTTTTATTTCAGTTCGCCCATATATAATAAATAGAAATTAAAGAAGATACCTTAATAGGTATATTCTTTCTCTCCTTAGGTTGCTCTCTTGTTAGTTATAACTTTTTTTTTTGGTGAAAATATAAGTTTGTATCGATAAAAAATGGTATACAAAAGTATAAGGACATATCCCAACATTATAAAAATTATAAAACCATGGATGTTAGAAGCCTTCAAATCTCACTAAAAATAATATTTCTTTGTGAGAAATTTATATTTTGAGACAAAGAAACTCTCCCTCATACAATTTTTCTTACTTTAGCTAGTAGGATTGAATGTCAATTATTTTTACTCTGAAATCATCTTTTATTTCATTCCACCCATATATAATAAATACAAGTTAAGGAAGATACTTTGAAAAGGTTTGCAACCAAATCCTTTCCATTAATTATTCTAATAATCCATTGGAGTTCTTCATTCTATCCTTCAATATGACATTGAATTTCATTTTAAGTAAGGACAATCTTTTAAATCATCATTATCTATGTACATTTTTTTAAAAAAAGATGACTCTTGTTTTTAATTTGGGACTGATAAATATCATAATATAAATTAACTAAAGGGAGCCATTGTACCATTCTATTTGTTGTACAAAGTCAATCTTGAGAAACTAGTCATTCAATGAAGTAGACAATCCTATAAAAAACTAAGATAATGTGTACCTTAGTTTAAGAAGACCTCTCCAACTCTATGTCATGAAATCTTATATATCAAATTCCATTACTAAAGTTCTTATATATTTTGTACTATGAATTCACTTACTCTATATAGAAGTGTTTAGAAGATCGAAAAGATTTCAAAGCATAGGTCCTAAAAAGACTTTATTCCAAAGTTTAGGATATAATAACCTCCCCAAACTATTTTGTGAGGGTATTGTGTATCATTAGCTATAATTATTTCTACACTTTTCTTAAGAATTGAAATGTAATTACTTTTTTATCTTCTATAAAAGTTTTGAAAGTAGATATTTTTTTTATGAATATTTTTATCTAAGAATAATATAATAAAAAAGTTTAAGAGCATATTCTGGCATTACAATTTATCTAAGAGAAAATTGAATTTGGAATCTTCTTGTTATAATATAATAAGACATTCATTTAAGAGGGTTTAATATTTTAATATATCTAAATAAATATACTTTTTTATGTACTACTTTTATGCTTCTAGTCAATAAAATTGATCTTTCACTAGTCTTATTTTAGAGACGTTTACAATTTTGTTCAAACTTATATAGTAGACACATGTCAAGAAAGAAAATTTAAGAAGCTTTATAACCAAATCTTTTCATTTAGTTTCTTTAATCATCCATTGTCGTTCAAAGTTTCAATTGTTAATGATTTTATAAAGGCCTTATTGTACAAGGATACTTTGTCCAATTTATCTAGTCCAAGCAAATAGAAAAAACAAGTTTAACCTACTTTCAACTTGAGAACTATAAAAATTATAATACAAGTCAATTGAAGGGAGCTATCAAGATATCACTTCTGCTATAGACAATTTGTCCCTACATATGAACCATTAAATGTAGTTTTGTTTTTGAATTCCACTTAACTATATCGGGTCATGCCATTCAATCTCGACATTAACTTGGCATAATTTCTTGTATATCTCTTTACAACAATAAAAAGGTTTGAAATGCATAAATGTAAGAATCTATCATAACTTGAGAAGATCTGTCCAATTCCATGTCATATTTACTTTTATGTCAAAATTCATAACTAAAGTTCTTCTATATTTAATACTGTGAATCTATCTACTCCATAATGATGAACTTGGATAATTGATGAGATTTTAGAATGTTCATCCCAACATAACTTTATCCCACACTTTAAGGTCTAATAACCTAAGTCCTCATTCCTTCTTAGGCAAACAAATAATAAGTCAAGTAATCTTGTAAATTTAATGATCTTCCAAATTACTTGTTCACAAAAAGTCTTTAATCTTCTTCTCAATATTATAATGATTTGTTTTAGGAGAAGAAACATTTGCAATTAAAACGCACATGCAAAAATGAAAACTAATTTTATCACTTCTAACCTTCTTGCATACCTAGGATGTCTTATTTCCCATCTATCATTTTTTTCCACGATTTTTCCTATCAAAACCTTATAATTAGTGTAAGTAAGCCTTTTTGTAATAAGGGAAAAACCAAAACACCTAATAAGTAGTGTTTCCTTGGAGAATATAGTGTGATCCAATGTTAAAAGCTGTTTTTACTCAGTGAGTTCAAAAAAAAATCTAACATTTGATAAGATTAAAATATAAGCCCGTAAGTGTTGCAAAGTCAATGAAAGCATTAATAAAACACAATACTGAATTAACATTCTCATGTGCAAATAAAAATAAGTCATCCTTTGAGACCCGAGTTGAAAATGGTCCTTGTGACAGCAACCTTAAATAAATCAACAAGCAGTTAGGTATGAAAAGATGTGCATACGTGTAGAACATTTTCGGTGAATGAGGAGCGGCGACCCAAATCATGCATCTGAAAAATAGACAAAAGATGCTAAAATGGATCTTGTGACAGCAACCTTAAATAAATCAACAAGCAGTTAGGTATGACAAGATGTGCATACGTGTAGAACATTTTCGGTGAATGAGGAGCGGCGACCCAAATCATGCATCTGAAAAATAGACAAAAGATGCTAAAATGGACCTTGTGACAGCAACCTTAAACAAATCAACAATCAGCTAGTTATGACAAGATGTGCATACGTGTAGAACATTTTCGGTGAATGAGGAACGGCGACCCAAATCATGCATCTGAAAAAATAGACAAAAGATGCTACTTCCAGCAGGCGGCCGGGGGGGGGGGGGGGGGGGTGGGGGGGGGTGGGGGCGCGGGGGGTGGTGGTGGTTTGTGTTGCGTGGTGTGTGCCGTTTTCCGTTTTCCCTCATTTTTGTCCTCTTTCACTATGAAATCCGTCGCCGGTGGATGCTTGATTTCAATAAAGTATTTTTCACGGTTCCTGCATTCGCTCAATCATATTCTCCTAGCCGAAAATAAGTGTTACTCGAAGTTATGGAATCAGATATGGTAGAAGTTCTAAGGCCGAAATACATGAACTTTGGTCATTTGTTATTTTTGAAAAAATGTTTTTCTTTTGTTGTCTTTTCAAACAAAATATGATTTTTTTAGTAATTTTTTAATAGAAAAATGTCACTGCTCAAACGTACCTCCAAAACATTTTTAATGTATGTTCTTGGATGATCAGAGAAGACATGCGTGGACTAAGGCTTGGCTGGCGATTCCCAAATCGCAACTTGCTAGGAAGAAGCGTGGCTGGACCTTATGACAGCAAAACCTTAAATACGTCAGCAAATAGTTTGGTATGGCACGATGTGCATACGTATGTAGAACATTATCAATGAAATAAATGGATACTAGTAAAAGTAAGGAAAGTTCTATGTAAGAGAGTTTTTTTTGTTTAAAAAATTAATTTTTTTTAAAGGAAATATCATTTAAAATAAAATTTAGAGGCTTTCAATCTTCATATTTTTATAAGTATAGTAATTTTTGTAATTTTAGAGTATGTCCTTTTACCTTTGTATTTTAATTTTTTATTAATACAACTTATCATTTCATAAAATAAAAATGAAGAATAGCAATAAAAAATGGTAAAAACCCTCCCCACTCAAATCATGTATCTTAAAAACGGACACAAAATATCATTTCTTAGGGAGGAAAAAATGATGAATGTCTCACATTTTTTTGTCTCTTTGGATAAATTCATTGCTTGTTTCTTTCTCTTTTGATTCCTCTTTCCGTCTTCACCTTACCTTCAACCTCTAACAATGTTTTTCATTGCATGAACTGTCCTTTTGTCATGCTGATGCAACGTGCGTCTTGTAGCTTATTAGCCGATAAATTTAGCGGAATAAGCCATGCAGAACCTAATGCCAAATGAATGCAGTCAATGAATAAATCTCTTTACTTGTATGACTTAGATGTCTTGTATTTCTCCAAAAAGCGATTCGTTTGATGGGATTGGCATGATCCTTATGAGATGGATGAGCTTGATATTCAAATTTGTTTTCTTAGAATGTATTGATTTGACCCCATCAGCGGGACCACCACCTCATAGCATGTTGCCGCCAGAAACATAACCCTGTATTTCGTTTATAGAATCTCCTACTTGTTCTAGAGCAACTAGAAAGAGATTCTTTAATCATAAAGATTTGAGTTCAAATGTAGGATACACATTGAAAAGTTTTTGCAACTCAATCATGTATGATGGAATCATCAAAGATTTAACCTTTTCAAATTTTGTTTGTAACTCACTATAGGCTCGAGAAACAATGAGAAAATGTGTACGAATGAGATATCTAGCAACAAGAAGAAGGAAAAGGATTGAATAGAGGAACTCCCGAATATTTGGTGATCCCAAATATGTCAATATTAATGGTGACTCATTATTTTGATGAATTATTTTTTTTGGACAAAAGAAAATTATGTAAACACTTACTCGAAATCTCACTTATTACATTTTATTGTGTCTTCCATAATGGAATCTGAAGAATTCTCCATGATATATCTAATCCATGCATAATATCATGAAAAATGGGTACAAATTTTGGCTACTACTTAGCATCGGCAATAGGTCTGGAATCATATCTAAAAATAGAAAATTTAGATATTTGTACCCTGTCAAAGTAAGAAACCATGGCATATATGTTTAGAATCTATTCCATTTTGAGAGAGTTGAAAAAGCACTATCTTGTTGAAAGGTTCTATACATTTGCCCTTTCTCAAGGCATTTCTTAAGACAAAGACTTTGTTTTTTCCTATTTTAGGATGGTAAATATTTCTCAAAAAATAAAGTGTGAATCAAACCCATGTTTGAATTAAAATTGAAATACTACTGCATGTTCTTCCGTTCTGAATCATATAGATTCATATTTGAAAGAGGTTTACAATAAGTTCTTTCAAAATTGACTATTGGGTCCCTCTATTAGAGGTGTTCCAAAAATGTCTTCAATCAAGTAAAATGACTTTACGAATGAATGGATAGGATCGAATTGGAAAATGGAAAGATTTGTACAAGTTATACCTTTTGTCACCACTTAATGGAAAATCGTTAAGTATGAATATGTTAGATACATGTGACTTAATTGGTGAAATAGTATCTTTCTTCAAAAAATCATTTTCTTTTACTACCACATAAAGAAAATATTTTGTTATGAATGAACAAGATATTGAGGAATTGTCCATATATAAAGTCATAATTATTGACATGGGCCTTTCCCACATAAAAAGGGAATCTTTTGTAACAATCAAAGCAAAGTGATGTGGATTATTCAAGAATCGAAGTTGATTTGCTTTTAGAAAAGAAGATATCAATGAACTTCTATGAAATGGTTTTGCGGGATTCGGCTAGTTGTCTTGGTAGTGGGATATCATTGAGAAATAGGAATCCGCATTATCAAAAGATTTCCTGCAATTATTTCTAGTATGCAATGAGTCAATCATCCACCACTCTGGTATCTTATTGAACAAAAATGGTGATATTGTTCCTCCATTGCTAAAGAATTTTGACTTCTAAGAAGGTATAGGGTTTCCATTTTTTCAAATGAACGATTTGAAGACTTCTTCATTCTAACAACTGATTGCAAAGTTGAGTATTCGGACCGTTCAATTCATAGATGTGGATTTCAGACCTATGAATGGGGATATTCCCGAAACTCACAAAGAAAAAAGGAAGTGAGTTAGACAAAAAGAGAAGAAACTTGGACAAAAAGAAAGGAAGTGACTTAGACAAATCTTTTTTGTCGATAACCTCAGACCAATCAATCGAATATTGATTAATACGTAATCGATCGAACACTACTTGAAAATGAAAACAGCTCTTATATGCAGAAATGAAATGTTCCAAATGTTTCTGGAAATTCTCGCTCCCATTAGACCATTCATATCTATATGCATTAGGATCCCGATTCATAGATCTCTTGATTCAAGAAATAAAAATATAAGGACCGAACCATTTCTTCTGGCTTTTTTTAAAATTTGATAAATGTTGGTTGATCGTATATTTTAGTATAATTCTATGATTCAAAGTATCATTTCCTATTTGATCCTTTTGAATTCTATACTTAAAGTTGCGATCAGATCTATTCATTAAAAGGAATCGATTCAATACATTTATTATGTACCCACAGGTGTTATATTGGATTTGAATCAGATTTCGGATCAATCTATATTGATTGACTGCCCCCATTATGTTGTTGCTAGCAAATACCACTATTTTTGGTTTTGAATCTTCCAAATCATTCCCGCAGGAGGTCTGGACCCATTTTTTTCTGATCCTTCGATAAAAAGATTCATTCTCTTCATAAAAAATAGGAGGTAGAGCTTTTGAAAGAAAAAGATGGTGAAGTGACCACCCAAGCATTCTAAATTTAAAGAAAAGAAGTAGTGCAGACTGCTTTCTAACTGTTTCAAACTTAAATGGTTTGCCCCCACCCTTTTTTTTTAATTGTTTATAGTTTATAAATAAGTGGCCATGATTGTGGGGCTGAAAGTCTAACACTGATTATAAGATTTTCAAACAATATAAAAAGAATTAAATTTTGATCATTTAATATACGTTCATAATATGTTTGTGTTAATGATCTTTTCAAATAAAAGGTAATTTATCTCCCTTTGGTGACAAGGTGTTGCAATTAGTATGCCACTTTCAACAAACTTGTAATATCTTTGGTTAAACATAGAAGATAAAATAAGAAGTAAAAGATGAAAATTGGCTCATTTTGCTAACCTTCAATCTAATTGATAGATTTAGGATAATTGAAATAATGCTGAAATCCAGGAACAACGCCGAACACAAATCTTATCCCAGAAGGGATCAAAATCTACAAACAATGTCCAAAAGAGACTTCGATTTTAAGACAAATTAAAACTATGTTCTTGAGGTATGCCATGTGGGTTGTAAGCCAATTACAAGCTCGCTAATGTGGGCTTTGGCAAATTTCTCAAACAATCAACGGAATCATGTTGTGAGACAAAAAGAGCAAAGTTGAACATCATGTAAAATTGGCTTTCTTTGATAAACCAATCATTATGACTGGCCTTGTAGCCATTCATATGTTTTGGGCTTTAAAGCTACACTTATACACGCACAAGCAGACTTAGCTTGTATTTTTCCAACTTGCTTCACTTTGGTTTCACTTTGTTTCAATTTAGTACTCCTAAATTATCTAATTCATAAAAAGGACAATGAAACAAGAGAAAAGACAAGAGAGATAGAGATAAAACTAATTGAAAAAGCTGTCTTTTGTCTTTTCTTCTATTTCATTAATTGAATGATATAATTCAGGAATACTATTTCTTAATTGTCACTTTTTTCCTTGGTTTTTGAGTTTCTACAGATTAATTCAACCCCGGCAATAAACAAAAGTAGATCCACCTTTGATGTTGATTCCCACAAACATCTATATGAATTTTAATCCATCCACTAGCTCTGCCTTTGATAAAACAAAACTAGTTCACATCCTCTGTCTCATCAACTAATTTCATTGATTAAATCTTCCGCTAGTTGTTGGTAGTCCCTCTAAAAAACCTGGAAAATATTTCTTAGTTGGGTCTCCCAGTTGTTGTCCTTTAGCTATTTTGTTTTAAATGAGAATATTATAGTGAGATGTTGTGTTTGTGATGCATGTGCTTATGGTGCTCAGTTTTTGGGCTCTACGAACAACATTTTGGGAAACTTGATATTCAAATTTCTATAGTTAGGAAGTAAAACGCAAAAGTACAACAAGAAATAGTATTCATGATCCCTCCTCACCCACATCATGCTTGTGCACCTAAGAAGGGAAACATGATGTTACTGACGAAGAAAAAAGAAGATGGATGTCTGACATTACTGTCTTCATTCGCTAACAGGTACAAGGATGTCCCATCATATGAGAATGCATATGATCACATTGACAATACAAAGGACACCTCCTTGCAGTGAAAAATAAGGGTTAATTAGTGACTATGTCTTCGGCACCGTGTTATGACAACGGACTCAGTGGGGAAATATTAGTCTAACCAACTTTTACAAAATTGTCTGACTAGATAGATGCTAGTATAGATTTCCCCCCTTTAATTCCCAAATCATTGAGTGAAAAGTTCAGCTTTTCAACTATTATACGTGTCGAGTAATTTTTCTGCAGTAGACAATAAAACGTGATTGAAGTGAGAAAAATGGAGCAATGTCTTAGCTGTCGACCGACTTGTCGTAATTTGAACTTTCTTTATCTTGTGCTTTTTCTTTTTCTTTTGCGCTTGTATAGCACTGACCCCACAGTCATTTTCCTCTCCGACATAACATCAACATCATACCATGAAATACACACATCAAATGTATTCTCATGCATTATTGCTACTAGCTTCCTGTTGAAGAAAGATTTTGATCCCCAGTGCATGCGTGATTCTTTGCTGATTGGTAGTAATTATTGACATTTTGCCTTGCATATGACTGATTGTATGATTATAGACAACTTTATTATGGACCCTTTTGTCTTTATCCATCAAGCAATCAAAAGTGATATTTTTTCTTGCTTGATGATTTATGTAATAGCTATAACCTCCTATGTATTGCCATTTATTTATTTATTTTTTTCTAATTTCTTTTCTCGCCCGTTGTTTTGTATTTCGCTTGTTGTATTAAGAGTCTAATATAAATTCATTAGATGGATATCGCATACAACCAAAATAAAAGGAAAATATAAATTCAAAAGCCAAAAAGACTGATCAAGTAAGCCCATAAGTAAGCTACGGACCCGTAATGCCCCGACAATAACGGGTGACAAGTTCCTTGACAATGTAGGATATTTTTCTTTCTTTTGTCTTAGTTCATAATCACATTAGAATTGAGCATTTATGATCAATTGGTAAAGAAATTACAATGTTATGATGGATGCTGAGCCACTTAACACTATAGTGTCATTAGAAGTTTTCAAGTTTCTGGAGAGGCCTTCGGATGTTAACCTACTTTTCCCTTGGCCATCTTTATGGATTTTATAGCTAATCTAGGGTTTGGTTTATGTTTCTCTTAGCAACTACATAGAACCCATGTACATATGACCCATAATCTAAAAGGGTTAAGAACTATTGAAAGAGGTTTGACACTCATATGTGTTACTTATTGTTACATTCACAATTTTGTGAAAACACAACTGACTCTTCTAAGGACATATTAACGCTCATTTGGGACTGATCAAGGGAGTTTTGGAATAGTGTGGAGTTCTTGCATTGTTAAAAGGACAGAAGCACCATTTTTTTCAGAAGGAAAAACAATCTTTGGGTTTCTTAGATTTCAAAAGCTGCCTAGTCTTTTACAATTCTGCTCTTTATAAGAGCTCCTCCTGTATGGACAGTATGACGTGGCCTTATGGGCAACACAGCAACCAAACATGACTCATATAGCTTCCCATTCTCTATTGCCACCGAACTAAGCAAAAGACCTGCAAAGGATCTGCATAGTACAGGCACTCCTACGCTAGTAAGGAAGTAGTAAGCAAATAAATCCCCTTTCCTGATGTGCTGACGTCTCCTACGTATAGGGACAGAATGCTTATGAATATGTTATAGAAGTTCTTTACAAGAAGCATTTTAACTTGTAAAATTAGGTGATTATTTGCATATGATCCACCTTTATTTTTAGAAATGAGAAGAAGAAATTAATGAAAAAGACATGACATAATTTTTGTAAAAGTAGGGTTTTTTTTTTTTTCAAAAACACAAATTACTTTTGTCAAGTGGGAAAACCCTTTTTTAAAAGAGTAAAAAAATAGCAATATTAATAAAATAATAATTATTGATAATTTTTTTCTAGTATTTCGTATTAGATAAAGAATTAAACAATGCTTAGATGTAAACTTAACTTTTCAAGTAAATGACGTGAAAAAGTTTCTAAAAGAAATCCTTCTGAGGACAAATACATTAATACAGTAGCTTACGGACATACATGATAAAAAGCCTCAACATCTAGGTAGACATCTCACAAATTCACTCACATAATTTTTCACACACCATACACGATAATTAAATTTACAACTCTCAAGCACTACGCCACGCAAACTTTCCGTCTTATTTGAAGCACAGTCGCTATAATAGTATTTATAGCCGGTGACAGCCGGTTCAGTAGACTTTCCTAATAGTTGGCAATGAACAGGTTGCAGAAGAGGCGTGAAGCAGAGGAAGAGCTCGAGGGGCGGTGAGACAGTGAGAGAAAAAATGAGACGATAGGAAGGAAAGAAAAGAGTGAAGAAAGGAGGAGCAATGGGGTCGATGAATTTGTGGAAAGGAGAGATGATCTAGGTAAAAGGGAAAAAAATAAAATAAAATTGCCAAGAGTGAGAGAGGATCGAAGAAAAGCGGCTGGCCAAGAAAGAGGACTGTGGTAGTCGTATAAATATCTGCGAATTCTTTCTTGCAAGTACGCGTCGTTTCTCCTTGTTAGAAGGCCAAACAGTTGTAAACCTCCCAAATTTCAACTGCATTATAATTTTTTTTTTGTTAAAATATAAATTTGCATTAATAAAAAATCATGTACAAAAACATAGGGGCATATTTTAACATTACAAAATTTCAACAACTATAAAAAAAGAGATGTTGGAAGCCTCCAAATCTCACTCAAAATAACATTTTCTTATGAAGGTTTTATATTTTGAAACAAAGAAACTTTCTCTCAGATAGTTTTCCTTACTTTAACCAATAGGATAGGAATGTCGACTATTCTATATTGAACTGCATTATAATTCTTTTTCTCTTTAATATAAGACTTTATTGGTTAATGTTTTTCTATAATTCTGTTTTAGTCTTTGTACCTAAGTGAGATTGAAGAATTCAGGGATTTGTTTTTGGTCATTTTAGCTAACCTTTTTTTTTTCCATTAGTCCGTAGTAAAAGAAATAACTAAGTAACTGCTTAGATCAACATGCAAATTTTGAAGTAAATAATCAGGAAAGTTTGTAAAAAAATCCTAATACATAATTAGACATCTCACGAATCCACTTCTACAGTGCGAACACGCCAGCGTTCATGGAGTCAAACATGTGGTATCCTATTTGTTAGTGTGAAGAACACAAACTAGATCCTGTTTTAGAGGACAATTCACAGCCGTGTGGTGAAGAGACGAGGAACAAAAGAAATTGGCGAGGGGAGGGGATGAGGAGACACTCAAGGCTCTTCAAAGATTTAAAGCATCCCCCGCTATTCTCTGCCGAAATACTGAAAAAATATCTCATTGGCTCACCAAAGATTTAAGAAAACCCTCATGTCAATCATAGAAATCTTAAGAAAGTCCTCTTTCGCACATATTAAATATGATAGATTTTTTAAATGAGAGATTGTATAACTAATATATATATTGCTCTCACTTTTAATGAACTTCGTTGTTTAAGAGGCATTGTTTTTCTATTTTTCTTTCTATACAAGGAGCAATATACTGCATTTTTGTTGAAGAAGTAAATTTGGCATTGAAAAGTCAAATGATGCGGCTGCCACTTCAAACCAAAGAAAGGAACTTGACACGCGTTGAAGACATGACCAGCTTCACGGTGGCGTGTATTTGAGATGCCCGTCGGAGAAGAATGCTCATGAGTAGGCATGTTTGAAAGTAACGAGTGTCCATGAGGTGGCACTTGCACGTCGTGTAGAAATCTGTAATCCACGTAGAGAAACAGTAAAGCTATAGCAGTAGCTTCGTAAGTTTTTGTTCCTCCTCCGCATCCGTTCTCTCTTACCTAGTTCCAACATTTGGTATCGGATTCAAATTGCAATGGCATCCAGCAACTCTATTCAATTGTAATTGCTAAAATTTAATGGAATGAATTACAATAACTAGGCGGTCTAGTTAAAGGTTCTCTTCAAATCGCAAGATTTATGGAATCTGGTGGAGAATGGTTATATCGATACAATTGATCAAAAGGCACTTGAAGCTTTGACAGAGGAGGAGAGAGATTTGCTGACAGAGTCACAAACGAAAGTGCAGAAAGCATTGTGTGCGATCTTTCAAGCAGTGGTGGAGCCAATATTTGAAAAAATATTAAGCATGGAGCCTGTGAAAGCAGCATGGGTTATTTTGCAAAAATCCTACCAAGGAGATGATTGTGTCAGGCGGGTGCGACTTCTAACACTTTACGGAGGTTTTGAGTCTTTATGCATGAATAACTTGGAATCAATTTTAGCATGCTTTGATTGCGTGCAAACCATTGTTAACCAATTGAGAGTTTATGATGAAGAACACATTGCACATGAAGAACACAACGTGCCAATTCCATCTACTAACTCTACATTTAGGTTAAACATAACTAGCTCCACCTTCTGTCCATTCCATTCACTTATTTTATTGACTAATTTTTCACCCCATTCGTCGGTAGTTTCCCAAAGAACGGTACTAAACAAAGCCGTACCAAAGCTAAATGAGTGCAGTCCAGCAAAACTATAAAAGATATTGGTGAAAGAAATAAAGAAGCATAATCGACAATGAAAGAGTGCAACTATTTATTTATTTATTTGCTTTTTTAATAAACTTATCAGTATCTTAACATATTTCATTCATAAAATTAAGATTAAAAAATTATACATTATTGAGATTAAAGATAGGATATAAGCATAACTCTACCTAACATTACATGTCCTCAACAAGATAAAAAAAAACAAGTCTTCAAGATAAAATCAAATACATTTATCTTCACAATTAATTTCACATCCAAGAAAAGATGGTGGAAAATAATCCAAATGGGAATAAGATGTAAAACCTGAAAAATAGAATAATGATTCATCATAGTCATGCTTTGTAACTAAGTACTCAATGAATTTAGTGTTGTGGAATTCTAGCCTCTAATCTTTTGGGTTCCCGTTTCCTTTTGGATTTTTAATACTTGCATAATTTTTTTTTTTTTTCTAAATGGACTTGTCATGTCCCTCTATGCAACAATAATTACAAAAACTAATGTTTGTCTCATAAACAATTAATGAGCTTTTAAAATGTTTTTGTTATTCTAAAGTTTAAGTTTTGGTTACCTTAATCTCTTTTTATTTTTTAGTTAGTAAATCATTTGTCAAGTTACTTTGTAATAATATTGTATATCTATATTATTTGCTTATAATTTTTTTTTTGATCTTTTTCTCATTTTCATAAACTTGGGTTTTTTACGCTTACATTTCTAAATTGGCTTTTAACCTCCATTTCAAATGAAGGACAATACACAGACCTGATTTGTCTGCTGCTTGCGTCATGCTTTTAATGGATCCTGTCTATGCGTCGATATTTATTTTGCCATTTCATGTGATAAGCGTAACACATGTTCATTCCTATTTCAATATTTTTTCAATTCAAAGGAGGTTATTATAAAAGGGTCAAGTCCACTTCTTCTTAAATAATCTCATTGAAAGGAGGAACTGTCTGAGTTTATAAACACATTATAAACATATATTTTTCCAATACTGGTAATTATCTTGCGTGGAGCAAGCAATGGTCAAGCAATAGACCCTTTAGGATCATAATCTAATCCCTTGTCTTGAAAAGGTGTTTGGACATGGCAGATACGGCACACGTATCTAGGTGAGGTTGAGAAGCTTTGACGATGTGCTGCTTGTTGTCTAGCTCACCTTCTTCAAGCTGTGACCGGTCATCTTTATTTCGGCTTACTCGTAACTTTTTTTTTTTTCCATTAATTCATATTAGATAAAGAATTGACTACCTTGATCAACACTCATATTTCGAAGTAAATGAACTGGACTACTTTAGGTGAACCAGAATCTGTTTTCTTTTTTTTCATAAAAAAAGCTATCTAACCTTCGCAAAATACATCAAAAGATGAAAGCAACGTTTCCAGTTAGGAACTTATTGCTGCATGGTTTCATGTTGGAATCAAATATTTCTCTTTGTTTCCAAAGAAACAACGATTTGTTGCAATGACTACCTTACAAGCCATTTGGTTAAGAAGCATGCTAGAAGTTTGTAAGGATTGCACCAAGACTACTAAAGTTGTTACAAAAACAACCCATCACATGAACATTTAGACACAAATTAAACTATAAAAATACAAGAAACACAAGATTTAGGATATTTGAATCAACATATTGTCTTACATCTCCTCTTACCGACGTAACTACCAACCCCTTCTTTTTTTTATTAAGTTTCTTCAATAAAATACATAACTACTGATTACAACATTCATGTACAACTTTTAAATACTATTCTTTGTACTTACGTCAACTTAATTCTTTCTTGGTTAGTAATTTTTACACAAAACAACACTCTTTGGTGGCCGCCTTTATAAGGTGCCAGCTTTCTTATGAGGTATAATCCTCTTCTTTGCTCTCTTTTTAGGTCCTTCTAAGTTTCCTTGTAACCTTCTTTTATTATACTAAAACCAAAAAGAGCCTTAGTCAGATACTACTAAGAATTTTAATCAAATACCACTAAAGATACATATTAATATAAAAGAAAATAACTGCTAAAATATTCTTATCATAAATATAACATATCAATTATAACATATAAAGGTTGCTCTTTTTTCGAAGTCGTCACTAGACCCTATGACAGCAACCTGAAGTATATTAGTAACAGTTACAAATTCGTAGCCATTTTCTTCCTCTTGTTACCCCTTTTTCTATCTGCCCGTGCCCGCTAGCGTCTGGCAATGCTTATGATCGCTTGAAATGTGCTCATATATTGACGATGCGACGTGCGTTTTGGCGCCCATTGGCTGACGTGAAGCTACTCAAGCCGGTAGAGACCCATCCAACCTTGGAGCATAGTGGGATAAACCCTACCGGAGATAAACCTTCTAAGAGGTTGGAGAAGTGACTACCTATACATTTAAAACAAAAAGAAAAGTAGTGCAGACCACCTCCACTAGGCCCAACCTCAGATTGTTTGCCCCAGTTCCTTTTTTTTTTTTTCCTTTCTTTCTTTCTTTGGTCTGCACCCGTTAGGCATGATTGTGGAATAACAGTCTCAGAGATTATAAGACACTAATAGAAGAACGGAATAAGAATTGTACTTTTGTGATTTGGTATTTCTTAAAGTGTGCTTGGTTAATAGTCTGTTCAAACAAAATGTATTTCTTTCATATTTTAGTAAGATATTGTTGCAATTCGGATGCCACTTTCGTCAAATTTTTAATAATTTGCTTTGGATGGAAAACTTGAGAAACTTTTAAGAGGTAAAATAATTCTTGAAGTTCGGTAATTTACTATTCTAAAACGGTTTTGTTTTTATTATCTTTTCAAATTAGAAGTAATTTTTTATAGATAAAATGATAAATTATATTAATAAAAATAAGAGTACAAAAGCAAATATATATATATTAGTTAAGAACGTGGTCAGGTCTTATATAGTCATCTCATATCGTCTATGGAGTACCATTTGCATATATTACGTACAGCATGAATAAAACACCAAGTACGTGTCCATTATCCATCGAAGTTTAACATAATGCCTTAGTTCAACAACCTCTTCAGTCCAATGGCAAGCGCTCAAGTCAGTCTTAGACCGAAGAGGTCTTAGGTTCCATACACCCCCCCTCCCCCTCCCCCACCCAACCCCCCCACCCCATTTACTTATTGAGAAAAAAAAAAAATATCTCTTTAGTTCAGTCTAGGTTGCCTCTCTTTAAGCAAGTGAAAGATAAGTAGGAGCGCCTTCAAATCATGCCTTTGAAAAGATGGAGTCCTAATGTTACTTGCGAGGCAAATGATGCATGTCTCACTTTTTTGTCCTCTTTAGCTAACACGTACAAATTTTTCGCTTATTTCTTCCACGAATTATTCCATTTTCGGCCTTCACTTGACCTTCAACTTCTGATAATTCTCATGATGACATGAACTCTTTTTATACCTAGATGTACGGAATTCAAATACGTCACAGGATGTCGCATCCATATCATAACGTACGGAATGCAAATAACTTCGGCGTCTACAACTCTCTTTCTCAAAAATTTTGAACCGCTATACCCTCTCATTGGCCTCTCTGAGATTGAATCATTATTTAAGGACTGCTGCACATCAAGGAAACATCAATGCCTTGTATTCATTGATACGTAGAGATGCATATGCTTTGCACAAGATTGATGTTCTTCCGTTTGCTGAAACTCCTGTCCATATTGCTGCATCTTTAGGGAAAACCAACTTTGCAATGGAGATCATGGGGCTTACAACCTTCCTTTGCTAGGAAACTTGAAGAAGATGGCTACTCCCCCATGCATCTTGCAATGTCAATAATGCATGAAGTTGAATTCAACCCAATATAGCAAAACAAACTACAAAGTCCAAACGCCAAATTAGATCAAAGCAATAAAGCAAGTGTAAATGGATGGGGAAACAAAAGTAGCCCTAAAAGGAGTATAGGTGAGGAGGATAACACTAATAATAGGTATAATGTGTTGATTAATAATTCTCAGGAACCAAGTGGAGCAAGATGCAATGATAATGAAGGTTTTGAAGGAAAAAACACCAAACCTCCAAACAAATGATCATATTCTCATGGAATGTTAGGGGCATGAATAAAAGCTCTAAACAAAAGGAGGTACAGAAGGTTATCAAGAATGCAAAAGTTGATTAGAACACAAAATGGAAGAAGATAAAGCACAATAAGTGATAGATTCTCTTTTTCTTCAGCGGGGAGTTGTCCACAATTATAGAGATACTTCAAATGGAAGGATTTGGATTGTATGGAAAAACTCACATCTCAACATCACAATGCTAAGTAGTTCTAAATAGGTAGTGAATTGTAGACTGGAAGAAGGACATGAAATATGGTACTTATCTACAATCTATGCAGCAAATGCAACAAATGAATGAAAGGATCTTTAGAGCAACCTCACACAATGTTATAACAGTTATGGAAAGGACACTTAATGGTTACTTGTAGGAGATTTCAATATAGTGAGGAATCTAAATGATAGGGTTAGTGTGACTAGTAGATGGATAGAAAGAATAGAAGATTTCAATAAGTTTATAAGTGATGTAGAACTTATAGAACCAAATTTTGTAGGACCTTTTCTATCATGGATGAATAAAGGTAAGGGAGTAAGGTTCAAAGGCAATAAATTGGATAGATATTTGGTAAACACTAAATGGTTTCAAAGTAATGAAAATTTCTCTATTGAATTAAGTACTCTTGGATTGTCAGATCATAGTCCTTGCATTATCAATGTGGGCAATAATAGACCAAGAGAAAAAAATGCCTTTAGATTTTTCAACTTTTGGCAAGACAACCTTCATTTTATGACAATAACGAAGAATATTTGGCAGCTAAAGGTTGAGGGCACAACAATGTATAGAATAATGATAAAGTTGAAGGAAATGAAAAAAGAGCTAAGAAAGTTAAATAAAGAGGAGTTTGGAGAATTACTAAGGAAAATAGAGATTGCTAGGAAGTAGCTACAAATAGCATAAGAAAAGATCTTTGATGACCTTTCAAATACCCAACTACACAATGAAGAAAAGGAATGGTTAGAAAAGTTAATAATACATAGTAGGCATGAAGAAATACTTCTCAAGCAGAAATAAAGGAATAATTGTCTAGAAAAGGGAGACTGTAACAGTAAAAAAAAATTTAGAAGCATGATGAAGAAGAAAGCAAAAAACCACATTTTCATGGTGGAAATAAATGATGGACAATTTACTAAAGATCTTGAGGTGATTAAGAACAAAATTCTAAATTACTATCAAAACTTGCTAGGAAGGGCAAACTAACTTTAACCATCAGAAAGAAAATTAAAAGAGTTATTTCCCACTGAAATTCTAGAAGAAATAAAGATAAGCCTTATAACAGATATTCAAAGAGAAGATATACAAAAAGCCTTTAACACTATTGATGATTACAAAGCTCTAGATCCTGATAGATATAACGTTTCTTCTTCAAGAAAGCTTAGAGTATTATACAGAATAAGATAGAAGAAGTAGTTATAGCTTTTTCTTTTTTTTTTCAAAAGTGATAGCTATAGCGAAGCATAAATTCTACGGTAGTCTCCCTTATCCCTAAGAAAGTAAATGCTACTAATATAATAGATTTTAGACCTATCTCCTGCTGCAATATGCTATACAAGATCATTTCTAAAATTATGGTAGAAAGATTAAGCAAAGCTTTGCCTCATTTCATACATCCTTGTTAGATAGCTTTTGTGCCAGGTTGGAACATTAAAGAAAACATTTTGTTATGCCAAAAGCTAATACACAATTATCAAACAGATATTCATGGGAAAAGGATGGCAATTAAGGTTGATATTATGAAAGCATATGATTCAGTAGAATGGAATGTAATCTTAAATACTTTGAAAGCTTTGAAGTTCCTAAACAATTGCATCACTACTGTTGGCTATTCTGTGAACATAAATGGCTCTTCTGTAGGTCTTTTTAAGAAGGCAAAGGGACTTAGACAAGGAGACCCTCTCTTTCTTTTTCTCTTTGTTATTGTGATGGAGACTTTTAATAGAATTATATAAAAGAAAATATCTTTTAGAAGGTTCAAATTTCACTAGAAATGCTTTAAAGAGAAGATCACTCATCTATACTTTACTGATAACCTTTTTCTGTTTGCTCATATAGATATTAAGTCTATATTGTGTTTACTAGATGTAATTCTAGAGTTTAAGAATATCATAGACCTTAAGATGCATCCATAAAAGTATCAAATTTTCTTTTCAAGCTTGTTTAAACAAGAAAAGGCTTTAATACTTGATCATATTTCTATCCAAAAAGGCCAACTTCCTATAAAATACTAGGGAATTCCATTGATTACCAAAAGACTCTCCAATCTTGATTGTACAATCTTGACAGAAAAGATATTGAGGAGAATTTAAGGTTGGAAGTCTAAGCATATTAGTTATGAGGAGAGATTGCAACTAGCAAAAAGTGTTCTATTCTTTTTGCAAACATATTGGATGCAAATAATCTACTGCCAAAATAAACACTTTATGAAATTGAAAAAAGGATTAGAATCTTCCTTTGAGCAAGTAAATCTAAGGATCGTTGTGTAGTGAAAATGGCATGGAAAGAAGTTTGTTGGCCTAAAATTTCTAGAGGATTGGGTTTGATAGACATTCATACGGGAAATAAGATGGCAGTTGGAAAACTCTTATGGTCTCTTATGCATAATAACTTAGAATCTTTATGGGTTAAATGAATGATAACATAAAATTTGAAAGGAATAAATGTATTAGAAGTTGAGATGAAAAGACCACTAGTTTGGAGTTTTAGGAATATTTTACAAGTAAGAAGTGAACTCACACAACTCATGATGGGCTCAGAATACACTATTGCCAAAAGTTTTGTAGCATTAAGAGAGAATAAAGAAGATACTAAATGGGTAAAACTTGTATGGAAAGGAGTACCAAGGCATACTTTTATTTGTTGGATCATTTTGAAAGACAAACTATGCACAATAGACCGTGTGGCTATTTGGAATAGCTCTGTGGACTTATAATGCAATCTTTGCCAACAAGGAGAAGAGTTATAAGAATATTTATTTTTTACATACAGGTTCACAAATTACATATGGAAGATTCTATTAGGTATGAATGGATTAACTCAAAGAATTGAATAATGGAGAGTTGAAATATGTTGGATGATCTAGGCTATCAAGAGTAAGAGTTTTGCAACAACGTTTCTTAGTCACATTTGGAGAGAAAGAAATAGAAGAAGATTTAATGATAAAAGTCTAGACAGTTCAACCATTATTGCTAAAATCAAGAAAGACATGAGAAAAAAGATTTCATCTACCAGAAGAGTAAAGCCTATAAATTGTAATAAATTCTTACAATAGTTTTGGAATTTGCCAAATGCAGTGTTTGAGCCTAAATGATGATATTGTAACTGAACAATCTTGTAATTTTTACGGTGATATAAAATTCTTGACTTTTCACCAACAACAAAAAAAAAAGTAGTGCTCTAGTTACTTAATGCTGATGAAAGCTTTGTTTATGTCTTAGGAAGGGAGAGTTGGATTGCTTTACATTATGTTGCTCAAAGAGGTAATCTTTACCTTATGACTAAATTTTTAGAAGCTTGTCCAAGGTCAATTGAGGATCCAACAAATAAGAGAAAGTTTGTTTTGTATATTGCCATAAGATCTGGCAACATTGATGCTTTTAAGCTCCTATTGGGATGGCTTCAATGGGCTTGGTTGAAAAATGCCTCATTCTAGGAGTAGAGTACTGAATTGACAAGATGAAAAGGGCAATACTTTGTTGCACACTGAAATATCCAAAAATCTACTTGAGGTAAGTTCTCTCCACTCATTTTTGTAATAAAGAGATTTATTAGCTACGAAAAAAAGTTACCATAAGGATTCATATAAGGAATATTAATAAGAAAGACAAATGAGTCCTAGTTGGTTCAAAAGTTTGGGTGTAAAAACAATGTTTCTAAGATTACACTAACTTGTCTCTAGCATCCATGATTTGGAAAATGTTAACCATGAAATATTGTCTTTTTTTTTTTTCTTTTCTCTTCTATAGGGTGTTTATCATGGTAGCACTTTTACATGAGTTTGGTCTCAAAGTAGTAATCCTAGCCATTAAATGGGTAAATTTGTATAGTGGGTTATGAGGAACATTAATTGTCTTAGGATAATTTTACTTGAGCTCTAATCTATTTAATTTAAACATATGCTTTTATTTATTTTCCTTTTGAGATTTGTTTTAGCCTTTTTATTTTTTTCAATGTGTTGAGGGTTTGAATATTGCATTCTATTATACATTGATGGATTAGTGACTATATGTTTATATCTCTTGTGGATAGTTTGAATGTTATTACATTTTAAGTTGTGCTTCCATGGTAAAATTGATTTGAATGATGTGAATTTAGGAGCATAAACAACTCTTGACCTTGTGCAAGACAAGAGATGAAGGATATGCAACATCATGCAAGACTTTTTAGTACTTTCTAAAGGAAAGTAAGAATGTAGAATTGAGTCACCAGAATTAAGATTTTGATGAAGAAAAATGAAGAATAGATGAAGAATGAAAAATGCTAGCTTTGTGAATCACAATTTGATTGATTTTTCCTAATAGATACAACGATTGATACAATTGAATATATAAACCTATACAGAAATTACAAATGGAAATAATGTATAATTGAATTGCTAGATATGGTAAGAAATTTGGTGACAATAATGGCAAGGAAATCAAGCAATAGCGAGGGATGCAAATGTAGATTTTTGTCGAATCCCTAAGTAGGTCAATTAGGTTGCGTGGCACTAATTAGGTTAGGACTAACATGGCATAGATTTTGATGTAGGCGTTGAAATGGTTGCTAGTTGATAATGGGTCACTAATGTGTCCTTTAACATCCCCCTGTAAGCTAAACGGGTAGAATGCATCATTAACTTGGAGTGAAGAAGGTGAAAGCAAGCTAAGGAAAAACCTTTGGTGAAAATGTCCGTAGGTTGATCCATAGAGGAAATGAATTGCAAGTGAAGTTGACCAGAAGCTAGACATTCCTAGACAAAGTGAAAATTCATCTCAACATGTTTAATGCAAGCATGGAAGATAGGATTGGCAATTAAGGAGAGTGCAAATAAGTTATTGCACCACAAATTCAGTGGATGAGGTGGCAAGACTTGGAGATCACAAAGGAGGTACTTAAGCCACATGAGTTTAATATTGGTATTGATGAGGGACTTGTACTCAGCCTCCATGCTAGAGTGGGTGACAATGCATTGCTTGTGAGAACTCTAAGAGATAAGATTCTTGCCCAAAAAAATGTAAAAACCACCAACCAAATGTCGAGCATCATGATCACATACACAACTAGTGTTAAAGAAGGCATGAAGAAAGGTGGAAAGACTCCAAGTGAAACGAAGGCCAAGGTAAGGAGTGTTAGCCAAGTAATGTTTGACAACCTGCCAATGATTAGTGGTGGGGCAGTGAAGAAACTAGCAAGTAATCTTGACAAAATACACAATGTTAGGACAAGTGAGAGTCAAATACTATAGGGTACTAACAATGCTGCAGTAAAGAACAAAGTCCATAAAGGACTTACCATGCCATAAAGAGGGGTTCATCAATGATGTAGGGAGTAGAGATAGCTTTGGCATTAGTCATCTTGGCACAGGCAAGAATGTCTTAAGTGAACTTAACCTGATGAAGAATGAGATCCTTAGAAGTGGGTTTGCACCTTAATGCCAAGGAAGTAATGAATACGGCCAACATCCTTGAGGACAAACTCATATTGGAGAATCTATAAACAAGTAGCAATGGGGGCTTGGGGAGACCTGGTTAGAATAATGTCATCAAAATAGGCAAGTACGATGATGTTGTATCAAGGAGTATAAAGAGTGAAAAGCAAGTTGTTAGCAATGGAGATGACAAAGCCAATGGATGTGAGAAAAGAACTCAATTGTTGGTACCATACTCAAGGTGCCTACTTCAAGCCATAAAGAGAACGATAGAGATGACATACATGTGACTGGTGAGAGTGGTCCATGAAGCTCGAAGGTTACTCCATGTACACAACTTCAATGAAATGTCTGTGAAGAAAGGCATTGGAGACGTCCAACTGGCAAATGGACTAGGCACGGGAGTAGGCAACATATATCATGGTGCGGACAGTCACTAATTTGGCAATTGGATTGAAAGTCTCAATAAAGTCAATGCCCTCCTACTGATGGAAGCCTTTGGCAACACTTTATACTACTCAAGAGACCCATTAAACCTAAGCTTGACTTTGAAGATCCATTTGCAACCAATGGGGTAAACATTAGGAAGGGGGGCGGGGAGGGAGGGACCAAAACCGAAATGCCATTATAGATTAAAGTCATATACTCATCAGCCATGGCTTTTTGCCACTAAGGATCATGAATTGCGTAGGAGAAGTAGATGGGTTCAAGGTATGGATGGGTGGCAGCGGAAAGGGCAAATGTCTAGTGGCAAGTAGGGGTATGACAAGCAATAATGCCATCCTGAAGGCGGGTGACCATATGAAGGGTAGGGGGGAATATTGGGGATAGGGGAGGGAGGGGGAGTAGGGACAAAGGGGTTGGTATTAGGTAGATCCAAAGAGGCAATAAGGCAAGGTGGTTTAGGAGAGGGTACGGGGATAGGAATGGGAACAATGGTGGGATGTGGGTGAAGAGGGAGGAGAAAGGGGTGGCTAATGGTAGAGGAAGACATTCTCATGGAAAATGGCATTGGTAGTAATGAAGATGCATTGAGTTTGGAGAAAATATCATCGATACCCTCAATAGCCAAAACGATACCCAAGAAAGATGTAGGCCCAAGAACAAGGAGCAAGCTTATGTGGAGCATACAACTAAAGGTAAGGGAAGACTACACAGCCAAAAACTCTAAGATGAGAGAGGTTTAGAAGGTAGTGAAAAAGCACTTGCTAGGGAGAGCAATGGTCAAGCATTGGGGTTGGAAGGTGGTTGATTAAGAACATAGCTGTTTAAAAAGAAAAATCTTAAAAGTGTGTCAAGACAATGGCCTAAGTGAGAAGGGTGATGCCAGTTTCAACAATGTGACGATGCTTGCATTTAGTAGTACTACTTTGGAACAGTGAATAGGGGTAGGAGAGACATTGGTGAATGCCATTTTATTGAGGATAGGTTTGAAAGGCATATGAGAGAAACTTGGGTGCATCATCACATTGAATCATTTGAAGTTTGTAGTAAAGTTGATTTTCGACAAACTTGTGAAAATTTATAAAAATAGTGAGAAATTTAAAATGAGTATTATGAAAGGTGTAGAGCCAAGAAAAGTGAAAAAAATCATTAAGATAAAACACGTAGACGTTATTGCCACTAGAAGATTCAATAGGAGCAGGGCCTTATACATTAAAATAAACTAATTAAAGGGGAATAGACAACCTAGACTTAATAGAGAGATAGGGGTGGTGATGGCTTTTACTAAGAGTGCATGTTGTACATAGGGGAGAAGAAGGTGAGGAGTATTTTATTGTAGAGGACATCAAAAGAGGAATCATAATTGCAAAGGAGGGATGACCGAGACTTTGGTGCCACAAAGTAAAAGGACTAGGGCTGGAGGTGACAAAGGCATGAGGAGAGGAGGAAATGCCAATAGGAGCCACACGATAAAAACCATGATCAAAAGGTCCATGGAGGATGACCTATCCCATGTGATAAGACAACCCAAAAATGAGTGCATGAAAATAGGAAATAAGAATTGTTATTGGATGTGAATTTAAAGACAAATAAGAGTTTTTTAGTACTAGAAGGAACGACAAGAACATTGGACAACTAAAACATAAGAGTGCAAAGAGTACTTATGTGAGTGATGGGAAGAGAGACACCATCACCTATAATGAGCTACTAAAGCTTGGCATAAGGGTTCACATGGGATAAGGCAGTTGGAGAATCAGTGACATGATGGGAGGCATTGAAATTAGGAAACCAAAAGGTAGTGTTAAGGGTAAATGGCAGGGTGTAAGGGCCATAGTGAGATATAAGAAGAGGAAGAAAGGAAGAATGAGCTAAGGGGTAGGATTTCGTGGGTTAGGGTGCAGGGTAGCTATGGTGGGCATGCAGGGGAGGAGGAGGGGATTGGGTGGGGTAAGGTATGGGATAACTATAATAAGGCTATAGTGGATAGGGGGATTGAGTGAGGTAGCGTACATGATAAGTAAGATGAGCATGTAGAGAATGATGGGATAACTATAATAAGGCTCTTGATACCATGAAGGAAAGTAAAAATGCAGAATTGAGTCATTGGAATTAAAATTATGATGAAGAGAACGAAGAACAAATGAAGAATGAAAAACCCTAATTTTGTGAATCACAATTTGATTGATTTTTCCCCATAGATACAGGGATTGATATGATCGAATATATAAACCTATATAGAATTTACAAATGGAAATAATGCATAATCAAATCACTTGATATGGTAAGAAATCCGGTGACGGTGATGGTGATAGTGAGGAAATTAGGCGACGCTGAGGGATGTGGTCATGGGTTTCTATCGAATCCCTAGCTGGGTTGGTCGGGTTGCATGCAACCAATCGAGTCAGGGTTAACATGGTGCAAATTCTGACATAGGGGCTAACGTGGTTGCTGGTTGTTGACAAGTCACTGACGTATCCTTTAACACTTTCCTTCTCTTGAAGGTTCCATCTGCGATAAATTATTTGAAAACTCCCATGATAGTTGATGAGAAGCTTTATGTATTCTTTCTCCGACCGAGAATGAATATCTCAAATGAATCTCGCAAGTTATTTTTGGTAGTTGCTGTATTGCTTTTTACAGTAACCATCCAAGCAACGGTAAGGCCCCCTAGAGGAGTTTAGGTGTTGGCCCTTCACCCAAAGTGCAGACATTTGCCATCTCACAATACACTTCAGCTCTGAATCTTATTGGTTCTTTTGGTACGCTTTTTGCAATATTCCTTCTCTTCCCTTATGATCTTAAAAGTGGACAGATCAACCTGCCCTTTCATCTCCTCTCTTCATATTTTATCGCAACTGTCACAGATCTCAGGGCCTGTTTTTTTTTTTTCCTTGAAGTGGATAACTCATGGCTCTGTGAACTGCTTCATTTTTTTGCATATTCTTTTTATTGTTCATTTTGCTGTTGCACTTCCTAGTGAATTATAGGCGAAGAAAACTTGTCAGCGCCTTTTATCCAGACGGGAAAGTGTCCAACCTAACTCTTACATAGATCGGTGTGCTTGTGTTTATCCCACAACACAGTTGAATGCCAAGCTTAGATGTTAGTTTGTTAACTCAACGTGGGCGACCCCATGGTTTTCGAACGTTGCAAAGGCTTGCTTGCTTACTCATGTAATTAGCTGTAACTGAGGAAGGTAATGGGACTTCTGACTTATTTTTTATGCTAAGTCTATACATAAAACCTTTGCTAAGGAGCACTTTGAGAGTTGTATTTTGTAAGAGCATGTGCCTGTACTTTTTTCCGAATATTCATGAAAGTCTAGAGCGGCAGTGCTTGTAAGACAGGATCGGTCTATGTTACTTGTTGACCTTAGCCAATTGGCCAGTATTTGCAGTAGGAACTGCTAGCTGTATGTACGTGTTAAAGCTTTGGAATGATACTGGTTGTATCAGAAACGCTTCTGTGAATGAAACAAAAATCTTTGTTTCACAACGTCTTGTTCCTTGCTTCCATTGATATATTCTGTTTTCAGCTTCCGCTATCACTTTATTCTGTTTTATTCAACCCATGTACTTGCTGCATAGAGCTTATGCGTAACCTCCTATGAAATGTCATTTGTTTTCTTTTTGTTTATATTTACTCTCAGGACGTTTTGTATTTGGTTGATGTTGTTAAGAGTCTCATCGAAATCTATTACGAGGATATTGCATAAAATCAAAAGATAAGGAAAATAGGAGCTTGAAAACCAAAAGGACTGATCGAGTGGGTCCATACATAATGTATGAGCATGTGATGTTCCTAGGACAACGGAGTTCAGATCTTTGGTGATAAATTGTCCGTCTACTTGAAAGTTCCTTGACAAACATAGGAGATCATTTTTTGGTAGTTCATTATAATAATACAATTAAGCATTAAAGATCAATTAATGAAGGTGTCATTTGTTATTAGGAGAAGTTTTCAAACTTGTGGAGAAGGCATGGGATGGCGGAGCTATTCTCAAATTAAGGGTTATATGGATAGAACAATGGTTTACCTCGTCATACTTGTCAAGGGCTTCGGTGGGAATGGGGACGTTTCTTTCACTGATATCGCCAAAATCTAGTAGTAAATAAAATCACGTTTAAACATGCCTCATATTTTTGGAGATCACTAAAACTTATAATAGTTCGTCCGCAGTACCTGACCGCCTGGTACCAGAATTGTGACGGTCTGGGAGTTCATACCGCATGGCGCCAGATTCGTGTTGTGATCGCTGTAGGAGGTTATAGGAGGCGCAAGAGCGAAACACAAAGAATACAAAGAACGGTAGATTATTCCCCCCGAGACGAGTACTACAGCGAGGAACAATGTACTGTTCATAGGAAATTCCTCATCTAGTTGTTTTCCCCAAAAGTCAGCAGCGCCACGTGACTCGATCTCCTATACGTATTGTCATTTCAGATTATGGACATGTATTATTATTTCGATATGCTGTCATCTACAATGTATTCCTAACATATTGTCTCATAATGAACCTACATGAATAAGTGGACCCTATATAGTCCCTTTGGTAAACAAAAGTAACATTCTCCAATTCATCGGGTTCCATAAGCTTTACCTTGTTCTAATTTGCTTTAACTTTTTCCTTTCTTTAGGAAATTGAAACAACCAACCTTTATTTCATTTTCTACAGAAAATACATGCAACATGCTTTGGTTTACTGTATCCTATTTGCTTTAGATTTTTTTCTCCTACATAAATTAAAGAACATTCCTTGCTTTTATTCCTCATGTAACAAGATATGCGCACATGGTATCCTCTCACCCAAATGTCGCATTTCAAAGATGAAAACATGATGTTACTTAGGAAGAAAAAAAGATGGGTATCATAGATTCTTGTTCTCTTATGCTAATAGGTATTATTTCGTACCTTTATTTGGAAACGTATGTGATCACATTAATTGTGTTCATTTTGTGCCAAAGCAATACAATAGCCTAGTGACCCATAATGATTTTACATGAATAAGTAGACACTATACAGTCCCTCCAAAAAACTGAAGGTAGCATTCTTTCCAATTAATTGAGTTCAATAAGCTTTACCTTGTGCTTTTTTAGAATATTAAAGTAACATTCATTTAGAATGTCGTTTACAAGTAATAGAAGCAATTATTTTTTTAACTAAATATGTAAAGTCTATTTATTTAAGAACAAGAATGTACAAAAGTTTCAGGACATACCTTTGCAATTCATCTAAGAGAAAATCAAGTTTTAAATTTTTGAATTATGATACACCAAAATATTCTCTTAAGAAGATTTAGTTTTCATAAATAAAGATGCTCTAACATGTATCACTTTCTTAATATTAGCCAATAAAATCAACATTTCAACAACCTTATTTTAGAAATGTATACGATTTCTTTCAAACTATATTCTTTGCTTAATTTTTTCTAACTTGCTTAAACCTTCTTTTATTTTTTCTTTTATAGGAAATTGAAGCAACATATTTCATTCTATTTTCATATAAAATATATGTGACATTCTTTGCTCGACTATGTCTTAGTTGCTTTAGCTTTTGACTTCTTTAGAAATTAAAGCAATATTCCTTCCTTATGCTCCTCATGTAGCACTATATGGGCACATGATCCTTCTCCCCGAAACCATGCATGTAAGAAATGAACCCATGGTGTTACTCATGAAGAAAACGAATGGATGTCAAACATTGTCATATGCTTTTGCTAACTGTTCGATGAAATTCTAAATGCAAGTGAATATGTTGAACAAGTAATATAATGATAATAAAGATATCGTCCCACAGAGATTGGTGATTACTAGACTAACTAATTACTAATGGTGAATAACTCCTATAATTTATTTAACAAATCCAATGATAGATGATAGATTAATTAACTAAATTTAAAAAAACTTAATAAAAGAAATATGTTAGAGCATATGATTTCACCATAATTACTAGGTATTAATATTGATTATTTATGCTTGCAAGAGGGATAATATATAATGTGATGGCGGAACTTCCTAATTTATTTACTATCCTATGTCTAGGTATAGCAAACCTATTTAGTTCATTAATTCACTATATCTCTATATGTGAATTGAAACAAACCAAATGCATTAGGATTTATGAATATTCCCAGTTTACACTAAAAGCCACACAAACAATATGGTATATGTCTATCCATATTTAATTCATGGTTACACATTACAAGAAGCAACTACATATCATCTCCTATCAGTCTCAAACATGCAAATCACATCATTTAAGTGGTAGCTAATTACTTAAAAGCATTAAACATAGTAATATGCAACTTCACATAAATAAAATATCTTGTAAAACATAACAATCATAAGATTTATACCATCATAATTCGGTTACATCGTAGCTCTAATAAAAGTAAACTAAAGCATAAAGAAATAATGAGAAAGAACAATAATAAGAAATAAAGAAGGCATTTTGAATCCAAGAACAAGAACTCTGTCACCCTTTTTGTCTTCTCTTCAAGAAAACCTTGAATTCTTGGCTTCTCTCTTGAATTGTGCTCAATTTCCTCCTCCTCCTCTTTTGCCTCTTCTCTTCTCTTAAATAAGGTTTAGGTTTAGACCTATCTCCTATCCTAGTAGAATTGGATTTTGGAGACCTAAAACAATTGAGTTTTGAACTCCTAAATTAATTAGGATTTGAATTCCTAACATGAGTGGGTTTTCTAAATAAATAGAAAACCCAACAATAACAGAAAATCTAATAACAATCATCCAAAGCCCAAGCCCATCTTGACTTTCTTAATCTTGATATTACGATTTTACCACATAATAAGTATTAGGTTCTCCATGTTCATTCCTTTTTTCCTTGCCTCCTTGTGCTACATAAACAAGATAAATTTAAGTAAATAAAAAGGAGTTCAAATGTTTTTTTCACAATTATTAAAGTTATTTATTGCCTAAAATAGGTAAAATAACTCTATAAAAATTGAGTTATCACTAACCTGTACAATACATCCGTTTATGTGACAACACCTATGATCACAGTGATTCTGCTCATATCATCCAATGCATTGTATATCTCATAACTTATTGTCTCATAATGAAGCTACATGAATAAGTGGGCCGAATACAATCACTTTGGAAGAAAAAGTAATGTTCTCCAATTCATTGGGTTCCGTAAGCTTTAGCATGATTTTTCCTCTAAATATTTATGCAACATTCTTTTATTATGTTTCCTATAGACAATAGAAGCAACATTCTATGTTTTATTTGGTCTGATGTGCTTTACCTTTTTTCTTTCTGTAGAAAATTCAAGAAACCTACTTTCATTTCATTTTCTATAGAATATACAAGCGACATGCTTTGCTTGTCTATATCTTATTTGCTTTAGATTTTGTCTCCTTCAAAAGTTAAACATTCCTCTCTTCTATTTTTCATGTAACAAGATATGGGCATATGATCCACTCTCACTTAAATGTCATAATTTAGAAATGAACCCGTGACGATAGGAATAAAAAAAAGATAAACATCCCACGTTATTGTTCCCTTCCGTTAATAGGTATTATTACATCCCTTTATTGTAAAATATATTTGATCACATTAATTGCGTTCATTTGGTCCCAACGCATTGCAGATTTAAAAGACTAGACACTATACAATCTCTTTAGAAAGTTTGAGTTAACAATCTTTCAAATTTTTTGGGTTCAATCAGCTCTAGCTTGTGCTTTTTTGGAATATTAAAGCAACATTCATCCAGTATGTCTTTACAAACAATAGAAGCAATATTCTTTGCTTCATTTGGTCTTACTTGCTTTATCCTTTTTTTTCTTTTTTTCTCTTTTTCTTTTTATTTTATTTTTTTTGATATTTTCATTCCATTTTTCATATAAAATAGGAGTGACGTTCTTTGCTTGACTATGTCTTATTTGCTTTAGCTTTTGTCTTCTTTATAAATTAAAGCAGCATTCCTTCGTTATGTTTCTCATGTAACATGATATGGGCACACGATCCTTCTTGCCGAGTTTGTGCATGTAAGGAATGAACCCAGGATGTTACTTATGAAGAAAAAGGAAGGATATTCGACATTCTTGTCCTATTTGGCTAGCTAGTACAATACACCCATTTATATGAAAATTCCTACGATGACATTGAATGTTCTCATATCATGCCAATGCAAAGTGTATTTCCTAACATATTGTCTCATAATGAAGCTACATGAATAAGTGGACCCTGTCTTGTCGCTTTAGTAAAAAGTGACATTCTCCAATTCATTGGGTTCCTTAAGCTTTAGCATGATTTTTCTTTAGAATATTAATGCACCATTCTTTTATTATGTTTCCTATAAAGAATAGAAGCAACATTCCCTGTTTTATTTGGTTTGATTTGCTTTAACTTTTTCGTTTCTTTAGAAAATTTAAGCAACCAACGTTTATTTCATTTTCTCCAGAAAACACATGCAACATGCTTCGCTTAACTGTATCTTATTTGCTTTAGCTTTTGCCTCCTACAAAAATTAAAGAACATTCCTTCCTTCTATTTGTCATGTAACAAGATATGGGCGCATAATATCCTCCCACACAAATGTCACATTCCAAAAAATGAGCACATGATGTTACTGAGGAAGGAAAAAAGGATGTCGTGGATTCTTGTACTCTTCTACTAATAGGTATTATTACGTACCTTTATTTGAAAATGTATATGATCAATTTGTGGTGTTCATTTTGTGCCAAAGTAACGCAGATTTAATAGCCTAGTGACCCATAGTATTTCTACATGAATAAGTAGAAACTATACAATCTCTCTAGAAGGTTGAAGTAACATTCTTTCCAATGAATTGGGTTCAATCAGCTTTAGTTTGTGCTTGTTTAGAATATTAAGGCAACGTTCATTTAGAATGTCTTTTGCAAACAATAGAAGCAACATTCTTTGCTTCATTTGGTCTAACTTACTTTGACCTTCTTTTTTTTTTTTTTAAAAAAAAAGGAAATTGAAGTAACATATTTTCATTCCATTTTTCACATAAAAATGACGCAATACTCTTTGCTTATTTATGTCTTATTTTCTTTAGCTTTTGTAATCTTTAGAAATTAAAGCAACATTCTTTGCTTTTATTCCTCATGTAACACGATATGGGCACATGATCCCCTTTCACGCTAATCCTACATCTAAGAAAGAATCCTTATTTTTCTTAAGAAAACATATGGACTATAGAAATACATTCAACATGCTTTGCTTGTTTGTATATTTTTTGCTTTTTGCCTCCTTTAGAAACTAAAGAAGTTTCGTTTCTTCTATTCCTCTTGCAACAAGATATAGGCACATGATCCCCTCTCACCTAATTGTCGCATTCTAGAAATGAACCCTTGATGTTACTTTGGGGGGGAAAAAAGATGGATATCTCATATTCTTGTTTTCTTCTACTAATAGGTATCATTAATACCGTTATTTGAAAATGTATATAATCACATTAATTTCATTCATTTTGTGCCAAAGCGACAAAAGTTTTATAGCCTAGTTACCCATAATTAAATCACATGAATAAGTAAACATTATCCAATCTCTTTAGAAGGTTGGGGTAACATTTTGCCTAATTAATTGGGTTCAATCTGCTTTAGCTTGTACTTTTTTAGAATATTAAACCAATGCCTTTTACAAATAATAGAAGCAACATTCTTTGCTTCATTTGGTCTAACTTGCTTTAAACTTCTTTTTCTCCATAGGAAATTGAACTAACATATTTTCAATCCATTTTTCATAGAAAATAGAAGTGACATTCCTTCCTTGATTATGTCTTATTTGCTTTAGCTTTTTTCTTCCTTAGAAGTTAAAGAAACATTCCTTCCTTATGTTTCTTAAGTAACACCATATAGGCACATGATCCTTCTAACCAAAATCGTGCATCTAAGAAAACAACCTATCATATTACTTATGAATGAAGGAAAAGGATGGATGTCTAACAATCTCCTCCTCTTTGCTAACCAATACAATACATCCATTTGTATGACAACACGTATGATCACATTAATTGTGCTCATATCATGCCAATGCAATGTGTATCTCTTCACTTATTGTCTGATGTGCTCACATCGTGCCAATGCAATGTGTATCTCATCACTTATTGTCTCAGGGTGAAGCTACATGGATAGGTTGGTCCATACAATCGCTTTTGAAAATAAAAGTAACATTCTTCACTTCATTGGGTTTTGTAAGCTTTAGCTTGATTTTTCCTCATCAAATTAATGCAATATTCTTTAATTATATTTTCTATAGACGTAATAACAAACATTTTCTGTTTTATTTGGTCTAACTTACTGTAACTTTTCCCTTTCTTTAGAAACTTGAAGCAACCTACTTTCATTTCATTTTCTATAGAATATAGATGGAAATTGTAGCTTTTTTTTGGTTTGGCTTTTGTCTCCCTTAAAAATAAAAGAATATTCCTTCCTTCTATTCCTCATGTAACGTGATATGGGCACACGATCCCTTTTCACCCAAATAACGCATTTTAGAAATGAATTCATGATGTTATTTAGGAATAAAGAAAGATGGATATCCCACATTCTTTTTCTCTTCAACTAATAGATATTATTACATCCCTTTATCTCAAAAGGTATATGATAACATTAATTGTGTTTATTTTGTCGACATAGGTTTAATAGCCTAGTGACCCATAATGAAACCACAAGAATAAGTAGACACTACACAATCTCTTTAGCTTGTGCTTTTTAAAATATTAAAGTAACCTTCATTTAGCATGTCTTTTATAAACAATAAAAGCAACATTCTTTGCTTCATTAGGTCAACTTGCTTAAACCTTTTTCTTTTTTCAAAAAAGGAAATTAAGGTAACATATTCTCATTCCATTTTTCACAAAACATAAAAGTGATAATGTTTTGCTTGACCATGTATTATTTGTTTTAGCTTTTGCCTTCTCTAGATATTAAAGCAACATTCCTTCCTTATGTTCCTCAAGTAACACCATACGGGCACATGATCCTTCTTGCCAAATTTGTGCATGTAAGTAATGAACCTATGATGTTACTTGTGAAGCAAAAGTATGGATGTCCTACATTCTTGTCCTCCTTGGCTAAGAAGGGTGATGAATTAGGTTTCTAAAAATTCTTTTTATCTTTTCTTTTGAGCTATGTAAATCAATATGTGTTTTTATAGATTAAATCAATCCCAATAGTAAATAAACAAACCACACAAAACACAATCACATAGAAACAAAGATTTTTGAAAGATGGTTCGGCTTAAGCCACCTTGGCACCTACTCCAAAATTCCTCAAAATATAATTAAGAATATGTCTAAGTGTCATTAATTATATAGCACCATATTGGATCTATTGTTTCTTTAAGAATTCTAGGTTGAGAAAAAAATTGAGAAGGGGATATTTCTTAAAAGAGTGATAATTTTTTAATGTCATTTTGGATGTGCTTTTTCTTCTAAAATTTTGGTTTGAGGAAAGAAAGGTAGCCCATAATTTCTTTTTAGATGAATATATGAGTTTATTCATCAAAAAATAAGAAAGTATAAAATCTGAGGGGCATACCCTAACATTACAATTTATCTAAGAGAAAATCAAATGTGGAATCTTCCAACTGTGACACAATAAAGCATTCAGCTAAAAGAGTTTAATATTCCTAAATAGAGATGCTTTTCCACGTACTAGTTTCTTAATTCTAGCAAATAAAATTGATATTTCAACAATTTTATTTTGGAAACATCTACAATTTCATCTAGACCATATATGATACATGCAAGCTAAGAAAGAAAGTTTAAAAAGCTTTATAGCCAAATCTTGGTCTTTTGTTGCTTTAACCATCCATTATAATTCCGAATTCCAATTGTCAATGTTTTGACGTATACCTTGTTGCACAAGTATACTCCACCATATTTGGCCAATCCAAAGACACTGAAAAAATAAGTGAGACCTACTTTCCAATTAAAAACCATAGAAATTACAAGATAGGTCAATTAAGGAAAGCCATCGAGATACCACATATGTTGTAGGAAGTCTATCTCTCTATATGAGCCATCCAATGAAGTTAAGTTTGCTAATTCCACTTGACCATATCAATCATGCCATTCAACCTCAATATTAACCTGGCACAAATCATTATATGTCTCTTTACAACAATAAGAAGGCCTGGAGAGTGTAAATATAAGAATTGGTAGTAATTTAAGAAGAAATCTCTAACTCCATGCCATTTTTTCTTTGATGTCAAGGTGCATAATTGAAACTCTCCAATATTTAGTACTATAAATCTATCTACTCCATACAGATGAGCATGGATAATTAATGAGATTCCAGAGTGACTTACCTAACAAAACCTGATTCAACACTTTAAGATCTAGTAGCCCAAGTCCTCCTTCATTTTTAGGTGAATGCCAAGTAGAATTTTATGATCTTCAAAATTCCTTATTCATAAAAAGTATTTAATCTTCTTCTCAATTTCATAAATAGTTTGCTTTAGGAGGTGGAACATTTGCATCCAAAAAGTGCAAATAGAATTAATAACTAATTTTGCCAATTACAACCTTCCGATATAACTTAGATGTCTTATTCCATAACCATTAATTCTTCCCATGATTTTCTCAATTAAAATCTTACAATCAGCACAAGTAAGTCTTCTTGTAATAAGGGGAACACCGAAATACCTAATTTGGAGAGTTCCTTTAGAGAATAAAGTATAATCCAAAATTAAAAGCTTTTCTTGCTTAATAAGTCCTAAAAAAATATCTAGCATTTGTTAGGATTAAAATGTAAACCTATGAATGTTGCAAGGTCCTCCAAGCCAAGAATTTACTAGAGAAAAGAAGAGCAAGTAATCCAATTATAGTTTTTACCAAAACAAAACCGTTAGATATAGATTTTAAGATCATAAAACTTTCTTTAGAAAGAAAGACTATATATTGAGGACCTTACAAAGGCTTTTTCCAAATTTTTTTAGAGATTAAAGGTTTCTTGCTGAGGCAGCATGCATAATTTGTAAAGAAGTCCACTATAATGAATGGAGCGCGTATGTCATAGCATGTCATAGCCATGATGTCACATACATCAAATTTAAATAATTTTAGTGACTCAACTCTATAAAGAGATGATCTCCATGCTTCTTCCACCTCATTCATGCAATTCTACTCCATTTAGGCAGTATGCATAATTTGCAAAGAAGTCCATTACAATGAATGGAATGCATATGTCATAGCATGTCATGGCCATGATGTCACATACTACAAATTTAAAAAATTTTAGTGACTCAACTGTTTAAACAGATGATCTCCTTGCTTCCCCCTCCTCATTCTTGCAATTCTACTATGCTTTGTGACCTCTTTTAAAATAATTTTAATGTTCTTAAGCCTCTCTTCCAACTCTTTTTTTAACTATCACTCTCCCAAGAATGAATCAAAGTTTGAGGGATGTAGCTCAACAAAGAAGTAAATTTCTAAAAGCTTGTCCAAGATCTATTGAGGATGTAACAGGTAGAAGAGAGTTTGTTTTGCATGTTGCCCTGAAATCTTTTCAAATTCAAGCGTTAAAGATATTGTTGGGATGGCTTTGACAGACCTAGTTTAAAAATGCCACATTTTAAGAAAAGAGATTGCTAAAGCGGCAACATCAGGAAGGCAACATCTTGTTACACCGGAACTGAGCAGAAGTAAGTTCTCTCCTCTCATTTATGTACTAAAAAATGTAAATAATTGGTTCAGTGGAGAGTTATCATTACCACACGAAAGATTTGTCATATGTATTCAGTCTCAGAAATTTGCTAAAAATTGTCTTCAAATGATTTTTCTGAACTTTAGTCAGTTTAATTTATAACATTTGCTATTATTTTTTACCCTTTCAAAGTTTGTTTTAGCTCTTTTTTTTTACCCGGTGTCTATAGGTGTGTTTGAATATTATAAGCTACTTTATACTAATGGATAATTTAGTGTATGTTTATATCTCTTACAGATCATTCGGTTGTTACTGAAATTTAAGCCATGTTTTCACCATAAAATTGATTTAAATGCAAGGAATTCATAAAGTTATATGATATTTGACATTTTGAGAGAGTAAACACAATACAAAGACAACATAGAGATTGTAAATATGCTATATAGTGCTAGACTTTTCAAGATTTTGCTTCATCCTAGAGTTCTAAGTCTTGTAGATTACTTTCAATCTTCAGTTCCAATTGATAAGAAGTTCTACATATTCATTCTTCATCAGAGAACAAATGTTTTGAACGAATCACGTAATGTGCTGGTGGTTGCTATGTTGCTTGCTATAATCACCTTCCAAGCAACAATGACTCTATTATGAACAGATTTAGATTCAACAAATAAAACTGAAGAGTTAAGGATATCAAAACCAACCAATGATTGCAGGGACTTCTGCTATGCTCAACGATGCCTTGTCTTCCCAAAGGTAGTAACTTAGGAACAATCTGCAGGCGTTTATGGTACACCAAAACCAGGATTCTGACCAGAGACTTCTCCTCCCCAAAGCTATCCCCTTTGTGCCTTCTTTTTCCTTTTTGTTAATTCCTTCTTTTTCTCCTCATTCGGGTCACTCTCTTGGAGCTCTACCCGCTCCATAGTAATTCAATAGCCCACATATAATCAAAATAACCTAGCCCACACCAAAAACTATTATTTAGCCCACCGCCTAACATATTTACAAAATAATTCGTAATAACTCCTCTCCCTTTACAAAAGAACCTTGTCCTCAAGGTTCAAATCAAGATACCTTAACCGTAACTCCTCAGTGGGGCGCCATGTTGTTTTTATGGCAGGAAGACCCCTCCAATGCACTAATAGCTCTTCTTGACCCTTTTAAGTTCTCTTGTCCAGGATTGCTTGTAGTCTTGCTACTACTAGTTATTCTCTCCCTACAACTTGAGGAAGTTCTATGAAGGGTTCCACATTCCATCCAAGCACCTTTTTAAGCTTACTGACATGAAATATAGGGTGTATTCAGGAATTTACCGGTAGCTTTAGACAATAGGCCACCTTACCCACTCGCTCTTCAATCTTAAATGGATTATAGTACCTGGGTAATAATTTATTGTACTGAGTCATCCCAAGGGAAATTTGTCAATATGGTTGAAATCTTAGAAAAACATATTCTCCTACAGCATACTCCACCTCTGAATGTCTCTTGTCATAGACCTTCTTCATCCTTTCCTTAGTTTCTGCCATTTTTTCTCTTAATTCTTTTTAACACCTGCTCCTGCTCTATAAGTTCCCTTTCTACAGCATCTACATTAAAGCTACCAAGAATATAATCAAGGAGGTTAGGGGGAGGCTTACCGTAGACCACTTCATAAGGTATTTTGCCATGAGAAGAATGCTTGCTTTTATTGTAGCACCATTAAGCCCAAGCTTCCCATTTAACCCACTGCCTAGGATGATCACCCATGAAGCACCTCAAATACATTTCCAAGGATTTATTAACCGCCTCTGTTTGCCCATCAGCCTAGAAGTGATAAGTTATGGTATAATTCAGCTTGGTACCATGAAGATTGAAGAGTTCCTGCCAAAAAGCACTAATAAAGACTGGATCTCTATCTGAAACTATTTGTTGTGGCATACCATACAATCGGTATATATTGTGGAAGAAGGCTTCAGCTACAGTTGCTACTGAATATAGGTGCTTAAGTAGAATGAAATGTGCCATCTTCTAAAAGCGGTCCATTACTACCATGATACAATTCTTTCCTTTAGATTCAGGTAGCCCATCTACAAAATCCATAGCAATTTCAGTCCAGGTCTCATGCGATACGGGTAAGGGCTAAAGAAATCCAACTGGTAAAGAATTAGGTATTTTGTTCTTTTCGCATGTGACACACTCTTGTACTACCTTTAATACTGTCTTCCTCATTTCCTTCCAGTGGAAGGTTGTACGGACTCTTTGTAGGGTCTTGCAAACTCCCTCATGGGCAGTGGAATGGATCTATTCTACAATGGGTTGCACCAACTCAGAATCGGGTAGTAAGAAAATTCTACCCTTGTAGAACACTAGACCATCTCAGTATTCCCAACTTTTCCCCACTTTTCCAGCCCCAATTTCCTCCACCTTTTCCTGTAACATTGGACTAGTTCTTACATCTTCTCTAATGGGATCCAACCAAAGGGGAACTGGAGTAGAAATAGCCAACAAGTCAGCCTCCTTGCTTGAATCATCTCCCTCATTGATCTCAACTTTTCTAAAAAATGCATCAGCCGCCCTGTTATCTTTTCCTGGTTTATATTCTACCATAAAATCAAAACCCATAAGCTTGCATAACCATTTCTGTTAAGTTGGAGTGGCTATCTTTTACTTGCACTGATACTTCAAACTCTTTTGATCCGTTCTAACCATAAAACTTCTTCCTAGTAAGTATGATCTCCATTTGTTTATTGCAACTACCAATGCTAAGAGCTCTTTCTCATAAGTGGATAGCAAGGCATTTCTTCCTTTTAATGCTTAACTAATGTAAGCTATGGGGTGTCTTTGTTATGAAAGTAACGCTTCAATGCGCTACCCTAAAGCATCACATTCTATTACAAACCTTTGATTAAATTCTGGAAGTGCCAACACCGGAGCCTTAGACAATGCTTCTTTTAACCTTTGGAAGGCCTTTGCCGCCCTTGGATTCCACTGAAACCCCTTATCTTTTTTTAACAACTCAGTCAAAGGTGCTGCCAAGTGCCTGTACTCGGCTATGAATCTCCTATAGTACCTTGTTAACCCCAAGAACCCTCTCAAACTCTTTAAATTAGTTGGTTATGGCCAGTTGATCATATCTTGAATCTTCTCCTGATCCACCGAGACCCCATTAGCACTAAGAACATGCCCCAAATACTTAACTTCATCTTGCCAAAAGGCACACTTAGTTCGTTTCAAGTACAACTTATGTTCTCTAAGTTTCTCAAATACTCTTCTCATATGCTCAACATGAGTACTCCAACTTAGGCTGTAAACTAATATATCATCAAAAAACACCAACACAAATTTCCTAAAAAATTCTTTAAATGTTGTGTTCATCAATGCCTGGAAGGTTGAGGGCGTATTAGTTAGTCCAAATGGCATAACCAAAAACTCATAATGACCTTGATGAGTTTGAAACGCCGTTTTATACACATCCTCAGGATACATCCTCACTTAATGGTAGCATGATCTCAAATCTAGCTTTGTGAAGTATGAAGCTCCTTTTAATTCATCAATTATCTCCTCTATTGTTAGAATCAGAAATCTATCCTTGATTGTTTGTTTGTTCAGGCCTCAGTAATTTACATATAATCTCTATAATCCATCCTGCTTCTTATATCATTGGTGATGAGTATGGGCTTGTGCTAGGTCTAATTACTTCTGCCTCTAGTAACTCTTTAACCATCCTCTCCAACTCATTTTTTTGATAATATGGGTATCTATAAGGTTTGCTTGCTATAGGATTAGTTCCTGCTTGCACCGAAATCCTATGATTACATTCCCTAAAGGGTGGAAGCCCAATAGGGCTCTCAAATAGGTCATCATACTCCTGGATTAGCATGCTCAAGGGTGGTTCTGCTCTACCATTTTCATCATTCTTCACATTTATTTTGCCTCTTTCTAATGCCCATAACTGCGGTTCTAAACCCTCCTTTGTAACCTTGCGTATATGTAGTAGTGCTCCTTCAGGTTTCCATCTTAGCTCCTTACACATCTACTGTCCTTTTATTAACTTATTCTCCCCTGCCTGTAGTCCTTGTAGCTCAAGCTCCTTACCTCCAATCTTAAATGATATTTGCACCTCATCAAAATCTAAAGCAACTTTACCTAACGAACACATCCATGGAGAACCAAGAACTGCCTCAGGGCCTTTCAAGTCTAATAGATAGAAATCAACACTCATTCTTAAACCTTGTACAATGGTGACTCCCCTACATAACCCTTCACTCTTCATTTTATCCCCGCTGGCCACCTCTACATTAACACTTTTGCTATGATCTGAAATTATACCCCACTTTGTTGCTAACTTATTACTTAAAAAATTATCCGTACTCCTTGAATCCACCAATAAACAAATCATATTTCTTTTTTCATCGATTTTCCCCATAAACATTATCGTTCTAGGGGTCGTGGATCTGTATAATGCATTCAGAGTGATTCTTAGGGGTATGTCAATAGGCTCCTCAAAATCCACACAGTTTCCTCCTTGATCCTCATCTATCCCATTCTCATCAGATTCTTCACCCACCATCAAAAACAACTTCTTTTTACATTTATGTGTTGGGGTGTATTTTTCATCACATCTGAAACACAGCCCTGTTTCTCTTCTTTCTTATATTTCTTTTGGCATTAACCTTTTTCCTTTTTCATAACTCTTAACATCTTAGCTGATCACCTTGTCTTTGGCTTTATAATCTACAAATCTAGTTGTTTTTCGCCATCCTCCTACTATCTCATCTTTCTCGAACAATTTTGCTAAACTTGTGGCCTCGTCCCAAGATATAGGTTTCCTTGCCTGCACCTCATGTCATAATGACTTTTTCAACCCTCTAATGAAACACCCTTTCTACTATCTTTCAATTAAATCCTCATCCCTCACCAACATTTTAAGAATTGGTCCTCATATTCTTCCACAGTTCCTTCTTGAAACACATCCAGCAAATCAATAAAGAAATCCTCATACTTTGTTGGTCCATACTTAGCAAGCAAGGCCTTGATTAACAGTGGCCAAGTTAACAACTCCCCTTTAAGCTTCCTATGGTAAACCTTAAACCAGTACCTTACAGTTCCTTCAAAATGCCAGTTTGCTATAGGGACTTTGTCTTCCTCTGGGGTTTGATAGTAATAGAAAAAAACTATTGGCTTGGCAAACCCACACCGTGGGATCTTTACCCCTACCAAGCCAAGCAAAATCAAACTTTACCCCACCCCCTCTTTGCGAACCACTCGAGGAACTACCCTTAACATGGAATTCAGAAGATGATCAAGGTCTTCTTCCTGTTAGGCTCCCACCCTATAGGGAATGTGATCACAAGATTCTGGTGCAAGTAGGAACTAATCCTATAACAAGCAAACCTTATAGATACTCATATTGTTAAAAAAAATGAGTTGGAAAGGATGGTTAAAGAGTTACTGGAGGTAGGAGTAATCAGACCTAGCACAAGCCCATACTCATCACCAATGATATTGGTTAAGAAGCATGATGGATCATGGAGATTATGTATAGATTACTGAGGCCTGAACAAACAGGCAATCAAGGATAGATTGCCGATTCCGATAGTAGAGGAGCTAATTGATGAACTAAGAGGAGCTTCAACAATTTCAACTACTGGGGTGGATGTGGGAAAGACTAATAGTTGACATTGTGGGTTAGGGTCTAGCCAATGATACAAGTCCTTGATTTATCATTTATCCTTTGCGTTTTCATCCGGCGATTATAGGGACTTCCACTATGCTTAATGATGCCTTCTCTTCCAAATGGTAGCAACTCAAGAACAATTTGTAGGCATTTACGGTACACTGGAATCAGGATTCTGATGAAAGACTTCTCCTCCCAAAAGCTGCCCCCTTCGTGGCTCTTTTTTCCTTTTTGTTAATTCCCTTTCTTTCTCCTCATCCGGGTCACTCTCTTGGAGCCTTACCTGCTCCATAGCAATTCAATAACCCAGCCTATACCAAAAACCATTATTTAGCCCACCACCTAACATATTTACAAAATAATCCGTAACAGACTCCCCCTAAAGAAGCTTGGAAAGATGGACTTGGACACCCTTTCCTTGTAATGGTAGCTCTGAATCTTATAAGCTTTTTTGTTACAGTCTTTGCAATATTCGTCCTCCTCCCTAGTGATCTGAAAACTGCACTAATCAACTTACCCCTTCATCTCCTCTCTCTCTGTATTTATCACAGCTATAGTCATAACAGCTCCCAGTGATCTTCTTTTCTCGGAATGGGTAGGTAATGGCACTGCGTACTAAGTTTTTTGCTTTTTCTCTCCTGTGTTGTTTCTGCTGTTGTGATTCCTTGTGAACTATAGGCGAAGAAAGCTAGTCAACGCCTTTCATCCGGACCTGAAATTGCTTGAGCCAACTCTTACATAGGTGATGGGCTTATGCTAATCCCCCCAACACAGTTGGATGTCAAGCTTAGCGGTTGATTTGTTCCTCAAACCACCCTTCTTCCACTATCGTTAGCTTAACGAGGGCGACCCAATGGTTGTCTTCTACCTGTCCATAGGCTTGCTTGATGATTAATGTAATAGCTGTAACCTCCTATGTAATGCCATTTAGTTTTTTCCGCTTTTCTAATTTCTTTTCTCACACGTCGTTTTGTATTTCTCTTGTTTTGTTAAGAGCCTCATATGAATCCATTAGATGGATATTGCATACAAACAAAATAAAGGGCATATAGAAGTTCAAAAACCAAAAAGACGGATCGAGTAAGTCCATATGTAATTTATAGACATATAATGTTCCTATGACAATGGGTGATAAATTGCCCCGTCGCCCGTAAGTTTTTTGACAACAGAAGAGATATTTTTGTCTTAGGTATTACTCACAAGTTAATTAAGCATTTAAAACCAATTGGTAAAGAAAAAACTTAAAGCCATGATACAAGCAGACTTTCCTCCCCTGGGTTCTAACACATTTGTCTATTCAGAAGAAAAATGCAAAATATTGATGGGGGAATATTCAAATGATGTTTAGTTTCGTAAGTAGTGGCTCTTGTGGTCAAATGTTTTGCTCCCGCTGTTGCCGTGACAATGTGTCTCAATTTTAAAAAAGAACTTGACCTGCCACTGAAGAAAATAAAAAAGGCGTCTGCATCTACAAATTTTAATTCTTTGATAATTATCTGGACGGACAATCATTTGATTGAGTGGGGCAACAAAGATAGGCCAATTTATGCATCATAATGGGTAGGAAGTTTCCACATATGCCCCTTGATTTTTTTTTTTACTTCTCTTTCTTGTTATCCCTTTCTCCAGAAGTTTCCAAAGGTAGAAAAACTACACCCAATTTTCTGATGTCGGTACTTTCGATTTGATATGTCGCCGACATCAAAATAAAACTCACTTTCAGTGTCAAAATTCAAAAGTCTGTCTTATTTTATTCTTCGAGAGCTTTATGAATCCCCAATGGAAGAAAAGTATTGTGAGTGGCATGCATCCAAGTGATAAAATTTTCTGATTAAAATATGTATTAAAATATCTTTTTTTAAAAAAAAAAAACAAGAAAGTTGACAAAAGCAAGGGTGATTATGTCGGAAGAATGAATGAATTTCAGCATTAAAAAATTTAATGTGCCAAGAGCGGAAACACCATTGGTATTGTCTTTGGTCTTTGGTTTAATAATGACACTGTATGAAATTCCATCAACCAACCATAATAATTGTAGCTAAGGAGTAAATAATATATCTTTAGATGCACTAGACCTGCTCAAGGAGAATAATTATATCACAACTAAATATTCTATGTTTCTATATTGTAGTGTAACAAAATGATGAAATAAATTTGAAGCTTTTCCAAGTAAAATACTGTGATATGAGTAATTCATGGCATGCTTATAGCAAATTTGCTTACAAACTTTTACTGAACCTATTCGACTATATGAATATGTTATCAAAGATTCAAGCCAAAAGATGCAATAAAAAATAGTAAAACAAATACAAAAGAGATAATTATTGATGATGAATATACTTATTTCTTTATAGTTTGCAATTTTATTTAAATATAAAATTTATTTTATCATACATCATTGTAACAAATTTATCTAGGATCAAAGACGGTTTTTCAAAGATTCTAGAGTTCTTGTAGCTATATTATATAAACATTTGTTTTTCGGCCACCATAGCCATAGATGTTTTTCTGCTCAATGCATTTAGAATTAGCTGAATTGCCCATTCAATGATTCTATAATCATTTCATACATGCCATATATGTGTCACACAATTTTGCATCACTACTATCCTTAATTTTTTTCCTTCTAATTTTTTGCACGAATCTTGATATGAAATCCCAATCCACATGTTGACCTCATCTCCAATTTTATGACGATGACGAGAACACCTCGAGAGAAGTTATGTTCATTACATCTAAATGTGCTTTCAGTCTAAAGGGGCAAGCCTGGAAGAACAGTGCCTTTAACGACCATTGTCCAGTCCTACATCTTGGCAAGGTGCTTGGACATGGCGGACATGGCATTCATATTTGCTTGGCTTAACGTTTTTCAATTAATTCATTACATGAAAGAATTAATTGATTGGAAAAGTTTCTTTGGAAACATCCTTTGTTGGACCGCAAATACACTCATACTTTGATACAATCCTCAATGATTCTTACACAACAAACTGGACTCTTCACTCACAAGTTTTTCACCCTCAAGAACTGTGGCACACAAACGTTCAACCTTATTTGAAGGAGAACTAAGGTCATAACTGCTTTTATAACCTTATTCGGCAGACTTCCTTAACCACTCGGCAGATAACTGCTGGTGGGCAATGGAGGGCTAGCCGCGAGTGGTTTGCCGAGACAGTGAGAGAAAGGGAGTGAGAAGTGAGGACGGCAGGAAAAGAGGGACGCGGGGATGATCACCGAGAACCGTTTTCTGAAAAGTAGAGACCAGTGTGGGACTCTGTGCAAGAGTTGAAACAGAAAAAAAGAGTAAATAATTGAAATAAATCTGTTTGGCCTTGATTTTGGAATTTCAGTATGGAAATTTATGTTATGTTCACCATCTGTCCCTATCAAGAAGAGTTATACAAATTTTGGGTATGTGCTGCTCTCCGTCTTGGCTAACCTTCCTCAGGTCGCCACCTTCATGTCTACTTGGCTTAACTTTTTCCCATTTTACTTTCATATTTGATGAAAGAACTAAGTGATTGCTTAGGTCGATTCCTACAAAATTAAAGTACAGTACATGAGGTTTAAAGTTTCTGAATGGAAGCCTTTGTTACTTCACAAATACATTGATAGCATACCATAATCGCAAGCGTAGCAACCTCTGTTCTTTTTCTCAACCCAGTAGTTGGGATTGTAGGAGTTGTGAGCTGGGAAGTTTCTAAAATAAAATCTTTTATTGAATCACAAATACGTAATAAGAAGTCCCACGAACATGAATACCAAAGTACACATCTAGGCAATTCACTCATAAAATCATTACCACACGACACACACATGATAATTAAAATTACAGTACTTTGAACTCTTGAACGACATTTTTCACTAAAAAACATTCAACCTTATTTGATGAGACCCAAAGTCGCTATAACTGAATTCATAGCCGGTGACAGTGAGCAGACTTTCCTAACCTTACGTGGGAAGATAACGGCTGGTTGGCGATGGACAGCTGGCCTAGAGAGCAACGAAGCAGAGGAAGAGATTGCACGACGGGGTTGGCGAGACAGTGGGAGACAAGGAGTGAGATGTAAGGAAGGAAGGAGCAATAAGGTGGATGGATTTTTTCCGAGAAGAAAAGACGAATTGTGGGTTAACGAGCGGCATGCAAGAGGTGGATGATCGAAAACGAGGAAGAAAAATGGAAGAGAGAGAGAGAGAGAGAGAGAGAGAGAGGGAGAGAGGCGAAAAGTGGCTGGAAAAAGAAGAGGGAAGTCTGTTACTAGTTGGCAGTATGCCGGCGCCAGTTCCGCACCACCGGGAAGTCTATGTATATACCGGATACCAGTACACCTCTTTTAGGAACTATAATTACGAAAACGGATACCGCAAAGAGAACAATGATGGAAACAATGAACAGTATCAATTCATAAGTTTTCTTTTCGTTGATGGCAGCTTTAGGATCCGGATCTAGGACACCCGATGCTATGGAATAATACCCCACGAGTAAACAAAATGGAACGGAGCAAAAAAGGCCAAGAAGTGATCTAGGGAGGAGGAAAATTACTCCCACGGATGAGGAAGCAAAGGAAAGTACACAAAGGATTTGAAATATTTTAAAAAAGTAACTGCCCATTATTGCTGTACCAGCGCGATGGGACTGCATATCCTCTTGCCACGTTCCTCCTGGTGGGGTGAGTATAGCTTGGGTGGAGAGTGTTAGAAGTAGCGCAAAAACCACCAGCAAAGCGTTGCGAACTTCTGAGACTTCAGGAGGCGGAATAGCTAGAGCGGGATCACGGCATAGCAGACGATTAATCCCTTGGTTGTCCACCTGTGTCCATGGTTGCAAGATGTCAAATGTTCGGCGTAGCAGAAGATTAATCCCTTGGTTGTCCACCTGCGTCCACGGTTGCAAGATGTCAAATGTTCGGAAGACTCCAACGATTAGTGTAAATCAACTCCACAATTCAATAAACACCTGCCCTCACAATGGGCAGATGCCCGTAAAATAGCCTAACAATATAACAAACCCCACCCCCCCCACACCCCCCCCCCCCCCCCCCCAAAAAAAAACATAAAAAAGGGTAAAGGGTTCGTATTAATGAAGAACACCTAACACTTAATGTCAATATCAAACGAGATAAGTTCTAAGCATGTATTCAAGTGCACTACAATAAAAACAACTTTAACAACAATATACTTAATAGCACCACTGTTCTTCTAAGAACACGAAAATTAGAAGTTGTGAAAAGAGTGTTGTTACTCATCAAAAAAGATATGTGCAGATTTTTTGATGGTTTGTGAATTTTAGGCACTTGATGTATTTATTTTTGTTCATTCTTAAATGGTAATTATAAAAGGTTTCAAAAGATTGTTGCAAAGGTAAAGGACATGAATTTCTAACAAAACATATTATGTTAAGAATCAAACCCAAATGAAGAAAAAAAGAAGCATACACAATAAATTTGAGTTTTAAATCAGGCAACCCCTGTACTTAATTTTGTATATTTTCATGGGTAACTTTAGATTATTTAAAAAGGTTGTCCACTCAAGTCACTTATGTTCATTAGTTTTATGCATACAAAAATAATTTGGAGAAATTATTTGTAATTAAATTTGCTATAATATTAGATAAGTTTATTCTTCTAAATGCTAAGAGCCAATCTTTTGTAGCAGTGAATCCCTACGACCATTCACAATTGTGAAGTCAAATATCTTTTATATCAATTCTATTCTCCTTCTTTGGTAGAAAGCATAAGTAAAGAGAACTTGCCTGAGATAAATTCTTGCTTCTTTCAATATCCGAAGAAGTATGATCTTCTACATCCTTCCAATTTTGTAATTTTTGTCTCCACAAAAAGGCTTCTTTATGCGTAACCCGATGAAGCCATCTCTTAAGCAATTGAAAAGCTCCGAACTGGTCATGTTTCAAGGCAACATGTAGAACAGTTTCACTCTGGGCAGTCACATCTAGAATAGCCATTGGACAAGCACTAAGAATTTCAATCAAAACTTCAAGATCCCCTATTTGGACAGCGTGATGCAACGGAGTTAGACCCCTCCTTCCTTTAACACGTGCAAGATTCTTATCAAACTCAAGTAAACACAGCACCATGGTGCGTAGACTTACTTGCAAAGCATTGTTCGGAGTGGATTGTGTTTGTTGCAAAGTGGGATTGGGGTCGGGTTGTTTTTGTTGGGGAGCATCAGTCGGGTCTGGTTGTGTTTGATGATGCGGTTCAGGTTGTGTTTGTTGCAAAGTTTGATTTGGTTCGGGATGATGTGTTTGTTGCAAAGCTTGGTTCGGTTCGGTCCGGATTTCTTGCAAAGAATTCTCCACCCTGTGTTTTTGTTGCAAAGCAAGGTGTAGAGGGGTGAGACCATCTTCGTTCAGCTTTCGAGATAACGATGGCTTTAATGTCATGATCTCGACGGCGAACGAGACATGTCCTTCTGCTGCAGCCGCGCGCAAGGGTGTCTCCAAAGCCGGAATGCTGTCGATCTCATCCAAAACGCGCGGATTTTCTTTCATCAATCTGTACAAGTCTTCAATTTTTCCTGCCGAACCAGCACGCACACACTGCTCAATGATTTGCGGAACGCTCTGACTGGCCATCAGAGAGTTAAGACAAAATGACTTTAAATCTTTAGATATAGGTGAGACGGTAGAGTACCATTGCGCAAATCCTTCTTTAGGGGGTTTGATTTATAGCTCTAGATCCAGCTGTAAAAAACTATAGACTTCATTTAACTCAGTTTGCGGACAAAAAAAAAATTAATCTAATGTTTGAGTTTACACTCACTTCGTCAAAATTATTTAAATAGGCTGCATCCGACCTTGAAAATTAAACCGCTTGGATTGTAAACTATAAGAAAGAAGTGAACTCTCACAATTAGTAGCTAAATCAAAGTACAACATTATCAAAAGTTATTCTTGGCTGAGAGAAAATAAAGAAGAAACTAAATAGTAAAGAGTGGTATAAAAAGGATGAGTTCCAAAATATAACTTTATTTGTTAGATCATTTTAAAAAATAAACTAACCATGGCAAATTAAGTAGCTGTATGAAACAATTTAATGGATCATCAATGCAACTTTTGCCAATAACAAGACGAATTACATGAGCATTTCTTATTTAATTATAGGTTCACAAATTACATTTAGAGGGTTTTACTAGATATGAATAAACTATATCAAAAGATTGAATAATGAAAACAAAAAGTACATAAGATGATCAAGGTTATTAAACGTAAAAATTTTATAATAATCTCACTAAGTATATCTTTCAAAGCTATATTATATCACATTTAGAAGAAAAGAATAGAAGAAGATTTAGTGATAAAAACTTAAATAGTTCAACTATCATTATAAAAATTAAGGACATGAAATGCAAAATTTAATCAATCAGAAAATTGTAAAACATAAGTTGTAATAAAATTTTGCAAGAGCATTGAAAATTTTCGAATGCAATTTTTGAGCTTGTGCTTTAGAAAGTTGAGTAATATTCTTTCAAATTTTTTAGTTTTAATTAGCTTTAGCTTGTGCCTTTTTAGAATATTACAATAACATTCATTCAGTATGTCTCACAATAGAAGCAATATTCTTTGCTTCGTTTGGTTTAACACGATTTAACCTTCCTTTTTCTTTATCTATAGAAATGTCAAGAAACATATTTTCATTTCATTTTTCACATAAAAGAGAAATGGCTTCCATTGCTTGACTATGTCTTATTTGCTTTAGCTTTTGTCTTCTTTAGAAATTAAAGCAATATTCCTTTCTTATGTTCCACTTGTAACACAATATGGGCACATGATCCTTCTCGCCCAATTTGTGCCTATAAGAAATGAACCTAACATGTTACTTATGAAGAAAAAGGATGGATGTCCAACATTCTTGTCCTCTTTGGCTAACTAGTACAATACATCCATTTACATGAAAATTCCTATGATGGCATTGATTGTTCTCATATCATGCTAATGCAATCTGTATCTCATAACATATTGTCTCATAATGAACCTACTTGAATAAGTGAACCCTATATAGTCCCTTTAGTAAACAAAAGTAACATTCTCCAATTCATCGGGTTCCATAAGCTTTACCTTGTTCTAATTTACTTTAACTTTTTCCTTTCTTTAGGAAATTGAAACAACCAACATTTATTTCATTTTCTATAGAAAATACATGCAACATGCTTCGGTTTACTGTATCGTATTTGCTTTAGCATTTTTTCTCCTTCATAAATTAAAGAACATTCCTTACTTTTATTCCTCATGTAACAAGCTATGCGCACATGATATCCTCTCACCCAAATGTCACATTTCAAAGATGAAAACATGTTGTTACTTAGGAAGAAAAAAAATGGATATCGTAGATTTTAAAGCCATTTCCATTTCGCAACCGCAGATGGTTAAGAGAAATGGCTTTAAAGCTGTGGAAAAATATGAGACTGTGGAGTACTAGTGCGCAAATGTGAGAGGCGGCGTCGTTCTTTTATAGGGGTCGATCAAGTCCGTAAAATTCTGTACACGTCCTGAAAATTATTTAAATACGCTGCAGTGACCATGACAATGAAACCACTTGTTCTTGCCAGAATACCCACAGCACGCCTTCCAGACATTCCTAAACCTTTTACGGATGTTCCACCCCCATTTCCTTTTTCTATGTTATTGCGGTTTAACATCGCTTTGTCCTTTGTGCCGTACTTGCCCCGCCATAAGCATATAAACAACAAGTTTCAGCTTTCACGGAATGCCATGGCGTCCAACGCCTGGTGTCCTAAATTAAAAAAAAAAAAAAAAATCCTGGGTAATTGCTCAAATCTTGAAGTAGACAGCTAAGATTTCTAAAAGAAAACCTGTATTGCAGCACAAGACATTGATGCAATAACATAACCAGATATATATTAAAAAAATTTACAATCAGAACCCCCACTTAGAAAGCTAAAATAATATTCTATCCAATCCATTGGGTTTGAGTGGCTTTAACTGTGTTTGCTTTAGAATATTGAGGCATACATGCTTTGCTCTATTTGGTTTCATTCATTAACTTTATTCATTCTTTGAAAGATTGAAGCAACATACTTTCATTCCTTTTTCTACCGAAAACCGAAGCAATATTCTTTGCTCGAGGGTCATATTTGCTTCAACTTTTGTCTTCTTTAGAAAGTTAAAACAGCAATCTTTCTCTTTCTCACAGCTCCAGCATATTAGAACCTTGTGGCTATAAGAGTTGGCTTATATTCTCTCCTTTCCATGCTTCTTGCCTTCCAGTCGTTATTAATCTTGGATTCTGCCTTGCCAAAGTCATCAATCGAGTGGAAATTGACACTCCACGTGAAGTTCTCGTGCAAGCTCAGCTTCCTCATCCTTTTCGCCTCAATTTTCCTGGACCCAAACTTCTTGGCTGTTTGTATACTACATGCCTCCTTCACATTACTGTCCTTTGATAAGCTAACACTACGAGACAGAAAGAGACCAAAGTTAAATGTCATGTCAAATGGCTTGCCATTTTAAGCACATACAATCTAGGTGCCCTTGTAGCTACTCTTCTGTCTTGCGCTTGAAACCTACACTTGCACACACATCTGCTCCTTTGTTTTTAAATTCTTTCCCATCTTTGGTTCGTTTATGCCTTTAAGGCAAGTTGAATTAGAGAGCTATTTTATCGTTGAGTGGTGAAACAGCCTGGTTCTCCTATTTTCTTTCTTTAGGACCCAACCAATGATAACTGATCTGACTCTACCCTCTACAGGCTTGAACCCGATTGTCGAAACTTCAGTTATAAAATTTCCTTTCTTTAGAAAATTGAAGCAACAAACTTTCATTTCATTTCCTACAAAAAAAATAGATGCAACATGCCTAGCTTGATTGTTTTTTATTTTCTTTAGCAGCTGTCTTCTTTAGGAAATAAAGAACATTCATTCCTTCTATTCCTCATATAACACAATATAGGCACATGATCCCTTCTCACCTAAATGTCGTATCTAACAAATGAACCCATGATGTTACTTAGGAAGAGAAAAAGATGGATTTCCCACATTTTTATTCTCCTAGCTAATAGGCATAATTACATCATTTTATATAACATATGTGATCACATTAATTGTTTTCATATCGTACCAATGCAATGCAAGTTTAATAGCCTAGTGTCCAATAGTGAAACTACACAAATAAATAAACACTATACAATCTCTTTAGAAAAATTGAAGCAACATTCTTTGCAATTAATTGTGTTAGATTAGCTTTAGCTTGTGCTTTTTTAGAAGTAGCACTCTTTCATTACGTTTCTATAGAAAATAGAAGAAGCATTCGTTGCTTCATTTGGTCTAATTTGCTTTCACCTTTTTTTTTTCTTCTTTTTTCTTTAGGAAATTAAACAAAAATATTTTGATTCCATTCTCTACATAAAAGCAAAGCAATATTCTTTGCTTAATTGTGCCTTATTTGCTTTAGCTTTTGTCATCTTTAGACATTAAAGCAACATTCTTCACTTTTATTCCTTATGTAACATGATATGGGCACATGATCCCTCTCACTCTAATCCTGCATCTAAGAAAGAATCTATATTGTTACTTCTTAGGAAAAAAGACGAATGTCTAACATTCTTGTCCTCTTTGGCTAACCAAGACAATGCATCCATTTATTTGACAATGCCTAAGATCACATTAATTGCTCTAATGTCATGCCAATATGATGCGTATTCCATATCTTATCATCTTATAATGAAGCTACATGAATAAGTAGACACTATACAATCTCTTTTCAAAGCGGGAGATCGGTCGTCCTCATTTTGTTGGGGTTTTTCTAGCACATACGTAGACCATGGCTTGTTTGAAGCTTTTGAATTCCTAAGCTTTCTTAATGTAGTGTTTTACTTCTTGGAATGTTATGGTTGGTTTGAAAATGTCTTTTTATTTTGTTTTTAGTTTTATTTTTTTGTTCAAGAATTTAGAACTAGAAACAAAATAAAAAAAATTACGTTTGGATGTATTGATTTTCATACTTTTTATCATGTCGTGGTGTCTCCACAAATTGAGAATTGTCGATCCCCTCCAAAACATGCGGATGGCTATCTATCAACCCTTACAAGTTATCAATATCTCCTTCTTGACCAGCATTCAAACATTTGTCAGTGATCTTTTCCGGAACCATTTGACTGGCCATTAGATAGTTCGAGAGGAAAGGCCTTTAAAGCTTGAAAATAAGAGAGGTTACCAAATGTAATTTCTTCCAAATTTTAGTAAGTCACTATTGCAATTCGGAAGCCACTTTCAGCAAGTTTTATTATTTTTCTTTAGATGGAGAGAATGAGAGACTCTTAGGGTAAAATAAGACTTGAACCTCGATCATTTACTACTCGAATACGTGTTAGAAATAATTATCTTTTCAATTTAAAAGTGATTTGGTTCTAGGTATTTGACTCCTCTATTTTTATCTTTATGCATGGCGATATCATCATATGGATACTTCTCTATGTAGATGATCTTTTGATAATTGGAAACTCTGATAGTGCCATCGAAGAGTTAATTGATCATTTGTCTTCCTCATTTCCACTCAAGTCTCTTGGACCAGTTCACTTCTTTTTGAAAATTGAATTGATTTCACTAAAAGATGGTCTGTTGCTATCTCAACGGAAGTTTCTTTTGGATATTCTTCGAAAAGCAATCATGCTAGACTGCAAGCCAATAGCTACACCTATGGCCATAAAATTGCCAACTCTAAAAAATGCTTCACTGCCTTTCTCAGACCCTTCCTTGTTTAGAAGTACACTTGAAGCTTTGCAATACTTGATAATAACAAGGCCAAACATCTCTTTCTTAGTAAACAAGTTATGCCAAACAATGCACTCACCCTCTAATTTGGATTACCACAACTTAAAGAGATTGTTGAGGTATCTTAAGGGGACTCTACCACTTGGTATTAAGCTAAGCAATCATAGTTCTCTACATCTCTCTGGCTATAGTAATTCGGATTGGGCCAAATGTCATTCCACTCAGAGATCTACATTTGGATATTGCTTCTTTATAAGAAGAAACCTTATTTCATGGAGTTCTAAGAAACAAACTACTGTTGCACGATCCTCAGTTGAATTTGAATATCGGGCATTAGCCGCTGCAACTGCAGAATCCACTTGGCTATGCTCTCTTCTATGAGATCTCAATGTTGCTCAACCATACTCAATTGCGTTGTACTGTGACAATATAGCAGCATTAAAACTTACCACTTAACCCACATTCCATGGACGTACTAAGCATGTGGAAATAGATTTCCACTTCATTCTTGAGAAGGTTGCACTTGGCTTAATCACCATTAAGTATGTTCCAACTACTCGGCAACTTGTAGATGTTCACAAAACCATTATCCAAGCCAAGCTTTCTTAGTCTTAGAAACAAACTTGGTCTTATACCACTCCCTTGTTTGAAAGGGCCTGAAGAAGATCAGCCCTCAGATAAGTCAAAGCCACTACCTCAGTCAACTCAAGAGAAGCAGTTTGGTCAACCAACTTAAACAGTTTCTGTTTAACAGTTTTGCAGTTACAACTAACTTCCAGATTTAATGGCTTTCTGTTATATCAATTAGTTAAAGCTTAGCCCCTTCATCTAACCTATATATAAGACACTTATGAGCTCTGTAATGATTATCATTCTCACTGCAATACTATCAGAAGTTGTGCAGAGAAATCAAGACTTTCCCTTCCCGTTTTCAGTTTTCTTTTATCTCCTATTTGAGCTGCATAAAGAAAGGGAGTAACACACGCAAGGTCTTTATCGAACTCAAGCAAACAGAGAGCCACGGTGCGTAGATTTTTTAGCATTGCACAGGTCGGCATGGATTGTGGTTGTTGCAAAGCAAGGTTCAGGTCGGGCTATGTTTGTTGCGGATCATGGTTTGGGTCGGATAGTGTTTGTGGCAAGGCCTGGTTCGGTTCCATTTGTATTTGTTGTAAAGCAGTGTTTGGGTCAGGTTGGTCATGTTCACGCTGTGTCTTTCTTGCAAAGCAAGGTGTAGTTGGGGAAACCATCTTCAATCAGCTACTGAGATAACGACGGCGTCGATGTCAGGATCTTGACGGCAAACGAGACATGTCCTTCTGCTGCAGCCTTGTGCAAAGGTGTCTCCAAAAATGGAGTACTGTCGATCTCATTCAAAACGCCCCCATGGTTCCTTATCAATTTGTATAAGGCTTCAACATCTCCTGCTCAACTAGCACGCATACACTGTTCAGTGATATTTTCCTGAACACTTTGTGTTTGCGGAACACTTTCTAAAGCCATTTCCCTCACTCAGCCAAGAAAATGGCTTTAAAGCTGTAAAAAAAAAATGTGAGACTGAGTACTAGTGCGCAAATGAGAGAGCTGGCATCCTCTTTTTATAGGGTTCGATCAAACATGGGCTCTATCAATTCAGCTGTAAAAATATGTACACGTCATCCTGTAAAAATATTTACACGTCATCAAGATCATTTATTTGAATACAATACATGTGACCTTGAAAATTAAACCGTTGTAAAAAATTTCCGGACCTTGAATAAACTCAGTTCCACGGTTAAAAAAGAAAAAGAAAAAAACACCTATATTGTTCCTTATAAGCCTTGAATACCACTCTTGCAATAAGGCCTTCAATAATTTGAATATTAGGTTTCAGCATTCATGGAATGCCATTATGACAAACGCCTCGGGTCGTAAGAAAAAAATTGAGTACTCACTCAAATCTTGAAGTAGACTGCTAAAATTTCTAAAAGAAATCCTATATTGCAGCACAATAAATTGATGCATTACCTTAACCACATCTATATTGACAAAAATTCACAATCAAAACCTCTACTTAGAAATCTAAAATAACATTCTATCCAATCCATTGGGTTTGATTAACTTAAACTTGTGTTTTATATAGAATATTGAAGCAACATTCTTTGTTCTATTTGGCTTGATTTAATAACTTTATTCTTTCTTTGAAAGATTGAAGCAACATACTTTCGTTCCATTTTCTGCTGAAAACTGGAGCTATATTCTTTGTTTGAGGGTCATATTTGCTTTAACTTTTATCTTCTTTAGAAAATTAAAATAGCAATCTTTCTCTTTTCATGACTCCAACATATCTGAATCTTATGACTATAAGAATTGGCTTATAATCCTTCTTCTTTTCATGCTTCATGGCATTGGGTAACCAGAATAGACCATGATTGCTTCTTATGAACTTAGATGGAAATCTCATTCTTATATCAATTTTCCCTTACAAATAGCATTATAGTGAATGAAAACTATAGCAAATAAGTCAAATAAAGAGAAAAAATATGATAATAATTTATTTAGAAAACCCTATCATGTAAGTAAAAAAAATAAAAAATAAATTAGAACATTGGTTTCACTATAAATAAATTGAATCTACAGCTATATATTAAATAGAACATCAAATGAGTAAACCTATATTTTCTTTAATCACAAAATAAAAAGAAAAATTATTCTTTAATTTCAAGTTTACAAATGGCATATGGAGAGCAATGCTAGCTATGAATAGACTATCTTTGAGAATTGGATAGTAGAAAAAAAGGGTGAATTGGATGACTAGGGTTGTAAAAAGCAAAAAATTTGTTATAACTCCTTCAGCATATTCTTTAAAGCTACAATTTATCACATCTAAAATAAGAGGAATGAAAAAAATTCAAACAAAAAATCTAAAGAGCACACCCATTGTTGCAAAAAACAAAGAATGTTATGAGAAGCAAAATTTCCTTAATTGATGGCGAAAGGCTTATAAATTATAATAAATATTTACAATAGTTCTAAAATATTTTAAGTATTATTTTTTAGCCTAGTTGATGGATGATTGATTAAATAATTGTGTACTATAAATCATGAAATATATATAAAATATATAACATTAGATTAAAAAAGAATCTACGAGTACATATATGTTGTAATGAAGTAGATATAAAATTGGAATATAAATTTAGTATAGGAGAAATAAAGGAGAGGCGTTGGCTTGTTTTTCAATGCTGTCAATAAGAGAAAAGCGGATGCGATGCTTCTCTGGTGTGCTGCTATAAGAAGCTTGTCCAGGCCGCTTGTGGGACCCACAGGCATGATTGCCGTGAATGTGGAACATTCGTAAAATCTAGTTGTCCAGCGTCCTTCAGATTTTTATGTCCAAAAAGAGAAGAAATTGGAACTTCTCTTCGGTTTCTATCTTGAGACTTAGTTTTGGGATCAATTCGAAACCATTCTACATGCCAAACATCTCTTTTTATTCCTTGGCACTCAAACCTCTTTTGAGTACTGAAAAAGAAAGCTTAGAACTTAATTCTAAGTGAGCACTTGAGGTTTTGTCCATAACAGGTTTCTTTGTCTTTTAATTCTTTAAACAAGAAGTAATTTCATAATTTATTGTTGAATAATCTATAAATTTCAAATGAGCTTCAAGTGAAATTTTGAATTTTTTTTCTTTTTTGATAAATGTAATTAGTCTAATATTTATCAATATTATATTACTTGTTCGACATGTTTACTTGCATATAAATTTCACCGAATAATTGACAGAATTGAATTACCGCACACACGATGAGTGTTAAGATTTCATGCTCATAATTTTTTTATTTTTAAGTTTGATTATTTTTAATTGTCTTTTCGTACCAGGCGGTATGAGTTGCTTAGTAAGCCTCGGGCGTTTCGACAGTTGCTTCTTATTTTCTTCAGTTTGTCTTCTTCATATGTACTTATACGTCATAAGGTGTCGCAATGACGACGTCACACGCAGTGTACGAAAAAAGTTGAATGATTATTGTAATGGGAGGTAGCAGCCTCTTGACTAGCGGCTTGATCATAGACCACTTTATTATGGACAAAAAAAGAAAAAAGTACGTGGCTCATAAAAAATGAAAGAAATGAAAGAAACGTATGTGGCTTATTCTGCTTGGCCTTAAACTTTTTCCTATTAGGTCAAATTAGACGAAAGATTAACTGAATACTAGACTGACACCAATCGAAAAATTAGCTAAAAAAATCCTTTATTGGATCACTAGTACATTGATGCAATACCTAAAGCACATACATAATTACAGGCACACATGAATTCACTTACATAATTATTCTCACACAATACATGATAATTAAAAGACAACACTCTGAACATTTCACTCACAAATTTGCCACTCTCAATCACCGTATTCTGCAACGTTCACTTTATTTGAAGAAGACCCAAGGTTGCTGTAACTGTATTCGTAGCCAGTGACGGCCAGCTCAACAGAGTTTCCTAATTGCTTGTATGTAGGCAGATATGGGATGGTTGGCAAAGGACAGCTGGTCAAAGAGCGGCCGGCCAAGAAAGAGGTAAGGCTGGTGCTAGTCTAACACCGTAAGTGTAGTGGTGAAAGGGGCACTATCCTTCGTTTTCATTGGACTTCTGAGTGTTTTCTTCCGTACAAAGATGACAACAGCAGTCCAAACACTAACAATTAAAAAAGGTACCGCTGATACTGGGAAAAGAGTTTTCCAAGACAAACCTTTAGAACTTGGATATGTGACAAATATTGATATTACAAAACACACACTGAGGCTAGAAAGAGGTAAGACGCAAAGTGCGCTAACGGTCGTATTACGGAGGACGCTGACTACTGCACCAAATGTATAGATAAAGGATATAGCATTAAACGCCACTAGTGTTAGGAAAGGGCCTCGACCCTGGTCGGCCATCAGATGGTTAGGAGAAAATGGCTTTAGAGCTATAGAAAATGGGGAACTGTGAAGTACTATTGGTAAATCTGAGAGCCGGCATCCCCCATTTTATAGGAGTCGCTCAAGCTGTGAAGTACTAGTGGGTTCCGTTTGTTTTCTTACTGTTTCTTCTTGCTTTGTCGGTTGCGTCTTGCTTGCCCAACCATAAACGTACATGCCTAATTGTTGAAGTAAACTGCAAAAATCTCTAAAAAGCACAATACAAAGATACCATATCATAAGCAAATAGATTTCTTTTGAAAAAAACAAAAAAAAAAAAACAAAACAATTTAGAATCAGCACACCTGACTTTGTTTCTTCTTAGACTTTAGAAGGGTCGGCAAAAAGACGCCTAGCTACCCGTAGTTGCTTTCTCTAAAGACGAGGAAAGAAAAAAAAAAAAAAATTGACCCGCCACTAAAGAAGATAAAAAAAAAAAAAATGCCAGCATCTATAAATTTTAATCTTCACCTTCAAAGTCTACACTCAAGATTGAATAGTGTAAAATGGATACTTTTTTGTACATCAAGCACATCTTGAGGACTTAAAGTTAAACAAAAATTAATTGGTTAGAAATTGACTTAAAGCTCTCTCTTGTATAAAATAAGTTGACACTTCACAATCTCTCTAGAAAGTGTAGATAACATTCTTTCCAATTAATTGGGTTCAATTAGCTTTAGCTTGTGCTTTTTTAGAATATTAAAGCAACATTTAGTCAGTATGTCTTTTACAAACAATAGAAGCAATATTCTTTGCTTCATTTGGTCTAACTTGCTTTCAACTTCTTTTATTTTCTATAGGAAATTGAAGTAACATATTTTCATTCCATTCTTCAGATAAAATAGAAGTGATATTCTTTGCTTGACTATGTCTTATTTGCTTACCTTTTGTTTTCTTTAGAAATTAAAGCAACATTCCTTCCTTATGTTCCTCATGTAAAACGATATGGTTTCATGATCCTTGTCACCCAAGTCGTGCATCAAAGAAATGAACCTATGATGTTACTATGAAGAAAAAGGATGGATGTCCAACATTCTTATCCTCTTTGGCTCACCAGTGCAATTCATCCATTTATATGACAACACATATGATCACAGTGACTATGCCAATGTAATGTGTATCTCATAACCAATCTACATGAATAAGTGGACACTATACAATCCCTTTAGAAATCAAAAATAACATTCTCCAGTTCATTGGGTCCGATAAGCTTTAGCTTAATTTTTCTTTAGAATATGAATGCAACATTCTTTCATTTTTCTTTTTGTAGACAAAAGAAGCAACATTTTTCGTTTTATTTGGTCTGATTTGCTTTAACTTTTTCCTTTCTTTAGAAAATTGAAGCAACAAACTTTCATTTCATTTCCTACAAAAAAATAGATGCAACATGCCTAGCTTGATTGTTTCTTATTTTCTTTAGCAGCTGTCTTCTTTAGAAAATAAAGAACATTCCTTCCTTCTATTCCTCATATAACACGATATAGGCACATGATCCCTTCTCACCTAAATGTTGTATCTAACAAATGAACCCATGATGTTACTTAAGAAGAGAAAAAGATGGATGTCCCACTTTTTTATTCTCCTAGCTAATAGGCATAATTACATCATTTTATATAACATATATGATCACATTAATTGTTTTCATATCGTACCAATGCAATGTAAGTTTAATAGCCTAGTGTCCAATAGTGAAACTACACAAATAAATAAACACTATACAATCTCTTTAGAAAAATTGAAGCAACATTCTTTGCAATTAATTGGGTTAGATAACCTTTAGCTTGTCCTTTTTTAGAAGTAGCACTCTTTCATTACGTTTCTATAGAAAATAGAAGAAACATTCGTTGCTTCATTTGGTCTAATTTGCTTTCACCTTGGTAATGAAAAGATGAGTTGAGCTACTTCAAAACAAAAAAAAAAAGTTTGGTTGGTGGGTTCCACTGTGTGGTTAGTGGGAATGGAAGAATCCTAAAGATGTCTTTCTTATCATTAGTACTTGCCTAATTGTTAAAGTAAACTGCAAAAATCTCTAAAAAGCCCGATCCAAAGATACCATATCCTAAGCAAATAGATTTCTTTTGAAAAAAAAATAAAACAATTCAGAATCAGCACACCTGACTTTGTTTCTTCTTAGACTTTAGATGGTTCGGCAAAAAGACGCCTAGCTACCGGTAGTTGCTTTCTCTAAAGATGAGGAAAGAAAAAAAAAAAATTGACCCGTCACTAAAGAAGATAAAAATAAAATAAAAAAATGCAAGCATCTATAAATTTTAATCTTCATCTTAAAAGTCTGCACTCAAGATTGACATTATTTGTACATGTGGCTAACGGCATGATTATTGACATGCTTATTATGGACACTAACAAAAGTGATGTTTTCTTTCTCTAGCAACATAAAAAATGAATGGAAAATATGTTCCAAAATTTTTCTTCCGTCTAATCTCTCTCTCTCTTACAATGGATTTATTGTGTATATTAGTTTTTTGAAACACAGTATTATCATTGATATTTTGATTTTATTTGTGCACATGAATAAGGCCTCACCATAAGCCCAAAATACATCACAATATATTTAATATTTTTTCTAAGCATTATAAATTAAATGGCACCATCTTGGATGTGTTTCTTCTTCTGCAATTATAGCTTGAGAAAAAAAAAATGAGAGGGGAATATTTTTTAAAAGAGTAATAATTTTCTGGTGCCATTTTGGATATGCCTTTTCTTCAGAATTTTTAATTTTTGGGAAAAAAAATTGCAAGGGGGATATCTCTTGAACGAGCAATAGTTTGAGAAGCAAAGAAAAGTAGCCTAGATTTTGCCAAAGAAAGAAAAGCAAAAGAGAAAGGATGCATGGTCAATGCGTAACAGAAAATCAAATGTGCCCTTTTTTCTTTATCTTTTTAAAAAAAGAAGAGTTCGTTTGGTTTATTGCATTTTTTATAAACCAATTTTATTTTAAACAAAAAACCCTTAGATATAGTTTTTTAGATTTAAAATCTTTCTCTAAAAAACAATTAAGATATCATTTTCAGCTTGCATTGACTATACATAGGCTAAATGCACCATAAGATGCTTTTAAAACTAACTAACTAACATTCCAATCTTATTGGAAAAAGTAAAAGAAAAAACTTTAGAGTCTTTTTTTTCAAATATGAAATTTTATTAGAGAAATATCACTTTGAATGAAATTTGAATGCTTCTAACCTTCATTCTTTTGTAACTTTAATAACTTTTGTAATATAGAGGTTTATCCTTATATTTTTGTACACTAAATTATATTAATACAAACTTATTTTTTCACCAAAACAAATACGAAGTACTAAATAAGCTATAACCAATTTTATTAATTGTACCATATACATAGTGTGTTTCATATATGTATTGGAATTGCAATGTCACATGCCTGCAAATGCAAATAATTAATAAAATTAGTTATTTTAGGTACCCAACAATATCTCTACCACCTGGCCCATCGTATATCACACTGACCTAACAACAATAGAGTTGTCTAGTGTGATTCCAAAAAAAGTGCTTATAATTTTCTCCACTAAATTTTATTTGGTATCTAATGTTTATTAGGAGCAAGTAATTTAATAATTTACTTTTGTATAATCTATAAATTCTGGATGACCATCAAATGAAATGATTGAAAGAAGCATAAATTCTCCATAAAGAAAGAATAAAGTAAGAAGATTAAAAGAGAAGCTTTACATGCAGAAAAAGTCTAGACGTACAAAATCAAAACGAAAAAAGAAAAGAAAAAAAAGTCCAATTGCATCCTCCCCCAAACCATGATAACAATGAAAAGAATAAAACAAGATGAGATAAAAAGAACATATCCATGTGCTTATAAGATTCAAATACACAACAAAGAAAAGAAGAATAAGAGAACAATTTAAAAGTTGAATAAAAAGGTGTTTATCATTGGTAACGAAAAGATGAGTTGAGCTGCTTCAAAAGAAAAAAAGTTTGGTTGGTGGGTTCCACCGTGTGGTTAGTGGGAATGGAAGAATCCTAAAGATGTCTTTCTTATCATTAGTTGTTTTGAGAGAAACCTTTTTTGTTTTGTGATTTTCGAATGAATATCAATTACATTTTTTTTTTCTCGAAGTATCTTTCTGGGGCCAAGAAATGATATATCCAATTAAAGTGTTCCTCAATGTCAAACTCCTAGAAATAGGATTGAGAATACTAACGCACCTTTTTATGGAGTAAACTTTCTTATACGCCATTTAGATTAGTTTGATTAAGGTTGGTACTTTTTTTACTTGGGAAATATAGCCTTCAGAGTGACCAAGAAAATTGGTCTAGAAGTTCTTTAGTTTTACTTCGTTGACAAATAAAGCCTCAAGTTCACACTTTTGATTCTTTGTCCTTATCCATCAAGTAATCAAAAATTGCAATAATCTTGGTTGGCAGGATAATGTATTGATTAGTAGATACAGTTTATGAACCACGATGAGTATTAAGACTTCTTACCAATTAAAATTTGTCAATTGCTTCTTCTTTCCTTTAGGATTATCTTCTTCAATGTACTCGTGTGTGAATGGCAGGTTGTGTAGTTCAAAAAGAAGGGACACCTTACAAAATCAGGTGTCGCAATGACAATGTCACACTCAATAATTTTGTTTTTCGACCTTAGGTGATGAGCGATAAATTATTGACATTCTTTGTACATGTGGCTAACGGCATGATTATTGACAAGCTTATTATGACACTAACAAAAAGGGAAGTTTTCTTTCTCTAGAAACTTAAAAAATGAATGAAAAATATGTTCCAAAATTTTACTTCCATCGAATCTCTCTCTCTTACAATGGATTTATTGTGTATATTAGTTTTTTGAAAGACATTATTATCATTGATATTTTGATTTTATTTGTGCACATGAATAAGGCCTTACCATAAGCCCAAATACATCACAATATATTGATATTATTCCTAAGCATCATAAATTAAATGGCACCTCTTGGATGTGTTTCTTCTTCTGCAATTATAGCTTGTGAAAAAAAAGAATTGAAAGGGGAATATCTCTTGAAAGAACAATAGTTTGAGAGGAAAAGAAAAGTAGCCTGAATTTTTCCAAAGAAAAGAAAGCAAAAGAGAGAGGATGCATGGTTCAAGTGTAACGGAAAGTCAAATGTGCCCTTATTTCTTTATGTTTTTAAAAAAGAAGAGTTTGTTTAGTTTATTGCACTTTTTATAAACCAATTTTATTTTAAACCAAAAACCCTTAGATATAACTTTTAGACTTAAAATCTTTCTTTAAAAAAAATTAAGATATCCCCTTTAGCTTGCACCGACTATATATAGGTGTGATGACTTAACTCACCAAAAATTGGCTCAGTATTCTTCCTCATTGTAGGAAGGCTATACGCTTTTGCACCGAGGAAACAAAAATTGGTTGCCTTTGTGCTTTGGCGGTGAATGTCGAGATTATATCCAAGGAGATAATTAAGCCAATGCAGGAAATAATAACGCTGACTTATTGGTCTTTAAAAATAAGAAAGATGAATTGTCTACAGATTGGTTCTATAAACAAAAAGAAGACGCACGTGCGTAGAATATTATGAAGATGACTTGGTCTACAAACTGGCCGTTGGTGGGAAACCGAAATCCGCGGTGGTTTGCGAGATACAAAATCGTACCCGAAGTCACTCATGCAGAAGTGCACAGGAAGGCCTTTTCCTTGGTTCGGTAATTTGGTGGCCTCTGCACCTGTTTATGATACTTGTTTTAGCGGCTATGACATGTGAGTACAAGTGGAATATGATCTAATTTAGACTAGGGCATTTGCAAACATAATTTAATTGGACAATTAACTTGTCAAGATCAACTTCTGGTAACTTTCTATAGTTAACTTATACTGTAATTTTTGTTAGTCATAAATTGAAAACAAAAGTCATCTTTTGTTTTGAATGGCCATGAATAATGATAGTTTGGAAGACTATCTTTACACAAAATAAAATTTGACATCATATTGAAGGATAAAATGAAAAACTACAATAGATTATCAAAATAATTATAAGAAAATAATTTGGCTACAAAACTTCTTAAGATATCTTCTTTGGCTTGCATTTATTGTATATGGACAAAATGAAATAAAAGACAATTTCATAATAAAACAATTAACATTCCAATCATGTTGGAAATATCATTTTAAATGAGATTTAAAGACTTCCAACCGCTATCTTTTTATAGTTTTTGTAATTCTTGTAATGTTACGATATGCCCTTATGCTCTTATATATTACATTTTATTAATATAAACTTACATTTCTATTAAAAAAAAAATTGTCATACAATTAAGCATCCACTTCTAGTGTAGGACAATGGGATGATTCCTAACATCATTACTCTTATTTCCCTAAACTATCGTCACTTGTTTGTAATCTTAACCAAATTTGGACATGTTATTTCCATTTATTTTCCCCTTATTTTGTCTCCATTTAGCCTTCAACCTCTCAAATTGCCTATGTTTATGTATTTATATAATTTGAATCTGATGGTTGATAGAATATCAATAAATGTTACGTTCATCAGCTTTTGTAATCACTAGTGCTTTAGAAAATGGAGTCTTTTTCCATTTTTGTTTATTTTTCTTTTGACGGGGATGGGAGTTGTGATGTTGATCTATGAACTAATAATAATTGAAATTAAGATTAACACCATTTTCTCACTAGGCCAAGACAATGAACATTGTTAACCTTTAAAATAAAAATACTCATTAATTGTGTTATCCCAATCATGGAGTAGTTGATAATTTTTTCTCACTAGGCCAAGACAATGATATTTTTATTTCTAACAGCCTAAATTTTATGCTCTTTTATCTTTTTTCATCATGCTTGCAATTGAATCTCACTCAGTGAGTCGATATACATTTCTCGTTTAATGTGATGACAATGACACTGAACAAATTCATGTTCATTTCCATGTCAATATTTTTTCAGTCCAAACGGGGCTTGCCTTGTTGAGGGAGCAGTGGACTGTAGGAACATCTTTACGACATGCTTTTCATCGTCATAACTCACCTTCTTCAAGCCAGCACTTCATGCGTGCTTCACTTTAACGTTTTCTCATCGGCTCATATTCGAATAGAGAATTAAACAACTGCTTATTGTCACACCCAAATTCTCAAGTACACGACATAGAAAGTTTCTAAGAAAAGTTCTTTATTACAACACAAAGATATTGACTCAATACGTAACGGGAATCCATAATAAAAACTCTCATGAATAGAACAACTAATTACCCATCTGATGAGTTTACTCTCACAATGATTCTCACTCTATGACAGCCAAAAGACGACACTCTGAACACTTCACTGTTAAATCTTCCACTCCTAAGCAGTACACGGTACAAACGTTGTACCTTATTTAAAGCAGATCCAAAGTCTGTTTAACCGTATTTATAGCCCGTCACAGTTAGCTTAGCAGATTTTCCTAACCACTCGTAGAAAGGACAGCTAACCAAAAGAGGACGGAAGGGAAAGAGAAAAGGAAAGGAAGGGCGAAGCAATGGATTTGTGGAAGGGAAAGAAGAACGGCGGTATAAAGACGGCAGCAGGAGGCCAAAAAGGCTGTGAAAGGCAGGCTAAGAAAGGCTGCCGCTAGTCAAACACCGTAAGTCTTACGTAATTGCCACTACAGCTATCTTTTTTCTTAGAACTTTTGACTTTGTTCCCCGATCTAATCCTAAGAAAACACGACAGCAACAAAAAATAAAAAACAAGTGCCCCCAATATTGGAAAAAAAGTTCTCAAGGACAACCCTTTAGAACTCGGATATGTGACAAATATTGAGATTACAAAATACGCAGTGAGGCTACAAACGGGTATGATGCAAACCGAGCTAATATACGCACTAGGAAGGAGGATTATTACTGCCATGAATGTATAGAGAAAGGATAAAGCATTAAACACCATTAGTGTAATGAATAGGCTACGACCCATGATAGCTGTCCCAGCACGATGCGGCGGCTTATTTTCCTGCCAAGTTCCTCCAGGAGGTGTGAGTATTATTTGGAAGGTGACTGTTACAAGGAGCGCAAGAACCACTAACAGAGCGTTGCGAGCTTCTTCTGTAACTTGCACCAGTGGACGGAGTAACAGCGCAAGAAGCCAGGAAAGAAACCTAATTGGATTTTTTTTGGGTTCTAGCATACGTCGAATCTGAGGCTCCATCTGCATTCAGGATTGCTATATTCAGATGCTGTCAAAATTCTTAGCGTGCAGATCAACTCCACAATTGAATAACCACTATGACCTCAATAGTGCAGACATGCATAATTAATAGTTCTGACACCCTAAAATAGCCAAAGAACAAGAACAAAAATCGATGCCAGTTATATGTATTAAAAACAGAAAAAGAACAGAAAACACTAAACATCATTACTAAACGAGACAACTTTAGAAGGTTTTCAAGTTCACTGCACCAAAAACAATTTTAACGACAAGATTTTTTACAGCAACACTGTATTCGTACTTGTAACAAAAAATAAATAGAATTGTTTCTGAATGTTAAAAAAAATGTATTTTTTGCAAGGATATTATTATTGTTGTTCCAAGTAATTCCTGAGAAAGTGTTTTTGTGGTTTGTTAATATTTAGCGACTACATATTCATTTACTTAGTTGATTCTCAACTTGTAACTATAAAAGATTTGAAATAATTGTTGGAAAGATGGACTTCAAGCAAAACATGGTATGAAAGAAATGGAATTTAAGTGAAGAGAAAATGAAAGCACCATGCTCAAGAGCAAATTTGAGATAACTTTAACAGCTTATGTTAAGTTTCTCGCTTACAATGACAACTTCGAGGGACTCTTTGTACTTCCTTTTTCTAATTGGATCAGATTATTTTTGTTTATACTAAAAGCCTGATCTTTTGAATGGTGAGTCCTTATGACCACCCATTGTGCACGTAGTCAAATCTCCATCAAACCAATTCCTTTTTCTTTTCTTTTTTGTTTTGTGAAGAAACATACGTAAATGAAGAGAACTTGCCTGGCTTAGCTCATTGTCTGACGCAGTGTTGTTGTTTATCCCTTTGCTTTCTGCAATTTCTAAAGCAGTTTTGTGTTCTGCATCTTTCCAATGGAGTAATTGCTGTTTCCACAAGTATCTGTTATCTTCAAATGAAGGCATTTCAAGCCATGCCTTAAGTAATAGATAGGCATATTTTTTATCATGTTTCAAGGCTATGTGTAGAGCCGTAACATTCTTAGAAGTCACATCTAAGATAGACTCTGGACAGACCTTTAGAAATTCAAACAAAAGATCCAGATCTCCTATTTCAGCTGCAAAATGCAATGGAGTCACACCCTTCCTTCCTCGGACACGAATAACGTTTTTATCAACCTTAACTAGTCGAAGCACAAGTTCAGTTTTACCATTTTGTAAAGCAAGGTGTATGGGAGTATAGCCGTCTGGGTTACGCTTCTGAACAAAAGAGGGCTTTAACGTCATCATCTCGATGGCAAACGTTATTTGCCCTTCAGATGCAGCGATATGTAAAGGAGTCTCCACTACTGGATAAGCATCGATGTTATCCAAATACATGGGATCTGAACGAAGGCATGAGTACAAGTATTTAATATTTCCTTCCCTAGCCATTCGACGACAAGAATCTACACAGGCCATCAGACAGTATAGAGGAGATGCCTTTAAAGCTTTAGAAGAAAGGTGAGAGTGTGGAGTACTGGTGCGCCAATGAGAGCGGGCGTCCCCTTTTTATAGAGGTGATCAGACATGAGTTTCTGTATCCGGCTGTAGAATTCCGCAAACTACATTTAACGTTGTCTGCAGGCAACCGGGTCTGAAGAGTCTTTGTGATGGAGCTCTCTTCCTGGTACGTATGCAAGCCGGTCTTTTTTTATTTGTAGCTTTTTACTTCTTGGAATACTTTTATTTATTTATTACAACTCACGCGGAGAAGGGAAATCAAATCCTGACCTTTGGAGTCGCAAGCCAGGGACCCCTTGGCTTATCTCGCTAAGGGGAAAAGCGACTTCTTCGAATATTATGGTTCGTATGAAATGTAATTTTCACTTTTTTTTTCAAAAAAATTAAAGTAGGATTTTTTACGGTCTCTAAAACACATGTTTATTAATTAATTTTTCGAATATTAATAGTAAAGAAAACCCACTGTTAAATTTTCACTAAAATTTGGTTTTTTCTTATTCAAAAAATTAGTCTAGAATATTATCAACGCACAACATAAGACTCATTGTCGTGACCGAGTTAAGGATAGGTGATAAAAAGTAAAACAGACCATCCCCCAAATCATGCATTCGAGAGAATGGACACATGATGTCCCTTACGAGAAAAAGAGATGGAGGTCCCATATTTTGTCCTCTTGGGCTAAACCATACGATATCAGGACCTAGTGGCTAAGCCCTAAGCAAAGCTTAAGCAATGAGTGCCGTACAAGGAAAAGAAGACTTGGTGAGGGACCACCCATGCCTGCTTAGAAGAAAAAGAAAAAGTATTGCTTGGGCTATGATTGCAGGGGAAAAGCCTTATGCCAATGTGATAGTCACTTTTGCCTTCCTTAGGATACACAACCCAAAAATTAATAGCGGTTTGAGCATGACGAAACAAGAGTTAAACTAAGAAATCTTGGCATTTGTTGGACGTGATTGGAGATATCTTCATATTGACTGGAAAGTCTTTGTACATTGAATAATCTCAATATAAGAGCACCATAGATTTTCTTGAAATAGGAATCTTAATTGCCTTCTTAATATGTAATGTAGAAAGATTTTTCTTAATTGCTTTTTTTTTTGTCTTATCAAATCCCTTTCAAACATTCCCATCAAACCTATTAATTAAACATTTCATGGCAATCAAAGGACCACCTAACACGACTTAGAAAATCTAAGGACTATTCTTACTTGCTTTTTTCCTTTGACTTAATAAATCTTCTTAACCATTCATACTAATAAATGTTTCATAAAGTTACAAATACTTTGAGGCCCACGTTATAAACCAATTTCTCTTTTAGTTTTCTCCTTTTATATAGACATTAGTCTTACATAAACTTTTTTTCTTTTATAGTTTTTTTCTCTGACCTAAATGTTGAACTATGACAATAATAAGCTTTAATCACCATTGACTCCAAAAGTTAAAAGACTTATGTCAAAACTTCTTTCCTTTTCACATGAAGCAAAGTTTACATTTGCTTGACAATATAGTAGAAAACAATATTTGAAGAAAACGCAAAATTGTCATGTATGAATGAGGACAATAATGTGCCCTCAATCACCATTGACTTGGAGTCAATCCCGGACGTGTTGATCACGCTATGGACTCAAAACTCAAAAGAGTTATGGAAAAACTTATTTCCTTTTCACATGAAGCGACATTTAAATCTGTTTGACAATAAAGTAGGAGGCGATATTTCAAGGAAAAGACAAACTAGCATGTTTGAACTAGGACAATAATGTGTCTTAATCACCATTGACTTGGAGTCAATTTGAGGTGCATTAATCAATCCATGGACTCAAAAGGGTTATGGCACGACTTCTTTTCTTTTCACACTAAGCAAAGTTCACATTTATTTGGAAACAAGATAGGGCTTGCAAGAAATTGATCTACGTAGTCCATCAATGAGCTAAGAAGAAACGAAAAATGAAGAAATTTCTATCATATTTGCTTGCTGTAAAATCCCGTACATTCCACATGTAGTGAACAAGTAATAAAAATACACACTTTTCATCATTCTTCCTCAAACTAATGTTTCATGAAAAAACAAATTATTAAGTTGACAAAATACATACAAAAGTAACCGAATTTTTTTTTTTTTGGGAAACTATAAGACCAATTGACTTTGATGGACTTAAAACCTAATGTGTAATGGGCTAAAAAAGCCGATCTGATAGCCCATCTCAACTTTATGGCGAGATGACCCATCTCTGTTTTAAAGCTTTTATTTTTATTTTTTATTTTTACTCACACATTTGGAAGAGAAGAAGAGAATTCAAAACTTTAACCGGTTGGACTTACTGGTCAGGATTCTTATGATTTTAAAGCTTTAATAGTTCAGTTTATCACACTGTAAGTGTGGAGGGCCGATTCCCCGACATAAGAGCCCAACTCTCATGTCCGCAAAAAGTAGTACGATCACAAATCATTATCCCTCTTTGTCTTTATCTTATTTTGCAGTGGTTCTTACAGTACCGTTAAAGGTTGAGTAATGGGAGATTAGGATGACAAATAAATGAGAAGAAGAAAGACGCAGCCTGATAGAAAGAGCAGGGGAAATGATTAGTTATGACGATGGAGTGAATAGTTTTGGAATGAGATGGAATTGGAAAGCGTGAAAATGAGATATGACAAAGGGTCGCTTTGGATGATGAGGTGTTTTACGGGAGAAGGGAAAAAAAGGGAAAAGAAAAGGAAAGAAAAGAACGTAACCTTGAAAGTGAATCAGACTTCTTTTATTATGATTTTTGAACACCTACCTTTTCTTAGAGCGGGAGCAGATGGGCTCTCTTTCCCGAAATTTGAGTTGTTTAAAAAAAAGGGGATTTTGTAACATTGCCCTTTCTTTCCTTTACTTTTGTTAGGATGCAACTCTTTGTTATGCCATAACGTAATCAGTTGCGTTGAAAGTTTTGTGAAAGTCCACGTAACAGGTTCTCGGGGTGGTGGAAGACATCGCTGATGACGGACATGATAGCTGCATCTTTCGTCAAGTAAGATGCGCTACGCCAGCCGGAGGCTGAAGTAGGAAATGAATGATTGAAGCCGTCATACTAGTTAAGCTCGGATAGGAAGGGAACTTCTTGTAGCTTTTGATTCGTTTGTCAAGGGGAAAGGATTGAACTTTGGCTTGATTCTTATTATCAACTGCATTTGTAATTGATATGAAAGCAACTAATTATGTTCTTCTTAAAGTTCTGAGCGTGGGCTTCACTTGACCATCGATTTAACCCTGTTTTTTCAAACAAACCATTAAAAACGTGTAGGAGAAATAGTTCAAATAAAAAATCGTTTAGATTATTTTTTTAAAATAATTTATTTTAATGTTACATTAAAAACCATTTATTTTATGTAAATCCGTGTTATAAGGAATAAATATCTTTATATATAAGAACTATAATAAGATTTAACATATCAATAATATAAAGGACAAATAAGATTTTAGTTATATACAAAGTAATAATAGATTTTGATGTAATTAAAAATAATAAATAAGGAACTAAAAGAATAAAAAATATTGTATAAAACCACACACGAGCTACTTTTCATGAACATTGTTTTCCGTTCCTTTACAAGATGCCCCAAGTACACACTACTAGAAAAAGGGAGATGCTCCTATTTTTGCTATTCGCAAGATCCGATTCCTCAAAAATCGCCTTGTTGACAAGTTTTAAGTTTTTCTGTCTTCAAGTAGACAGAAGCCTTCCTTATATTTCTTTGCCAAATTTACTTCCATGCATAAGTAAGACTAGGTCCTCCAAATATCGGGTGGACCTTATGGAGACTCCGAGTAGCGCACGTGAACACTATTCAGCCACTGAATACGGCCAGAGATGTGGCTATACCACAGGAAGTGCTGTCCAAGAAGCGGTACGGATCCTCTATTTCCCTCAAACTCGAGGTTATTTGCACTGCCACTGCCTTTGTCCGTTTAGTAGTACATAGGTTTGTACAGCTTAATCTATCATTGTGGTGGAAAAGTCGTGAGCCACTGTAACACGTGGACCTGTCGCATAATGATCCTCACACCATACATATAAGATATTAAAAATACAACGCTTTTCATTCTTCACTCACAAATACAACATACGTTTAACCTTATTTGAAGGAGACCTAAAGTCATAACTATAAGAAACGGACCAATCTCTCCAAAAGGCCTTGTAAATAGTGGAGATATCGTAACTAATAAAGCGGTTAACTTGGCTATGGGAAACTAATGTGGGACAATTTCCAACACCCCCTACACGTGCAGTTTATCAGAGACAAATATGGAAATACACCCACATCTAAATGGTAATCATGACAAAGACTAACTGGGCAAGGTGAACTAATCCACATGGCATAGCCCACCGAACTTGCTCTAATACCATATAAGAAACGAATATATCTCCTCAAAAGGCCTTGTAAGGAGTAGGGATTCTGCAGCTAATAAAGCAGTTAATACGGCCATAAGAAACTGATGTAGGACAATCTCCAACAATAATTGCTTTATAGCTGGTGATGATACGATAACCACTGGTTGGCAATGGAGAGTTGGCCGTGAGTGGAACGAAGCAGGCAAAGAGATTGAGTGACAGGTTTGCTGAGACAGCGGGAGAAAAGGAGTGAGAGGTAAGGACGGCAGGGAAAGAGAGTGGGAAGGAGGAATGAGGAGAACCAAATTCTGAAAAGCAGAAGAGGAGGATCGAGGAAAAAGAGAGAAAAATAGAAAGAGAGAGAGAGAGAGGAGGGGCGATTGGAAAAGCGCGGCTGGTCTAGGAACAGGGAAGTTTGGTGCTAGTTGCGAAGGCCCCAGCGGCACCTTAGGCAAGAGAGATGCACCCACATAGTCCGAAAATTTAAAAGATCCGTAAGCCATATGATTATAAAATATGGAATAATTAACACGATAACCATGATAAAAAGAACTTTTGGAAACTTTTTGACAGGATTTGGGTCTTGGATATATTGTGATATGCGAAAAAGCGCAAAAAGAAACCGAGGGGAAGTGTGCAAAGCAGGCTAAAAGGCGATTTAGGGAGAAAGGAACATTGCTGTGAATATTGAAAAACAAAAGGATACATTATTTAAACTACTGACCAAATTGAAATCAGAAGTGCCGATGGTTACTGTCCCAGCATGGTGTGAATGTCCATCATCTTGCCAAGTTCCCCTAGAAGGGAAGAGTAATACTTGAAAGTTGATTGTTACGAGCAATGCAACAACTACTAACAAAGCATTGTGAGTTTCTTCAGTGAATTGGAAAGGTGAACTTGCTACAGTGGAGTCACGACATAGCATATGAAGAATCTCCATGTAGTCCTCCTGTGTTCCAATTACAAGATGTCAAATATTGCGAAGATCCTTTAAAGGCGGTGTCTAAATTAACTCAACCATTCTATTATTACAAAGATCCATAATTACAACCTTGACACTTAAAATAGTCTATAGCATTGTTACAACCCAACAATTTCCAATCTAAAGATTAAAGTACAAAATAATTTCAAGCCAGGATCGAGTACTATTGACCTTGTTCGACCAAGAATCCACATGAAAATACGCATACACAACTCGAGCGTCAACAATGGGGACACTGCACCCGCACAGCTATCACCAACAAGTCTAAAGAAGAAAAACAATACAACAAGCCTCACCCTAACTTCACAATACATGACCCTTTAAATGTTACCAAGACTTGGGCCTAATCCCGACCCAGCCCATGTACTACTTAATCCACTTGCTAAAAGGCCCGTAACAAGCAACTTCCCATCCCAAAACGTGAAAGAATAAAGAAGAAGAAGAAGGCAAATGGTACATATTAATAAAAGAAAAAAAAATTATACCCTAAATATCAGTAGCAAATGAGATAATTTCTCAATATGTTTCCAAGTGTTGTACAACAAAAACAACTTTAACAATGAAATTTTCAAAGGCAACTCTATAATTTAATCAAAAAATAAAAATTGAAAGCTACGGATTGTGTGGTGACTCATTAAAAAAGGTATACTGATTTTTGATAGTTTATTGATTTTAGAGACACTTAAAATTTATTTATTTTATTAATTCTCGAGTTATAATTATAAAAAAAATTATAAAAGGTTGTTGAAAAGATAAAAGAGATGAATTTTGAGCAAAACATATGTGAGGATTGGAATCTAAATAAAGGGAATGAAAGTAGTATATATAAGAGAAAATTCAAGGATCAACTCAAGCACTTTGTGTCTCATTTCATGGTCACAAAGACAACTTGGAGAGGTTATTAATATGTGAACTTGTTGTAATATCATATGAGTTTGTTTTTATAAATGTTAGAGGACACTTTTTAACAATGGACTGATCACTTCTATGACTCAAATCTCTATTATGTCAACTTTCTTCTCTCTCTATTTTTTTTTAATCGTGACAGAAAAAAAAAACTAAATAAGACTTGCCTGGGATAGGCCTCTTCTGATTTTTGAGATCTCCTTGTTTGCCTTAGGCCGCCAATTTCACAATTTGTATCCCTACCAAAAGGCTTCCTTTGACGAAGTGAGGTAAATCCAATTGTACAACATGAAAGAAGTTTTGTACTTTCCATAATTTAGGACAATATGTAAAGCAATCTCATGTTAGCTGTCAAATCCAAAATAGACTCAAGAAAACTAATTAGAATTCCAATCAACAACTCAAGATCACCTATTTTAGCTGCGTAATGGAAAGGAGTCCAATACTACTTTCCTTTAACACGTGCGAGGTCTTTATCAAACTCAAGTAAACAAGACGCCAGGGTGCATAGATTTGCTCGCAAAGAATGAGTTGGTGTGAATTGTCTTTGTTGCAAATCATGCGCGTTTATCTGGTTGCAGTGGAAAGGTCTCACGCCAATGTGACGCTGCCTCTTTTGTAATGTGCAATCTTCCTTCTCCTCATTAGAATATAAGAACAATAAATTAATTGTTCTCCCTTTACAATAAGTTATTGTATATGATGTAAACAAAATCATAGATGCTTCTAGAATAAGTCTATTCAAATATTAATTTTATTAGCTAAAATTATGAAAATAGTACGTAAAAAAGCATTTTCATTTATGAATATTAAATTTTTTCAAACAAATGTTTTACTGTATAATAATTAGAAGATTCTATATTCAATTTTCTCTTAGATAAATTATAATATTGAGGCATACTTTTAAACTTTTCTACCCTCTTATGTTTTAAAAAATAAATTCACATATTCATCAAAAAAATAATAATTCTTCAAAAATGACATAATAAAAATAAAACAAAGTATCCAAGCCTATTGGTCATGAGTTGGCAATATTCTAACTTGATTGGCAATGTCAAAAAATTAAAAATAATGTCTTTTCTTTTCATTTCTTCCAAAAGAAGAAATATAGAAGGTGAGAGTGCTGACAATCTTTATTAATTGCAACTTGTTGCAAGTTTGTTGTCAGTTTGTGACTTCTGAAAGATTCTATCCTTAGCATGGAGACTAAAGTCAATTATATAACTCACAATAAATCATCTTAAGGACTTAAAAAAAAATTATTCAATAATTTTTGAATTAAAAATACCTTTAAAATCAATTCGTTCATTTTATTGAATCACATCTGTCTAGAATATAGATATTAGTCGCTAGATTTCCCTTTTCTGCTTCTGTTTCCAAGCGCCCATAAATGCAGTTATAAGGTAGCCATTTGTAACAAAAATAAGAGTTGTATTAATTCATACTAAGTGCATATATATATATATATATATATATATGCTACATAATCTATATACATATATTCACAAACACCTTATAACCATCCATATATTTATAAGGGAGATAATTGTGCAACGCCTTAACAGTGGATTTTCTTACAAAATTTTACTTACCCATTATACTTTGTGAAAGTAATCTGTGCTTAGGAAAGATTCATAGCTAAAGATACATTATAATATATTTCAGCAAATACAAGAAAGGTATTCATTTACGATTAGTACAATTGCTTCATTATAGTCACTGATTTTATATGAACATATTTTTTTGGGCGCTATAGTTCATCCAATACACTACAACACGAAGGAGGGTTATGTGATGTTGTGGTTTACCAGCCGAATAGTTTGCTTAATGATTAAGAATTAACAGGATTGCCCATTCATATAATGTGTTCATCACGGCGTTTTTCACACTTCACTGTCTCGGCATTTTTCCAGCAAATACTTATAACATACAACCATGAATGGTTTTCCGTCAAAAGCCTTTGATTTCCTCCTCCGCTCTCTGAGAGATTGTGTCTCCGGCTAGAGCAATGAAGCCAGCTGTGACCGCTTGCTTCAACGGAAACCGGTAACCAGCTCCGCTGGTCTCCTCAACGGAATCGGAGGATTTGGATTTGGATCCGTCTTTTGCTTTTTGCGTGAAAGGACAGTTCATGCTCCAGAAGCCGCTAAAGCCTCCCCCGATTCCGTTGAGGAGAGCGAATTACCGAAACAACGATTTTTTCCAAAACTTATTGCGCTGCATTCCCTTCAACAACTGAATAGGACAAATTTTCTATGGTTTTTCATTATTGAATTAAATTTCTGTATGCTAGATTTAGCAGTTAGGTTTTAAAAAATAGGATAATAAAAATACTTATGTCATACCGTTTTAAGCTTTATTGTGTAATCTATACACATAAAAATCTATAAATATTAAAAATCTACTAAAATAGAAAGAATATTTTATAAAAGTTTCAAATATAAAACTCTTCTTGAATCATATTTGAAAAGCGATTTTATGAGAAATTTCTCCATAATCTCTTAAGTTACAAAAAGAAAAGGTCCCAAAAAAGAAGAAGCAAATCATACATATTAAAAGAAAAAAGAGAACACGAAAAGACAAAATACTAATATCAAATGAGATAATTTCTAAGCAAGTTTTCAAATGTACAACAACAAAAACAACACTGAATACAAGAATTTGAATAGCAATTTTATGCAATTCCCTGATTTATTTATTTTTGCTAATCCTCAAGTTCTAGATATAAAAAACACGGAAAAGGTTGTTGGGGAGATAAAAAGATAAATTTCCAGCAAAACATAATATGTGAAGAATGGATCCAAGTTAAAAAAAATAAAAACAACATATGATAGAACAAATTTGGGTGTTAACTCAAGTAGCTTGTTTGTAGTTTCATGTTTCAATTGACAAGTTGGAATGATTGTTTGCATTAATTTTGTTTTTATAATATTCGATGTGTTTATATGTTAGAAATTATTGATAGGTTAGTATCCTAATAATTGATTATTAACCACTCAAGGCTAGTTCTTGAATTTGACATTCTATCATACCTAAAGCTCCACAACTATGCATTGAGATTTCTATTGTATCAGTTCTATTCTCCTTTTTTGATAGAAGACATGAATAAAGGGGACTTATCTAAATAGATTTTCTTATTTTTTATTTTATGTATGTACTCAAACTCACATATTCAACCTAAATAGATCTTTGAATACAAATCTCTGTTTCCATTTTTAATGGAATAGGAAAGATATAGCTTCAAATGTTCAAAATCTATCCCAAAATATCCAAATCCACATTTAGTTTCACCAAACCGAGTTTTGTACACACATGTACCTAACAATGCATTTTCTTATCTTACAAATAAGTTCCAAGTATGTCCCTAAATTTTTTTATTTTTTTATTTTTGTATTTTTGTATTTTTGTATTCTTAAATTAATAAATTCACATATTTATAAAAATATAAATAAATAAATTTTACTAGAGAATGTGAGTTTCTTTAATATTATATCAAAACATATATTTGAAGTGTAGTACTTGCTTTACTTATAAACTACGTCTTCATAAAATGTTTTTTCTAACGCTAGGGACATGTGACAAGTTGAAATATTATATGTATTCCACATTGCAAATATCATGGCATATTAACACTCCTTATGTGTAAATGTTTCTTTAAAAAGAGAAACACATACATTGATGCAGTACCATAAACACATATCAACAATTGTCACAAATGGAACACCAAATTAAACATCTCGCAAATTCACTGATAAGTATTCTCACACAAAACAAACATACTTGAGAGAACTTAGAACATCCCACTTAAATTCTTCAATCTCAAGTGTCATGTAGCGTAAATATTCAATATTATTGGAAAGAGATCCGCAGTCTCCGTAACTCAGATCAGCAGACTTTCAAAAGCACCCGCATGTTCACAGATATGAAGACAAACAGTAGGAGAAGCGAAGGGGAGGAAGAGAAAGTAGGAGAAAGTAGGAGAAAGCAAGAGAAATTTGAGGAAGGAAGGAATGTATAAGAAACTCTTCTGTGAATCAAACAAAAACCTCGTTTTCACAACGACATTGTTCCTTGTTTGCGTTGATCTATTCTTTTTTCATCTTCCGCTAGCTTTTGCTCCGTTTTATTGGACCCGTGTACTTACTCTGCAGAAAGCTTATCACACTGAAATCCCAATAAGCACGTTGACCTCATTTTCAATGTTATGTGATGATGACAACAGTTCCAGAGAAGTTATGTTCATTAGCATCTAAATCTGCTTTCAGTCTAATGGGATAAGCTTGGACGAGGGGTGCCTTCTAACGACCATGGTCCAGTCCCACATTTTGGCAAGGTGCTTGGACATGGCGGACATGGCTTTCATATCCACTTGTGTTGAGAATTTGGTGAAGTGGCATTCATATTTGCTTGGCTTAACTTTTTTCAATTAATTCTTTCATGTAATGAATTACTTGAAGGGAAAAGTTTCTTTGGAAACATCCTTTATTGGACCGCAAATACATTGATACATTGATACAATCACTCACAAAATAATTTTTACACAACACATTGGACTCTTCACTCTCAAGAACTCTTGGCATACAAAGGTTCAACCTTATTTGAAGGAGAACTAAGGTCATAAATGTATTTATAGGCGCTGGCCGTCTATTCGGCAGATGTCCTTAACCACCCAATAGGTGGAATTGGAGGAAGTTTCTAAAATAAATCCTTTATTGAATCACAAATATATGATAAGAAGTCCCACAAGCATGGATGCCTAATTACACATCTAAGCAATTCACTCGTAGAATCATTAGCACATAACACAAGATAATTAAAATTACAGTACTTTGAACTCGACTGACTAATTTTTCACTAAAAAACATTCAACCTTATTTGATGGAGACCCAAAGTTGCTGTAACTGGATTCATAGACGGTGACAGTCAGCAGACTTTCCTAACCTTATGTTGGAAGGTAACGGCGGCTTGGTGATGGACAGCTTGTTGAACGATAAAGGCAGTTTGTAAAGGAAATGTAGGAAGAGAACACACGAACGACTGAACCAAATGGTTCTAGGATACTTAGTAAAAACGGAAGCAAAGTACAGTGAGTTCCAAGTGAACTTCTAGTTTGTAGTCAGCACGTTACATGTCTCTTACTAGTGCTGCTACTTAAAGACAAAAAGATAAACTAGCAACCTAGGTCTATGATTGCTATACCCGCATTGGGACTTACAAAAGTAAGGTCTTTACCATTTTTTCAAAAAGCATACAGCACCATGCTTTTCCTATCTTGTCTTGATGCTCTTTACGTTACCTTCACCTTGTTTTCATTTATGAGGTTGTCGTGTTTCAACAAAAGACTTCTAAAGCTTGTCTAGCAGTCACGTCACATGTTCAACATCCCTCCTTGACGGGATCTGCTCCCATCCCGGTAAGTTCCCTGAGTTTCTCATGTTGAGCTCGAGGAAGCCCTTTTGTGAACATATCAGCTACTTGATCACTGCTTTGACAGAATTCAAACTTTACAACTTTGGCTTCAACTAGCTCTCGAATGTAGTGGACTCTTAAGGACACATGTTTAGTTCTGGAATGATGACTGGGATTTTTGGTCATTGCGATGGCTGATTTGTTGTCACTCAAGATGATTGTCTCTTTCTTCTGTTTGAACCCCAGCTCTTGTAGGACTCTACTAAGCCAAACTGCTTGGCACGCAGCTGTAGAGGAGGCTACGTATTCAGCTTCTACAGTTGATAGTGAAACGGAGTCTTGTTTCTTAGAGGACCATGATATAGCTGCTGTTCCTAGATGGAAAATGAACCCGCTCGTACTCCTGAGTATTTGATATCACCCCCCCAATCGCTGTCACAGAAACGCCCTAAAACAAACTCCTTTGCTTGACCATAGAACAAACCAAGGTTAAGTGTACCACGGACATACCTCAATACTCTTTTAAGCTTGCACATGTGAGCCTTGGATGGATGTTGCATTTGCCTAGACAATATAGACACGGTGTACAAAATATCTGGTCGAGTTGCACTCAAATACAGGAGGCTTCCTATTAAGCTTCTATAGATTGTGCTGTCTGCCTCACCTGAGCCATCATTTGAGCAAATCTTCTCGGTTGGAATGATTGGAGTTGAGACTGGGTTGTAATCTGCCATTCTGTATTTTTCCAGCAAACCTCTTGCAAACTTTTGTTGAGAGAGAAAGATCCCTCCTAGAGTTTGCGACACTTCCAACCCGAGAAAGAACTTCATCTCCCCCATATCGTTCGTTTCAAAAGCTTGCATCATATCTTCCTTGAATTTTTTCACAAGTTCTACATTATTTCCTGTGAATATTAGATCATCTACATAGATAGATACAATAAGTACCGAATTACTTTCCTGAGAGATAAACAGTGTAGGCTCGCTCGAACATCTTGTGAAGCCATTGTTAGAAAAATATCCTGCAATCTTGCTGTACCATGCCCTAGGAGCCTGCCGTAGTCCATATAATGCCTTCTTAAGCTTGAGTACCTTCCCTTTAGCACTGTCTTCTTCATATCCAATTGGTTGCTCTACAAAGATTTCTTCTTCAACTTCTCCGTTTAAGAAGGCAGCTTTGACATCTAGTTGCCACACCTTCCACTTGTGCTGTGCTGCAATGGCTAAGACAATTCTGATGGTTTCTAGCCGTGCAACAGGAGAGAATGTTTCTCCAAAATCGACACCAGCCACTTGGGAGTACCCTTTGGCCACAAGCCTAGCTTTATGCCTTACAATCACCCCTTCAGCATTGGTTTTTGTTTTGAAAACCCATTTTAACCCCACGGGCTTCTTCCCAGTAGGGAGATCAGCAACCTCCCACGTATTGTTTTTCTTGATAGTGCTGATCTCTTCATCCATAGCTGATTGCCATTCTTGGTCTTGCATTGCCTCCTCATAAGTGACTGGCTCCAAAGTGGCTGAGTTGCAACTTTTATATAGATCTTCAAGACTTCTCATTCGGACTGGGGACATGTCAGAACATTCTTTCTGAATACTGGATCTTTGCATGGCTGCTTCAACTGAGAAAGAGTTAGTGTGGCTATCACTTTGTGGTGGAGTGAATGGAGATGGAGAGCTTGTTTCTCCTCCAGACACGTTGCCTTCTTCATGCAACTTACTTTCTGTGAGAGTGATGATATGAATGCTTTTGTTGTCCATATGCTTCTTTTTGGTCTCCCAATTCCACGCAGCACCTTCATCAACTACAAGATCACGGCTAATCACCAACTTGTTAGTGGTTAAATCAAGTACTCGGTATGCTTTAGACATTTGGCTGTACCCGAGTAGAACTCCCTCACTGGCTCTTCGTTCCAGTTTGGAACGTTTGTGTTCCGGAGTATGTATGTAACACACACTACCAAAAATTCTGAGATGCTGGACAGCAGGCTTTCTTCCAGTCCATGCTTCATATGGCGTGACTCCTTTCACAGCTGCAATGGGAGTTCGATTTAGAAGATAAGACAGTTGTGCTTACTGCTTCTCCCCAATATTTTTTTGGAACTTGTTTATCTTCCAACATACATCTGGCCATAGCTAGAACTGTGCGGTTTTTTTCGCTTAGCCACACCGTTTTGTTGTGGTGAATAGCTAGCTGTTCGTTGATGCCTTATTCCCTATTCAGCACATAGTTTTCCAAACTCTGTAGAGAGATATTTGCCACCTTGGTCAGAGCGGAAGCTCTTGATGTGCCTTCCACTTTCTTTCTCTACTGCTGCTTGGAAGTGTTTAAAAGCTTGGAACACTGCTCCTTTCTCCTTGACGAAGTAAACCCAACAATATCGAGAGGCATCATCAATAAAGAGTACAAAAAATCTGTTACCTTTCAAAGTGATAGTTCTCATCGGACCGCACACATTAGTATGCACAAGATCCAACAGCTCCGTGTGATAAGTTTTGATTTGTGTCTGAAACGGCTTTCTGGTGCTTTTCCCGAACTGGCAGCCTGCACAAATACTTTTAACTTGTTTTATTGCTGGCAGTCCTTCCACCATTTGTTGTTTCTAAAGTTGCTCAAGGGCTTCAAAGTTGAGGTGCCTAAACCGATGGTGCCACAGCCAACTTTTGTCTTCCTCCATGCTCAAAGCAGCAGGAACATCATACTCAAACAAAATTGGAAAATTCCTAGAGTTCTTCATATCAATGGCAGCTATCTCTCTGGTCATGGTTGGGTCATCAAAGATCCTGCACGAGCTTCCTTTAAAGAGGAGAACATATCCACTCTGCATCATCTGTCCCACACTTAGCAAATTTGCTCCAAGTGCAGGCACAAAAAGGACATCCTTAATTAGCTTGACACCTTGTGGGGTTATAACCGATATAGCTCCTTTCCCTACTATATCTATAAAGTGGTCATCTCCAAGCCTAACTCTGGATCTATAGGTATGATCTAGTTGGTTGAATATATGATCGAATGGGGACATATGGTTCGTGCAGCCACTATCCACAAACCAAAGCCTATGGTCAGTGGGTGAGGCAGACAAGCTTGCAAAGAACAAGGTTGCTGCTTCATCCGAAGTATCTTCTGCCGACTTTGCTTCTTGTGTTTCTTTGTGCCTACAATTTTTTTCAACATGTCCAAACCGTTTACAATTTTTGTACTGAGGTTTACCTTTATGCCAACAATACTTTTCTAGATGGTTGGACTTTTTACATACCCCACATGGTGGATATCTAGATCTACCCTCTGAAGGTTGTTCAATTGAGGATTTTTCCTCACTGGTTTTTGAACCTGCAAACATCTTGGCTTTAAATGCCATTTCATCATTTGCTCTCTCCTTTCTCCTACATATCCTTTTTTCAAACGCTATCAAGGACCCTACTAGCTCCGACACTAGCATATTGACAAAATCCTTTGTCTCCTCAATTGTGGTGACTATTGCATCAAATTTTTCTGTGAGACTAATGAGAATTTTTTCTACTATACGAGACTCAGGCCATTCTTCACCTAGGTTTTGGATTTGACTCACAACAGTGTTAACTCTAGAGAAATAGGCATTTATAGTTTCTGCATCTTCCATTTTGAGTAGTTCAAAGTCCCCTTTCAAGGATTGAAAACGGATAGCACGTACCTTTGCAGTGCCTACAAACTCATTTCTTAGAGTGATCCAAGCTTCATGTGGAGTGGTTGCATGACTGATACGATGGAGCTCACTGTCTGCAACACCCATCTGAAGCACCACAAGAACTTTAAACTCTCTCTCTTGTTGCTTTCTGATACGCTCACGTTCGGTAGGTGTGAGTTCAGAAGTTGATGTTGATGTGGTTGTGGGAGTTCCACTTTCAACAAGCTCCCACATTCCTTGGCATTTTAGATAAGTTGTCATCCGAAGAAACCATGTTTGATAATTGGTCTCATTGAGAATAGGCAGCAGAATGGTGGAGCTAGGAATGATTGGAGCAGACTGTGGAGGAGATATTGAAGAAGAGGCACCAGAGGATGGAGTAGAGGCCATTTCTGAAATCAATGAAGATTTTCAAACAAAGAGGAACCTTTCAGCTCTTGATACCACTGTTGAACGATAAAGGCAGTTTGTAAAGGAAATGTAGGAAGAGAACACACGAACGACTGAACCAAATGGTTCTAGGATACTTAGTAAAAGCGGAAGCAAATTACAGTGAGTTCCAAGTGAACTTCTGGTTTGTAGTCAACACGTTACATGTCTCTTACTAGTGCTGCTACTTAAAGACAAAAAGATAAACTAGCAACCTAGGTCTATGATTGCTATGCCCGCATTGGGACTTACAAAAGTAAGGTCTTTACCATTTTTTCAAAAAGCATACAGCACCATGCTTTTCCTATCTTGTCTTGATGCTCTTTACATTACCTTCACCTTGTCTTCATTTATGAGGTTGCCGTGTTTTAGCAAAAGACTTCTAAAGCTTGTCTAGCAGTCACATCACATGTTCAACACAGCTGGCCTAGAGAGTAACGAAGCAGGGGAAGAGATTGCACGACAAGGTTGGTGAGATAGCGGGAGACAAGGGTAAGATTTGACGAAGGGAGGAGCAATAAGGCGGATGGATTTTTTCCGAGAAGAAGAGATGATTGACAAGCGGCAACAAGAGGTGGATGGTCGAGGTAAACGAGGAAGAAAAATGGAAGAGAGAGAGAGAGAGAGAGAGAGATGGGTGGCTGGAAAAAGAAGAAGGGAGTCTATTACTAGTTGGCGGACGTCGGCGCCTGCGCCAGTTTCCGACTACTTGTAAGGCTTTGGATATTTGAGCAAATCCTGGAGGATCTATAACTTAAAAAACGGATACCACAATTGAAGAGAAATCAACGCTGACAGGTCCCACGGAAAATGTGAAAAGAGAAATTAAGAAATCAATGGTGCGGGACCCATGATAAAAGGAAAAACGTGAAAAGAGAATTATCTAGAATCGTGGAGACCGACGTGAAGGAGAAATGAAGAAGAATCTACTTTGGGCCCCACGTGAAGAAAGTCATGAAGAAATAACTCTCTAGAGAATGACGTGAAAGAAAAAAATGTATCGGAATTATTGACAAGAAAATATCAACCTAGGGAATTATCTAGAAAGCTGAAGAAACCGACTTGAGAAGTCGGCTAGGCGTTCTATATAAAGGGGGGAGAGTTCCACCCCAAGATGTGCTAACAAAAGCACAGATAAAGGCACTAAGGAAAGTGCCCAAAGATGGGTGCCAAGAGGAGGCACCAGCACCAGGAGGGGTGCCGAGAAGCACCAGGAGGGGTGCTAAGAGGCACCAGATGGGTGTCGAGTGGAGGCACTAGGAGGGCGCCAAGAGAGCGCCAGGAGGGCGCCCAGAGAGCGCTAGGAGGGTGCCCAGAGAGCGCCAGGAGGGCGCCCAGAGAGCGCCAGGAGGGCGCCCAGAGAGCGCCAGGAGGGCGCCCAGAGAGCGCCAGGAGGGCACCAAGAGAAGGCGCTAAGAAGAGTGTCAATAAGAGGTGCCATAGGCACCAAGCGAAGGAGCCTAAAGAAGACACCAGGAGAGCGCCAAGAGAAGTGTCTAGAGAGGTGCCTAGAGAAGAGGACGTCCAAAGGAGTGTGGTCGTGGGGGCTGCTAGGAGAGAGTAGTCTAACCAATAGTTTTGTGATACACAACACTCCACATGATTCGGTGAAGGAATGTGCGTCCAATAAAAGAGTAAGATAAGTGTTCTTGTCATTTATCTTGTAAAGAATTTGTAGTTGTATAAATAAGAAGTATTATACTTTTGTCCTCCATTTGTGTGTAATTCTCGGGCCCACTTGAGCTTCAACAACAATGAGCTCAATGATTAAACCAATCATCAGTACTAATCCAAAACCTTTCTTTGCGTGGATGGCAGTTTTAGGATCTGGATCTAGGACAACCGATGATATGTACCAATACCCCGCAAGTATACCAATTGGAATGGAGCATAAAAGGCTAAGAGGTGATCTGGGGAGGAGTAGAATTGCTATCCTGAATGAGAGAAAAAAGGATAAAGTACAAAGGATTTCAAATATTTTAAAAAAGTGACTTCCCATTATTGCTGTGCCGGCACGATGTGACTTCCCATCATCTTGCCAAGCTCCTCTTGGCGGGGAGAGTATCATTTGGAAGGTGATTGTTAGAAGTAGCGCAACAACCACCAACAAAGCGTTGTGAACTTCTTCGGGGACTTTAAGATGCAGACTACCTAAAGCGTGGTCACGGCATAGCAGAAGATTAATCCCTCGGTTGTCCACCTGTGTTCCCGATTGGAAGATGTCAAAAGACTGTCTAATCATTAGTTTAAATCAACTCCACAATTCAATAACCACTTCCCAATTATAATCTCAAGACCCATAAAATAGTGTAAAACACCCCACACCACCCCGCCTCCAAATAAAAACAACTTTTAGCATCAACGTACTTTTAGGAACACAAAAATTAAAAGTTGGGAAAAAGTGTTTGTTATTAATCAAAAAAAAAATACGTGCTGATCTTTTATTGTTTGTGGATTTTAAACACTTGATTTATTTGTTTTTTTATTCTCAAATTGTAATTATAAAATGTTTCAAAAGATTGTTGGAAAGGTAAAGGGGATGAATTTCTAACAAAACATATTATGTTAAGAATTGAATACAAATGAAGAAAAATGGAAGCATACACAAGAAAATTTGAGTGTCAATCAAGTAGCTTGTGTATTTAATTTTCTTTACTTTTATAGTTAACTTTAGATTATTCAAAAGGTTGTTCACTCATGCTACTTGTGTTCATTATTTTTATGCATACAAAAATAATTTGAAGAGATTATTTGTACTTAAATTTATTATGGTATAAGATAAGTTTATTTTTGTAAATGCTAAAAGTCAACTTTTTAAAGTGGTAAATCCCTATGACCATTTACGACCGTGAAGTCAAATATCTATTATACCAATTCTATTTTTCTTCTTTGGTAGAAAGCATAAGTAAAGAGAACTTACCTGAGATAAATTCTTGCTTTTTCAATATTTGAGAAAGTATCACCTTTTGCGTCCTTCCAATTTTGTAATTTCTGTCTCCACAAAAAGGCATCTTTATACGTAACCCACCTAAGCCCTCTCTTCAGCAATTGAAAAGCTCTAAGCTGATCGTGTTTCAAGGCAACATGTAAAATAGTTTGACCCTGAGCTATCACATCTAGAATAGCCGTTGGACAAGCAATTAAAACTTCAATCAAAACTTCAAGATCTCCTATTTGGGCTGCATAATGAAAAGGAGTTAGACCCCCTTTTCCTTTAACACGTGCAAGATTTGCTTGCAAAGCAGGGGTCGGTGTGGATTGCGTTTGTTGCAAAGTAGGGTTTGGGTCGGGTTGTTGGCTATTTTGATTCGGATTGTGTTTGTTGCGAAGTTTGGTTTGGTTCGGTTTAATGTGCCAGTTGCAAAGCTTGGTTTGGTTTGATTTGGATTTCTTGCAAGGGAGCGTTTCGAGTTAGGTTGTCCTGATGACAAAGCAAGGCCCACTCTAGGTTTTTCTTGCAAAGCAAGGTGTAGAGGTGTGAAACCATCTTCATTTAGCTTCCGAGACAACGACGGCTTCAATGCCATGCTCTCGAGGGCAAACGAGACATGTCCTTTTGCTGCAGCCTTGTGCAAAAGTGTCTCCGAAAATGGAGTATTGTCGATCTCGTCCAAAACGCGCCGATCTTCCTTTATCAGCCTATACAACTCTTCAACGTCTCCTTCTGAAGTAGCCTTGAAACACCGTTGATTGATGTTCGGTGAAATTCTACATACAAGTGTACATGTTGAACAAGTAATATAATGATGAGAATGAGTATCGTCCTAAAGGGACCGGTGTTTACTAAACTAATTAAGTACTAACGGTGAACAGTTCCTAAAGTTTATCTAGCCAATCAAGATGATAAAACATGGATTAACTAACTTAGTTTAACCTAGACTTGATAAACGAAATATGTTAAAGCGTCCGATTTCACCTAATTATTAGATACAAATGTGGATCATCTATGCTAGCAAGATTAATTCTACTTATGTGATGGCGGAATCTCCTAATTTATTCACTATTCTATGTTTAGGTATAGCGAACCTACTTAGCTTATTAATTCACTGTGAGTCTGCATATGAATTAAATAAACTAAGTGGATTAAGATATGTGAATATTCCAGTTTGCACCTAAAGCCACACAAATCATATGGTATATGTCTATCCATATTAATCTATGGTTACATATTACATGAAGCAACTACATGTCATCTCCTGTCGGTCTCAAACATGTAAATCATATCATTTAAGTGGTAGCTAATCACCTAAAAGCATTAAACTCCGAAATATGCAACTTCACATTCATAAAATATCTCACAAAGCCTAAATAATCACGTTCATACGTTATAATTAAGTTTCATCGTAGCTCTAACAAACTAAACTAAAACAACATATTTACATAAACTAGAATGGTGCAGAAAATTAAACAACACATTTTGTAAATTAAAAACATTAAGTTGTCACCAAAAATGTCTTCAAATCACAAAATAAGTTGCAAAAATCTGCACATCAGGGGAGAAGGAGTTTTTGTCTGAAAAATGGGGTAAAAAAGAGCATCCACGCACTGCCACGCGCCTCCACCACTCGCTGGCTAGTCGCCGGTCACACGCAACCGTGAGCCGCTACGCGCCGCCTCCATTCTTCATGGAAACTGCCGGAAAATGTAGATCGAGGTCCCTAGAGTGCCGATCTGTAGAGAAATTGCACTGAATCACCACCGAATGGCGTAGATCTGATGAAAAAGGCTCGGACGGTGTTCGCCGTTCTTCGCTGGAAAACCGAAAACTGCCACAGAATGACCAGAAAACACACCAGAGTTGCAGATCCGTTCTCCTTTCGCCAAAATCAACCCAGAAACGGCCGGAAAATGGACTTTATCGTCGAAAATCGGTGCCTTTGTAGGAAAACTCTTCTCCTTCGCCGGAAACGAATGTGACGGTCGGCTTTTGCTCGACCGTCGCCGTTCTCAAGGTTCCGCGTTGTCGCGCGTACACCTACTTTTCTGGCGAGGAAAAGCCGCTCGCCTCTGCTTCTCTCTCTCCTCTTTCGGTTTCTCTACTCGACAATTCTCCCTCTTGGTTAATCTGCCCCTGTCTCTACTACGGTCTTGCACGATATTCTCTTTTCCTCATGTCGGTTCCACGTGCATACCTTTGCTTGTTTTCTTTTCTATTCTTTTTTCATGATTTTCTACTTCTTTTTCTTCTTTTTCTTTTATTTTGGAATTGCTGCATAAAATAACAAAATGTACATAAATACCAATAAATATAACTATAATTTAACAAATATTAAATTATAATTACCTAAAATTATAACAATAACTCTATATAAAATAAAGTTTTCAACTGATATCTTGCAGATCACCCTGATCGGCCATAAGATGGTTAAGACAAAATGGCTCTAAAGCTATAGAAAATGGGGAACTATGAAGTACTAGAGCAAATGTGAGAGCTGGCATCCTTCTTTTTAAAGGAGTCGCTCAAGCTGTGAAGTACTAGTGGGTTCCGTTTGTTTTCTTACTGTTTCTTCTTGCTTTGTCGGTTACGTCTTGCTTGCCCAACCATAAACGTACTTGCCTAATTGTTAAAGTAAACTGCAAAAATCTCTAAAAAGCCCGACCCAAAGATACCATATCCTAAGCAAATAGATTTCTTTTTTTTTTTTAATAAAAAAAAAACAATTCAGATTTAGCACACCTGACTTTGTTTCTTCTTATACTTTAGATGGTTCGGCAAAAAGACGCCTAGCTACTCGTAGTTGCTTTCTCTAAAGAAGATAAAAAAAAAAAAAAATGCCAGCATTTATAAATTTTAATATTGATCTTCAAAGTCTACACTCAAGATTGAATAGTGTAAAATGGATACTTTTTTGTACATCAAGCACATCTTGAGGACTTAAAGTTAAACAAAAATTAATTGGTTAAAAATTGACTTAAAGCTCTTTCTTGTATAAAATAAGTTTACACTTCACAATCTCTCTAGAAAGTGTATATAACATTCTTTCCAATTAATTGGGTTCAATTAGCTTTAGCTTATGCTTTTTTAGAATAGTAAAGCAACATTTTGTCAGTAGGTCTTGTACAAACAACAGAAGCAATATTATTTGCTTCATTTGGTCTAACTTGCTTTAAACTTCTTTTATTTTCTATAGGAAATTGAAGTAACATATTTTCATTCCATTCTTTAGATAAAATAGAAGTGATATTCTTTGCTTGACTATGTCTTATTTGCTTACCTTTTGTCTTCTTTAGAAATTAAAGCAACATTCCTTCCTTATGTTCCTCATGTAAAACGATATGGTTTCATGATCCTTGACACCCAAATCGTGTATCAAAGAAATGAACCTATGATGTTACTATGAAGAAAAAGGATGGATGTCCAACATTCTTGTCCTCTTTGGCTCACCAGTGCAATTCATCCATTTATATGACAACACATATGATCACATTGACTATGCCAATGTAATGTGTATCTCATAACTTATTGTCTAATAATCAATCTACATGAATAAATGGACACTATACAATCCCTTTAGAAATAAAAAATAACATTCTCTAGTTCATTGGGTTTGATAAGCTTTAACTTAATTTTTCTTTATAATATTAATGCAACATTCTTTCATTTTTCTTTTTGTAGACAAAAGAAGCAACATTTTTTGTTTTATTTGGTCTGATTTGCTTTAACTTTTTCCTTTCTTTAGAAAATTGAAGCAACAAACTTTCATTTCATTTCCTACAAAAAAATAGATGCAACATGCCTAGCTTGATTGTTTCTTATTTTCTTTAGCAGCTGTCTTCTTTAGAAAATAAAGAACACTCCTTCCTTTTATTCCTCATATAACGCAATATAGGCATATGATCCCTTCTCACCTAAATGTCATATCTTACAAATGTCCCAAAGTGCTTTAATAACATAAGATCATTCAAAATTTGGCAAATTAAGCAACATACTAATGCTCTTATGGAATAGAGAAACGTACCTCTCAGAGTTGGTAGGAATGCTTCTAGAGTTACCAAGGATTGATTGGTAATAGGAAATAAGATCAAATCTCAATTCCTTTTCCTTTGTAATAACTGAGCCATCCTCTAGTATCAGTTTATTGATATTGTTTTGAGCTCTCCTTTGCATTAATGATGCAAAGAAAATCTTACTATTGTTATCCCCTTCTTTTAATCATGTATTCCTTGATTTTTGTTTAAGAAGGATTTCTTCATGTTTACTCAAAGCAAGGAGTTGCTTAAGTTGTGATTTCTCCTCAAAACATGCTTATGGACAATAAGGATTATTCTCTAACCTACTCTGAATTTGATTTAAGTTCTCTGTTGCTTCCTTCACCTTTTTTTGTAAGTCTCCAAAATGGGTGGCATTGAGTTTCTTAATAGGAGTCTTTAAGGCTTTCAATTTTTGCACAACCTGAAATATTTTTTATCCACCTATTTCTTATTGCCATATTGAACTTACTATATCCATGAAATTTGAGCAATTAGTCTAAAAATTAAAGAATTTGAATGGAGAGTTTTTTTTGTATATGAAAGTCCCAAAATTTACTAAACATGGAGAGTGATCGATACACTAGGAAGTAAAAATTCAATTGTGACTCTGTCAAAATTATACACCCAATCCACATTGTTAATGACCCTATCAATTTTGCTAGCCTAAAGACTAGTTCCTAAGCCTTTATTTGTCCATGTGAACAAAGGACCATAAAATGAAGGTTCAATCAATGTTATATTCTCAATCATTTCATTCAAATTCTCCATTCCCCATATCCATCTAACATTTAAGCCAATGTGCTAATTGATATTCTGTATTTCATTAAAATCTCCCATGAGCAACCAAGAAATATTATTTACAGTAAGATTAGAGAAACTCGTAATGTCAGCCCGTAACTCTCTACGTTCAACTTCCAAATTACTTTCATAAATGGCAGACAACAAGTAAGGGTGCATACATGGCTTTTCAGTTAGGCAATGGATGACTTGAGATGAGGAACCTTTAATTGTAAGTTATAGTTCTAGGCCTTTCCAAAGAACCCAAATTCTACCAAGACTACTAGAATTGTAATTATGAATATATTTCTAATCTGGAAATCCAAACTTCAAGAGTGCATATGCATTTTCTTCTTTAACTCTATGCTTAATCAAAATAATAATGTGGGGAGAATAGGACAAAATTTTTTTTGCTAGTTCCCTTATTCTAGGGCTTTTATTTAAGCCTTTTACATTCCATGCAAGTGCTTTTATTTTTTGGAAAGTTGATTATCTTCCCCCATTAACCCAAAATCTCCAACAGGACTTACAATGGTAGAGGTGGTGTCCTCCGCTAGCATTGTGAACTTATTTCCAAAGATGACCTTTTGCTCTTTTCCTTTTTTTTTACCAGAAGACTTTGATTTTGTATTACCTAGGGAAGAGTTAGAGATTCCTACTATTTCTTTTGGTTGAATAACTACACATGTTTCAATATCCTCTGTAATAGGAGTTGGCCTAACTTCTTGAGAATCATTTTGAATGGTCTAGGTATCTTTCTCAAGAACTTTTGTATTAGGTCTCACATCTTGAGTTTCATTCTGGGTTTGAACTAGAGGATTCATTCTCTTTTTAGGAACCCAAACTTCCTTTTTTTAAAAAGTTACATTCTTTGTGTCCAAAACAACTACAAACTTTACATTTCATAAGGACCCAACAATAATTAACATGTACCTCATATGGTTCCTCTTTACCCATATCTATTTCAAATTTTTCAAGAAATTCACTATTAATGTCCATCAAAATGCATACTTTTGCATACGATAATGGAAGCTTTTGTTCTGTTGCTTTATCTATGTATAGTGGTTTCCCTAATACAGTGGTCACATAACTCATTCCCGTAACCGCACCCAAATGAGGAACATTATATAACTACACCCAAATGGGAACAATAGAAATTTTTGCTTTCTCCAATCTAATGAAAGGATGCCACTTTTGAAGGAAAAGTGGACGACCTATAATATCCCATACCCCTACTTCCATAGCCTCCTCCATCTTCTTAATATTTGAGAAACAAAACAAAAAGAAACCATCTTGAGTTGCTAAAACTTCAGATAAGTTTTCTTTTCCCCACAATTTTTCCACAAGTCCTTTCACTAGATAATAAGAGATATTTTCAATTAAGAAATAACCCACTAGAAAATTTTCAAAGTGGCTTTTGCCTTCATCAATAACCTCTTGTGGAAGCTTTGCAATAAGTTTATTTTCTTTCATGGAAGGAGGATGATAGTTTAATTTTGCTATCTTCACAAGATTACCCATTGCAATGTGTTCCAATACACCTCAGCTCCACCATTAGAAGCATTAATATTTTGACTATCTGATGCACCTATAGGGATATTCTCTTGAACTTTGTCAAGAAAACTAATCATTTATGCTTGAGACAATCTTTTACTAGTTTCAATTTCACCAATGTTATCCAAAGTATGAGTATCAAAATTTTTACCTAAATCATTAATACTAGATTTGAAGAGTGAAGCTGCAATTTCCACTGCCAAATCAACTTTTGTAGCATTTGTGGCATTTCCCCTGGTGACAAGGACTTTATCACTCCGAGTATGTGTCATCAAATATGTGTTTATAGAATCAATTGTTCTAGAAACTCACCTTCGATTGACATAAAGTAACTCTGGATCGATACGCTCCACCAATTTGACCATAGACAAATTTAAAAAGGAGACTAAATTGATGTCTGCAACCACCTTCTCCTACTTTAAATTGCCTTTAGAATTGTAGTGACCTCCCTTATCTTCCCGTCACCTCTTATGTCATTCCTCCAATATTCAAATCAAATCAAGAATCTTTAGAAGACTAGATCCCACTTTTGAAAGACTTTTTCAAGAGAAGTAGTTGCCACTCATCCTGCTCACCCTTTTGGAGCTTAGTGTCACTCCAATCAAAGGATTGGAATAATTAAAAAAAACCACTCTAGTCACACCTTCCGAGTCACGCTTTTCTTCCCCTCCCCTTCTTTCCAACCGGCATTGTTTGGCTTTTTTTGTTCAAGAGAGAGAAACACCAATTTTCCCTTTATTCCTTGTATGTTTTCTATTATATATGGTTTGAAAGTAATTATAAACATTTTCAAAATAAGACTATTGATATACCAATTTTGTTGGCTGGAATCAGGAAAGTAGTTGGTGAAAGAGCATTTCTATTTGGGAACATTAAACACTCTCCGGTGAATGTTTTATTGTGTCATAATTGGAGAATTGCAAAATCTATTTTCTCTTAGATGAATTGTAATGCTAGGGTATGCCCCTAAGCTTTTGTATTCTCTTATTCTTTGATGAATAAACTCACATATTCATTAAAAAAAAAAAGAGTACAAAAATAGATATAGATCTGTTTCAAATAAGCTCTTATTTTTCTATCCAGTAAGTGTTTTTAGTGTCTTTAATTTATTATATTAATATCGGAAGTTTAATTGATGTCTGAATCAAATGAGTAAGAGACTCGAACCCTTCAGCAAAGTATTTCGAATGGTGATGCTGCTTGTAGAAACGTTATTAATAGTAAAATGTGAATTTATTTCCTTATGTAAGATATTTCATGACATGGTTTACCAAAAAAAAAAAAAAAAATTAGATTAGAATTATAAAAGCCGAAGTTAACTTATTAATTACATGTTAGCATTTGAAACACGAATTCTTTTTGCGCTCAAGGAATTCACGGGGGGCCATTTATCCCCAGTGTTACAATAGATACGTTGTTCATTTTAGTTTTAGTTACTTTCAACTGTCGCCTTTGTTTATCTTCTTCGTATGCTTGTAATGGAATATAAATCCTTGTCTTTGTTTATTTCTCATCTTATGTGATTACGAAACTTCGAAGGAGGTTCATCATTGGTTATGTCCAATTCTATCTCAGTATCTTTTCAGTCCAAAGCAGGACCTTATGTGTTTCCCATTAAATTCGTCACCTATGATCTAAAAATGGAGAAATAAGTTATCTTATTGTCGCAGGGAAGGACAACGATTGAAACTAGCTGTGTTTCAATAGTTGGTCTGCAATTTTATTTGATTATTAGGAGTTGTTTTGGTAGTTTAGTAAGATCTAAGGCATCACTAACACATATATCCATATAGTTGGTGAATGAGTGAACGTTTTATTAGGCTTGGCTCACAAACAGAGATATTGAGGACATGAGCTTGTGGACCATGATCCCATCACGACCTCTTGGTTTTTTGACACTTCACAAAATCAAAGCAAGAACAATATAGTGGACGGGTTTTTTGACACTTCACAAAATCAAAGCAAGAACAATATAGTGGACGAGTTCTTAAGAAAGAACATAGCAAAGTAAACGAAAGCAAAGAAAACGACGCAAATGTTGGCCAAGCCCAGTCATACATCCTAAAAAATGGCAATTCTTGTCAATCTTGTTTCCTTCTTTGATTGTTCACATCACATGATGCCACAATTGGACAGAGTACTACACATGCTTAACCCCATCTCCAATGCTTGAAATGCGAGCCACCAATTTCCCTGAAGGCGGAATGAAACAAGAAATAAGTGAACTGTAATTGGAAAATCAAGGGTACTCCAGAGTTAACTGGTGTGTGCATAATGTATGAAGATTTCATATTCTTTCTAAAAGGCAGGAGTAGAGAATAAGGAGGAAGGAGAAAAAGGAGAGAAGAAAGCTTACCCTTGGAGGTACCCTTGGAGTTGGTGGTTGTGGAACTAGTGCCTGCAAATTTGATAATAAAAGTCAAATTTAGACTCCATTTGCTTAAGTCCCAATAAATGACATAATAGAATCCTAGAGATTCTTTGAAACAGTCTTACTATATATTTAATCAAACAGGATTAATTTTGTATTAAGTGACTTAATTGCAATTAGTGTTCCGTGTTACTGTGCCAATGACCTTTGGACAAAATGTAAACTAGACAAGCAAAATCTCAGCTAATAAATTGAGAAGTATATTTACTTAACATATCAAATATCTTTGAGAAAAACTAAGTTATCATAGATTAGCATATAATTGTGATCCTAATCGAATGCTCATTTCTAATTCATACCCATCTAATGAGAGTTTCTACCGTTGTCCTATACAAATACAAGATTGCCTTACCAGATTCGGATTTGCGGCACCAATAGCAAGCCCTCTCCTGGAGCGTAGCAACAAGTAGCTATCCAAAAAGGAGTTGTGGGGGTGAGCGAAATTTCGGGCACCATAGCAGGCTGCACAGAGGTCATAGGTGTTGTGACCTTCGTCAAAGCATTGGACGCATGTGAAATACAGCCCCAGAAGGCACACTTTGCAGCCGTTGCACCACGCCCCGCGGGTTTTCATGATGTAGTACAACGTGAGGACTTCGCCGAAATCCAAGCTACCGTCACCGTTACGGTCTAACCCTCGGAAAAGGTTGGTATCTATCCAGTGATACCCGCATTGCCTGAAGAAGGCCACGAACTCATTGAAGCTAATCCGCCCATCCCCATCCCCATCCATTGAGCGGAAAAAATTTTCTGCCAGCTGCCGAAGTTCCCTGGAGCCATTCTGATAGTAGGCTGAAGCAGCCATGTGAAACTCTTCCATAGCCAGGTCGGTCTGTTTGTACTCCGCAGTTCGGAAAATGTCAAAAAAACCAGAACGTTGGTAAAGGAATAAGGAGTTTGTTTCAGTTATATAGAAGTGTGTAGTTGTGTAGGGTAGCTCCAGGTGACGCGTGGTGCGGAGTCGTTTTTAGGAGCATCCAGAAGCGTGAAAAGAAAAGTCTTCATTTGGAGATACTGAATACAGACGTGGTTTCGAATCACTCATTCTATTAATTAATTTTTTCACCCTCTTGTTGGTAATCCCCTAAAAGAACGCGGATTATTTGAATGCAATGACCACTAAAAACTAATCCATGTGCACCTTTATTAATAGGATGGAGTGTGGCTACCGAGGTCACATGCAACTTATGCAACTTGTTGCGTTTACTACGAAGTCGTCGTTGGGCATTATGATCGTAACCCTTTAAATAAACAAGCAACTAGCTTGAAAATATCTCCAATTTAAAACCGTTTTAGTTATGACTGCATGTGACGAACCTTTCGAGCTAAGTAAAATAAAGTATTCACCGAGACAAAGGTGGTTCATGGCTGAAATAAAGCTGCCTGTGCGCTGAATAAAGAAATTGCTATGCTCGAACTCTTCACGAGCTATTGTGCCAGTGTCCACTTAAAGAAACCAGAAAGTAGCCAGGTCTTTGAATAAAGTTCCCTCGTTTTGGACCTTGTGACAGCAAGTCTTTAAATAAACCGGCGACAACCTTCGCACGTATGATGGGTTTAATTTAAGACCGGCCTTTGGCTACTTTTGTATGTTGTGAAGGCAACTCTTTTGTAAAAGATAAAGAAAAAAACGTGTAGAAAAGAAGTCATCGTTCATAGTAAAATAATATGGGTATGGTGGACTGAAGACAAAGTAGCTTCTTTAATGTTTTACGAACCCACGTGGGGGCCATGTGCCACCAACGGACCCCACGTCCCGCCGACTCTTTTAAACAGCAACATAGGGTCGCTGTAGCAGTTTGGCAATTAGACTTTTATTGTTGTTATTATTTGTTTGCAGTTCTTTAAATATTTCCCTCAATTTAGTGCTGAAACTTGATTTTAGTCAATAAATAAACCAGCACGCAGCTGGTTTATATTAAGGTGATCCAAGTCGTCATTGGACTATGTGGCAGCAGCCCCTTAAATAAACCAGCGCGCAGCTGGGAATCTAGAAAGTTTTCCTTCTTCGTATACGTTTTTGGAAGTTCTCATTGGATCTTGTGACAGCAACTCTTTAAATAAATCAGCATCTTGCTGGGATGCAAGAAGCGTAGACATTTACGTAGTTTTCATTTTATCGGAGACGTCACTGGATCTTGGGATAGCGACACACTTCTACGTCAACCAGCAAGTAACAGAGACAGAGGGAATAAATAGGGTTAACGCTGTTGAATCCACTTGGGGGCCATGTGCCAAACCGCAACCTGCGCGCCTCTCTGATCCGTTTAAAAACCAAGATCCGTTCGCTTTGGCTGTTTGGCAATCAGACTTTTATTATTGCTACTCTTTTTGTTTAGAAAGGCAGGCTTGTGTTAATAAAATTTAGTGCATGAAAACATAAAGACATATCTCAGCATTACCAGGCTTGTGTTAATGAAAATTAGTGAATGAAAACATAAAGACATTCTAGCATTACTAGAATTACAAAAACTACAAAATGGTAAAGGTCAAAAGCTTTCAAATCTTACACAAAATAACATTTTCCTATAAAGATTTTATGTTTTGAAATAAATAATTCTCTCTCATATAACTTTTCTTATTTTAGTCAATAAGATTGGAATATTGATTGCTTTGTTTTAAAATCTTCTTATAATGCGTTCAACCTATTTAGTAAATGCAAACTAAACAAAATACGTTAAGAAACTTTGTAACCAAATCCATTCATTTAATTTTTGTTATTGTTATTATTTTTCTGCAGTTTTCTAAATATTATCCTTAGTTCTTGTGCTGAAGCTTAGTTTAAATTGAATTAACACCTAATATCATTGAATGGTTAGTTTATCAAGATTGACTTTCTATAGTAGAAGAAATTATGCAATAGCTCCCTTTAATTAACTTATATTTTTATTTTGGTTAGTTTCACATTAAAAACATAAGTCATCTTTGTTTTGAATGTACATAAACTAGGATAATTTGGAAGATTATCATTGCTCATAATGAAATATGATATTATATTAGAGATTAGAATAAAGAATCTCAATGGATGATTAGAGTAATAAAAGGAAAGGATTTGATTGTGAAATTTCTTAAAATACATTTTTGAACTTAAAAAATTAAATGAAACCATCTTTGAATTTTTTTAATTCTGCAATTATAGTTTGAGGGAAGTTAGCTTGGAGTTTGCCAACGAAAATAAAAAGTAAATGAGAAAGGGTGTATGGTTGAAGGGAGTGTAAGGAAAAGTCATATCTTTTATTTATTTTTATTTTTAAAGAAGAGGCTACTGGTTTATTGACACTTTTTGTAAACCAAAGTTTAGTTCTAAACAAAAAAAAACCCACAGATTTAGCTTTTAGATTTAAGACCTAGCTTTAAAAGAAAAAAAGAATACATATTTTCTTATGTTTGAGGAATTTAAAAAAGCTTTTTCAAATTTTTTGAGAGATTAAAGAAGGTTTCTGGTTGTGGCAGCATAAGTAAATTTGCAAAGAAGACCACCGTAGGAAATGCAATGCATACATCATAGTATGTGGCACCGATAACGTCACATACCCCAAATTTAAATAATTTTAATGTCACAACTGTATAAAAGGGGGACGGCTGGTCTCCTCACTCCTCACTCCCGCCATTCTACTACACTTTCTCAACAATTGTAAAGCTCTAAAGTCACTCCTCCAACTCTCTTTTTAACTATCACTCTTCCAAGAATGATCCAAAGTTTAGGGGATGCTGCTCAGCAAGGAAGCATCGATGCCTTGTATTCGTTGATACGAAGTGATGCAGGTGTTTTGGACGAGGTCGATGCTCTTCCGTTTGCCGACACTCCTTTGCATATTGCTTCATCTTTAGGGCATATCACCTTTGCCATAGAGATCATGAGGTTAAAGTCTTCATTTGCTAGGAAGCTTAACAAAGATGGATACACACCCTTACATCTTGCTTTACAATATAAGCAAACTCAAGTAGCACTCCGGTTGATTGACCACGACAAAGACCTTGTTCGTGTTTCAGGAAGGGAGGGCTTGACTCCTTTGCATTATGTTACTCAAAAAGGAGATGTTGATCTCTTGACTAAATTTTTAAAAGCTTGTCCAAGGTCTATTGAGGATGGAACAAGTAAGAGAGAATCCATTTTGCATATTGCCTTGAAAAATAATCAAATCCTAGCTTCAAAGATCTTATTGGGATGGCTTAGACGAGCTTGGTTGAAAAATGCCACTTTTTGGGAGATGAGATTGCTGAACTGGCAAGATGAGAAAGGCAACACCTTGTTGCACATTGCAATATTTGAGAATCAACTAGAGGTAAGTTCTCTTTACTCCTTTTTGTAATAAAGAATGAGAATAAATTGGTACAATAGAGATTTGTCTTATAGTGCAAAAGAGTTATTGTAAGCATTCAATCTCATAAACTTGTTAAAAATTGTCTTTAGATGATTGATTTTATCTTTTAGTCAGCTTAATTCATAACATCTACTTTTAGTTTTTTGCTCTTTTGAAGTTTGTTTTAGCCTTTTTCCCTCTTTTTTTCATTTCTTTTTGGGTGTTTCTAAGGTGGTTGAATATTATAGGCTACTAGACATTGATGGATAACTTATTGCATATTTATCTCTTGCAGATTGTTCGGTTGTTATTGAAATTTAGTCATACTTTTACTATAAAATTGATTTAAATGTAAGAATTCAGGAGGTTATACGGTATTTGACATTTTGAAAGGGGGTACACAAAACAAAGAGAACAAAGAGATCTAGAATATGTTATGTAGTGCCAGACTTTTAAGGACTTTTTTTTGTCCAAGAGTTCCATCTCTTATAGAGTATTTTCAATCTCCTGTTCCAATTGATGAGAAGCTCTACATATTCCTTCTCCGTCATAGAACGAATATTTCAAACGAATCGCGCAATGTGTTGTTGGTAATTGGTGTGCTGCTTGTTACGGTCACCTTTCAAGCAACAATGAGCCCCCCTGGAGGAGTTCTTCAAGTTGCCTCCATTGAGGATGCCTCTTCATTTGTAGTGGTGAGACACTCACCGGGGTCATCTGTTCTGCCAGGAGACACTTTCCTTATAGTGGCGGGTTTGAATGTTATAAGCTATTTTGCTACCATCTTTGCAATATTCGCCCTCCTCCCTGGTGATCTTAAAAGCGGAATCATCAACTTACCTCTTCACCTCCTCTCTCTGTATTTTATTGTGGCTATGTTCATAACAGCTCCCGATGATGTGTTTTTCTATGGTTGGGTACCTCATGGCACTAAATACTACTTTATCTTTTGCATTTTCTCTCCTCTGCTGTTGCTGCTGTTGCGATTCTTTGTGAATTACAGGCGAAGAAAGCTTGTCAACGCCTTTCATCCGGACCTGAAATTGCTTGAACCAACCCTTACATAGGCTAGCGGGATCATGCTAGCCCCAACACAGTAGGATGCCAACCTTAGCTGTTAATTTGTACCCTAAAGCGCCCTTGTTCCTCCATCGTTTGCTCAAGAAGGGCCACCCCATGGTTGTATTTCGTTGAAATGTAATAGCTCTAATAGCTGTAACCTCCTATGAAGTGTCATTTATTTTCTACCTTGTATGTCTTTTCTCGCACAACGATTTGTATTTGGTTGATGTTGTTGAGAGCATCATCTAAATCCATTACATGGACGTTGCAGAAAGTGTTCCTTCTCTGCGTTACATGGACATTAGATGGAATAAGAGATCTCATATATTTCCTCACATACACTTAAGTATTTGCCAATTGTCTTTTATATTTTTCCAATACAGAGTTGGCATCTTCCAAATTGACAGCGAAAGTAATCAGCAAATAGCTGGGTATGTCCAAAGGTTAGCTAGGAACAAAGTGTTGGATTTAAGGCAGACATGTTATGATCTGAGCACCGCATGTGGTTGGGCTTCCGAATTAGTATCCATCGTCTTCGCTCACATTCTTCTAGTTGCCGCTTTTAAATAAACCAGGAAGTATCTAGATATGTGAGATGGATTACTAGAAAAAAATGTTGATATTAGACCGAGCTTCAGATTTTTTTCCTTCTCTATCTTGTTATTTGAGTCTGTGACAGCAACCGTTTAAATAAACCAACAGTAGTTAGGTCAATAAACCAGCAAGTGGCTGTCTCATTTAAATAAATAGGCAGGCAAGTCTTTAGGTATATAAGAGGGTTGTCGGAAGATAGTTAAATGATGGTTTTCCTTTTCTCAAAGTTGTCATCAATTGATTAAATTCTTTAAATAAACTAACAATTGACTAAACTCATTGTTCAATGAATAAACTCACATGTTCATCAGAAAAAAAAAAAAACAAACAATTGACTACTTTTGAAAAAATCATTAGGTTCTTAGGTAGTAAGGTGGGTTGCTGGAAAAAATGTTGTTGAACTTGAAACATCCCTTTATATGGTTTCCAATTTTTTCCAGGTCGTCATTGATGACAGCAGCCTTTAAATAAACCAGCAACCAGGTACGCATGTAAGAAAAGTTGCTGCTGTAAAAAGATGTTGAATTGAAGATGGACACTGGGACTTCGAGTACCTAAAGTGACATAAAATGCAAGCTAAGAAAACTAAAATAAACAACTCATCGGAAAAGATGATGCATGTGTAGAATATTAGAAAGATGACTTGGGTCTATAAGCTGGCCTTTGGTGTGTGAGATACAAAATAGTCCCTGAAACCACTCGCGCAGAAGTGACACAGTATGGAGTTTTCTTGAGTCGGCGGATTGGCAGCCTCTGCACCTATTTATGATACTTGTTTTAGTAGCCATGGCATGTGAGTACTGGGGGTTGTCGCGTGGACTGTAGAAGCCCCAAGCCTTTAAGAAAAATTTTCAGTTGGTGGCTTCCTAAACGGTAGACAATCCCAAACGAATGCATCTGTAATGCCACTCAAAAATTTTTGGAATTATTTGACTTTAACTACCAGCTTCACTGCTAGAAAATGTCGTATGGAGATGTCTTTTATTTTGATAGAATTACTCATATTTTTTAAAGATTATGAGCCTGTTTACTATGGAGAAAAATTATATTTAGTAAGAGAAGTGAATTTGGTAAAGTGATCAAAGATAACTTGCCATTGCAAATTAAAGCAACATAAGCACATGCCACATGGCTGTTACCCACTTACAAGCTTACTAATATGGACCTTGACAAATTTCTCAAACAAATCAGCATAATTAAATCAAGGAACACAAAACCACTAAAGTTAAACGTCCCCCGACGGTTCCTTACCAATTTGTACAAGGCTTCAATGTCTCCTGCCCAACCAGCACACATAAACTCTTCAATGATATTTTGCTGAACACTCTGTGTTTGCGGAACACTTTTTGAAGTAATTTACATTTCACTACACGTCATCAAAATTATTTGAATACGCTGAAGTAACCATGACAATTAAACCACTTGTTCAGACTAGAATACTCACAGCGCCTTCCAGACAATGCTGAAACTTTTGTGGATGTTCCACCCCCCTTTCCTTTTTCTATGTTATTGTTACTTCTTCTTGCTCGACCATAAACATTTGAATATCAAGCTTCAGCATTCACGGGATGCCATGGCGTCAAATGCCTGGTGTCCACTTGTTTGTGTCGCTTCATTATTAGGCAATAGGCTATACTACGCATTGCCTTCTCACAATGTTAACACAACTGATGTGATCGTAATTGTCAAATAAAGGGTACTACTTTGAGGCTAAAGAGGACAAAAACCTGGGACATCCATCATTTTTCCTCGTAATATCATGTCTCCATTTCACATTATTTGATTGGGAGGGAGCATTTGTCCAAATTTTTTCACATGCGGTGTTCAAGACACCTCTTAACTTTAGCATTCTTTCCAACGACTCATCTTTTTCTGGGGCAGCCATTAAAATTCTGCACGTTTCATTTACCCTTTTTCGCTTGCCGCATGTGACGTCTTGGAATGTTATGGTTCATTTGAAATGTATTTTTTGACTTTTATTTTTTTCAAAAATTTAAAAATAAGAATGAAAGTTAAAATAAAAAAATTACATTCCAAAATGTTGACTTTTATAGTTTTCAAAAACATGCTTGATAATTTATCTTAGAATTTGTTTTAAAAGTAACAGAGAAAAAGTAATATGTTGGACAAACACGCCACACTCGTTGTAGACCCAAATTTTATGCAACTCTATTTCATATCTGGTTTCGTAGACTTTCCGAAAACTGCTTGTATGCTGGCAAAATATGTCGAACATTATCAGTTAAACAATTGAGGACTTGTGTTCTAAGTGACATTATTTAAAGAAATCATTAAAAAAAACAGTAAACAAACCCTACAATTTTTATAAATCATTAATATTCAAAAAAAAATATGTTCTTTTTCTTCTCTTTTTCATTTTTTAATTTTTGCTTCTAAATTTTTGTTGCTTATGCCATTTTTTACATTATTTTTGAATCCACTCTATTTGTATTATGCTAACATAGATATCACATGCACTAAAATAGTTGTATTCAACAAAGTTGATAAGTATTTAGTTCAACTACAAGTAAGCATTGCTTGGCATTTCTTGGTCTTAGATTCAATACTAAGTGCCTATGTAGGTGTTTTTATTTAAAAATAAAAATAATAACCATAATTAGTTAGATATTAATTAGTCATACACCATATTATATATCAAAGTAAGAATTACTATAGTGAAATGAAATAATATTATAATTAAATAAATACTACAATAAGGCTATGAGCATACGGTAAGAAAAAAAAAAAAAAGCGGGGAGACATTTATTGAATAAAACAAAAATTTTTGGATAGACATGAATACCGTTTGAACAAAAAAAAAGACATAATTGGCATAAATTTTATTAATAACTATTAGACTAGATATAATAATCATATTTTGGATAAATACAAAGAATATGATGTAAACTTGACTCTTTAAGAGTAATTCAAAACATACATGTGAAGTTGCCGCTCAAGCTAAAAAAAGTCAAACATAAAATACAATAGGTGGTGCATACATTTAGTTTATGGTGGCATATAATTACCTACTTCTAACTGGTATTTCTTGAAAACAATTAAGCATGATCATGGTAAGGATCTAAACTGAAAAAAAAAATTCTAACATTCGCTACTGCCCCTCCCGGTAAACATGTTGCACGGTTGTTTCGGAAGGAATCATTGATACACATTGTTGAAGAATATGGTCTAGTTTCCAAGGATCCTCTATTTTGAACCAAATAAATCCAACTAGACTCGATGACATGGGTACCTAGTTCGGTTCACGACATATTTTGAAACCGTCCAACATAATTGGCGTAACTATTTACATGTGACTTTTTTGGTTCACATGGCAAAGTCGTCCTGCATCCCCAGCTTTTACACCAGTGTCAAGTCAATGTCACGGAAGAGTCCACGGCATATGATAAAAGCACGGCGAATTGCCAGTGGTATTGTTGTTGTATTATGGAATTAAGAGAGTGTCGAATGGCCGAAACGAATCAAAGCTCACCATCCATTGACAATCGCCAGTTGTATTGTTGTCGTATTTCGTCAGTTTCGTACACGTAACTTTTTTGGTTCACATGGCAAAGCCGGTGCATCCGAAACTCTTGCACTAGAGCCAATGTCACAGAAGAATCCATAGCCCAGCATCTGCTAAAAACGTGGTTTTAGGTCTTCGTCTTTGTACTCTGGCTTCTTCGTTCACTTGTTGTAGGGAGAGTAGCAAGGGACTCCTTGAGAGGCAATGAAAATACCTCCGACAAGATTATCAGGTAGAACGTGCTGTGGGTTCTCCTTGATAATTTAAACAAATTATGGTAATTTTTTTTACTATTTTCATTTTCAAATTAATGATTTTTGAGCTCAAGTATTCATTACAATCACATGACACTGCTCAACAGCGATGGGTTCGGTTCCAATCAATTATGCCAAATACATGGCTTTTACTTCCATAAGCTTGGACAATAGATAGACAGTTTTTTTACACCTCGGTTGTTAGAAATAGGTTATTTTAGAAAAAACAGACCTTTATTTTTTATTTATATTTGCACTCTATTTTGAAGATGAGAATGGCAATCTTTTTACCATTTTGTTAAAAAGAATCTTTCACTTCTTAATTCTTGGCCTTGTATACCATAACAATGTTGATGTTTATTATGATTTGGAAGAACTCATTCTTAACGTATAATTGTTATTTGAGTCAATTTAAACTACTTATCTATGTGTTATTTACAATAGAATTCCTACTAATTGAAAGTTTATCCAGTTGCTTCAACCCCAGACCTAATAATTGTTAAATCTGAAGCCAACTCAAACTTTACTCTTTGAGTGGGACTTAAACCAGGAATAAAGTGATAAATCTGCCCCCAGAAAATGCAAACAACGCACCTTCCCCGTCAGCCCCAAGCGCCATCAAGAGACAAAACATCGTCTTTTTTGAGAGGCCCGAAACACTAAAGCAGAAAGCCAAGACATCGTTACCCGCTATTTTGGTGTTGGGTCATTGTTTTCTTTCTTCATCGATTTCGGACTCGTGAGCCCTTCACATTGCTTTGGTTCATGAGCAGTAAAGCTATTTCTTTCTTGTTGGACAGAAAGAACGCATTCGAACGCAATTTATTAACCCCCTCCAGGAAGCGTAACATTTGGACAGTAGGATTTTTCTCATGGCCCGGAGCCCAATGCCTTTGTGGTCGCTCTTGATCCCAAACCCTATTGTCCTTGGGAGATCTAATGCAAGAACCAGTAACACATTTGTTACATGAAGCACCGGAAATGTTATCACATATTTGTAAGACATGCAGAATGTTGAAATTTTCAAAGCGTTCATCTCCAAGGAATTAAGTGCCATGGATGCGTACAACTTGGAACTAAATTCTAAAATTTTGGATTCTTGAACATGGAACATGTTAGTACTAAGCTTGGCCCGTTATTAATTAAAAAAAGAGGCCTATTCAAATAACCTAGGGTAATAAGTTAAGAGGCATATATGAGACATTTTCAACCTTCAAAAAGGGGCACACTATCACAAAAATACCTTATTTATCCTTAGTAATTTTCTTTAGCTCTAGCCTTAGTTTTCTTATAGCTTATGATAGAAACAATTTATTAGTAGCGTCATAATTTCATATTGTTTGCTAATTTGATTAATATCAATCGGTTGTACTTGGGTTTGAATTGTTGGGTCCTTGATTACTATTACCATTGGAATTACTTTGAGCTTAATAAATAAGGCATTCTTCAATTGGAATTCTTGCATTCCGTGTTTGTGTGTTTATGTAGGGCTTGGATCCTAAAAAAATAATTTTACTAGTAGAGGAAGTGAAATACAAATAATTGGTGAAATCATCTAAACATAGATGCACGATTACATGCAAATAACTTAGTTGATGAAACTTAAACTACCAATTACTACTTAGGATAAAATCTCCTATAATATGTAGAATAGGTTTTGTCATTTATGCAAGAGATTCATAAATGGATAAGATATTCATCATGAACAATTAGGAAAACAGCATGTAGTGACGTGGAAAATGTGAGGTTTGTTAGTTTTCAGTAAATAAAAGAATGAAAATAGTCAACTCATGTTTTCTACAGTTCCACACATCAAACAATACCAATATGAACGATGTATGTATAAAAAAAATCTTTTAAGTATGTTTCTTAGAGAGTTGCCTTCTAAGAAAGATAATTTTGTGAGAGTTTTATGTATTCCTCAACAAGCAAATAACATATGAAGTGTTGTCCTATTTATAGGATAGCCAACAGTTAATTACATAAATAAATAAATAAAAAAGAAGGAGGAGAAACATAAAAGGAAATGGAACAATCTAGACGTACAAAATCTAAACCAAAAATAAAAAAATAAAAGAACAAAAAGGAAGAAGATGAGACACGAATAACTTATTCCAAAAGAAGAAAAAAGAACTTATTCACATGCTTAGGTTTCTAAATGTACAAAACTAAAAAGAAAGAAGGAATAGATGAAATAGGGAACATTATGAAGATTAAGCAAACATAATCTAACCATTCGTTATAAAAAATGAGTTTAGTTGGCTTAAAAAAATGAAAAGACTAGCTTAGCAAGCTCAAACCAAAACAAAGTGTGCTTAGTGGGGATTGAACAATCTATTGTGATTTTCCATCCAATGTTGGGTACATTTGTTTTTTCTTTGATAAAGCATTCTTTGGGGGCTGAGAGAAGATGAAGTACTATAGTTCCTATATAACATACTCCATATTACAATGAGGTTTAATGACAGCCGTGGTTGTCGACAGGGAACATCAAAGTACTAGACTTAATGTAATTCCCATCAAAGTACTAGGTTTAATGCAATTCCGCCTTCAATTGCGGAATTTGAGACATTTGAGAAGTGGAAAAAAAGACCGAGATTGGCTCAGTTTGCTACCTCTTTGTCTAATGGTAGATTCAGGAAAACCTAAAACTCGTGCTGAAACCTAAAAACATTGAAACCCAAAACTCGTTCAATATGGATCATAGTCTACAAACGAAATTTTAAGGAAAATTTGATTTTGAGGTAGATCAAAATTGCATTCTTGAGGTGTTCTCCAAAATACCCTCATATACCCACAATACACAGAGCAAGTCTGTTTCCAACTTGTTTGACTTTGGTTTTGAATAGGCCTTCAAGACAAATTGAAGTGAAGATTGCTTTACATTGTAGTTTGTGGAATGGCCTAATGGCAGTTCTTCTACCCTAAATGAGTTTATACGCTCTACGTAGCCAACAAGCAAGCAGACGAAATTTTGACGCTCAACTTGGTGCCAAATGTATATATGGGTAAGAAAAAGATAATTATTTCAGAAGGAATATTTAGTCGATTCGCTTGATTGGTGGGTTTCTAGTATATTTGAACGATTCTTGCCATTCACAATGTTGGATCATTTCCTCTAGAGTATTGCAAATAAAAATTGTGAAAGTAATTCAACTCCCCTCTTCGGACCAATCTATTATCATCACATATACAATATATTTTATCTTTGTCTAACAAAACGCTAGGTAGGCTAAATCCATGATAATCCAGCACATCTGCACCACATAATAAAATTGCTAACACTAACAATCCACTAAACTTTGAGACATTTCAGAATCCCTGGGTTGATGTTCATTTTTCCATTTTACCTCATGATGACGACACTTAAAAAGAAGTTGTGTTCGTTTCTATCTCAAGCCCTTTTAGTCCAAATGGGTTGCCCATGGTGAGCCAGAAGTGGACTAGTAGAGCGGTGATAGGGCCATAGTCCTGTACCACGTATTGATAAGGTGCTTGGACATGACAGATACGGCAAACATATCAGATGAGGTTGAGAATTTTGGAGATGTGCCTCTTGTCATCAAACTCATCGTCTTCTTCGAGCTGTCACCTTTATGTCTACTTGGCCTTAACGTTTCTCTATTATTTCCTATTACCATGAAAAGTTTATAAAATAAAATACTTTATTAGAACACAAATACATCAATACAATATCTTAAGCACATACATCACAAAAAGTCTGACGAACAAAACATCTAATTAGACATCTCACTGATTCACTCTCACAATTATTCTCACACCACACCTATGTGAGAATAACAAGACAATAATTTGAAAACCTCAATCATGAAATTTTCACTCTCAAGCACTATGTGGTATAAACGTTCCACCTTATTTTTGAAGCAGTCCCAAAGTCACTGTAACCGTACTTATAGCCGGTGACAGTGGTTCAGCAGAGTTTCCTAAGAACTCTTGTGATGGCAGACAACGGCCGGTTGCCTATCAAGTGAACGAGAGGAAGTGATCTGGAAGAGAGGGGGGGTGAGATGTGAGGAAGAAGGGAAAATGAGAGGAACTGAGGAGGAATGAGATGGATGGATTTCTGAAAAGAAGAGACGAACTATAGAATAACAAGGGGTGAGTCAGGGCGAATCGGAGCCGGCTGGTGGTAACAGCCAAAGAATTTGCGAATTCTTTTTTTGGCCCGTTCGAAAACTGGCCAGTGAAAAAGGAAAAAGAAAGGGTAAAGGGACGCTGCCAAAATTACCACCAACACCAGAAAAAGAAATTTTAGGGATAAGGCTTCAGAACTCGGATATGCGAGGAATACCGATAATGTAAAAGACGCAACGAGACCACTAAAGGACACCATCCAAAGCGGGCTATAAGTATCGTAAGGGAGGAGAGAGAGTAAAAGAAAATATAGTGCGACGCCCGATAAAAAATTAAACCCAACCAATGCCCATGACTGCTGTCCCAGCACGGTGTGACGGCATGGCGAAACAACCAGAGGTATTATTTGCCGGACAAGAAGAGTCGCCTTGCCAAGTTCCTCCGGGGGGACTGTATACTGTTTGGAGGGAGAGTGTTATAAGCAGGGTAGCAAACACCAACAAAGAACCCCGAGTTTCTTCTTTGACTTGGTCAGCAAATGTACGTCGAGTGCCTTTTTCCCTTATCATACTTTTGATACGGCTGTAGTCTACCTGTGTTACAGATTGCAAGAGGTCAAAAGTAGTTAAGAGCCTTTAAATCCTTACCATTAATTCTTACCATTAATTCCACAATTCATATTGTTGGGATGCATAATTTATAATTCCCATACTCTAAAATAACCTACACTACAACACCTCTACCTCCCATTAAAAAAAAAAAAAAAAAGAGGGGAAAAATGATAATTGCGAATAGTACATATTAATTCAAGAAAACAACACATACACCTAATATCTTTCCCAAATGATAAAATTTTTAGCATGCGTTCAAGTGCACTGCAACCAAACCAACTTCAACAACAAGACTTCCAGCAGCATGAACAATTTTGTACTACTAATAAGCCAAAAAAAGGTTGTTTCTAATTACAAAAGGAAAAGAATGTAGTTCTCTCCCTTATACTATTATTTTTTGAAGGAGTTGTTAAAACGTTTGATGAAAAGAGTTCCTACGCAGACATAAAAGTCATAGAAACTTTTAGTATCAATATATGTATTAGCAAAAATCGTTTGCCAATTATTTTTTCACTTCTTTTTGTAAACGAAAAGAAAGGACTTTGCCAAGGGAATATTAGCAATGATTGTAAGTGTTACTAAAGAGTTCTAGAAAGAGTAAATATTGGCTAGAATACATTATTTTTCATAAATTGTTCTACATAATTCTTCTTATATTTCGCAACAAATTGTTATTTCTGTTGACTAGATTAACAAATTAGTATCCAAAAATATAGGGACATACTCTAACAATTGAAGAGACAAATCTATATCGAACTATTACCTAAGGTCCTATTTCTTCCGTGTGAGATTGCATTTCTCAACACCTATTGCATACAAAAAGGGTTCAAGTTGAGTTGGATTTGAAGCAAATCTTATCTTTTAACTCTGATACTATGTTAAAAGTCTAAAGGTCAAGATAAAAATTGACTTATAAGTTGGAAGTATAAATTCATATTCAAAGGTCCTATATTTCTCGGGTGTAAGTTTACATTTTTCAACAGTAAGTGAAGAGGACTTACTGGAGAAAAATCTGTATTGTCTTCAACGCTTGAGGCAGTTTCGCCGTTTTCATCCGGCAAATGCAGAAGCTTCTGCCCCTTCAAGTTGACCTCTGAAACCTGCCCTTGTTTTAGCCATTGCTTGAGCAACTGAAAAGCTTCGAGCTTCTTGTGATCGAGGGCAATTTTTAAAGCGTTCTTCATCTGATTCGTCAATTCTAGAATAGACGTTGGACAGACATTTAAAAATAAAAGCAAAAGGTCACTATCTCCCATTAAAGCTGCGTAATGTAAAGGAGTGAAACCTTCTCCTTTAACTTTAACCAGGTTTTTATCAAACTGAATTAAAACGCGTACCACCTTGAATAGTCTTTCTCTTAGAGTACTGTTCGCGCCTTGTATTCCTTGCATTTCAGGATCTTCGTTGCGTTGTCCACTCGAGGCAGCCTTCAACTTGTGCATTTCCTGTAATGCAAGGTGCAAAGAGGTAAAACACTTTTTGTTCAGCTTCTGCACTAACTTTGGCTCTAATATCAAGAGCTCGCTGGCAACCCATACGTTTCCCGCTGATGCCGCAACGTGTAAAGGTGTCTCCTCGAACCGAGTCTTTCTTATCTGCTTCAAAGCTTGGGGATGGCGCTTTAACAATGAGAACAAAGTTTCAGTGTCTCCATCCTGAGCAGCAGTTGAATAGTCACGAACGATCTCTTCCCATTCCTAAGCACTCTGATCTACAAATGGAACAGCATCTGAATCTTCGATTTTTGGCTGACCACACCGTTTGGCCATCTGACGGTTAAGAGAAGATGCCATTAAAACTTTAGAAAAGGGTGAGACTAAGGAATGATGGTGCACCGATGAGAGGGCGGACGTCCACCTTTTATAGTGGTGGGGGATCAGAACCGTAAATTCTACACCCTTCCTTTAACCTCGTATTGCAGACCTTGAGGCCTCAAAAAAAGTCTGCCTGGTGGAGCTCTTTCTGATAAATATGTGGGCCGGAGCTTTCCTGTTCTTTTTTTTTTTTTTTTTTTTTTAAGGCAGCGTATTACATCTTGGAATATTATGGTTCGCTTGAAATCTCTTTTATTTATTTTATTATTTTTTAAATTTAAAAATGTGTATGAAAGTAAAAATAATAAATTGCATTCGAAATACTGACTTTTATGGTTTCCAAAAGCATGCTTGATAATTTATCTTGGAATTTTTTAAGAAAAACTACTATGGTGGACGCCACCTTCGTTGTAACAGTCAGTTTTGCAGACTTTCTTAAACTACTTGTTTGCTGGGAATATATGTAGAACATTATCAGGTAATTGAGTGAGGAGCAACTATATAAAATAAAGGAGCACTTATTTTTTAATTACAAGTTCACTAACTGCATATGGAGGACAATGCTAACTATGAACAAACTATCTCGAATAATTGACTAGTAAAAAGAAGAAGTAAGTTAGATAAGTAGGATTATAAAAAAAAAAGTTTTTATAACAATTCTACTAAACATATCTTTCAAAGTTACAATTTATAATATTTGAAATAAAAAATAGGATAAAATTCAATGGCCAAAGTCTAAAGCATGCAACCATTGTTGTAAAAATAAAAATAAAAAGAATGTGAAAGATAAAATTTTATTAATTAAAGGCATAGACTTATAATTTATAGTAATCATTTGTAAAAGCTTTGAAAATTTTCAATTGTTATTTTTGGGCCTAAGTGATGAATGATTGATCAAACAATTTTGTATTATAAATCTTCTAATATTATATATAAATATGACATTTCCTAAAATAATAATAAAGAAAAAGAAACAAAACGTTGGGTTGTTTTTCAATGCTGTCAATAAGAAAAAAAGCCCCCACATGTGATGCTGCTTAGTTTTCAATGCCCTAAAGCTTCTCTAGGCCGCTTGGATCCAGGAGGCTCTAGGTTCTTTAGAATCAACAGGCATGATCGCCGCACCTGTGTAACAGTCTCAAAATCTAGCTGCCCACTGTCCAATAGATTCTTATTTCAAAAAGAAAAGAAATTGAAGCTTCTCTCCGGTTTTTAACTTGAGACTTGATTTTGGGATCAATTCGAAACCCATTCTACATGCCAAACATCTCCTTTTATTCTTCGGCACTCAAACCTGTTTTGAGTACTAAGAAAGAAAGCTTAGCAGTTTTGTCCATTACAGGTTTCTTTATTTTTCAATTTTTAGTAACAATAAGTAATTCAATAGTTTATTGTTGAATAATCTATAAATTTCAAATGAATTTCAAATGAAATTATGGAGTTCGTTTCCTTTTTAATGAACGAAATTGGAACATTCCAACAAAACATTTTGATAAGTCAATCTTTTCTATGATACCGCTTCTTTATTATGTCTTATTGTCTAAGGCTGGTCATGGCGTGGTTCACGAAGGGAAAGATCTCCACAAAAAAGAAGAAGAAGAAAAAAAGAAAGAAAAAGAATAAGAATAAGAATAAGCAAAAGAAAAGAAAACATTAAAAAAGTAAAAGAAATGGTAAAAAATCTAGAAGTGCAAAATCCAAATCAAGAATAAAAATGAAAGAATGAAAAAGAAGAAGGTGAGACATAAAGAACTTATTCACATGCTTAAGATCCCCGATGCACAAAATTGAAGAGAAAAGAGAAAACAAATGAAATAGGGAACATTTTGAAGATTTAGCAAAAATAGGCTGACATTCATTATAAAAAATTAGTTTAGTTGGCTTAAAAAAAGAAAAGAAAAAGCTATCTTTGTAGGCTCAAACCAAAACAAAGTGTGGCTAGTGGTGTTTGAACAATCCTAAAAATGTGTTAGCAAGAGAAATTTGATATGAAAGAAATTTATAACTTTTTTTTTTTTTGGGTGTGATTTTCCACCGAATATCTTTTTCCTTGATGAAGTGTTCCTCTCTGGCTGTGGAAAGATATACATGCAGTTAAAATGTTCCTTAACAACATACTTAATATTGCAAGGAGGATTAATGAGGGTTGTGGTTGTCAGCACGGAACCATCAAAGTGTTAGACTTACTTCAAATCGCCGTTCACTCGTCGAATTTCAGACGTATTTGAGAAAAAAAAAAAAAAGGGTCGAGATTGGCTCAATTTGCTAACTCTCAACCTAATTGGTAAATTTTGGAAAATTAAAACACGTGCTGAAACCGAAAAACAATGCAAACCCAAAACTTATCCCAATATGAAGCAAAATCTGCAAACAATATTTCCAAGAAACCTTGATTTGGAGATAGATGAAAGGTGTACTCTGGAGTGCTCCTTACAAAAAACTTGAAGAGCCAAATTTTTTTGGAAGACCAAAGATGGATTGTAACCATAATACGATTAAGAATACAACAAGAATCAAGGAAATAAAACAACATAAGTACGTGCCATGTGGGCTGTAAGCCAATTACGGTTTCTTTGTTTTTCAGTTTTTTATTTACAATAAGTAATTTCATAATTTATTGTTGTGCAATCTATAAATTTCAAATGACCTTCAAATGAAGTCATTGAATTTTATTTTTTTTCCTTTTTAATGAACGCAATTTGAAGATTCCAACAAAGTATTTTGATAAGGCATGTTATTTATGATAATGATTCTCAGCATAATAGTGTTCTTATTGTGTCCTATTACCTAATGTTGGTCATGGCATGGTTCACGAAGGGAAAAAGGACAAAAAATGAAAAAAGGAAAAAGAAAAAGAAAAAGAAAAAGGAAGATCTCCACAAAAAAGGGAGAAGATAGAGGAAAAGAAGGAGACAACAAAAGAAAAGGAAATTGCAAAGAATGTAGAAGCACAAAATGTAAATAAAAAATAAAAATGAAAGAATGAAAAGGAAGAAGATGAGACATAAAAAGAACTTATTCACATGCTTTAAAATCCCAAATGTACAAAAGTAAAGAGAAAAGAGGAAATCAATGAAATAAGGAATGTTTTGAAGATTAAGTAAAAATAAGTGGATCATTCCTTACAAAAAATGAGTTTACTTGCCTTAAAAAAAAGGCTAGTTTCTAGGCTCTAACCACTAAGCGTGCTTATTGGGGATTGAAAAATCCCAAAAATGTGTTAGCAAGAGAAATTTATTTGAAAGAAACTCATGTATTTTTCTTTTGTGATTTTCCACCCAATGTAGGGTACGTTTGTTTTTTCTTTTATGAGGTGTTTCTTTTTTGTGGCTGATATGCTTTAGTCATAGCATAAATTGTTTTATTTTCTATACAAACATATTGGTTACAAATCTTTCCTCTTCCTAGATAGACATTGTATGAAATTGAAAGAAAAAAAAAGTAGACTCTTCTTATGGGTAGATACATTTAATGGGATTTGCTTAATAAAGCAATTTGGAAAAAAACCTACTACCCTAAAATTTTTTAAGGATTGGGATTGACAAACATGCACACCTAGAATGGGGTACTAGTTAGCAAACTTTTATGGTCTTTGGTGAACAATCAATCAATTTTTTTATGGGGAAGATGGATGATATAAGACAAAATTGCAAAAGAAGAAATGTTTTAAAAGTAAAAAGAAAAAATGCAAAAAAAATTATGTATTTCTTTTGGTGATATATAATACTTGACTTTTCACCCAAAAAAATGGATAAATATTTTGAAAAAAAAAAGAGCTTTCACATCTAGTCTTTAGTTCAAAATATAGTATTACTAAAAGCTACTTAGAGTTGAAAGAGAGTAAAAAAAATAAAAAATTGAATGGATAAAATTAATATAAAAAAATAATATCCAAGCACAACTTTATTTATTGGATTATTTGAAAAAGGCCAATTAACCACAACAGTCCAAATAACTATATAGTACAACTTAATGGGTCAATAGCAAATGAAACATCTTGAAGAATTGAGTTGGATGACTAAGGCTGTAAAAAATATTTTTATTGTGCCTTATTGTCTTATGTTGGTCATGGCATGGTTCAAGAAAGGAAAAATGAGGAAAAGAAAAAGAAAAAGGGAAGATCCCCGACAAAAAAGAAGAACATAGAAGAAAAGAAGGCAATCAAACCCTGAACGGTGATATCTTGTGGAACACTGATAGACATGATAGTTCATAGGAAATGCCGTTCCTTTTGCCACAATTTATGAGATCAGGCGTGCTCTTTTATCGGGGAGTATCAGATGCAAGGCTTTGGATCTGACTCTAAGAATCTACGGACATTAATTAACCTTGTTTGCCGGCAATGATTCCTCGCAAAAGACGCTCTTTCTACCACACATGTGAATTGTTGCACACGTTATTTAACCTTGTTTGCGGGCAATGGGACCTCGTAAAAAATGAGCTCTTTTTACCTCTTGGAATCTGCACACGTCTTTGTCTCTTCATTCTTCACTTGCTTCTTCGTTGCCTCTACCTTCTTGTTATTACTTTGTTACAGCCTTCTTCACCATAATACGTTTCTTTTACCTTTCACCCCAACCTGCATGAGGCCTAATTTTTGAAATAGGCTTTTAACTTTTAATTATCATAATCAACTTTTAATCCATATAATAAAAATGGTCTTTTAGGGCCAAATTGCCATAAGGACTTTGTGAGCTCAAATTGTGAAATAGGGGCTATTACCATCATTCTATGTTTTTAGCTGCACCTATGGATGTCTTCTTCTTCCCTTTTCTTCTTATTCTTCTTTTTCTTTTCTATTTCCTCACCATTCCTTTTTCAATTCTCAGCTACGGCTTCTTCTCTAGCATCACCTTATTTTTTCCTTCTTCTTTCATCCTCTGCAGTGAGAAAATTGCTCGCCATGGTCTTTGCCATGTCGTCTAGGAGATTCCTCGCACGTAAACTTATGCACAGCGATAGCCTCTTAAGTATTTCACAAGTTTTTGTGGGACAAGAACAACTACAGACGCCGTGAGACTCCCAATCATTTTTCGAGCTAGCGGTATCCTTTCGATTGAAGTAGTTGCGACGGTTGCACCCTGATGCTCCAAATGTTTTCTCATTATTGTCCTCGATGAATTTACCAACCATCTTAGACAATAAGATGGACCTCATCTCAAGCTTAACTGACGAGCCCTTACTGCTGTTCTTGTAATAATGCAGTTCCTCGAGCCTAACCTTCTTCTCCATGGAGCCCTTGTGCACGTTGAGGAGTTGGTATGAAATGAACAAAAATAAACGCGAACGGTGGATATCAATTAAGGAAAAGGAAATGAAAGACTTGATATCCTTACCAGTTGAGAAAATCTTTAACATGTTTTCAAGTGCACAACAATAAAAGTGACTTCGACAACAAGATTTTTAACAGAGAACATTTTGTAGTTCTTATAACCAAATGAAAAAATAAACGTATTTTCCCAAACATATTATTGTTGTTCTACGAATTTTTTAAAAAATTGTGATGAAAAGAGCTCTTACAAACATAGAAAAGTGAAAAAATGTTTACTAAAAAATTTAGCTTTAGTAACAACTACCGGTTGCTAGTTTTCTTTTGTTTCATTTTTCTCTTATAAACAAAAATAGAACACTGCCAAAGAAATATTAACAATGTAATGTTGAATAGATTCCTCATTATGTGCTATGCGAGTTCGATGTACTTAATGTTTATAATAATACACCTCGAATAGATTCATGAGAATAAGATTTTGAAATTCAAATTATTAATTGATTGTTATTCACTTTTTGCAGTTTATATTGTAATTAATCTCCAATTGTTAAGAATCTGTATTGTTGTTAGTCTTCAATTCTCAAGATTTTATATTCTATTTAATTTTTAGTTTCTCAAATTTTGTTGCCTAGGCCTATATATATCAAGAAACAATTCAGATTATTTGCAAATATTAAAATAAATTATCAATTTTCATATCTATATTTCAACGTATCTCTCTTATTGATATTCCATTTATAATATACGATAATATCACAATCTCTTATCCAATACTTTCGTAAAATCAATTAATAGATTTTGCTTGGCAAAGATTTGACTTTATAGCGTAATTTGATAACCTCGTCCTTCAATTACAATTTGCATGTGAATTTTATTTTCTGGTCCTTTTATACGTTTATCACTTCATAAATTTTGGTTTCAGATGAATAACGATTATAATTATTATTGCAAATCAGAAAATATTATTTTCTTTTGATGTTTTCTTTTTCAAAGTCGACATCGGACTTAGTAAATAAACCAGCATCAGGCTGGTTTATGCTACGCAAGCAAGAACCTTGCTTCTGGACAAAATGTAAATTCAAGGAGGACCTTTGGGCTCTGAGCATTGCATCTGACAAAAGAAGCAAGCAGAGAAAAATAGGTAAATACATAGTTCATCAGGATAATTACCAATGAAAAGAGGAGTAGGGCTTCTGATCATGTACTTTAGTTGACAGCCCATATTATTTAGAATCAAAAAATTTTATGTTTAACATTCAGGTTTCCCATATCTCTCATTTACATTAAAAAAAAAGGAAAGAAAAAGGAGAGAAAGAAAAAACCAAGGATATGATGGATGTAACCTTGAGATTGCTAATCCTTATGACGTACACATTGTCTTGCAGCCCTTTGAAACAATTACTTATGTGTAGAAATTAGTAAAATGATATGTAAAGAAAAAAAATAACATAATTTCTCATCTATATTTGTTAGAATGCATGGTTTACGGGGATTCACTAATTTCTATTCCATCCACTAATTTTTTCGATTAACCGTTAGGCCCACTTGTGAGTAATCGCTTCAAAGAATGTGTAATATTTGTGGGTTTAGGTGCTCTAAGTGTTGTCCTATATATGAAAAAAAAAAAAAACCAACTTTGTCATATCTCAACCAGATTTTGAAGTACAGAAACTTGGGAGCTTTTAAAAGGAATAGATTAACCGTTAGGTTTTCTGAGTACTGAGTACTCAAAACTGGTCTTTTATATAGCCAGTAGCCTTTAGCATAGTTAGTACAGAAGTATTACAAACAACATAGGTCAAACATTGGACGGTTGGTCGTCCTTCTTTTTCTCTTCATCTTCTGTGACGTGGCTCTGTGTTTCCAGCCATTATTTCGAACATGATCAGGTGGCGGTGCTTGAACTCGTTTTATGGTTGACGATGAAGCTTCTACTCTTGGTATCGGTTGGTATTTGATGAATGCCGACTTCCTTGCTTGTGTACGACCCGGAAGCTTGGTTGTCCTGCTGAGTTGGTAATTCTGACGTGGCCATGTAATGCACGAGGCGCATGCAAAACGTTTTTCATCTGGGTGGCATTTTGTGACTGCATAACTTCCACTGAGCAGAGCATTCAGTGCTCTTTGTGCATTCTTTTCTAACTTCGTGTTGTGATAATTGATCAACCTTATATCTTACCGTTAATCTTTTTTTTCATGTTTGAACCAAATAAAGAAGATTGTAAGAAAAAGAATTTTTTTATCATAAAATATAAAACTTTTTTAAAAAAATATTATTTTGAGGAAAATTTTGAAATTTTTATTTTTTATTTTTTTATACCTTTCACAATTTTTATAATGTTAGAATATATCTGTTTATTTTTATATATTAATTTTTATTAATTTTTACTGACTTGCGGTGAGTGCTAAAAGACAAAAATGTCACTACCATGTCACTGATGGCATGTTTCTCTCTCCTTCACGTGTCACCATGCAGCCTCTCTACCAGTGGACGCCACATCAGCCCTTCCTCTTTTCTCTTTCCGCATCTCAGTAAAACAGGAAATTTTCTTACAAAAAGTCTCAAACGAGCATTTGAACCAAAAGTTTTAATAAGCCGTCGGTCTACCAGTATTAGACAAATCACGATCATAATTATCGATGGGCCACTACCCCATCACGTTAGAATAGGTTTATAGATCATATTTAAGGTTTAAAGTTATTTTTTTTGTATCACTCCATTCTTAAATTAGTTACAAGTTTAGTATTTTGCATTCTACAAAATATCAATTTTAGTGAAGTGTTATGACTCAGATGCTGTGAATAACACATGAATTTAAGGTGCGCCAGAGGACAAAGGAAAAAAAAAAACAAGACATAAAAAATAAGTTCAATCTAAATCAAGAGAGGTTCATTGAAAGCATGTCTTTTGACAAGAAAGAAATCAAGGCAAGATTTTAATAAATTTTATAAATATCAAAATAGATCGATAATGTTCATTTCATCGAAATTCCGTATGGATGTATATATATACAAAGTTTGTATGCGAGGTTTAGAGCTCATGTTGTCGAGGCACTTGTCCGGACTTTTGAAGCCGTGGACTTGTTCAAGTAAGTTTGAAATAGAAATTTCTTTTCTTTTGGACCTACCTTGAGCACATAGAAACACACAAAAATAATAGCCCCCTGGGTACCTTGCGAATTCACTCCTACGATACTCTCAAACCACAAACATAGAAAAGCTTTTTTCTGTGTAACAAAGGAGACTCAAACCGTTCTAACAAAGCATTTTGATTAGCGATGCTGCTTGTAGAAACTTTCGTTAATATTAAAATATGAATTTATTTCCTTGTATACGATAGTTCATGACACGGCATACAAATAACATATCAGATTAGCATCCAAGGTGTAGTCGAGACATTAGCAGACTCATTAAGAATAACCTATGGTTTGAACTTTGGTCATTTATTATTTTCAAAATAAAGATTTTCTTTTGCTGTCTTTCCAAACGAAATATGCTTTTTGAGTCATTTTTAGTAATTTATGTTCTTGGATGATCAGGGAAGACATGCGTGGGCTAGGGCTTGGCCGGCGATTCCCAGATCGCAACTTATTAGGTAGACGTGTGGCTGGACCTTGATAGCAAAACCTTAAATAAGTCTGCAAATAGTTCGGCATGGCACGATGTGCATACGTTTGTAGAACATTATCGATGAAATGAATGAATAGTAGCAATAAGAAATGTTACAAACCGTTTCCTACCCAAATCATGTATGTTAAAAATGGACACATGATATATTTACCTGACCTTCAGCCTTTGACAATGTTTTTGATTCCATGAACTGTGTTTATGTCATGCGGATGCAACGTACGTCTTGTAGCCTACTGGCCAATGAATTTAGCGGAATAAACCGTACGGGAGCTAAGCCAAATGAGTCCGGTCAAGGGAGACTTTGAAAGAAAAAGATGGTGAAGTGACGGTGGACATATTACTAATATTTTGATTTAATATATTTCTTTATATATTCACATTTTCGTGAAATTAATCATGGTGATATGGAATAAGAAAACATTTTTTGCTTGTCCTAACTTTCAATGAATTATATGTGAATGACATTATCTATTGGTCGTTGCCAAAACACGGTTGCAATAAAATGATATTAAATCTTTTAGCTAATACACTAATTCTAGGACATGGACATGTATTGCGTTCAAAAATCCTTTCTACTTCCAATATAATATCATCAGTTATGTATCTAGGTACGTATAGTTATTCATGGCCGCCAGGAATCCCAATCCTCGAGTGAAGTTCATTTCCATTTTATGTAATGTTGATAATACTTCGAAAGATGTGTTCATTTTCATGTCAATATTCTTCCAGTCCAAACAGGGTTACCTTTGATGAACGAGCGGTGGACGACCAGGTTTCAGTTCAATGATCTAGTCTCATATTATTGAGGGGCTTGGGCATGGCAGACATGATACAAATATCCAGGGGAGGTTGAAAAATTAAGTGACTACTTAGATCAACACCCAAATTTTAAAGTAAATAACTAAGAAAGTTTCTAAAAGAAGTCCGGAGTACAATTAGATAGAAACAATACATAATTAGACATTTCACGAATCCCCTCGCACATGATTCTCTTACAGTACAAAACATGCTTAGAAGATAACCCTATGTCGGACAGACGATTCAAAAGGAGACCCACATACCTGTAACTGCATTAATAGTCGGAGACAGTCACTCAGCAGACATTCCTAACCATTCGTAACAGATAAGGGGTGGTTAGCTATATGGACTGCTGGCCAAAAAGGTGGAGAAGTAGGAGGGAGAGATGGTGAGTGGGAGATAAGGGGAGACATGTTGCTAAGGAAAGGAAGGAGAGAGGAAGGGGGCAATGAGGTGGAAGGATTTCTGCAAAGAAGAGACGAACTGTGAAGACGAGGGGCGGCAATGTGGAAAGAGCCACGTTACCGTCTCTGGGCGGTTTTGGCTTTCATAATAAAACCCAAGTAGACCGAAGGGTAAAGAAAAGGTATCAGGAACACAGTATAAAATGTTTTTGAGGACAAAGCTTTAGGACTTGGATATGTGACGCATACTGATATTATAAAATATGCAACGAAACAACAAAGTGGTATGATGCAAACCACGCTAATCCACGAATTAGGGAGGAGAACGATTAGTATCGAAACTGAATACCATAAGGAGAAAGAATTAACCACCGTGAGTGCAGTGAAAGGGCCACGGCCCATGATTGCTGTTCCAGCACGATGAGATGGCATATATGCACAACTTGATGCGTCATTTGCTGTGCAATTATGATCGTCTTGCCAAGTTCCTCCGGGTGGGGTGAGAGTTATTTGGAAGGATATTGTTACAAGCAAGATAAAAATCACCGCCACAGCACTGCGATATTCTTCTTTAACCCGAGCATACGGTACGAAACCCCCTACAAATCTGTCACGAAATGCTACGAAGGTGCCATCGGGTGGCATCTGGCTTTTCTCCTGCACCAGTGTTGGCGATCACAGGATGTGAAATTCTTAGCATGTAGATCAAATCCACAATTAATAGAAGATATGACTAAAAGAGAACTTGCCTGGTGGGCAATTTTACAAAAAGTTCTGTTGTCTGTATCCTTCCAATTTTCCAGTTTCTTCCGCAAGGAGACATCTTCAACAGAGTCAAGCCATTTCCTCAAACATTTATAAGTATCCCACTGTTTTTTCTTCAGGGCAACATGTAAAGCAGTTTCGCTCTCAACCGTCACATCTAGAATAGACATTGGACAAGTAGTTAGAATCTCTTTCAAAAGCTGAAGATCTCCTATTTGAGCCGCATAATGCAAGGGAGTTAGACCCCCTTTTCCTTTAACACGTGCAAGTTCTTTATCAAACTGAAGAGAACATAACACTAACTTATAAAGTTTTTCTCGCGAAGGATTTGGTTCAGGTTGTGCTTTTTGGTCTGTATCGGGTTGTGTTTGTTGGTGGTTCTGGTCAGACGGTATCTCTTTGTCCGTGTTGGGCTGTGCAAGTTCCAAAGCAGGGCCTGGAACGGGTAGTGTTTGTTGGTTTAGGGGAGGCTGTGGATGTTGGTGCCCGTTGCAAGGACAGTTCGAATGGAGTTGGATTTGTTGCAGATCAAGGTTCGGATCGAGTTGTATTTGTAGGTCCGGGCTAGGGGGTGTTTGTTGCGAAGCAGCGTTCTCGGGGGCTTGTAATTGTGACAAAACAAGGTGTAGAGGGGTGAAGCCATTTCTATCAAGTTTCCGAGATAAAGATGGTTTCAATGTCATGATCTCGAGAGCAAACGCAATCTTTCCTGCAGATGCAGCAGCATGTAAAGGTGTTGTTGCAAAAGGAGTGTTGTCGATCTGCTCCAAAACGCGCGGATAATCCCGTATCAATTCGTACAAAGCATCAATGTCTCCTTCTTGACCAGCAAGCAAGCACCGATCGATGATATCTTAAGGAACGCTCTCTTCGGCCATAAGACAGTTAAAAAGGAAATACCAGGAAAGCTTTAAAAGGGGTGGAGAGAAGTGTGCAGTCCAAAAGATTGGAAGTGCTCTTTTATAGTGGCGATCAGATGCAGGGCTCTAGATCCAGCCCCAGCCCCAAACATCTGCGTACGTCTTGTTAGAAATGAGAACTTGAGACAAAAGGGTCTGCCTGGAGGAGCTTTTCTACCTCGTGGGCCAGTGGCGGCTTCGAATTATCAAGTTTTTCACTTATTGGATTCTCTTTCTTGTTTTTATTTCTAATTTTTGTTAAATAAAAAAGGGAATGAAAATAAAAACAATTTAATAAATTTCTATTTTCAAATTTTTCTAAGATATGTTTAAGAATTAATCTAAGTTTTGTTTTTAAAATAAGAAAATGAAAATGAACATTAAATAGTTTAATTTTTTATCATCTTAAAACTAAGTATAGAAATTACCAATGCAATTATATTGTAACAACGTAAATATTCCAGAACAAGAGAAACAATCATTGGAATAAATAAAAAGACAACTTGGGCTGTTAACTGGCATTTGGTCGTTTAGGGGTGTTAGTAGCTCAGAATCCGATGCATATTTTGGCGAGTTAGCAGCCTCTGCACCTGTTTATGATTCTTGGTTTACTGCCCATGGCATTTGACTAGTCGTAGCTTGTCCACAACTTTGATTCAGGTTAGCTGATTTGCAGAATGACATAATTTCATGTCAATTGTGGAATGCACAACGATAGGCTTGTCTCCACATCTTTGAATCAAGATGGATATATGACACCTCGCCAATAAGCTCAGCAGAATTTCTTGACTGTCTATCGAACATCATGGGCATGGATTCTAAGCCTTACGAATAAATCGTCACGTCCTCGCCCATGCCTATGATTCCCAATACTTTTTTTTTAGTAGAAAGGTATATTTTTATTAATAAAAATTAGTTTACATAAATATAGAAACATATCCAATATTACAAAGTTTATGATTCTCAACATCTTTCTTAGTTGTGATTTGGCATAACAGGTTGATTCAGCAACATCAAAACCCATAAAACTTGTTTTTTTTTTTTTTTTTCTTACTGGGGAAATTAATGAAGATAAGAAGAGTATCAATGCCGTGATAATTGCGTCGTTAACGACCGCATTATTTATGCAATTTAATATTTTAGCTCAACAAATCTGTTACGTTGTTGGGTTTTCTACGAGGTCGTCGCTGGGCATTGTGACAACAACCCTCTAAACAAACAAGCAACCAACTTTTTAATTATAAATGCTGCATGTGGCACGTCTCAATCTGACGAAACCAAAGAAGACACCAAAACAGGGCAATACTTTTAAAGAAACTGCTGAAATCGAAGTCTTCATTGGGCTTTGTGACGGCAAAACCTTTAAAGAGACCAGCGAGTAGCTAGGTCTTCGAAATAAAGATCCCTTATTGGCCCTTTAGATAAATGCCATGGGGAGGGTTTTCCATTTTTCGAAGTTCTTGCTGGACCTTGTGATTACAACCCTTTAAATAAAGTGGCAAGTACCCAGGTATGCCAGAAGGGTTGAATCTAAGACGGACTATAGTTACTTTTCTATTTGTCGAGGTTGTCATTGGAGCTTTTAACAGCAACACTTTTTTTCAGTAAATCAGCAAGCATAAAATGCAGAGGGAGTCTCTCCACGTGCTTAGGAAAGTGATGCAGAGAAGACGTCGCCGTGTGTACGTGTTCAAAGCAAATACCTAATTTCCTTTGCATTTTTTTTTTTTGAAACTATGCGCCTTGGTTTTATGCTGAAACTTAGTTTGAAATCGAATTTAAACCTATTTCCCACGCCAAAGATTTTTCATCTTTTTTATGCTTCTATTGGACTTATAATTTTTTTTTTATGAAAGTTTAAGTGTTATATATCATCCTAAAAAATACAAATTATTTAATTATAATATCATCATTTTAGCTTAAAAATTATATTTGATAAATTTTAAAGTTTTTTATAAAAATTCATTATAATTTATAAATTTTATCTCTTTAATTGATGAAATTTTATCTCTCACGTTTTGTTTATTAGATTCATAATTAATTTAGTTAAAAATATATATATATATAAAATATGTTTCAAATTAACTCTTAATTTTTTATCTACTAAGTTTTTTTTTCATTGCTTTACTTGGAATAACTAATACGTTGATAGAATACCATATATTAAAAAAAAAAAAAACTTTTACAAATAGAACACCTAACTAGATATGTCATGATAATTTTTGTCGTGACTTGACTTTATGGGTTGATTTGACAGTCTCCTACATCAACTACAGTATTATTTGCATCCAAGAGTTTATTTCTTATACACATTCAGCACCCAATAAATATTGGAACCTAAGACGGCCTTCGGATGGCTTTCCTTCTTTCGAAATCATTATTGGACTTTTTGGCGATAATCGTTTAAACAAGACGCCAAAGATTAAAGTTATATTTTTAAATAGAAAAGAGGAGTTAAGGTATCTTGGACCCTATATGGCATCCCTGATAAAGCTTATGAATTTGATTTGCTGTTTTCAGCCAATCTGTCGATAAAGTTTTCTTTTATCTGAAGTTCTCATCGAACTTTTTGACTGCAACCCTTTGTATAAACTAGGAACGAGGGCTGTGCGTTTCTGCCTTGTCACTTCCCGTGTGAGACACGTACTGTTTCCGAAAGGGCATTTTTGAGTACTTGTCCGAACTTTGATACCCTAGCGATCAGAGTAAGTTTTAACGTCAATCAGACTTCGTTGTTGCGTGTTTATAACGGCTCAATAATTTTGCAAAAACATAGTTTTTTAAACATAAAAATAATCTCAGATTGTAGATTTTTTTTTTCTATTCTCAAACTTAAATACGGGATGAAAATCCTATTTTTTGACTTATTTATTTATTTATTAAATATGTGATTTTATTTATTTAAAAATAAGAAAATATAAAAACTTAAGGCCATACCACAAGATTACAATTCATGTAAAGATAAATTTATGTTTACTTTATTTTATTAATAGCTTTGCTTTAAATAATACAATTTAAGGAGTATTCTTTGCCTATTCCTTTGTTTGTGAGCTCTCTTTTTTCTTCTTTTTGTTATGTTAATCAAGTCCCTACAAGAAATAAGATTAGCTCTATCTATGATGTGGATTCCATCCAAGGATTAATTTGAATTTTATTCCATCTATTAGCTCCATATTTGATTAAACAAAAATATATCCACCTTTGATTAAAAAAAAAAAAAAGCTTCAACCTTCTCCTTGGATCACTCATTTTATTAATTAATTTTTTCACCCTCTGGTTGGTGATCCCCTCAAAGAACGCCGATTAATTGAATGCAATGACCACTAAAAACTAAAGAGGACAGGGTGGAAAGTGTGCAGTTGGTCGTCCAGTCAAATGCATACTATAATTTTCAAGAAAGGCAGCGGCTTAATCCATGTGCACCTCTATTCATAGGATGAAGTGTTGCTACCGAGGTCACATGCAACTTATTCAAATGATTTTTCAGTCCCTAAAAATTTTAATTAGATGTTTTTTCATGTATGATTTGACCGTTTAACCAACCTCTTATGTTGTTGTGTTTACTACGAAATCGTCGTTGGGCATTATGATAGTAACCCTTTAAATAAACAAGCAACTAGCTCGAAAATATCTCCAATTTAAAACTGTTTTACTTATGACTGCATGTGACGAACCTTTCGAGCCAAGTAAACTAAAGCAAACACCGAGACAAAGGTGGTTCATGGCTGAAATAAAGCTTCCTGTCCGCTGAATAAAGAAACTGCTATGCTCGAAGTCTTCACGAGCTATTGTGCCAGTGTCCACTTAAAGAAACCAGAAAACACCCAGGTCTTTGAATAAAGTTCCCTCGTTTTGGACCTTGTGACAGCAAGTCTTTAAATAAACCGGCGACAACCTTCGCACGTATGATGGGTTTAATTTAAGACCGGCCTTTGGCTACTTTTGTATGTTGTGAAGGCAACTCTTTTGTAAAAGATAAAGAAAAAAACACGTGTAGAAAAGAATCGTTCATAGTAAAATAATTAAGCATGCGTTAATGCTTTCTTGCTGAGCAACAGTACTGGAGCTCGCATCCGTACCTTGCTGCTGAGCAGCAGGTGCAGCAGTCAAAACTGCTCCTATGCTTCTTTGTTGAGCAGCAGCAACATCCAAAATTGCAACAATGCGTCTTTGTTGAGTAGCAGCAACACTTAAATTCTGATCCATTTGAAGGAGGGGGAGAGTCAATGGACCGATAAGAGGAAATGCTTGTAAAATTTCTGAAAAGGCAACACTGGTAGTACGATTATGCAAATGAGGGACGAGGGGTTCTCTTTTTATAGCGAGATTTTTTAATTGGATACTGTAAAACTAATATATATATTGTTCTCATTGAGTATACTTCATTGATGGCATTTTATGTGACTGTTTATTATCACCTAATTATTATTGAAGTTTTCATTGATGCCAAAGGAAATATCAAATGACACTATTAAAATTAAAATCAATTTTCAACGACAATAATGAGAATTTCATTGGAAACTCACATAGATGCCAATCGTAAAATCCAATAATCCTTGGTTTGATCCTGGTCTTAAAATAACTATTTAACAAGAAGATTGATATCAAAAGAAATATCCAATCATAAGATTGATAATAAAATCAACATTCAATAACCATGATAAATGGGGGCCCTTTCCTCCTCAAAACGCGCGTCACAAGGGGAGGTACTTCCCCAGCTTATATGGCCGTTAACTCGGCCATCCCGTACCGATGTGGGAGCACTTCCCAACATGCCCCCTGCTCCCAATATCGGGGCGAACAGGTAAGGTGTTTAAGGGGTCCACACACCTGGGCCAGGACATAAACCATCGGCTCCAATACCATGATAAATGGGGGCCCTTTCCTTCTCAAAACGCGCGTCACAAGGGGAGGTACTTCCCCAGCTTATATGGCCGTTAACTCGGCCATCCCGTACCGATGTGGGAGCACTTCCCAACATGCCCCCTGCTCCCAATATCGGGGCGGACAGGTAAGGTGTTTAAGGGGTCCACACACCTGGGCCAGGACATAAACCATCGGCTCCGATACCATGATAAATGGGGGCCCTTTCCTCCTCAAAACGCGCGTCACAAGGGGAGGTACTTCCCCAGCTTATATGGCCGTTAACTCGGCCATCCCGTACCGATGTGGGAGCACTTCCCAACATGCCCCCTGCTCCCAATATCGGGGCGAACAGGTAAGGTGTTTAAGGGGTCCACACACCTGGGCCAGGACATAAACCATCGGCTCCGATACCATGATAAATGGGGGCCCTTTCCTCCTCAAAACGCGCGTCACAAGGGGAGGTACTTCCCCAGCTTATATGGCCGTTAACTCGGCCATCCCGTACCGATGTGGGAGCACTTCCCAACAAACCACACCAAGTCTACTCCAAAGAGTAACAAACTAACAATGAAACTCAAACAACGCTCCATCCTCCCTCCTACCACTTAAACTTCAGACGAAACCAAATGATGTCGGACAACCCCACTCTAAGACGACATAACCTTTCACTTCCCGAAAGTAAAATAACATACGAAAACAAAGTAATTATTTTGTCACGGGTTGGGGCCTTGTCTTTGCTCCTCGAGTTGTTCCTTTTTTGCAAGCAATTTCTCGTCAAATTTTTCTTGCCTCCCCATTGAAATCAGAAGAGAAATGACAAACAGGATCGAAATCAAGGGGAACACAATAACAAAAATTGTCCTTTCCGGCTGTTTAGTACTCGGGAATGTAACGGATACTGATGCAAAGAAGGTATTCCAGAGGCCCAAGAGAACGGGCCGAAAGACAAAACGACGTACACCAACGGAAGGAAGAAGAATGATCAGTAGACACGTCATTAACACGAGGGAAAGTGCATTCACGGACGCGCAAAGTATGAAACTGTTTTGGTTCATGATGGCCCTCCCCGCAGCGTGTAACAGCTTACCTGTAGAGTTTGATGAATTAGCTGCAGTAGAATAATAGTCTTCTTGCCAAGTTCCTCCGGGGGGAGTGACTGTTGTTTGGAAGGTAACTGTCAGAAGCAGAGTCACAACTACCAACAAAATGTTGCGATTTTCGTTTGTGAGTTCCGAAAGCGAGTATTGCCATCTTCATCCTCCATGTTTAATAATTTCTCTTCCCACCAAGAAGCATCTTCAAAGATAGCCCATTGAAGCCATGTGAACAAGAATCGGAAAGCATCAAGGTTGTCGTGTTTCAGAGCAATACGCAGAGCACTCTCATTTTGGATTGTAAGATCTACAATAGACTCTGGATAGATATTCAGAAACTTGGCTAAAAGATATTGATATCCTGTTTTAGCAACATAATGCAGAGGAGTCAAACTCCCTTTTCCTTGGACACGAAGAAGCCCCTTATCAACATCAAGTAGCCTGAGGATCAATTTGTGTTGATCTCTTTCCAAAGCAACCTGCATGACAGTGTGGCCCTCTTTATTCAGCTTCCTCGCAAAGGAGGGCTTCAACCTCATGATTTCCAAAGCAAACTTAGTGTGCCCTTCAGATACTGCGGCATGTAGGGGAGTCTCACCAAATGGGATCTTATCGAACCTTTCTAAAACATGTGGGTCGCTCTGTATCAATGAGTACAATTCGCCAACGTCTCCTCCTTGAGCAACACTTAAGCATGCATTAATGCTTTCTTGCTGGGCAACAGTACTGGAGCTCGCATCCGTACCTTGCTGCTGAGCAGCAGCTGCAGCAGTCAAAATTGCATCGATGCTTCTTTGCTGAGTAGCAATAATAGTCAAAATCTCATCAATGGTTCTTTGTTGAACAGCAGCAACACTCAGAATTGTGTCAATACTTCTTTGCTGAGTAGCACTAACACTCAAACTTGTGTTATTGCTTTCTTGTTGAGTAGCAACGGCACTCAAATTCTGATCCATTTGAAGTAGGGGGATAGTCAATTGATAGATAACAGGAAATGCTTGTTAAGTTCTTTAAAAAGGCAACACTGCGTTTTCTTTTACTCAATCAATTTGTTCCATAAAGATTTTCTTTTTTTTTTCCCATGTCGTGATTGGATTTCGTGACAGCAACCGTTTAACCACCAAACCAAAAGCTGTATAATTGATGGCTATAAAGCAGACCTTTAGACTCCGGGCCCCGGATGTGACACGGTATGGCCACATGACCCCCGCCTTACAAATAATGCATCTTAGAAATGGACCCGTGATGGCACTGGCGAAGAAGATAAAAGATGGATGTCCCACATTCTGGTCCTCTTTGCCTAACAGGTACAAATGCGTACCTCCCAAGAATGCAGATGGTCAAATTAACTGTTTCTTATTGATAAGGTTACATGAATAAGCGTGCAACGTTCAACCTCTGGATTTAGTAAGATAAGCCGTACCTGAACAATAAGAGTTGCTGTCCAACAAGTCCCGGCCTGATGGTGGTCCTCACTACTTTTCTCTTTTTCGTTTGTAACTTGTAATTTTTTATTTTTTATAAATATATAATTTTATTTATTTAAAAATTTAAAAAATACTCTAATATTATAATTCATTTAAAAGAAAATTTAATTTAAAATTTTTAATTATGACACAACATTATTATATCTATATAAACACATGGAACCTATGTAAATTCTCCAACTTCTTACACTAAAGCCATGATTGCATGTAGAAGTCTCTGTAGAATGTAACTCTTTTTTTTGCAGCGGACAACGTTCCTTCCTTGGGATATTCCTTAATAAAAGTTAAAACTAAGCTGTCAAGCGTCAAGCCTACTGATCACAGGCTTGCTGGACGTGATTGGCAATATCTTTTACTAAAGAAGTCTAGAGGTCGAGAGTGGCCATCTACTTTTGAAAATCCCTACCATGATGCACGTTTGTTTTCAATATATTAATACTCAAGAAACATACCTCTAGCTTGGAGTCTCGAATGTGAATTATACAAACTCATAATAAATCACCTTAAGTACTGAAAAAAAAAAGTTATTCTTTGATTTTATTGAATCACCTCCATTCTGACGCCTTCTCATCTGGTCCCCAATCTGCTGGTGTCGATAAAGCCTCAGCCTGCGGAGCTGCTTCTGACGAACTTGAACGAGCCAAAGGGAAACAGCCTCATCTCGATCTTTTTTATATTCCATAGTCACCCAAGATAAATAGATCTTGAATTTATACTTTGTACATGGTTATCCAAAATGTATGCAATTCAAGTAGAAACTTTTCCATGATTAGATATTTTACTAATCCTTTGTACTTGGAGCCACTATACCATATAACATTTGGTAAACAAGATTCTCATGTACTTACACTAATAGCATATAAATATGGTAGTTAAGCCTGTGAGTCATACAAGAAGAGAAGTTCATTTGAGAAATGGAGATACTTAAACGGTAAAAGTAAATCTTAGTTTCTGTCTTTTTATTTTGTCTAAGAAGTTTTTGGTTCGGCATTCATGTCTTTTTATTTTGAAGTTTTTGGTTCAGCTAAATCCTTTTCTTTTAAGTCAAGTAGACTTTTTAAGTCAAGTTGCAAGTAAAACAGATAGAGGGAATCCTTCCACATGCTTTGAGAGGATATCTAGATGGTTTTCCTGTTCTCCAAGTCATCACTGGATGTAAACCAGCAAGTAGGAGCGACAAAGGGAATCTTTCCGTGGCGCTCTTTCGTGCGCTGAAGACAAAAGTAGGTTTAATGGGTTTCGAATCCACGTGATATCCATATGCCAGCACCGGAGCCCCGTGCACAGCTCCGATCCTTTGGCAATTAGACTTTTATTACCAAATTCGTACAATCAAGACAGTCCATCCTAAACTCTTTACCGATATTCAGCCCCGCTTTCTTTTTCTTTTCTTTTCTTTTCTTTTTTCTCCTATTTTCTTGCTGTTTCTGCTTGCTTTAGCTTTTGCGTTGTCCTTGCCCAACTATAAAGATTCGAAGATCAAATTTTAGCATTCGTAGTATATGCCTGGCGTCGTAAGAAAAAAATTTAATGGCGAGCACAAATATGTCGATTCCAGAATGTTGAGGATATATATTTTATGTCTAAAGTGTAAATATATTTTATGTCTAACAACTAAAGAGGACAGGGTGGAAAGTGTGCAGTTGGTCGTCCAGTCAAATGCATACTATAATTTTCAAGAAAGGCAGCGGCCTAATCCATGGGCACCTTTATTAATCGCATGCAACTTGTGCAACTTATGATAGTAACCCTTTAAATAAACAAGCAACTGGCCGGAAAATATGTCCAATTTAAGACCGCTTTACTTATGACTGCATGTGACAAACGTTTCGAGCCAAGTAAACTAAAGCTGTTAAATGGATTGAAGACAATAGATGAGCTGAAAATCATAACAGCTTGCATAGAGAAATATCCGAGTTTTGTAGAAAATCGGTCTAAAAAGAATAGAGAGCCCATGAGGTGCTCTTAAAGAATGAAAAGAATAAAATGTACAGTAAAATCTATACACATGTTGTACACGTGCCTTATGGTAACAACACAATAATTTCCAACATCCCCCTCAAGTTGGTAGTCTATATAAGTCATAGACACCCAACTTGCTCAAAAGGAAATGGTGTTGTTGAATTCCCAATGCCTTAGTTAATAAGTCAGCAGGCTGCTCTCGTGTTGAGATATGCGCGGTTCAAATGATCCGAGCCGCTATTTTCTCTCGAATGAAATGATGATCGATTTCAATATGCTTAGTCTTCTCATGGAGCACCGAGTTAACAGCAATCTTCATTGCTGACTCATTGTCACAAAATAAACTTACAGGTCTAACCAATGGTACTTGCAAGTCCCGAAAGATCCCAAGTAGCCAAATAATTTCACAAGTCATTGACGCCATGACACAGTATTCAGACTCTGTGGAGGAATGAGAAACTGTAGATTGTTTCTTGCTCTTCCATGAAATGAGTGATTCCCCAAGCATTATACAAAAGCCGATAGTCGACCGACGTCCCATAGGGCATGATCCATAGGTAGCGTCACAATAAGCTCGTAGCTCGAGGCTATTTCTAGATTTCATCAGTAACCCTTGTCCAGGGGAACGTTTAATGTACCTAATGACCTGAATAGCCGCCTCACGGTGGGATTCTTTGGGGGCATGCATAAACTGGCTCAATAAGCGAATTGCGAAGCAAATGTCAGGTCGAGTGACTGTAAGGTAGATTAACCTACCTACCATTCGTCGATAACCCATTATGTCTTTCAAATGAAGATCCTCTTCCTTTTCCAAGAACTCATCGTACTCTACACTTGTGTACTTGACATTTTGCTCCATGGGACTATTTGCTGGCTTGCATCTAGAGTCCATATTCAGATATCAACTCAAGAGCATATTTCTGTTGGTTCATTACTATCCCAATAAGGGAGTGTGCCATCTCAACTCCCAATAAATACTTTACAAATCCAAGATCCTTCATCCGAAAGGTGGAACAAAGATATTCCTTTAATAGCTTAATTCCTTCCTCATCACCTCCAATGATTATTGGGGAGATCGGACGTGGTATTTATAGAGGGTTTAGAAGTGTGCACACATCATCTCCCCTTTGTTTATAGGCAATTCGGCCTAAGAAAAATTTGCCTGATGGAGTTCTTTTTAGTACATACGTGGGCCAGGGCTTTTTTCTCGGTATGGAGGTACTATGCTTAAAAAGTGGACTTCGATTTCGGTCATTCATTACTCCAAAACATTGTTTACTTTAATTATTTTTTTAAACCAATGGGCATGTTTTATATTTTTTCAAGGGATTGTCATCTAGAGTCGGACAAAATTTGGAAATGCCTTGGTAAATTGTGCTGCCTGAGTAAGATCACTTTTATGGATTGCTTTTCAAGAGCATTTGGATTTGAAAAACTGAATAGAGAATGCTTCATATTTCATAATTAAAAATGAGTTTTGCAGATATATAAAATAAAGAATAGTAAATATACGATTATAAAGTCGAGTTATGCAAATTTTAGTAGTTTTTACTGTCTAAAAATTAGCATATCACCATTAGTTAGTACTAAATTGCTTATAGTGAATTTACTTGCAAAGGTTTAGCTAACAAATTTCACTTTAGAATCCTCACACCATACCTATATGATAATTAAAAATACAGCACTTTGCATTCTTCACTCACAAATACAACATACGAGCAACCTTATTTGAAGGAGACCCAAAGTCATAACCGCATTTATAGCTGGTGATGATATGATCACGGCTGCTTGGCAGTGGACAGCTGGCCGCGAGTGGCACGAAGCAGGGGAAGAGATTGAGTGGGAGGTTTGCGGTGACAGTGGGAGAAAAGGAGGGAGAGGTGATGACGGCTGGGAAAGAGAGGTGGGAAGGAGCAAATAGGAGAACCAAATTCTGAAAAGTAGAGACGAAGGGCAGAAGAGGTGGGTGATAGAGAGAGAGGAAGGGAGGGGATTGGAAAAGGGCGGCTGCTCTAGGAACAGGGTAGTTTGATGCTAGTCAAAAGAGGCCACCAGCGCCACCTTAGGCAATGAAGTCGGCACAAGTAATACACCCGCTTTCTCCGAGAATATATGTGGTCACGAAGCCAAACGATTATAGAATACACAATAACTAACAAGGCATACGGAATAAAAAATGCTGTTGGAGACTGTCGTTCAGGAGTTGGATCTTGGATATTTCGTGATATGCCAAAAAACGCAACAAGGAAACCGAGGGGAAATATGCAAAACAGGCTAGCAGGCGATTTAGGGAGAAGAAAGATTGATGTGATTACTGAAAACAAAAGGGATCCGTAATTTAAATTGTTAAGAAAATTGAATTTAGAACTGCCCATGATTGCTGTCCCAACAAGGTGTGAATTCGCATTATCTTGCCAAGTTCCACCGGGAGGGGTGAGTAAGACTTGAAAGTTAATTGTTATGAGCAATGCAACAACCACTAACAAAGCATTGCGAGTTTGTTCAGTGAATTGGAGAACCGAACTTTCTACGGTGGAGTCACGGCATAGCAGACCAGCGATCTCTCTATAGTTCTCCTGTGTTCGGATTGCAAGATGTCAAATATTACAAAGATCCTTTAAAGGTCGAGTCTAAATTAACTCAATAATTCAATAATCACCTCTCATCCTATTATTATTATAAAGACACATTATTATAATCTTGACACTTGCTTCTATGAGTCAAATCTCTATAATGCCGATTGTATTCTTTTTTTTTTTAAATCGTAATAGATAAAAAAAATACTAAATAAGACTTGCCGTGGATAGGCCTCTTTCGATTTTTGAGATCTCCTCATTTGCCGTTGACCGCCAATGTTGCAATTTGTATCTCCCCCAGAAGGCTTTGTTTGATGGAGTGAGGTAAATCCAATTGTACAACATGAAAAAAGCTTTGTGCTTTTCATACTTTAGGACAATTTGTAAAGAACTCTCACCATTAGCTGTCAAATCCAAAATAGACTCAGGATAAATAATTAGAATTTCAATCAAAAGCTCAGGATCACCTATTTTAGCTGCATAATGGAAGGGAGTCTGACTCTCTTTTCCTTTAAGACGTGCGAGGTCTTTATCAAACTCAAGTAAACAGAGCACCATGGAGCATAGATTAGCTCGCAAATCATGGGTCGGTATGGATTGTGTTTGCTGCAAAGCAGGGCTGGCGTCGGATTGTGTTTGTTGCAGAGCTTGGTTCGCTTCGGTTTGGATTTGTTGCAAAGGAGAGTTCCGGTCCGCTTCGTATATTTCTTCCAAGGCAAGGTGCAGAGGGGTAAGACCGTCTTCATTCAGCTTCCGAGATAACGACGGCTTTAATGTCATGATCTCGACGGCAAACGAAACATGTCCTTCAGCTGCAGCCTTGTGCAAAGGTGTCTCCAAAAACGGAGTGCTGTCGATCTCGTCCAAAACGCCCCGATGGTTCCTTATCAATTTGTACAAGGCTTCAACGTCTCCGGCCCAACCAGCATGCCGAAACTGTTTAATGATATTTTGCTGATCACTCTCTGTTTGCTGAACACTGTTTAAAGCCATTTCTATTTCGCTACCGCAGATAGTTAAGAGAAACGGCTTAAAGCTGTGGAAAAAGATGACACTGTGGAGTACAAGGTCGCAAATGTGAGAGCCGGCGTCGCCCTTTTATAGGGGTCGATCAAATAAGAGCTCTAGATCTAGCTGTAAAAATCAGTACACGTCATCAAAATTATCTGAATACGCAGTAGTGACCATGACAATGAAACCACTTGTTCGTCATCAAAATTATCTGAGATGGCATGTAGTTGGAAAAGGTGATGTAGATGGATTTGGTTCTTTCTTCTTCTTTTCTAAATTTGTTTAAGATTTCTTACCCATTTTATGTTAAGTTAAGATTACTTGAAACATGTTTCATTAAAATATTCTTATCAATTCGAACCTTCACAAGTTGTCAATTGTGATATTTTGATGGCCTATTCTATGGCGGCCTAACTTACGTAGACTTTTTTTTATGGGTTACTTAATTATTATATCAAAACGTTGAAGATTAAAAATTAATTAAAATATATTAGCAATTGGAATCTCCAAGACGTTCCTGCCACTTTAAATGGAGATTCCTAAATTCTTAATCTTTTTTGGAAAAAGAAAGAAAAATAAGGAAAAACGAACGACCTAGTAAAGTAAGGTATAGCTTTCTTATTTAAAAACGGAGTTGGAATCATACGGATATTTTGAGGGTTGCAACTTGTAAGCTTTACATCGTTGGCCAAAATGAGAGTCGCGATCATATGGAGAACATACCCTCGGTTTATTTCTCTCTTTTTGTCCTTTTCCCCTCCCAATCCGGTTGTGCAGCAGTGTGTTAATGTCTTAGCATTCGAAAAGACGATGTGGGTAAAATGGAATCCTGATTCAGTCATAAAAAACCATAAACATGTGGATAGGCAAGAACCATAGTCTGTTTTTTTCGATACCTACAAAGCAAATCAAATCTCTCTGTTTTTTTCTCTGCATACAGATATGAACGATTCAGAAACGTACATTTGATTTTTGGCTCTCGGGCCCAAGATATGTACATGAAGTTGATGTTCCACTAGACAGATGAGTTGCATTGCACGCATGAAATCAACCTATTCAATGCGATGTCTCTTCAATGTGGTACATTAAGTGAACCGACCATTCGCGCCTCGTCACATTTGATTCGGTCATACCACTTTTCATACAATTTGTCATACCACTTGTCATACAAGTTGTCATACCACTTGTCATACCACTTGTCATACCACTTTGTACTATAATTTAAAAAAAAAATTAACTGCCATGGAATTTATGATTACTCATTAAAAAATATATACTAATCTTTGATATTTTTTGATATTAGAGACACTTAATTTATTTATTTTATTTATTTTCAAGTTATAATTATAAAAAAAAAATTAAAAGGTTGTTGAAAAGATAAAGGAGATGAATTTTAGGTAAAACATATTATGTAAGGAATGGAAACCAAATAAAGAGAATAAAAATTGTACATGTAAGAGTAAATTTGAGGATCAACTCAAGGACTTTGTGTCTAGTTTCATGTTTACAAAAAAATCTTGGAGAGATTATTAATATGTGAACTTGTTGTAATATCATGAGTTTATTTTTATAAATGTTATAGGAGACTTTTTTACAGTGGTGGTTCTTAGGACCACTTTCTTCTATGATTCAAATCTCTATTATGCCAATTGTATTCCTTTATTCCAAATCGTAATAGATAAAAAATATACTAAATAAGACTTACCTTTGATAGGCCTCTTTTGATTTTTGAGATCACCTCGTCTGCCTTAGGCCACCAATCTTGCAATTCGTACCTCCTCCACTAGACTTTGTTTGAGGAAGTGAGGCAAATCCAATTGTACAATATAAATGAAGTTTTGTGCTTTTTACAATTTAGGGCAACATGTAAAGCAGTCTCACCCTTAGCTGTAAAATCCAAAATAGACTCAGGACAAATAATTAGAATTTCAATCAAAAGCCCAAGATCACCTATTTTAACTGCATAATGGAGAGGAGTCTGACCCTCTTTTCCTTTAACATGTGTGAGGTCTTTATCAAACTCAAGTAAACGGAGCACCATGGAGCATAGATTTGCTCGCAAAGCAGGGATCGGTATGGATTGTGTTTGCTGCAAAGCAGGGCTGAGGTCGGGTTGTGATTGTTGCACAGCATGGTTCGGGTTCGGTTGTGTTTGTTGCGAAGCTTGGTTCGGTTCGGCGTCGTCCTTTTATAGTGTTCGATTATGACCGTAAAATTCTGTACACGTCATGAAAATTTGATAAATACGCTGCAGTGACCGTGACAGTGAAACCACTTGTTCGGACCAGAATGCCCACAGCACGCCTTCCAGACATATTCCTAAACCTTTTACGGATGTTCCACCCCCATTTCCTTTTTCTATGTTATTGCGGTTTAACATCGCTTTGTCCTTTGTGCCGTATCAAGTTTCAGCTTTCACGGAATGCCATGGCGTCCAACGCCTGGTGTCCTAAATTATATAAAATATAAAATTAAAAAAAAGTTACACAAGAGAGAGCTTTTTTTTTCGAATATGCAATTATATTAGAGAAATATCATTTTGAATAAGATTTGAATGCTTCTAACCTTCATTTTTTTGTAACTTTAATAACTTTTAAAATATTAAGGTATATCCTTATATTTTTGTATACTAAATTATATTAATACAAACTTACTTTTTCATTAAAAAAAATATGAAGTACTAAATATGCTATAACCAATTCTACTAATTGGCATATACATAGTGTGTTTCATATATGTATTGCAATTGCAATGTCACATGCCTGCAAATGCAAATAATTAATAAAATTGGTTATTTTAGATACACAACAACATCTTTACGACCTGGCCTATCATATATCATATTGACCTAACAACAATAGAGCTGTCTAGTGTGATTCCAAAAAAAGTTCTTATAATTTTCTCCACTAAATTTTATTTGGTATCTAATGTTTTATTAGGAGCAAGTAATTTAATAATTTACTTTTGTATAATTTGTAAATTCTGGATGACCATGAAATGTAATGATTGAAAGAAGCGTAAATTCTCCATCAAGAAAGAATAAAGTAAGAAGAATAAAAGAGAAGCTTTACATGCAGAAAAAATCTAGACCTACAAAATCAGAAAGAAAAAATAGTCCAATTGCATCCTCCTCCAAGCCACGATAACAATGAAACAAATAAAAAAGATGAAATAAAAAGAACATATCCGTGTGTTTATAGGATTCGAATACACAACAAAGAAAAGAAGAATAAGAGAATAACTTAAAAGTTGAATAAAAGGTGTTTATCATTGGTAACAAAAAGATGAGTTGAGCTTTTTTGTTTTGTGATTTTCGAATGAATATCAATTACCCTTATTTTTTCTCTAAGTATCTTTCTAGGGCCAAGACATGATATATCCGGTTAAGTTGTTCCTTAATGACAAACTCCTCAAAATAGAATTGAGAATAATAATGCACCTTTCTATAGAGTAAACTTTCATATACATCATTTTGATTATTTTGATTAAGGTTGGGATTTCTTTTACTTGGGAAATATAGTCTTCAGATTGACTAAAAAAATTGGTCTGGAAGTTCTTTGATTTTACTTCTTTGACAGATAAAGCCTCCAATCACACTTTTGATTCTTTGTCCTTATCCATCGAGTAATCAAAATCAATATGAGTAGATTAACAAAAATTGCAATAATCTTGGATGGCTAGATAATGTATAGATTAGCGAATATGGTTTATGAAACACGATGAGTATTGAGACTTCTTACCAATTGTAATTCTTGTTGGAAAATAGGGCTTTGCTGTGACTAAAAATATTTTTTGTAAATATCAATTCTTAAAATATGTTTTTATATGTGCAAAAAAGAAAACTTATAGGAAGTAAAAGGTGTACAAATTATAATATCAATTAATGATATTATAAAGTAACTAGGTTCCTACATTCCTTCATAAAACAAATTCTTAAAGTTCTTGTGACATATATTTGAATATTTGAATATTTGAATATTTGAATATTTGAATAAATTGATTATTTGAATATTTTTTTAAGAAATATAATATATTTGAATATATTTTATTTAGGAATATGATACTTGGTTTAATGTAATTGTAAGAACATGAGGGACATTAACTCTATCTTGATATTAGTTTAAAGTCAATATATGTAATCCACCAAAATATGAACTTTGTAAAAGATCAAAGCTTTGGACCGTGTTTACATAATTAAACTTTGGACCCTGTTGATATTGGACCATGTTTATCTGCTGGATCTTTTATTACTGGACTGGACTCTTTGTTGTTGGACTGAGACTATGTGATGTGGCCCAAGCTCGCGTCAGCCCGACCCCGCTGAAGTCTCCTTGCTACGGTGTCGTCTTGTCCATCAGACAAGCGCCCTTGCCACGATGTCGTCTTGACCATCAAAGAAGCGCCCTTGCTACAGTGTCGTCTTGGCCATCAGAGAAGCACCCTTGCCACGACGTTGTCTCACTTAAAGACGCACATTAGAGGTCTCTATCTCTCGATGACTCTGCCCTAGCCGCTTCACTCGTTTCCGATGTCATCTTTGCTTTTCTCAAATGCCGAAACCTCAACTGGAGGATTCTGGAGAAAACGGGTTGTCAGAACAGTTAGAATTTGGCTCTGAAGGCTGATATGAGGCTGATTTGATAGATAGCCTACTATTCCTAACGAGAAGAAGGCTATGGTTCAGGTTTGATTCAAAAAGGCCCTAGATCTGCTTCCTATTTAAAGGAGATGTGTGCGTGAAGATTTTCTCTTGATGATTCACATCTATTTAAAACGTTCTCTTTGTGAAGAAAAGTCGTTTAAGCTCACCTACTATTTGATTCGAGTTTGCTCATCTCTCAATGACTCACAAGGGTTCAGTGATATTCAATTATCTACTTTGATCTTCGATTATATACTCAATCATAGCTTGTATAACATTATTTATGTGTTGATTTCATTTATAATCATTTACTGCATATAAATTTTGAGGAAAATCCGAAACCCTAATTTATTCAAATAGGGGATTTCGTGATAGGAGCTATGTATCTTGATATATATGCTTGAATAGCTCCTCTGATTAGCAATATCCGATAAACTAACACATTATTTGGGGATTTGCTTCTGTACATGATCTTTTGATCATAACTTGTATTCAAACCTGAGAATTCCTTTGAAAATGAATTATTTGGATTAGGGAGAACGTTCTAATCAGGTTGAGTAAAGGTGACTTCCATCGGTTGGATTGAAGGAGAAAAGGGTGGACGTAGGACTCTAAGATAGAGTGTCGAACCACCTTGGTAAATTGAGTGTTGATTCTCTTGCTCTTTACTTGTTTAAATAATTTTGTTTGTTTGATTGCTTATTATCACATAAATTGTTAAATTAATTGATTGAACTTTTTATATCATACAAAAGCATTGGTTTTGTGGAATAACAATTCAACCCCCCTTTCTTGTTAAGCCATAAAACCCAACAATTCTTAATTGTGTCTTCTTTCCATTAGGATTATCTTCTTCAATGTACTCATGCGTGATTGGCAGCTTGTGTAGTCACAAAGAAGGGACACCTTACAAAATAAGGTATCATAATAACAACGTCACACTCAATAATTTTTTTTTTGCACCTTATGTGATGAGCAACAAATTATTGACATTTTTTGTACATGTGGCTAACGGCATGATTATTGACAAGCTTATTATGGACACTAACAAAAAAGGATGTTTTCTTTCTCTAGCAACATAAAAAAGGAATGAAAAATGTGGCAAAATTTTACTTCTGTCTAATCTCTCTCTCTTACAATGGATTTATTGTGTATATTAATTTTTTGAAAGACAGTATTATCATTGGAATTTTTTATTTGATTTGTGCACACGAATAAGGCCTCACCATAAGTCCATAATACATCAAAATATATTTAATAGTCTTTCTAAGCGTCATAAATTAAATGGCACAATCTTGGATGTGTTTCTTCTTCTTCTATTATAGCTTGAGAAAAAAAATGAAAGGGGAATATTTTTAAAAAGAGTAATAATTTTCTGCGCCATTTGGATATGCCTTTTCTTCTAAATTTTTAATTTGTGGGAAAAAAAAAATTGAAAGAGGAATATCTCTTGAACGAGAAATAGTTTGAGAAGCAAAGAAAAGTAGCCTGGATTTGCCAAAGAAAAAAAAAAAGCAAAAAAGAGAGGATGCATGGTCAAAGTATAAAGGAAAATCAAATGTGCCCTTTTTTCGTTATCTCTTTTAGAAAAAGAACAGTTGGTTTGGTTTATTGCACTTTTTATACCAATTTTATTTTAAACAAAAAGCCCTTAGATATAGATTTTTAGATTTAAAATCTTTCTCTAAAAAATAATTAAAATATCCTTTTAGCTTGCATTGCCTATACATAGGCTAAATGCAACATAAGATGCTTTTAGAACAAAATAACTAACATTCCAATCTTATTGGCAAAACTAAAAAGAAAAAAATAATTACACAAGAGAGACTTTTTTTTTTTCAAATATGAAATTTTATTAGAGAAGTATCACTTTGAATGAGATTTGAATGCTTCTAACCTTCATTTTTATGTAACTTTAATAACTTTTGTAATATTGATGTATATCCTTATATTTTTATACATTAAACTATATTAATACAAACTTATTTTTTCACCAAAAAAAATATGAAGTACTAAATATGCTATAACCAATTTTATTAATTATAGCATATACATAGTGTGTTTCATATATGTATTGGAATTGCAATGTTGCATTCCTGCAAATGCAAATAATTAATACACAACAACATCTCTACCACCTGGCCTATCGTATATCACATTGACCTAACAACAATAGAGCTGTCTAGTATGATTTCAAAAAAAGTGCTTATAATTTTCTCCACTAAATTTTATTTGGTTTCTAATGTTTTATTAGTAGCAAGTAATTTAATAATTTACTTTTGTATAATCTATAAATTCTGGATGACCATGAAATGAAATGATTGAAAGAAGCATAAATTCTCCGTAAGTAAAGAATAAAGTAAGAAGAATAAAAGAGAAGCTTTACATGCAGAAAAAATCTAGACCTACAAAACCAAAAAGAAAAAAGAAAAAAGAAAAAAGAAAAAAGAAAAAAGAGTCCAATTACATCCTCCTCCAAACCACCATAACAATGAAAAAAAATAAAAGAGATGGAATCAAAAGAATATATCCATGTGCTTATAAGATTCAAATACACAACAAAGAAAAGAAGAATAAGAGAACAATTTAGAAGTTGAATAAAAAGGTGTTTACCATTGGTAATGAAAAGATGAGTTGAGCTGCTTTAAAAAAATAAATTAATAAGTATGGCAAAAGTTAGAGCAAACTAACTAACATTCCAATCTTATTGGAAAAGGTAAAAATAATAAATAAATAATTACACAAGAGAGAGTTTTTTTTTTTCAAAATATAAAATCCTTTCTCGGATCCCAAAAATGATACAATAATTGGAGCATATACATAACTAAAGGTCCCTGGAATAAGAATACCGTTTTAGACATATCACGAAGTTACAGAATGATTCTCACACCATACATACAGGATAATGTAAGCAATGGATAGCGGGCCACTAGTGGCAAGAAGGAGGGGAAGAGATTGACCGAGAGATTTCTTGAGACAGTGGAAGAAAAGGAAAGAGAGGTGACGACAGCAGGGAAAGAGAGAGCTCGGTAAGAGCAATGAGGTGGACCGAGTTTTGAAAAGTAGAGACGAGCCTGGGTTAACGAAGGGGGGCAAAAGGTGGATGGCGGGGGAAAAAGAGGGAGACCAATGAAAGAGAGAAAGGGTTGGAGAAGGGTGGATGATCTAAGAAGAGGGAAGTTTGGCACTAGTTTCCAATGCGTCTGTGCCACTTTAGCCAAACAACTATGTTTTACATGACCTGAGAAGCACAAAGATAGATCCGCATTTCCAAGTCTGGAAAAGGACGACCATGAAAAACCAAAGGACTATAAGCCCTATGATAATTACTGCGGACCACAAAAAAAGTGACGTTTTAATATATTTGTTGACGTAATGTTTAGGACTTGTTCTAGGACACTTAGTGATATGTTAAAAAACCCAATAAGGAAACCAATGGGAACGAAGCAAAGCAGACTTAGAGGCGACCTGGGGAGGAAGATTCCTGGAAACATTAAAAACAAAAAGGATCCAAGTTTTAAATAACTACGTACATGGAAATGGTAAGAGTCCATGATTGGTGTCCCAGCACGGTGTGACTTTGCATCATCTTGCCAAGTTCCTCCAGGAGGGGTGAGTAATATTTGAAAGTTGATTGTAACGAGCAATGCAACAACCACCAACAAAGCATTGCAAGCTTCTTCAGTGAGTTTGAAAGCCGCTCTTTCTATAATGGGGTCAAGGCATAGTGTACAAGCAATCTCATCGTAGCCCTTCTGTGTTTCAAATTGCAAGATGTGAAACATTGTGTAGACACTCTAAAAGTTGAGTCTAAATTAACTCAATAATTCAATAACCACTCTCAACTTTTGCACTCTCAAGTATTTTAGATGGACCACTATACTCTTGAGCACCGTATGAAAGCTGAATAAAGTAAACAAACACCTAATTAAAATTTATTAGTATTTGATGGAATAGAAATCAAAGGTGGTGCAGTTTTGTGTCTTTTCAGGGATAAACTAACATTTAGGAAAGTTGACAGACAAGGAAATGAATAAAGGGAATAAATAATACTCATGAATGTATCATTTATAGTAAAATTTTTAATGAAACAAAAGAAACGATGAAAGATGATTTCTTAGTCCTAAAATTAAAGTATGAAGAGATCAAAAATTTCTTCAATCGCCAATTTTTTTCCTCTTTCTCTCTTGTTAGGAGTTATAACTTTGCAAAATTATTTCAAATGCTATAAACTACACATTCTAATATATGAAAATGAACAAACATATGCTATATTTTACATCCCACTTTACTAATTTATACACACAAGAGGTTTCATATAGTTCTTGAAGACACATATGCATGCACCTAATTATTCTTAGAAACAAGGCACCTAATTAGACATCTCATGAATTTATTTCTACATATTCTTACACAAGACATATTGGTAAGACAACACTTAGAACACCTCACTGGCAACTTCACTCTTAAGTATTATGTCGTACAAACATTTGACATTTGTTGTAAGAGACCCAAAGTTCAAAAACTCTATTTACACCCGATAACAATCAGTTTAGCCAAAAAAAGTGGTGTTGGGGGGGGGGGGGGGGGGGGGGGGTGTTGGGGGCGCAGTTTAGCGGACACTTCTAAAACCACTCGTATGCTGGCTGAAAGAGACATGTAGGAGAGGAAGAGAGAGAATTTATATTGTATTTATAACTTCAAAATCAATATATTTTAATACTACCGGTTTTTTTTTTCGTGTTTAGTAAAAAGATATAATGAATGTTACTTCCAAGGCTTTTTTTCTTCTTTTTAATGGAAAGATTCAAAAATTATTGGAGAATAACATAGAACCTGAACTTTGCTCATTTCAATTTCTTTTTTTTTTTTTCCAGTTAATTAACTTTAATGGGCTCCCACTGGAAGAGCACAACCCTCGTCCATAAGATTTAGCTTGATTATTCTTTAGAATATTAATGTAAAATTCTTTCATTCTAGTTTCTATAGACAAAAGAAGCAAATATTCTTTGCTTCATTTGGTCTAATTTGCTTTAACTTTACCTTTCTTTAGAAAATTGAAGCAACCTACTTTCATTTTATTCCCTATAGAGAATAGATGCCACATGCTTTGCTTGATTGTCTCTTGCTTGCTTTAGCTTTTGTCATCTTCAGAAATTGAAGAACATTCCTTCATTCTATTCCTCATGTAACATGATATGGGAAAATGATCCCCTTTCACCCAAATGTCACATTTTAGAAACGAACCCATGGTATTACTTAGGAAGAAAAAATGATGGATATCCCACATTCTTGTTCTCTTTGGCTAATAGGTATTATTACATCCCTTTATCTGAAAATTTATATGATCACATTAATCACGTTCATTTTGTGCCAATACAACACAAATTTAATAGTCTAGTGACCCATAATAAAACTACAAGAATAAGTTGACACTTTACAATCTCTCTAGAAAGTTGAGATAACATTCTTTCCAATTAATTGGGTTCAATTAGCTTTAGCTTGTTATTTTTTAGAATGTTAAAGCAACATTCATTCAGTATGTCTTGTACAAACAATATAAGCAATATTCTTTGCTTCATTTGGTCTAACTTGCTTTAACCTTCTTTTATTTTCTATAGGAAATTGAAGTAACATAATGTCTCATAATCAATCTAATGTGATGTGTATGCCAATGTAATGTGTATCTCATAACTTACTGTCTCATAATAAATCTACATGAATAAGTGGACATTATATAATCCCTTTAGAAATCAAAAATAACATTCTCCAATTCATTGGTCTTGATAAGCTTTAGCTTAATTTTTCTTTAGAATATTAATGCAACATTCTTTCATTTTTCTTTTTGTAGACAAAAGAAGCAACATTTTTTGTTTTATTTGCTCTGATTTGCTTTAACTTTTTCCTTTCTTTAGAAAATTGAAGCAACAAACTTTCATTTCATTTCCTACAAAAAAATAGATGCAACATGCCTAGGTTGATTGTTTCTTATTTTCTTTAGCAACTATCTTCTTTAGAAAATAAAGAACATTCCTTCCTTCTATTCCTCATATAACAAGATATAGGCACATGATCCCTTCTCACCTAAATGTCGTATCTAACAAATGAACCCATGATGTTACTTAGGAAGAGAAAAAGATGGATGTCCCACATTTTTATTCTCCTAGCTAACAGGCATAATTACATCATTTTATATAACATATATGATCACATTAATTGTTTTCATATCGTACCAATGAAATGCAAGTTTAATAGCCTAGTGTCCATTAGTGAAACTACACAAATAAATAAACACTATACAATCTCTTTAGAAAAATTAAAGCAACATTCTTTGCAATTAATTGGGTTAGATCAGCTTTAGCTTGTGCTTTTTTAAGAGTAGCATTCTTTCACTACGTTTCTATAGACAATAGAAGAAACATTCGTTGCTTCATTTGGTCTAGTTTGCTTTCACCTTTTTTTTTTCTTCTTTTTTCTTTAGGAAATTAAACAAACATACTTCCATTCCATTCTTTGCATCAAAGTGAAGCAATATTCTTTGCTTAATTGTGCCTTATTTGCTTTAGCTTTTGTCATCTTTAGACATTAAAGCAACATTTTTCACTTCTATTCTTTATGTAACATGATATGGGCACATGATCCCTTCTCACTCTAATGTCTAAAGATGACAAAGCAACATTCTTCACTTCTATTCTTTATGTAACATGATATGGGCACATGATCCCTTCTCACTCTAATCTTGCATCTAAGAGAAAACCCATATTGTTACTTCTTAGGAAAAAAAACGAATGTCCAACATTTTTGTCCTCTTTGGCTAACCAAGACAATGCATCCATTTATTTGACAATGCCTAAGATCACATTAATTGCTCTCATGTCATGCTAATATGATGCGTATTCCATATCTTATCATCTTACACTGAAGCTACATGAATAAGTAGACATTATACAATCTCTTTTCAAAGCGGAAGATCGCTCATCCTCATTTTGTTGGGGTTTTTTTAGCACATACGTAGACCACGGCTTGTCTGGAGCTTTTGAATTCCTAAGCTTTCTTAATGTAGTGTTTTACTTCTTGGAATGTTATGGTTAGTTTGAAAATGTCTTTTTATTTTGTTTCTAGTTTTATTTTTCTGAACAGAAAAATAAAACTAAAAGCAAAATTAAAAATTTACGTTTGTATGTATTGATTTTCATACTTTATCATGTAGTGGTGTCTCCACAAATTGAGCATTGTCGATCCCCTCCAAAACATGCAGATGGCTCTCTATCAACCCTTACAAGTTATCAATATCGCCTTCTTGACCAGTATTCAAACATTTGTCAGTGATCTTTTCTGGAACGATTTGATCGGCCATTAGATAGTTCGAGAGGAAAGGCCTTTAAAGCTTGAAAACAAGAGAGGTTACGAAATGTAATTTCTTTCAAATTTTAGTAAGTCATTATTGCAATTCGGACGCCACTATGAACAAGTTTTTAATATTTTTCCTTAGATGGAGAGAATGAGAGACTCTTAGGATAAAATAAGAGTTAAACCATGATCATTTACTATTCGAATACGTGTTAGAAATAATTATCTTTTCAAATTAAAGGTGATTTGATTCCAAGTATGACTCCTCTCTTTTTATCTTTATGCATAGCGATATCATCATATGGATACTTCTCTATGTAGATGATCTTTTGATAATTGGAAACTTTGATAATGCCATCAAAGAGTTGATTGATCATTTGTCTTCCTCATTTCCACTCAAGTCTCTTGGACCAGTTCACTTCTATTTGGAAATTGATTGATTTTACTAAAAGATGTTCTGTTGCTATCTCAACTATAGTTTCTTTTGGATAATCTTCGAAAAGCAATCATGCTAGATTGCAAGCCAATAGCTACACCTATGGCCACAAAATTACCAACTCTGAAAAATGCTTCACTGCCTTGCTCAAACCTTTCCTTGTTTAAAAGTACACTTGGAGCTTTACAATACTTGACAATAGCAAGGCCAAACATCTTTTTCTCAGTAAACAAGTTATGACAAACAATGCACTCACCCTCTAATTTGGATTACCAGAACTTAAAGAGATTGTTGAGGTATCTTAAGGGGACTCTGCCACTTGGTATTAAGCTAAGCAATCAAAGTTCTCTACATCTCTCTGGCTATAGTGATTTGGATTGGACAGGATGTCATTCCACTCAAAGATCTACATATGGATATTGCTTCTTTAAACGAAGAAACCTTATTTCATGGAGTACTAAAAGACAAACTACTATTGCACGATCCTCAGTTGAAGTTGAATTTCGGGCATTAGCTGCTGCAACTGCAGAATCCACTTGGCTATGCTCCTTTTTACGAGATCTCAATGTTGCTCAACCATACTCAACTGCGTTGTACTTTGACAATATAGCAACATTAAAACTTACCACTTAACCTACATTCCACGGACCTACTAAGTATGTGGAAATAGATTTCCACTTCGTTCTTGAGAAGGTTGCACTTGGCTTAATCACCACTAAGTATGTTCCAACTACTCAGCAACTTGCAGATGTTTTCACAAAACCATTATCCAAGCCAAGCTTCCTTAGTCTCATAAACAAACTTGGTCTTATACCACTCCCTCGTTTGAAAGGGCCTGAAGAAGATCAGCCTTCAGATAAATCAAAGCCACGACCTCAGTCAACTCAAGAGAAGCAGTTTGGTCAACCAACTTAAACAGTTTTTGTTTAACGGTTTTGTAGTTACAACTAGCTTCCAGATTTAATGGCTTTCTGTTATATTGATTAGTTAAAGCTTAGCCCCTTCATGTAACCTATATATAAGACACTTATGAGCTCTGTAATGATTATCATTCTCACTGCAATACTATCAGAATTTGTGCAGAGAAATCAAGACTTTTCCTTCCTGTTTTTAGTTTTCTTTTATCTCCTATTTGTGCTGCATAAAGAAAGGTAGTAACACACGCAAGGTCTTTATCGAACTCAAGTAAACAGAGAACCATGGTGCGTAGATTTTTTTGCATTGCACAGGTCGGCATGGATTGTGGTTGTTGCAAAGCAAGGTTCAGGTCGGGCTGTGTTTGTTGCGGATCATGGTTTGGGTCGGGTAGTGCTTGTGGCAAGGCCTGGTTCGGTTCCGTTTGTATTTGTTGTAAAGCAGTGTTTGGGTCAGGTTGGTCATGTCCACGCTGCGTCTTTCTTGCAAAGAAAGGTGTAGTGGGGGAAACCATCTTCAATCAGCTTCTGAGATAACGACGGCGTCAATGTCAGGATCTCGACGGCAAACGAGACATGTCCTTCTGCTGCAGCCTTGTGCAAAGGTGTCTCCAAAAATGGAGTACTGTCAATCTCATTCAAAACACCCTCTTTGGTTCCTTATCAATTTGTACAAGGCTTCAACATATCCTGCTCAACTAGCACGCATACACTGTTCAGTGATATTTTCCTGAGCACCGTGTTTGCGGAACACTTTCTAAAGCCATTTCCATCTCTCAGCCAAGAAAATTTCTTTAAAGCTGTAAAAAACAAAAAATGTGAGACTGAGTACTAGTGCGCAAATGTGAGAGCTGGCATCCTCCTTTTATAGGGTTCAATCAAATATGGGCTCTATCAATTTAGCTGGAAAAATATGTACACGTCATCCTGTAAAAATATTTACAAGTCATCAAGATCATTTATTTGAATACAATACATGTGACCTTGAAAATTAAACCGCTATAAAAAATTTCCGGACCTTGAATAAACTCAGTCCCACAGTTTTTTTTTTTTTTTTAAAAAAGCACCCATATTATTCCTTATAAGCCTTGAACACCACTCTTGCAATAAGGCCTTCAATAATTTGAATATTAGGTTTCAATAATTTGAATATTAGGTTTCAGCATTCACGGAATGCCATTATGACAAACGCCTGGGGTTGTAAAAAAAAAACTAAGTACTCACTCAAATCTTGAAGTAGACTGCTAAAATTTCTAAAAGAAATCCTATATTACAGCAGAATATATTGATGCATTACCTTAACCACATCTATATTGACAAAAATTCACAATCAGAACCTTTCCTTAGAAATATAAAATGACATTCTATCCAATCCATTGGGTTTGATTAACTTAAACTTGTGTTTTCTTTAGAATATTAAAGCAACATTCCTTGTTCTGTTTGGCTTGATTTAATAACTTTATTCTTTCTTTGAAAGATGAAGCAACATACTTTCGTTTTGTTTTCCATCGAAAACTGGAGCTATATTCTTTGTTTAAAGGTCATATTTGCTTTAACTTTTATCTTCTTTAGAAAATTAAAATAGCAATCTTTCTATTTTTCATGACTCCAACATATCTGAATCTTGTGACTATAAGAATTGGCTTATAATCCTTCTTCTTTTCATGCTTCATGGCATTGGGTAACTAGAACAGACCATGATTGCTTCTTATGATCTTCGATTGAAATCTCATTGTTATATCAATATTCCCTTACAAATACCAATATAGTGAATGAAAACTACAGCAAATAAGTCAAATAAGGAGAAAAAATATGATAATAATTTATTTAGGAAACCCTGTCATGTAGGTAAAAAAAATAAAAAATAAATTAGAACATTAGTTTCACTATAAATAAATTGAATCTACAGCTAAATATTAAATAGAACATCAACTGAGTAAACCCATATTTTCTTTAGTTAAAAAATAAAAAGAACAATTATTCTTTAATTTCAAGTTTACTAATGACATAGGGAGATCAATGCTAGCTATGAACAAACTAACTCTGAGAATTGAATAGTAGAAAAAATGAGTGAATTGGACCAATAGGGTTGTAAAAAGTAAAAATTTTGTTGTAACTCCATTAATCATATTCTTTAAAGCTACAACTGATCACATATAAAATAAAAGGAATGAAAAGATTTCAACCAACAAACCTAAAGAGCACACCCATTGTTGCAAAAAACAAAGAATGCTATGAGAAGCAAAATTTCCTTAATTGATGGCAAAAGGCTTACAAACTGTAATAAATATTTACAATAGTTCTGAAATATGTTAAGTATTATTTTTTAGCCTAATTGATGGGTGATTGATTAAATAATTTTGTACTATAAATCATGAAGTATATATAAAATATATAACATTATATTAAAAAAGAATCTACGAGTACATATATGTTGTAACGAAGTAGATATAAAATTGGAATATAAATTTAGTATAGGAGAAACAAAGGAGAGGCGTTGGCTTGTTTTTCAATGCTGTCAATAAGAGAGAAGCGGATGCAATGCTTCTCTGGTTTACTGCTATAAGAAGCTTGTCCAGGCCGCTTGTGGGACCCACAGGCATGATTGCCGTGAATGTGTAAACATTCGCAAAGTCTAGTTGTCCATCGTCCTTTGGATTTTTATGTCCAAAAAGAGAAGAAATTGGAGCTTCTCTTCAGTTTCTATCTTGAGACTTAGTTTTGGGATCAATTCGAAACCCATTCTACATGCCAAGCATCTATTTTTATTCTTTGGCACTCAAACCTCCTTTGAGTACTGAGAAAGAAAGCTTAGAACTTAATTCTAAGTGAGTACTTGAGATTTTGTCCATAACAAGTTTCTTTGTCTTTTAGTTTTTTAAACGAGAAGTAATTTCATAATTTACTGTTGAATAATTTATAAATTTGAAATGAGCTTCAAGTGAAATTTTTTATTTTTTTTTTCCTTTTTGATAAATGTAATTTGAACATTCCAACAAAATAGTTGGATGATTTAAGGAGAGCTATGTGGATAGTACTATTGAAAGAAAAAGATGGTGAAGTGATGATGGACATATTACTAATGTTTTGATTTAATGTATTTCTTTATATCTTCAAGTGCCCCATTTTCGTGAAATTAATCGTGGTGATATGGAATAAGAAAACGTTTTTTGCTTGTCCTAACTTTCAATGAATTATATGTGAATGACATTTTCTATTGGTCGTTGCCAAAACACGGTTGTAATAAAATGATATTAAATCTTTTAGCTAATACACTAATTCTAGGTGATGGCCATGTATCGCATTCAAAAATCCTTTCTGCTTCCAATATAATATCTTGAGTTATGTATCTAGGTACGTGTAGTTATTCATGCCTTTAATGGAATCCCAATCCTTGAGTGAAATTCATTTCCCATTTTATGTAATGATGACGATACTTCGAAAGATGTGTTCATTTCCATGTCAATATCCTTCCAGTCCAAACAGGGTTACCTTTGATGAACGAGTGGTAGACGACGAGGTTTTAGTTCAATGATCTAGTCTTATATTATTGAGGGGCTTGGGCGTGGCAGACATGATACAAATATCCAGGTGAGGTTGAAAAATTAAGCGACTGTTTTAGATCAACACCCAAATTTTGAAGTAAATAATCAGGAAAGTCTCTAAAAGAAATCCGGAGTACAATTACATAGAAACAATACATAATTAAACATTTCACCAATCCCCTCACGCATTATTCTCTTACAGTACAATACATGCTTAGAAGATAACCCTAGGTCGGACAGACGATTCAAGAGGAGACCCATATACCTGTAACTGCATTAATAGTCGGGGATAGTCTCGGAAGGGTTTGGCTCTCACAGTAAACCACAAAGAGAACAAAAAGTAAACAAAAGGTATCAGGAGCACGGTAAAAAATGTTTTTAAGGACAAAGCTTTAGGACTTGGATATGTGACACATACTGATATTAAAACATATCCAACGAAACAACAAAGTGGTATGATGCAAAGCTCGCTAATCTATGAATTAGGGAGGATATAGGTTAGTGCCGTAATTGAATACCACAAGGAGATAGAATTAACCACCGTGAGTGCAATGAAAGGGCCACGGCCCATGATTGCTGTTCCAGCACGATGCGATGGCATATTTGCACAACTTGGTGCATCATTTGCTGTACAATTATGATCGTCTTGCCAAGTTCCTCCGGGTGGGGTGAGAGTTATTTGGAAGCATACTGTTACAAGCAAGACAAGAACCACCGCCACAGCACTGCGAGATTCTTCTTTAACTCGCTCAAACCGTGAAAACCCGTCATTCAATAGTTTGAGTAGCAACCATATAATGCGGGGGTAGTTCACCTGCACTAGGGTTGCCGATCACAGGATGTGAAATTCTTAGCATATAGATCAAATCCACAATTAATAGAAGATATGACTAAAAGAGAACTTGCCCGGGAAGTTTCTAAGGCACGGTCAGAGAAAGTTTTGTTGGTTGCATCCTTCTAATTTTTCAGTTTCTCTTTCCATAAATAGGCATCTTCAAACGAGGCAGAGTCAAGCCATTTCTTAAAAAATTTATAACTCTCCCGCTGTTCTTTTTTCAGGGCAACATGTAAACCAGTTTCTCTCTTAACTGTTACATCTAGAATAGACAATGGACATGTAGTTAGAATCTCTTGCAAAAGCTGACAATCTCCTATTTGAGCTGCATACTGCAAGGGAGTCAGACCCCCTTTTCCTTTAACACGCGCAAGTTCTTTATCAAATTAAAGAAAACATAACACGAAGTTATAAAGTTCTTCTCGTAAAGGATTCCATTCAAGTTGTGCTTGTTGGACTGTATAGTTCTGTTGGGTTGTGCTTTTTCCTACTGTCTAGAGATACCAGAAAACCAACAACTAGTTGTATAAGAAACTCTTCTGTGAATCAAACAAAAACCTTTGATTCACAATGTCCTGTTCCCTATTTACATTGATCTATTCTGTTTTCCGCTTCCTCTAGCACTTGTTTTGTTTTATCCGACCCGTGTACTTACTTTGCATAGAGCTTACCATACTTAAACCCCAATAAGCACGTTGACGTCATTTCCATTGTTATGTGATGATGACAACACTTCCAGGTAAGTTATGTTCATTAGCATCTAAATGTGCTTTCAGTCTAATGGGATAAGCTTGGACGAGGAGTGCCTTCTAACGACCATGGTCCAGTCCCACATCTTGGCAAGGTGCTTGGACATGGCGGTTATGGCATTCATATCCAATTGTGTTGAGAATTTGGGGGTCGTGGCAATATTCATATTTGCTTACCTTAACTTTTTTCAATTAATTCTTTCATGGAATGAATTAATTGAAGGGAAACGTTTCTTTGGAAACATCCTTTATTGGACCGCAAATACACTAAAACATTGATACAATCACTCTTAGAATGATTCTTACGCAACACATTGGACTCTTCACTCGTAAATTTTTCACTCTCAAGAACTGTGGCATGCAAATGTTCAACTTTATTTGAAAGAGAACTAAGGTCGTAATTGTATTTATAGGGGGTGGCCGTCTATTCGGCAGACGTCCTTAACCACCCAATAGGTGGACTTGTAGGAGTTGTGAGCTGGGAAGTTTCTAAAATAAATCCTTTATTGAATCACAAATATATGATAAGAAGTCCTACAAACATGAATACCTAATTACACATCTAAGCAATTCACTCGTAGAATCTCAGCCACTGCTCCCCGTCGCGGTCGCTTGTTTGTCACTGTTTCGACCAGTTTCGCAGTCGCCGCCGTCGTCGTTTCTCGGCTGCTGCTCTCCACCACCATCATCGGTCGTTTGCCACCATTTGTGGCCTTATCCGCTGTGGTTTCTTTCTGGCTGCTGTTTGCCACCGTTATCACTTCGGCCGGTTTTTCACTGCCGTTTTTCAGCGCACCTTCTCGCGCCGTTGACCACCAACGACCGCCGTCGACAGCCGCAGACCTTCACCAACCGCCGTGGTCCACCGCCGACCGCCGTTGTCCGCTGCCAACCGCTGTCAAATATTTTTTTGGCCGTTTTTTGCTGCCGTTTGCACCATGCACATTTCTGCAGCCATGAGCTTTAAATCAGAGACTTCCAAGCATGGACATTTAATTGAAACACCAGATCCCCTTCACCTTGCTGCCGGCGATGTCTCTATCACCATTTTGGTTTCCCAACTTCTCACAGGATCTTTGGATTACTTACCTTGGAAGCACAAGATGCTCATCGCCTTTGGCTCTAGAGATAAACTTGCTTTCTTGAATGGAAAGCTACCCAAGCCTACCAATGATGACCCCCGGGCTGCTCTTTGGAGTAAATGCAACTTGATTATGCTGTCTTGGTTGATGCACTCGTCTTCTCCTGAGATTACAAACTTGATTTCTATAAACTGTATTGCTAGTGCTGCTTGGAAGATGTTGGAGACTCGTTATTCTAAAATTACGGGGAGTAGTCATTATGATCTGGAACAATGAATTAGCGAAGTCAAGCAACAACCAGATGAACCTATCGCCACATATTTTTCTTGCCTTAGTGATCTTTGGGCTGAACTGGATAGGTGTTTCCCAACGATCAAATGTAAGTGTACAAAATGCACTTGTGATTTTCCGGCATTACTGACTGCCAGGGGAGAATTTGGACGGGTTTTTCGCTTTCTTTTGGGTCTTCAGCTTGTCTATACTACTGTGCACAGTAATGTCACTTCTCATACTACTATGCCATCTCTGGATGAGGTTTTTCTACTGATCGTTGATGAAGAACATCAACGTAGCTTGCACATTGATAATGGCAAACCTGACTTATCTGCTTTTACAGTACAGACTCCTATATGCCTTGGAGGGGGGTTTGGGACTAGTTAGCGTGATAGTCGTTCTTCTACGGCTAGTAATTCACGATCTTCCTCTAGTGCTGGATTTGGCCAGGGGGTCCAAGTCGTTTATGATCATTGTCAGCATCCGGGTCACACTAAGGACAGATGTTATCAGTTGGTTGGATATCCCAATCATCCTAGAAAATCGAAGAAAAAAGGCAGCAACAGTAGTTCAACACATGTAGTGAGTACTGATTCTGGAGAGCAATCCTCACCTGTTGTGAGTAATACTACCCTGGTGCAGCACGTTACTCCTTCTGGCCAGACTCTCACACCTGAGCGGTATCAACAAGTGGTTCAGCTCTTTAGCCGCTTTGGGCCTACTAAGCCCATGCCAAACTTTGCAGGTACTGTTTCTTCCCTACAAATTTCACCTTTATCTTATTGGTTAATTGACTCACGGGCAAGTGACCACATTACGTGTGACCTTTCATGCATGGATAACATTAGGTCTTACACATCCAATCCTATTTGGGTCAAACTACCTGATAATAGTAGTGTGGCAGTCACCCAGATTGGGACTGTTCGTATTTCTCTTTTTGTCATACTTTATGACATTTTATATGTGCCTACCTTCAAATGCAAGCTTTTTTCTGTTGCCAAATTATCTTTAATAATTCTTGTCAGGTCACTTTTTACCCCCATTTTTGTTTCTTCCAAGACCGTATTACTAGGATGGTACTGGGACTGGGTAGGGCCGAACGTCGTCTCGATCATCTAATGTCTTCAACGGCTGACACAGCAGATATTTTTTTCACACTTGCTAAATCTTATGAATTTAATGCTCCTAAGAAGGCTAATGTTTGTAGTAATAGTATGTTTAAGAACAATATTTTGAGTAATAAACAAATGCTATGGCATTGGTGTTTTGGTCATTCTTCTTATTATGCCTCTCTTGAAGTTTTTTGTCCAATTTGTCCTTTAGCAAAATAGACGCATCTTCCCTTTGCTTCTCGCACTTCAAACACATAGTCTATCTTTGAGTTGGTCCATGTTGACATATGGGGTCCACATAGGCACCCCAAGCATAATGGTTCCCTTTATTTTCTTACCATTATTGATGATTTCTCACGTGGTACTTAGGTGTATCTCAAGAGATCTAAGAGTCAAGCTTTGCATTTTTTGCATTCTTTCTTCCTTATGGTAGAAATCCAGTTTCACACTCGCATTCGTAGGTTACACTCTGACAATGGGTCCGAGTTTTTTAGCCATGAGTGTGTCTCTTTCCTCCAACTTCGTGGAGTTCACCATAAAAGCTCATGTGTCCATACACCCTAACAAAATGGAGTAGTCGAACGTAAACATCGACACATCCTTGATGTTGCACGCGCCTTATGTTTTTAGGCTGACCTTCCTTATCATTTTCGAGGAGAGTGTGTTTTGACTGCTACTCACATTGTCAATCGTCTTCCTTCCTCGGTCATCGATGGGAAAACCCCTTTTTCCATTCTCTTTGGTAAAGCACCATGTGTCTCGCATCTCAGGGTTTTTGAGTGCTTATGTTATGTTATAGTCATTCTGCGTGTGGACAAATTTGCACCCCATGCTCGCCCTTGCATTTTTATGGGATACCTTTTTTTAGGTAAGGGTATTGTGTTTTTGACCTTACCATACGCATATTTTCCGTTGCCCGTGATGTCGTATTTCATGAGTTGGTTTTTCCCTTTTCTCAGTCTCAGTCACCTTTATCTATCCCTTCACCTACTGTTGACTCTTCTTTTTTCGCTCTAGATCGTGATCTTTATCTTGTTCCATGCGACACCGATTCTTCTCCTTCTCCAGCACCTGTTATTGCACCTTTGGATTCACCCACTGTGAATTCTCCTCTTGTAACACCACCCACTGTGGAGTCACCTATTATGGCGTTGCCCATTGTGGCGTCATCCACTGCGGCATCACTCACTGCGGCGTCACCCCCTCCGACGTCATCCACTACGACGTTCCCAACTGCGGTATCACCCACTGCGGCGTCACCCACTTCGTCGTCGCCCCTTACAACGTCATCTACTAAGACATCACCCACTGTGGTGTCAAATCCTGTAGACTCATCTTTTTCAGTGTTGCCTGTCATTCCTATTTCACCTGTCCATCGTTCTCAACGTGCATCCAAACCACCCATTTAGACCCAAGATTATCATTATAACTTTGTAGTCTCCCCTTCTGGTGGATCTCGTTCCATGAGTCCTCGTGACATTCCATATTCCATTTTCCAATTTGTGACTCTTGGTAATTGATTTCCCACACATCGAGCATTTATTACTTCCATAGTAGAGAGCCACTCTACTATCATGAGGTAGTTAAGGATCCCAAGTGGGTGGATGCTATGTCTAGTGACCTTTATGCATTACAGGCAAGTCATACGTGGCAGTTGGTTGACTTGCTCCTAGGTCGTAAGCCGATTGGATGTAAGTCAGTTTACAAGGTAAAGTATCGTGCGGATGGTTCCATTGAGTGCTATAAAACTCCACTTGTAGCTAAGGGCTTCACTCAGCGTTATGGCATTGATTATGAGGAGACTTTCTCTCTTGTGGCCAAGATGCTGACTGTCAGATGCGTCATGGCCATGGCCTCCATGTTTCGTTGGCTGCTTCACCATATGGATGTTCATAATGCCTTCCTTCATGGTGATTTGCATAAGGAGGTATACATGTCTTTACCCCCCGGAATTCGGCATTCCTCCATAGGTCCACCAAAAGTTTGTCGTCTTCTTAAGTCCATTTATGGACTCAAGTAGGCATCTCGTCAGTGATATGCCAAATTTACTTCCACTCTTCTTGACGCTGGTTTTAAGCAATCTTGGCATGATTACGCATTGTTTACACTTCGGCGTGGTTCTACCATTGTTGCTGTTCTACTCTACGTTGACGATATGCTTATCATTGGTAATAGTGAGGCGGCCATCACTCAAGTCAAGTCTCATCTTAGCTCTCGATTTCACATGATCTCAAGGGCAAAATAAATATGCCTTGCTGATGCAGCGGCATGTAAAGGTGTCTCCGAATGTGGAATATTGTCGATTTGCTCCAAAACCTACGAATCCGTCCTTATTAATTCGTATAAAGCGTCAACGTTTCCTTCTTTACCGGTAAACAAACACTGATCGATGATATCTTGTGGATCAGATGAGATCAGGTGTGCTCTTTTGTAGCGGTGGATCGGATGTAAGGCTCTGGATTTGGCTCTAAGAATCTGCAAACATTATTTAACCTTGTTTGCCAGCAATGAGACCTTGTAAAAAATGTCTACCAAAAGGAGCTCTTTTTTCTTCTTGGAATCTACACACGTCTTTATCTCATTGTTGTTCACTGGATTCATCGTTGTCTCCGCCGTCTTGTTATCACTTTATTACAGCCTTTTTAATTGTTCTACCTGTCTTAACCCTTTTGTGCTCCTGAGTAGGCTTACATTTGCAAATTGCTTTCAAAAGCCTTTGGTGAGTGTTTCGTGGTAGTCTGTTTTGCTCCTCGGTGCTACATATCTCTAAATTCATCTAGTACGTCGGTATACACGAAATGATTCCAAAGTTTTGTTCATGTGAAAAAACTGGCTTTATTAAAAGGGAGAACATGAAAGGAGAGTCTTGCAGCAAATCAAAATTATAGAAAACCAACCAAATTGGTAGAAAAGACAAGTATATTTAGCGATACGCGGCATATGTCTTTTCACATTTCATTAGTGAATGTATATAGAGGCATATTTTTTTATTTGCTTCAGTGACCAATTGCCATCCACTAGGTCAGAAAACACATATGATGTGCAAATGTTTAGAGAACATTATCAATGAAATGATAGATTAGAAATAAAAAATTCTATAGGCCCCTGATTGATGAACAAATAAAGAAACTGCTTCCCCTCAAGTCGTCAATGGACTTTGTGGCAGTAGCCCTTTAAATAAACCAGAATGTAGCTCGCTCCTCTAAATAAAGGTTATTCGGAGAGTTTTCCTCCATTCTAATTTTGGAAGTTCTCGTTGGATCTGGTGATGGAAACCCTTGAAATAAACCAGCATCTAGCTAACATCTAAGGTGCATTGACATTTACATACTTTTCCTATTATGGGCTTGTGATAGTAACACTTTCAAGCAAACCAGCAAGTAAAAGAGGGAAGCCTCCCACACGCCCAAATGTATAAGAATAACAAAAAAATAAAAAAGAACAAAAAGATAGGATATTTATATGGTTTTCCTTTTTCCAAATAAAGCCATCTCTAAAAGAAGCCCAACGGAGCCAATATTCCAACAATATAAAAGCCTCCACCTTGTCATTTTCGAAGGCAATATGTAGAACAGTCCTATTTTTAGTTGTCTCATCCATAGACTTTGGACTGGCATTCAGAATTTCAATCAAGTTCAAGATATCCCGCTTTAGCTGGGTAGTGAAAGGAGTTAGACCTCCTTTTCCTTTAACACATGCAAGATTTTTATCAAACTCAAGAAAATAGAGAACCAAGTTGTGTCGTAATCTTGCTTGAAAAGAAGGATCCTGGGTAGGTTGTGTTGTGTAAAACGTAGCAAGAATGTAAGTGATGTGTTTTAATTAAGCCTAAATTAATTATCAAACGAACTTTTCTCCAAGCTTAAGATATTGTTTCGGATGTTGGCTAAATGTGAAATTAAATGGGAAATATAAAATCACACAAGAGAACACACAAACTTATGTGGTTCAACCAATAATTGCCTACATCCACAGCTAAAGCTAGGAGAGATTTCTTTCACTACTTGCAATCAACAGTATAGAAGTTCTCACAGGAATTCTCTACCAAACACACTCTTCAAGCATTCCTTTAAGGATACAAGGAAGTGCACAAAAGTTAAACAAGAATGGCTTATAGATTTCCTTCTCTTCTTCACTATTCTGCACACACCGTACACTAATCTGCACTGCACTGAAAACTACACTGTAATCTACACTCAGATCTACACAAATCTGGCCACATAACTTTTTCTTGGTGTTTTTCTCTCACGCACCCTCTCTTTCTCTATTCTCTTTTCTCTTTGTCTTGTGTCTCACAATGCTTTCACGATCAGAGCATCTTTTTCTGGTTTCAAAACTCAAACTACTCCCACGTGTAACCACTCTCCCTTGAGAATAGGAAGAGGTGTTAGTGGTTGAGAAACAAACTCCCCATATCCCACTAACCACCTATGATAAGGTACAGAGAATTGAGTGAGAAACATGCTAATTATGAGCCACGTCCAACAATCCTCTACCTTGGTGAATAATTAGCAAGTAGTATCTTCATAACTCTCCTTAGCTTTACCATTTCGGCATCTTCATTCATCACTGCACAAACCTATCAAGTCCATACAATTATTGAACTTGATAATAGGGATCACCTTGGTGAGCATGTCAGCAGGGTTACACAAAGTTGATATCTTCAACACCTTTACCTTTCCTCCACATACAATCTCTCTTATGAAGTGATATTTAATATCAATGTGCTTGGACTTTTCATGATGCTGCTTATCTTTTGTGAGATGAATGGCACTATGACTATCACAAAAGATTTCATTCTTCTCCTACTTTACTCCTAATAGTAAGGGCCCATGATTGCTGCCCCAACACGGTGTGATATCGTATCATCTTCCCAACTTCCTCTAGGAGGCGTGACTAATACTTGAAAGTTGATTGTTACAAGCAGTGCAACAACAACTAACAAAGCATTGTGAGTTTCTTCAGTGAGCTTTAAAAGCGAACTTCCTGCAGAAGGGTCACTACATGACATACAAGCAATCTCATCATAATACTCCTGTGTTCTAGATTGCAAGATGTCAAATGTTGGAAAGACCCTTGAAAGGCTGACTCTAAATTAAATCAATAATTCAATAACCACCTCCTATCCTCTCTCAATGTATAGATGCATAATTATAATCTCCACACTCAAAATAGTTTACACAATAACACCTGCTCCTCCCATAAGGTGAAAAAAGAATGAAGAAAAAGAAGAATAAGAAGGTAAATGGTACATACTAATAAAAGAAAAGAGCAATAAACACTAAATATCAGTAACAAAAGAGATAATTTCTCATCCTATTTTCAGGTGCTCTACAACAAATACAATTTTAACAAAAAGTAAAAAAAAAAAAAAAAAAGTTATTCAAATGTATGGTTACTAGTTAAAAAATATGTCAATTTTTGGCAAGTTTTTGATTTTAGAAACACTTGATTTGTTTATTTTATTAATTCTCAAGTTGTAATTATAAAATATTCTAAAAGGTTGTTGAAAAGATAAAAGCGGTTAATTTTGAACAAAACATATTATGTGAGTAATAAAATTTGATTGAAGAGAATGGAAGTAATACATGCAAGAGCAATTTGTATGTCAACTCAAATAAGTTGTGCATACTTTTATATTTACAAAGACAGCTTGGAGACATTATTATATGTGAATTTGTTGTGTTATCAAATGCGTCTATTATAGATATGACATCTTGAAAGAATTTTGTCCTGCATACGGTCGTGCAATACAACCGCCCCAAAGCTTGGGAGTGCCTGCTAAGAAGACTTCTTTCTGATGAAGCTAAAGATGCCAATTTGTGGGAAGCGACAATGACGAATCAGAGGAATGAAGAAGGCGATACAGCCTTAGAGATGGTGAAGAATAAATTTTTGGTAAGTTATCCTTACTCAAGTTTTCTGTGGAATCGGTATAATAGAGGTCTATTAGCTTCACGCTAGAAGTTGCTCTCAAATATTCATATTTTGCATATACCGCTTCCATTCTTCCATAATTTGTTTTGCTTGAGATCCATCTCCTTTACATATCTAACAATCATTTCAAATTTGTTATGTATCAACAAACATTTGACTTAGCTGATAACAAGTACTCTCTCAAACCTCTTAGTTCCAAATTTAGCATTAAGTACATGCATGGATGTTTGTTTAGAAAAAGAAATGTTATGCAACTTGAGAGTTAAATAGGTAAGTAATTAAATGCCAAAAAACTTAACAATATTTTATGTACATACTTATTTCTATCTTAACAATATCATTTTTATATAATACATTAATGTGATACATATGCATTATATATAACAACATATACACGTACTGTATGTAGTTACATATATCATATAGTACTTACTATTGTGCACAAAACCCACAAATCACATTAATTGCAACAGGGCAAGTTAAGTATGGTGTAATTGTTTCACATTAATTAAGTTTTGCATAGGAGTCCTCTATACATGGATCACAATAGGGAGGTCGTGGGTGCTTGTGTAATTGAACTAAATGCTTAGAATATAAAGGATATTCACTGCGTTTGACACCTTGCAATAGGTAAAGAAGATATCCGAGATAGGCGAGGCAGTTTCTCCGGTCCAATGTCAGACGACTCAGGCAGTTTCTGCGATCCATGAGACTTGCGGTCGGTGAAAAAGGACCAGCGTGAGTTTTCGCAAATAACAGATGCAGCTCGGGGTATTTTGTTAGTGATTTTTACGCTGTTTTTCACAATCAGTTTGGAGTAATAACCATCCTTGGAGGGAGAAGCTAGATAACAAGACTATCCAATGTTGTAATATTAATGTTTGATGGAGTAAATTTTGAATTTAAACTTTGTCCCGAAACAACGCTCTTACTTTCCTAACTAGCAACTAAATTCTATGGCTGCTTTGAAAGAGAAAACAGGAAAAAGAAATATTATTTCGTAGATGCCATGTCACGAGCTTCAGCTTAGTCTCTCACGAGAATACAGTCAAAGAGTTTATGATTTGCATTAATAATCATTTCATTTAAGTATCTAAATTCGAAGAAACTGATAATTATTGGCGTGCTCATGTATAAGAATAAACCAATTTAGAAACAAATAATGCTAAAATTGAAGGCTACGGTTGTTAAATTAACCAATATTGTCGAATGGTTTTTAGTAATTTGGTAAAAATGAATATCAAAAAGACATTGTGACACGATACCTTATTAAAAATTGAATATAAATAAAATTATACTTTGATATGAAATAAAAGTTGAATAATTTTTATATGAATCTTTAAAAATAAATATTTAAAAAAATCTTTGTAATTGGAGGCTATCGAGAATTCAATTTTCTAACAGTTGAATTTTTATTAACAAATAATCTGGATATCAAAATTACGTTGGTGATGTGTTAATATTATGGGAATGTGTCTGTTTTGTTTTTTTTTTTTTGTCTTTTTCTTTGGTTAGATTCTGAACAATACAACCCCGAGAGGTTTTAAAAGGAATCCTTAAACGATACAATAACATAAGCAAATGCATGGTAATTAAAAGACAACACTCTGAATACACTCCACTCAAAGAAGAACACAACCCCAAAAGTTTTAAAAACAAATCCTTAAATGATACAATAATATAAGCAAATGCGTGGTAATTAAAAGACAACACTCTGAAATACACTCCACTGACAGATTTTCACCCTCATTAACTATATCGTACAGCAGTGACGGTTGTGAAGGCTTTTCAAGCCCTTCGTGTGTTGGTGGATGACGGTTGGTTGGTAATTGACAGCTGGTCGAGAGAGCTGGAAGAAGAGGAGGATTAGGGAGATAGCGGGCGAAAAGGAGTGAGATGTGAGGAAGGAATAGGAGAACTTGGGGCCGCATTCAGAAGGGGTTGATCGGGAGAAAAATGTGTGTGTGTGAGGAGAGAGAGAGAGAGAGAGAGAGAGAATAAGCGGCTGACCAAGGCAATAGAAAGGCTGGCGTTAGTTGCCGGTCCGTCGGGGTATTAGCCGACGAAACACGTCTCTCACCCAATGAAACAGCAAAACGTGTCCCAGCCAATGAGAAAAGTACCTCAGCCGGACATTGTCCGACATAAGTACAGTTTGAAACCCAGACACCACAATCGCCAAAGGAATCACCCTCATTTCTGGGGAAGAACCCAGAGGGATGGCGAAGAAAAATATAAAATACGTAACAATTATCATGATAGGTAATATGCAAACAAAGGTCACACGTGATTTCGGGAGGAGGACAAATACTGCCAAGAACGAAGCCAGAAAGGAAAGACCAATATAGAGGTTGATGCTTTCTGACCCGTTACTGAGTGACCGTCCTATCCCAAAACGCTCCGGATCGTTCGTACAAAGCAAGGTGGGGGAGCTAATTGTCATTTGCCAGGTGACTGTTACAAGCAGAGCAGCAATTGTCAACAAGAGTCTGCGAGTTTCTTCTTCAACTCTTATTAATGAAGTACTTAGACTGGGGTCACGGTTTAGCAGACGCATAATTCTTTTGTAGTCCACCTGTGTTCACAACTGCAAGATGTCAAATGCTAAGAAGACCCTCTAATTCAACTCCGCAATTCAATTAAGAGGGTAGAGATGCATAATTATACATAGTCTACACTATAACAAGTATCAAATGAGATAAATTTTAAGTATCTTTTCAATTGCTCTACAACGAAAACAATTTTAACAATCAAATTTTCAATAGCGACATTGTTTTTGTTATTTAAAAGAAAAAAGTTTAAAAGTTGCTGATAAAGAGTTTGATTAGTTAAAAAAAATGAACATGAGTAAAGAACACTTACTTGTAGTACATCTTGTTCTCTGTCTTTAGCAATATTTGGGAAAGTATTGCCGTTTCCATCCTCGAACTTTTTTAATGTTTTTGTCCACGAAATGGCATCTTCAAACAAAGCAGCGTGAAGCCATTCATTCAACAATACAAAGACCTCAAGGTTCTCCATATTCAGAGCAATATGTAGAGCAGTTTCATTTTGACCTGTGCCATCTGTGATAGCTTTGGACAAGCAATTAAAAATTTAATCCGAAGCTCAAGATCTCCCATTTGAACTGCGTGATGCAAAGGAGTCAAACCAGCATTTCCTTTAACTCGTACAAGGTCTTTGCCAAAGTTAAGTAAACAGCGCACCACTTGGCGTAATCTTGCTTGAAAATCACCGTTTAAGTTGATTTGTGCTTGTATTTGTCGTATTTGTTCCAAAGCAAGATGTAGAGGGCTGAAACCGTTTTGATTCAGTTTCCCACTGATGCAGCAACATGTGGAGGTGTCTCCACAAACGGAATATCGTCGAACTGCACCAAAACGCTCGGATCTCTCTCTATCAATGTGTACAAGATTTCAATTTCACCTCGCTGAATGGCACCCAAACACTGATCAAAGATATTGCGCGGAATATTCTGATTGGCCATCAGACAGTAAAAAGAAATGCCTCTATGGCTCTAAAAGAAGCGTGCCTTCAGAGACAAATAAAAGCAAATGCCCTTAAACTTTTGAAAGTAGTACAGAACTGGGGAGATCGGACGTGCTATTTATATAGGGTATAGAAGTGTGCACACGTCATCTCCCCTTTGTTTATAGGCAATTTGTCCTAAGAATAGTCTGCCAGATGGAGTTCTTTTTACTACATACGTGGGCCAGGGCTTTTTTCTCGGTTTGGAGGTACTATGCTTAAAAAGTAGACTTCGATTTTGGTCATTCATTACTCAAAAACATTGTTTACTTTAAATTTTTTGTAAACCAATGGGCATGTTTTATATTTTTTCTAGGGATTGTCATCTAGAGTCGGACAAAATTTGGAAATGTCTTAGTAAATTGTGCTGCTCGAGTAAGATCACTTTTGTGGATTGCTTTTCAAAAGCAGTTGGTGATTGTTACGAGTTAGTATGTCTTGGTTCTTGGTGTTGTATGTCTCTAAATTCATCAAGTGCATCAGTATATATTAACTGATTTTAGACTTTCGTTCATGTGAAAAGACTGGCCTGGTTAAAAGAGAGAACACGAAAGTAGAGTCTTGCAGAAAATTACAATTGTTAAAAACCATCCAAATTCACATGGGAAGTTATATTTAGCAAAACACGCCCCCAAAGTATCCAAAAGTAATTTGACGAATATGTGTCTTCTCACATCTCAAAAGAATCTGGTTAAACAGATTTCTTTGAAATCAAAATTGGACTATGTGACAGCAGCCTGAAAATAAACCAGCAAGCGGCCGCAAGTGTCGCTTCTGTACAAAATGTTAATAAAAGATGGACCTTTGGGCTCTGAGCATTGCATGTGACCAAGGTCCCTTATCTGCTTGGCTTAACTCCGTATTTGATGAACAAATAAAGAAACTGCTCAGCTCGAACTACAGGAAACGTTTAAACAAACCCGCAAGTAGATGGTCTTTCTGATAAAGGCCCCTCATTGGACGTCTAGATAAAGGTCCTTGATAGTTTCCTTTTCTCGAAGTGTTTGCTGGACCTTGTGACAACAACCCCGTAAACAAACTAGCAACTAGGAATATAAGAAGAATGGTACATTGTGAGAGGAACCCTTTAAGAAAACCAGCAACTAGAAAAGACACAGGGAATCACGCTACACGCTAGGAGATACCCAACTGTGCGAAAATAAAAGCAAAGCCTACAAGTTGGGTAAGGTGGACTTCACCGTTCAATTTTGTTGGAGATACGGTCGTATATTGCATTATTCCTTCCTTGTATAGATTGAGATACTTACCATGTAATGTAGGCTTATTAGGGAAGTTAGTTATATAGTAGGTATACTTGTGTTATTATTACTTATATTCTTTCTTAGCATGGACCATCCTTGTCCTATAAGAGGACCACTATGTTGTACATTCATATTAAAGTAAGAAATACAGAGAATTCTCTCATGCTCTCTCTCTCCTTGCTCACATCTTGTGACATGGTATCAAGAGCCTTGTTTTCTTGATTCTTTTGCTTCCGCTCTCTTTCTTTCGGCTCCCTTGTCCTCACTTTTTTTTTCCTTCTCCTTTCTTTCTCATGGCCGCCCCCTCCACTAATCCTGATGCCCCCATCCTCAAAGATGCTTCCCCACAATCCTCCCCCACGGCCTCTCCTGTTGGCTCTCCCTTCCTCTTTGGGCCTCACCCTCCGGGTTTTGTCAGCTCTCTGCCTCTAACCTTGGGCTCTCTGTCGACAAACCCCACTCTCTCCTGGCCTCCTCCCTTGGCCCATGCCAGTCCCAGCCCGCGAGTCCCACCCCTGCTCGTTCCTCGCCCTGGACCCGTTTCGGCCTGGCCCCTTACAACCGAAACCCACTTCACCCACCTAGATTCGGTTTCGGGTTTGTCCCCATACCCACCTTATACGGGTTTGGGCCACAATCCCTACCCGGTTCTCGACCCGGGCCACCTCGTGGGGTAGGCACCCAACCCGACTCCCTCGGGTTTGGGTCCAAATCCCTACCCGCCCCCCAATTCCTCTCTCGTGCCCTACTCCGCCGCCGTCCACCTTGAGCCCGGCAACCCTCTATACACGGCCGCCTCTGACGGCCCGGAACTGCATCTTCTCACGCATCCTCTGCTCGGCACCACCAATTATACCGTCTGGTCTCGTGATTTCCAGCGAGCGCTCATCACCAAAGACAAAGATGGCTTCCTTGACGGCTCCGTCCCCCCTCCGACCGACGCACGGCTGTTGCGTCAATGGCGTAAGTGCGTGCAACTCGTTTGCGCTTGGATCGGCAACATGCTCTCTCCGGAGGTTGCCACCGCCGTGCCGCCGACCGACGATGCCCATTCCCTTTGGGATTCTCTCCGTGAGCTTTACGGCCGTTCTGATCGGATCCGCCGTTTTCAGGTCGAACAAGCCCTCAGCGACCTCAAGCAAGGAAATTCGGCGGTCTCCGTCGTCTACTACTGCTTCCTCACCCTTTGCAACGAGCTCGACCAAACCGAAACCCCCATCGCTGCTCCCGATTCCGTTCTCCGCCAGCTTCGCCAGTGGACGAAAGACCACCGCATCACTTGTTTCCTCCTCATCCTAAACGAGTCCTACGGTGCCTTCCGCTCTTAGATTCTCACGATGGAGCCGCCCCTTCTCTTCGCTGCCTCTTCTTCCTCGCCGTTCAGGAAGAAAAGCAACGGCTGGCCTCCGCTGAATACCTTTGCGTCAGCGACAACGTCATCCTTTCCGCTCGTCTGACTGTTACTCAAAGTGCCCTTTCTGGTCATGGCGGCAGCGGAGGATGCGGCGGCGGTGGCGGCGGTGGCAGCGGTGGCGGCGGTGACAACAGCAGCAGGTCTCTCTCTCGCAGCGCTCCTGATTGCGCTGATAATTGGACAGTGCCCTTCAACCTAGGGTTTTCTGAGACAGGACCCCGATCTGGATCAGACGGCTCCCGTGCCAACCCTAGATTGGACGGTCCTTATCACACCCTAGGCGCGCCTTTATCCGACGGCTCCTCCTCGATCGCGCCTCATGCATCCAGCTCCTCAATCAACGGCTCCAGTTATGCTAACGCTGCACCCGCACACAGGGGATCTAGTGGCTCGCGATCACGCCGATCCAACAGTCCAAACTCCTCCCGAGGACGATCCAACCATTTATTTTGCGATCATTGCAAACGGACCAATCACACCATTGAAAATTGTTGGAAATTACATGGTCGACCCACTGATCGAGATTCCAAGGATAAAGAAATTTTTTCCAATGCTGTAATCTCCCAAGACAAGCCTAATCAACCCTTCACTGAGGCCCAGCTCGCTCAGCTCGTGAACGCTTTCCAACATGTGGGGGCCCCTGACAAAATTGCCAGTTTCTCAAGTACTTCTTTTTGCTTCATGAACTCGATTTCTCCCCATGCATGGATTATTGATTCAGGTGCCAGTGATGACATTATTTGTAACAAAAAATTATTTTCCAAAATTCACAATTTTTCCCCTTCCTCATCCGTCCGTCTTCCTAATGGGAACATCACTTCTGTCACTCACGTTGGTGATGTCACACTCAGCCCTACAATCACCCTAAAAAATGTCTTATTTGTTCCCCAATTTCACTTTAATCTTATCTCCGTTTCTCAAGCTTGTGCACAAAATGATTGCCATGTCATCATGACTTCTCATTCCTGTTTTTTTCAGGCCCATTCGACTGGAAAACTAATGGGCTTGGGTAGCGTTTCTCAAGGACTTTATTTTTGGTCTTCATGCCCTGCAACCTTTAATTTTCCCAAATGTATTTCCCTTCCTCAGGGCACCTTTTGTAATGCGAATATTAATAATAATTCTCTTTTGCACCAACGTTTGGGTCACAGTGCTTCTTTTCCCCAACCAGCTTGCCCCATTTGTCCTCTCGCAAAACAACCTCGTCAATCCTTTCCTTCCAGCTCTTCTCGTGCTTCTTCCATTTTTTCTCTCATCTATCTCGACATCTGGGGCCCTTACCACACCCCCCACCGTGATGGTTCTCGTTTTTTCCTCACCCTTGTCGATGACTTCTCTCGCAGCACTTGGGTCTTCCTCATGCAATCCAAGTCCCAAGTCCTCTCCCACCTCTCCAATTTCTTTACCCTCATTCACACCCAATTTCACACCTCCGTTCAGCACATCCGCACCGATAATGCCCGTGATTTTTTCAACTCTCATTGCTCTTCCTTCTTCACTTCCCGCGGCATTTTACATGAAAGTTCTTGCACCTATACTCCTCAACAGAATGGCGTTGTTGAACGTAAACACCGTCACCTTCTCGAGGTTGCTCAGGCCCTTATGTACCAAGCCTCTGTCCCTCACATTTTTTGGGGCGATTGTGTGATCATTGCTGCTTACCTGATTAATCACATGCCATCTCGAGTTCTTTGTGGCAAGACCCCTTTTGAGTTACTTTTTGGGACTTCTCCAGAGACCTCCCACCTCCGGGTTTTTGGTTGCCTTTGTTTTGCAACCATCGTTGGTCCTCGGGATAAGCTGAGTCCTCGTGCTACTTGCTGGATCTTCATGGGTTACCCTCCTTTGCAGAAGGGATACAGTGTCTATGATCCCACCGCTGATCGGTTCTTTATCAGCCACGATGTGATTTTTCATGAGGATGTTTTTCCTTTTCAGTCTCAGTTATCTTCTGAAGTCTCTGTTGAGTTTCTAGACAGGTCTCGGCCACTGTTTTTTTAGGATGAATTGGGGTCTCCTTCACCCCCGCTGGTTCTTTACCCACCTGCTCCGGCCCCCCCTCCTCAGCCTCCCTCACCCCCAGCTACTGTTCCACCTCCTACCCCCCCACCTCCCACACCTCCTTCCCCCTCCATTTTGGCACCCCTGCCCAACCATCTCCCACTGCCTCACCACCTGTTCCTGATGATTCCCTGGCCATTGTTCCCTATAATGCCCCCCCGATGCCTCCCAGCCCCGTCCCTGTTGCTCCACCCTCTCTCGTCCATACACCACCTCCTATAGCCCCTCGCCGTTCTGGTCGTGCCACTCGACCCCCGATTTGGACTCACGACTATGTCTGTTCTGGTGTGACCCCTCTTGGCTCTCAGTATCCTATTTCCTCTTATGTTAGCTTGGCTCGGCTTTCTCCCGACCATTTATGTTGCATTAGCCGGATTTCTGCAGAGACTGAACCTTCTTCTTATCATGAGGTTGCTCGTGACCCCAAATGGCAACAAGCTATGGAAGATGAACTTCGTGCCCTTGCTGACAACCGTACTTGGGATGTTGTTCCTTTCTCATCGTCGCCCCATTGGTTGCAAATGGGTCTATAAGGTCAAACACAAGGCTGATGGTTCCGTTGAACGCTATAAGGCTCGCTTGGTGGCTAAGGGCTACACTCAGAAAGAGGGTTTCGATTATCAGGATATTTTTTCTCCTGTGGCCAAAGAAGGCACTATTCGCTCTTTCCTTGCCGTTGCTGCTCTCCGCGATTGGCCCTTTCATCAGATGGATGTCCACAATGCCTTTCTTCATGGTGACCTTGACAAAGAAATCTACATGGACCTTCCTCCGGGATTACACAGACAGGGGGAGTCTCGGGTATGTCGTCTCCGTAAATCCCTTTATGGGCTCAAACAAGCCTCTCGCCAATGGTATGCAAAATTCACCTCTGCTCTGCTCTCTGCTAACTTTCACCAGTCTCGCCGTGACTACTCATTCTTCCTCCATTTATCTCTTAATATATGTGGATGTTATTTTGATCATGGGCAGTCACCCCACAGCTGTTAACAATTTCAAACAGTTTCTGCACTCTACGTTCCGCATCAAAGATTTGGGACCTCCCAAAGATTATTTGGGGATTGAAATCGCCCATTCTCCTCAAGGCATTTGTCTCAGTTAGCGCAAGTTTGTTTTGGAAATCATTTCTGACGCTGGTCTCTCTGGATGCAAGCCCGCAGTCATTCCCTTTGAACAAAACTTGAGCCTTACAACGCCCGAGTATGATGTGGGCATTTCACCTTTAGACGAAGACCCTCCACTAAAGGACATTTCTAGCTATCAGAAACTCGTTGGGAAACTCATCTATCTCACCATGACAAGACCTGACATTTGTTACGCTGTTCAGATACTTAGTCAGTTCATGCATGAACCGAAGCTGTCTCACATGAATGCCGCTCTGAAAGTCATCAAATACTTAAAGGGATGTCCAGGTTTGGGAATCCTTTTATCTAGAGATTGCAACATACAAATGACAGCATACTGTGACACAGACTATGCTACATGTCCCATGAGTAGATAGTCTACGACTGGTTATTACATCAAACTTGGAAACTCATTACTCTCCTGGAAGACGAAGAAACAGTCCACTGTGTCGCTTTCATCTGCCGAATCTGAGTATAGAGCCATGGCTAAGACTACTTGTGAAGTTATTTGGTTGAGGGATCTTCTTCGAGATCTTGGTGTTCACATAAAAGGTCCCACACTCTTATTCTGTGACAATGATGCAGCTTTTAAATTAGCTGCAAACCCTATGGTCCATGAAAGAACAAAACACATTGAAGTCGATTGTCATTTCACCAGAGACAAGATTCAGGAAGGAATTATCAAGACCAAAGAGATACGAACAACGGAACAACCTACAGATATTTTTACCACAGCTTTATGTCAAAGGCAACATACGTACCTATTAAACACGCTAGGTGTGTTTGATGTTTACAAGCCACCTAAACCACCAGCTTGAGGGGGAGTGTTGGAGATACCGTCGTATATTGCATTATTCCTTCCTTGTATAGATTGAGATACTTACCATGTAATGTAGGCTTATTAAGGAAGTTACTTATATGATAGGTATATTTGTGTTATTATTACTTATATTCTTTCTTAGCATGGACCGTCCTTCTCCTATAAGAGGACCACTATGTTGTACATTCATATTAAAGTAAGCAATACAGAGAATTCTCTCATGCTCTCTCTCTCCTTGCTCACATCTTGTGACAAATTTGAATCATGGGTTTAAAAAAGGAATGACAGCCACTTGGTGGCTTTTTTTTTTTTTTTTTGGCTTTTAATGTAAGTTGCATTAATAGAATATAATATACAAAAGTACAGGAACATATCCCAGTATTACAACAATTTTAAAAAATAAGCTAAGAGTAAGAAAAAATAAAAGTTGAAAGCCTTCAGATCTTACTCAAAAAGACATTACCTTGTGAGAGTTTGATATTGTGAAGCAGAGAGACAAAAGCGAATACTTGCTCCTGATTATTCTAGTGATGAAGATGATGTTCCATGATGCTGCGGAACTATCTACCCGGGGCCTAAGACCCATCCATATCTGGGGATATGACCTTGGTGATTCCTTCTCACTTGGTGGCTGTTTGAATGCATGAGTTTGCAGTTTTCTAAACATTCCACTTGGTTTTTGTGGTCAAACTTAATCTCGATATCGAATTGAAAGACAAATATAGACAAAAGGAAACTCACTAAATTCCCAAAAGAATCATGGCAAAACTGGAAAGATAACAAATAAAAGAAAAAAAGAGATAACAAAATATGTCCATGTGATTTGAAGAATCCAAATGTATAAATATAAAGACAAAACCATTGAAAAACTGAGTAGAGAAAGCTTCATATTTCATAACTAAAATTGAGTTTTGTAGATGTATAAAATAAAGAATAGTAAATATACAATTATAAAGTCAAGCTATGTAAATCTTAGTAGTTTTTACTGTCTAAAAATTAGCATATCATCATTAGTTAACACTAAAATGCAATAGGTTAAAAGATACAAAAAGAATTATATTTATTTTTAATAATTGAAATATATTTGATATGTTAAATTTTTTTGTTTATTATTTTTTTTTATTTGCTTCTATTATTAAGTTGACATGTTATGAGAAATATCAAAGAGTAATATAAGTTTTGTATTGTCAAATATTGAAGTAGTTAATCTTTATAAGTAAAAATCTTACATTTTGCAGGAGTGATGGTAACCTTGTCTTAGACAAGGAAGTCCGTTAAGTTGCTGGATTACATTTATGAACTTGATTTGCTGTTATCAACTTTTTGTATAACCTTTCCTTCCTATTCAATTTTTAACACTAAGTAACAGATTTTACTTGGAAGTGACTTGACGTTGTAGGTTAATTAGAGAGCCTCCTCCGTCAATTATAACGTTATTTGCATCTAAAACTCTTTCTTTCTATATTTTAAGGAACACCATCAATTACAACATTATTTGAATCTAAAATTCGCTTTCTTTCTGTACTTTGAGGAACCCATAAATTTGGTTTCTTCTATTTGAATAATTAATAAAAATGATCATTGATGCAAATCATACAACCCTTTGACAATTATGTTGTGTGAGGAATCACCTGAAGCCAGTGAAACGGGATTGATGAAATATTACCTCTTTTTTTTTTTCTTTAATGTTTTGAACTAGACATAGGACTTTGTAACATCAGGCCTTTAAATAAACCTGCAAGTAGTAATTTCTGGGGAAAATTTAAGCCATGACGTCTTTGGATGGTTTTCCTTTTTTCGAAGTTGTCATTGGACTTCATAACAATGACCCATTAAATAAACCAGCAAGTGGATAAGTAGGCGAGAGGGTTGCTCCTGGACAAAATGTTATTTCAAGATGGACATTTGGGCTTTGAGCATTGCATGCGACACAAGAAGCAAGCACAGAAAACCAAAATAATTAAACACCTCAGTTTTTGGGATAGTTCACAAAGGACAAAGAATATTGGTTTAATATTTTAAAGAAGAAAAAAGTCAAAAGTTAGTAAGACAAACTCAGGCAAAAAATGTTGTTATAGTGTTCTAAAGTAACCACAAACTAAATCTAATCAAATATAAATTGAAAAGAATATTACTTTTGTTTGCTAAAGAGATTGCCTAGTCACTATTTGTTCACATAGCTTCATTATGTTACATCAAACTATAAGATGTGCATTGTATTGGCATGATATAACCACAATCATTATAATCAAATACATTGTCAGATAGAAGGATGTTATTATAAAAAGATGACAAGAATGTGGGGCATCTATCCTTTTTTCTTTTAGTTAGTGGCATCGTATGTTCAATTCTTAGATGCAAGATGTAGGGGATTACGTGCCCTCCTTTCAAATTAATCAAGTGTTCTAGCTACCCTTCTTTCCATGTAGCTAGTTGTATGTTTACTAAAAAGGATTGTCACGAACCCAATGCCGATTCACCCTATAAAAGGAGAATGCCCCAATCTCTCATTTGCATAATAGCGCTCCACATTGTTACCTTTTTAGAAACTTTTACAAATATTTCCTCTTCTCTGTTCGATTGACTATCGCTCACCACAAATGGCTCTGAATTCGAGTGCTGATTCTTCTCAACAAGAAAGCAGTAACCCGAGTTTCAGTGTTACTGCTACTCTACAAGGAAGCGTTGATTCAATTTTAAATTTTGCTACAGCCCGACAAAAAGCATTGATGCGATTTTGACTGTTATTTAAAGTCAGCAAAAAAGCAATCATGCAATTTTGATAGTTGCAGTTACTCTCAACGAAGAAGTATTGATGCGGCTCGAAAAGGAAACATTAATGAATTGTCATTGATACAGAGTGGTCCAGATGTTTTAGAAAAATTTGATAAGAATCCATTTGTTATGACTCCCTTACATGCTGTGGTGTCTGCAGGGCATACGAAGTTTGCCTTCGAGATCTTGAGGTTAAAGCTTCATTTGGAAGGAAGCTGAATAAAGAGGGCCAAACTACCGTATACCTTGCTTTGGAAAGCAGTAAACACCAAGTGGCACTCAAGCTACTTAATGTTAATTTCTAGATTGATCACTTAAACTTTATGTATATAGTTTGCTCAATTTGGCAGCAGAAAGTAGTCGACTAAAAAATGTTCTGGAGAGTGCAAAAACTAAAAACTTTAAAATGTCCTCTAAATAAACTTTATGTAACCTGGTTTGATGATATGCATCGAAAGATAAAGAATGCTAAAGCAAATTTACAATAAGTGCAGCATAACTTAGTCCTCATTGTTTTGATATGCGTTTTGAAGAAAAAAAGCAGAACTCATGTAACTACTTGCAATGTATAAGCATGAAGAAATCTTATTCAAATAGAAATCCTAAGGTTAAAAGAAAGGGATAATAACAACAAGATTTTTTTCACCATTCTTTATCAGTACACTCCCTATTAGATATTTTGGAATTTTCTTGAGTTATGATGTTGAGCTGTGGCTTTTTTCATACAATCCAAATCCTTCCATTTTCATTATCTCTATAATTGTGGACAAAACCCCATTAGGGAAAAAGAGAATCTATCACCCATTGTGCTTTATCTTCCTTTATTTTGTGTTCTAATAAAATGACAATGTTAAATTTAGCATTCTTGATAACTTCTTGTACCTCTTTTTATTCATTTTATCTTCATTCTTTATAGGTTTACTTATTGTTGCAAAGACATTTACAATGACCTTTAACCGATTAATGAAGAAATAGAATGTTATGATCTAATTTGGACCAATTAGATGACTAGTTTGTTCATATTAACTCTTTACAATAAAACAAAGTGTGCAATGACTTCCTTTTGTTAACTTTTATTTTTGCTAAAAAACATTCGTAGTAGAGAATCATAAACATGCAAAACTATGGTTTAATGCTTTTGTCCTATAAAATCATCAACTTGGGTTTCCACAGATCTAAGTAAATTAAAAGTTCTAATGTACCTTAGGAACAACCCAAGAGCATGGTTGGGATAATTGTTGTAAACATGTTTAATATATCTTGCAAAGCAGTCCTTGTGAAGTGGTGTAAGGGTAGTTGCAGTGTAACTGATCAAACGTGGTGTAAGGATAGTTGCAGTGTAATTGATCAAACTAGCTTTTATTTGTGACTTGTTGTATAAATTTATGATGGAATGCATCGAGGCTTTTGATTTTAATGAAGATGTTTATGGACTTATGAGTGTGGGGCTAGAGATTATTACAAACACGTTAGAGATTATTATCATGTTCAATATAATGTTTTTATTTAGAACTTGAGTTTCATATTATATATTTATAAAAGTAAGAAAAAAAACACACATTCCAACATGATGGGTATATGAATTGGCGATTCAAAAGTCAAATCAAATTCTAAGACTATGAAGTATTGTTTACCAACTTCAATCGCTTAGCAACTTGCTGTTAAGGTATAGTTTTCAGCTCTATTTGCTTTCATTAATAAAACATTTTATGGTACTGCCCGATAACTTGAAATGTAAACAACTTGAAGAACGGCTTGAAATGTCCTTTTGAGAGGCGTGTTATCATGAATTAGAAGACCAAGAGTACCATCTCACGTGCAAAGTGGAAGGCTAAGATGCTTATAACTTCAATTATATAGAAATATTTGTGATATAGTGATATAGTGATAGAATATTCTTCCCCGTATTTAAGTATCTATAATAGCTATTATTCTTTTTTAGCTCTTCTATTATTTTTCTTCTTATTATTACTATATAATTGATAATGATTATTGTTTGTTTATGAAACTTTAAATGCAAATGAACTTGTCAAATAAGTAATATAATGATAAGAAAAGTATAATCTCACAAAGATTGATGAATACTAGACTAATAAAGTATTAACAATGAACTAGTCCTAAATTTATATGACAAATCTAAAGAAAGTTGATGGCGAATTAAAATTCAAAATTTCCTAAACAAAATTTCAAGACTAAATAAAATTAAATCTAAGTGAGGAAGATTAATATGAGAAATATGTTAAAACATTCGATTTCATTATAACTATAAGATATGAATTTTTATAATTTATGCCTGCAAGAATGATAATACCTATGTGATAGCGAAACTTCCTAATTTATGTACTATATTATGTCTAGGTATAGTAAACCTGTTCCATTTATTAATTCACTATATTTCTACATAAATTGAAATAAAATGCATTAAAATCTATAAACATTCTTGACTTACAATAAATTTTTCAATCATTTTATCACCAAAAGTCACATAAATAATATGGTATATGTTTATCCATATTTTAGTTATGGTTATATATTATAAAAAGTAACTGTATATTATTGCCCTTTAGTTTGAAACATGCATATCAAATCATTTAAGTGGTGGCCAATCATTTAAAAGTATTAAGCATAATAATATATAACTCACTTAAATAAAATATCTTGCAAAACATAGAAACTTATAAAATTCACATCATCATAGTTTGGCTGCATCTTTGCTCTAACAAAAAGATAAAGAATTTAGAACAAAATGAAATAATAAATCAAAATAATGATCGAAATTAAGCAAAATATCTTAAATGAAACACAATAAAGTTATCATCACATTGTTTTCTTTTCAAGAATTCCTTGCTAAACTCCTACAAAGTCAAACCCAAAATCAAGATTTGTATAAAGTAGAGGGAAGCTGTCGCATCTCTCTTTTTATTGTTGATTTCTTTTCTTCTTCCTTAGTCTTAGCCACACCACTTTTTCTCTCTCCCTTCTCTTTTTTTTTTCTTTCTCTTGTGCGGTGCCTCCTTTTTTCTTTTTGATTTTCTTTTGAGACTTCCTACATAAATATAAAATTTAAATAAATATAAGAAAAGTAAAATGTTGTCGGACAAAAATACATTATTTATTTCCTAAAATAGTCTAAATAAATCTATAAAATTAAAGTTATAATTGTTGAAGGGAAAGGCAATGGCTTAAAAAATAGTAGCTTAATTGGAAAGGTGATAGGGGGATGAAACCTATAGGCAAGTATGTTCAGACTATACTAAATGAAACCTATAAATCTCATTAGCATGTAATGTAACAAATAGGTAAGTATATTTAGACTGCCAAATTCTATTTATGAGAATAGAAACAAAAAACCTAATGTGATAGAGTCAAAGAAGGAAATTTCATGGGAATTGGCTAAAGGTATGAAAATCAAATTAAGATGTTGTAATAAAAAGCAAATTGTGTCATAGTTGGATGATTCTAAACTTGGTTTTCTTTTAAATGAATTATAATGCTAAAAATTTCTCAACGTTTTTGTGTTATCTTATTTATAGATAAATAAACTCACATATTTATAAAAAAATAATTGTAATAAATCTCACTATATATGTGTAGTAATTATAACTTAGTGACAATCACTTGTAATCATCACGTTAAGGAATAATTTGTAACTGCTACCTCAAAGGATGCCATATATTAACTTTATGATGTAATTTTTTAATAATCAGAATGATATTGCATGGCTAATCCGTTTTTTTTCTAGTTGAAATGTAAATTTGCATTAATAAAAAGTAGTGAACAAAAGCATAGAGGCATATCCTAGCATTATAAAATTATGAAAACTATGAAAAGATAGAAGTTGGAAGCCTCCAAATCTCATTGAAAATGACAATTTTTTGTGAGAATTTTATATTTTGAAACAAAGAAACTCTCCCTTATATATTTTCCTTATTTTAGCCAATAGGATAGGAATGTCTACTACTCTATTTTAAAATCATCTTCTATGTCGTTTTGTCCATATATAATAAATAAAAGCTAAAAAATATATTTTAAGAAACTTTGCAGCTTATTCCTTTCCTTTAGTTGCTCTAATAATCCATTGTAGTTATTCATTTCATTCTCCAATATGACGTCGAATTTCATTATGAGCAAGGATAGTCTTCCAAACCATCATTGTTCATGAACATTAAAAAGAGATGACTCCTATTTTCAACATGGGATTAACAAAAGTCACAATATAGGTTAACCAAAAAAAGTCATCACACCATTTTTTCTATTGTAAAGAGTCGATCTTGACAAAGTAGTCATCCAATAAAATTATTACAAATGCTCATTGTTTAAATTAAATCATACCAATCCACTTTTTCATTAACTAATTGAAGGTCTTGATAAATTTCTTTGCAACAATAGATTGACGTATAAAGATCTCAGGTAAGTGTAGGCCTTAGTTAGAAAAGACCTCTTCAACTCCATGCCATGATACCTTTGATATCAAGCTGCATTACTGAAGTTCTTTTACATTTTATATTATGGATCCACTTACTTCATAATAAAACATCTAGAAGATTGATGAGTTTCCAAAGCATACGTCCTAAAGTTTTTTCTTAATTTCTTCACATTTCCTTGTTGACAAGACAATGTTAAATTTGTAGTTTTTAGGATGAAAAAAAACATTAAAGGGCACAAAAACATTTAATTTAATAGCCATCTCCTTTGTCATGAATAGGTTTTGCCATCTTGGTCTAGAAATGAAAAAGTTGATAATTTCTACAAAGTCAATACAATACCACTACTAATTTCTACCAAATCTATAAAAATTGAAGTCAGTTAGCTATAACTTTAATTAATACTAATTAAGTTTGAGTTTGGGATAAACTATTGCAATCATAGTATCATGCGAAAACAAGAGAGGGCACAATAGAGTTAGCATTTGAACATAAATAAAGAAGCTAAATACAAGGAGCTTAAATAAACTAAATGGAAGATTCATGCAAGGTGAAAAACTGTGGCTACCCTTCGAATAATCAAACCTCCGGTCATTCCCTAGTAATTGAGCCGCTCCAAAGCCGTAATATCTTCAAATAATTTGAGATCATCCCTTAGACCAAGATGGGCCTTTAGTAACCAGAGAAACGTGATAAGTTCTCCTCCTTTGCTTAGTTGAGCAATATGCATTTCGGCCCGACAATGACTAGCAGTATAAGACAGCAATCCTACCCATATTGTACTGATAATCTTCCATCTCTTATATGGGTCTAACTCTTTTTCTAGCGTCATGGCGAGTTCGATCGCTTCAGGCAACACAGAATAGCCACCACGTTTCTCTCGTATAGTGCAATAGTTAAGAAAGAAACTTTCACGTGCCTCTGCACGTTCATTCATCTGGCCATTCACTTTGGAGAAATGATCGCGGAAAATATCTTGGGCATGCTTACAAGTAAACCAGAATCTTAATGTGGTAACGCCTGAGAATGCAGACATAAAAGTTGGCTGTTTAACTAAAAGATATAATATATAATCTGAGAGGATCTTACTTGTTGTACGAAAAACACAATAATTGTCAAACTCATTATTCTCATAGCACAAATCTGTAGCAATATGCCATAGTAGAAGAGTCCGATAATAATCATCATCATGATACTTCAACTTCCCACTTGTATCATTCAAACTACTAAATCCTGGACTCGTTTTCCCTTTGGCTTCTTTATCCAACTGTGTAAAGATGAATTTCCATAGCGTTTCTTCTACAGGCTTCTTGGAAACATGTCTAATGCCATCATAGATACCCTTGAGGAAATCGATCTTTGTAAGGATCCTTTTCAGCCATCCTTGAGGAAATCGTTCTTTCAAGCAATAATCAATAAAGTTGTATGTATGTAGAGATCCAGACCACCTCCAGAATAGAATTCCTCTGATCCAGAAAAAGAATCTGAAAAGAAGTTTTATAACCCAGTCAAAGCAGCCAAACTTGGAAACATCAGAAATCCGCTTTATCCTCTTAAGAGTGAAAAAATACTCAAGGAGAAAGAGCAAGCATCTGCATAAAGAACCTCTCCAACCAACATCCTTCGAGGACTTATTAATGTAAACAACAGCCGGATCTGAGATGGCAACCATAAAGAAAGCAATTGTATCCAAGCCAAAGGTACCAAAGAGCAAGAGATAGGAAATTTGAACATCAACATTGCGAAAACCATTCTTATCTATTGAAGAGAAGATTAAAAGAGCAGATACAACTGCGCACCAGTATATAAACCGAAAAAAGCGTCCCCACTTTGAATATACCACGAAAGTCTTTGTGTAGAAAATTTCATAAATTAAGCTGAGTTGAACTTCCAACGTTCTTAAGGCATCTGTAGAGTCCATGCCAGAGAAAAAAGACTTGCTCTCTTTAAGCTTATCATCTTTGGGTATGATATCTGCGATAAGATATTTGAAAATCTGCAGAAACTCATAAGCTTTTTCCACAACCAAAACTTCAGAGAGCCTTCGAGTTCCGTCAGCGGGCAAATCATGCGACACGGAAGGCTTCTCACGTTCAACCAAGGCTTTCTGGTATTTACCGAGGTTTGCACGATATAAAGCACGTATACGCTCAGCATATTTGATGGTTCCAGCAACAAGTATACAGAGGGTTGAAAACCATAATTTCTTTCTGGGAAGGCGTTGACTAAAGACAATAACAGTTGAAAGCAACTGTCCTATAAGTCCAATGAGTTGCCTTGGCCAGAAAGTGTTATCCTCAAGAGCGAAGGCACTTGCGTTATCTGGACCACCAAGGTGTAGCAATAGAAAGGTAGCCCAAAACGCAAGAATGTCATCGTGATCATCATGAGGTTTAGGAGAACAATCCTGATGATTGGAAATAAGTCCAATTGCAAAGCCAGCAGCCCAATCGGCCAGTACGTAAGCTACCCAAATTGGAAATATAATTATTCCACTTCTTGTTCTTTTTCTGAATGGTGTGAATAGAAGGAGAATGCTCTGTAGGCAGAAACTAAACATAACGAAAAGCTGGATATTCCATTTATCATAGAACCTAAATACGGTTCGGTAAATGTTAACCATATCCAATTGTTGGTTTCTTTCACCTATTGAAGAAAACAATGAAGGTTACTTTCTACATTGTCAAAGCAAAAGCAAGGGGCAAATATAAATTTATATTCTTCAAGTGTGGACTGTTCGCTCCAGCCATATTATGATAGACTAATTCATAGTTATTTCTGATAGTTAAAACATGATTGGTCATATAACATGAGAGTTCAAAATGGAACCACCAAAAATGAGCCACTAAAAGCTTTTTCTTAGGGTATAAAGTTGTATCTACATGGAGATTATAATCAATTAACAAAGTAATAAAGATGGTAACTGCAAACCATAAACAAAATGATGGCATGAATTCATTGATAGTAGGTGATAACCCATATGGAAGATAAAGGGAAAAAACATGTGACTTTTAACCAGTTGTTAAGAAAGGAAATCCGGGGTTTTACAGACTGTATTAAGAGGGATATGAGATTTATGTTAGATTTACGATTATCTAAAGTAAAGGCTTTGCTTGAAGATCCCAGTTCATTTTGTCCTCCGGAAATTAGTATTAGTGTAAGCTTTACTAGTTCAAACTTTTTTCGATCAAATGCCAATTGCCGTTGAAGTGCTACCAGCTAAATAATATAAGATAAGAAGGAAGGAAGTAAGATCACCAGGGAGCTGAAAGAATTGGAGTTTATTGCCTCTTTAAATGGGACGAAAAGTAAAGATCTAATGGCAAAGGAGCTAACTTGAGGAGAAAAAAGTTCCCCTGTGGAGGACTTGGTCAGATGATGCATCCAAGGTACATGGGTTTGATGATCTAGTGAGGAGCTAGTGACTATTTCTAGGCGACACGCATCATCGGAGGCACCAATATAGGGTAGACAATGATAAACATGCGGTTATGAACGCCTCTCACTTTAAGGATCTGGTAGCGAAGATAAGAACACGAGAGTTGAAGAAGAGATCATCAATGTCTACCAGGGACATATCCCCATGCGTACACTATAGGCTCTTCCCTGTTAACTGGCGGGGGGAATAGGAATCAACAGAGAAGATGCTTGAAAGGAAAACCCACGACGTACCTTTCCACTCCTCCCAGAAAAGCAATAAGAAATATGTGCGTAAAATATCTAGTTTCCACAGGAAAAGCGTGAAACCTAGGACCCAAACATAACTCCAAACATATTATTTGCAACAAAAAAGCACCGTCATTTCGCATCTAGGACCCTCATTAGCATACAGAGAGCAGAAGTTCAAACGTGTAGAAAATACAGAACTACGGAACACTAACGTTTATACCTGAGAACTAAGACTGTGTGGAGACGAAAGTTTAGCTTTTGGGTAAGTAGCTCGCTCGCGATTGAGTTGAACCAAATGTGTTGTTGTCTTGAGATCTTCGGGATCCAACAGAGGCGAAGATAGCTTAAATAGAGGCCAAAAGCTGAACTGAAGTAGACTTGATTTTTCAAGTCTTTCCTTATTAATTCTTTCCGTTTGTTTGGTTAGTACTACAGGTTCAAAATGACAATTATTTCCTTAGATGACCTGGATTCAAAGAATCTTTGCTTGGCTTTAAAACGACCTGCGTCGTCGTTGTTGAATTTTATTTTATTTTTAACCTAAAACTTTCACTAAGTTTTGCTTTAGTCACTATGCTTAAACCGGTGAGCAAACCTGCCCCAAAACATATTTAAGTTAGGTAGAAATATAGAAAAAGGAATTCAAATCTAAGATACTTGGTTTGCAAAATTTCCACATGAATGCTTCTTCCAATCTCAACTACACCCTAAGGATAGTTGTTGAAAATGTTGTGATATAAGTTTTATATTATGTTAAAAAGGGGAAAAAATCTAATTTAGATTGATTTTTGAATCAAATTGAGCTTTGTAACAGATCTCAAATTTAAGTGCAGCATTCTTTTGTTTGCAGATAAATATAGGGGATGTGTTTCCTTGTGATCAAGATTTTAAAACGTATTAACATTGAATACGTTTTAAATCTTGTTTTCCCTCATTATTTAATAAGTCCCACATTATTGAATTCTTTTCTTAACATGCTCTTTATAAAAAAAAAAAAATCTATTTATGTTGTCTATTAACTTTTAGATGGAATTAAATTTTCTAAAAAAATTTAAAATGATTCTATAAGAGATTTCCCTCAACTAATGGGGTGCTACTTGGATAAGTTCTCCGTGCCACATAAATTATCGAGTATAGATACGTGACTTATCTTCTGTACCATGCATTTATACTCCTAAAACTCTTAACAGATATTACGATATATGTAAGAAAGACCTTCTCTTTTTAAACAAATTTTCAATTCTGATTTTGCAAGTATGGTGTCACTTTCAAACCCGGACCAATAATTCAATGAAGAAATTATTAGTAAAAGATCCTAAGGTCTTGGGATTACCCCATCCTCTTTTACCTAAAAAATAAAAATAATATATGGTGTTACTTTCTCTACCATTTTAATGCTGGTGGGAAAAATTAAAAAACTTTCTAATTTTTTCTTAAAAGTTTTCTAGCCAAAGAAGAAGGTACATTACAAGCTGTATTCTGCCATGTGATTACAGTTCGATTCATAAACAAATCAATTCACATGTCATATAAATTTACTAAAGCCGGTCATCATTAAATGGTAGCAACTGTGAAGATGGCCCCTTGGCGACAACATTGGTGCAGATGGTTGGCCACTAGAAGAGGAAAAGAAAAAGCCCATCTAATCTTTTGTTGTTGAGAACCAATAATACAGAATTGAATACTGAATGTGCTATCTGCTCCTCCAAGATTACTTAAAAAAGGGAAAAAAAAAAATTATCACGACCTACTTCCGTAAGCAAACATAGCATTTACCATAAAGAAAGTGTTGTTTGACTTAGAAAGTAGCATTGGTCTTACAAAATGGTATGTTACAGGACAAAGGAATCCTAAGAGTTACATGAGTAACAATAGAAATCTTGGTGGCGATGGAGAAACGAAAAGTGACGAATTCCAGGAACGCATCGAACATATGAGTTATCCCAAAAAGAGTGGTACTGAATAGATGATATCCGGGATCAAAGCGAATTTGTAGAAGTTATAGGACTGTTCACTAAGAACGTTGCTTCCGGACGCACAACCGGCTCTTTTCTTTTTCTTTTTGAAAAAAAAAAAAAAAAGAAAGAGGATTAAGTCTTAGTCGTTGTAAGTTTACCGAAATGTCGGACCAGTGAAGAGATATAAGATGAGCAGGGCGTGAAGCCTACTATCTATGAAATATAATAGTAAAAAGCCAGAAAAATGCATAGTCAAGCTGAAAACATAAAGTTACACCTAAGCACTTGTCCTTCCCATCTATCTCTCTCGAACGTATTACTTTAGCACTTCGGTCACGGCCCAGCCTGTAATCTCCATGACCTGAGGATTCCACTACCACGGAAGATACCACGTCAGTTCCGACCTGAATTGATCCTCCAATCTCAAATATTCGATAGCTTCCGAAACCATTTGCTGAACTTCTCACGTCATGGTTTTAAAAGAAAGCAGCCGAAGTCACATGGTGGTAGGGCCATCAGCTCCATGCCACCATAAGGAAAATAAAAAGGAAACCAGATCTGAAAGAAAGGAAAAAAAATTCATGGAAATTTGTTTTCAACATGAGAGAGAAGAAAACAAGAAAGGGTACGACTCACACGTTCCCGGTTGCTGTGCAGGGGACATCAACCTTAATATTGTAGTTTGACGTAAAACAATTGTGCAAGTGGACAAGAAAGTTAGTGGATTAACTAAATTATCTTGTTCAAGTGAAAGACAAAAAAGCAGAGAGAGTTAGTTTGGTACTTGCTCTTTTGTTAAAGCTTAGGTGAACTACCTTAAGATTATTAGTTTGGTACTTGCTCTTTTGTCAAAGCTTAGGTGGACTACCTTAAGATTATAGTTTTGATCTGAAATAGCGTATGTCACATGATAATGGAGTCATTAATATCCTATCATCAAAAAAAGAAAAGAAAAGAAAAGAAAACCAAATGTAGTGCAAACAAAGAAGGAAGTTTCATGGAAATTACTTTTCTCTTACCAAAACACAAGTATATACTTTTGTAAGTGGAAGTGAAAATTATTGTGAAAATAAATGAACTAAATTATTTGTTCAAGTAGAAAAATAGTGTCATAGACCTCCCGTTTACAATTTTTCCTTTGATTGGCCTGTTTGACTTCCTATAACATGTAATGAAACCACTTTACTGCAGTAAAGAGATACAGAGACTAAACAAGTGAAGTTTTAGTAGCAACACCAAGGTGTCCGTAACGTCCCAATTTGGTTGATTTAAACATAGATTATCCAATTCAGTTTCAGTGTGATTATCAACTTAAGTTATTATTTGCTCCTTTATTAGTTGACACTGACAGAATATCAACTTACATTCTTAGATTATTGTAGCCAAAGCGGAAGTCGTGGTAGAGATTGAAGTTGGTATTCTGTCAGTGTCAACTTACACAAATCAATTCACATATTATGTTAAATTATTGAAGCTGGTTTATTGAATTGTAGCAACGCTCAACCAAGAAAAAGAATTTCATGCAGGTAGTTGTACGTTTAGAAGACGAAAAGAACTTATTCTAAATCTTGTACTTGGGGTCAAGTTATCTTGATTCCAACTGAGTCATGGAATCCTGAAAAAGTCTCAACCATCTTTAGGAAGCTACAATTAAGATTTGTTTCTCCCTCAAACATTGTTGTTGAAGTGGCCTATCATACACCAGCCCAAATGCCCAATAATAATACACCTGAGAAGATAAGTCTTGCCACACAATTATAATTGATTTCCAAGGAGTCTTTACAATGAACAACTAAGAGTATTGATTACTTTGACTATCTTGGAAACCTATGATGCCTTTGATTTATAAGATTAAATTAAAGCTTTGGCTTTCTTTCCAAGTTCTATATCTCTTGGCTTGTTCTAAGAGTGGTGAACGTTCTTACTCTGTATCTTTTTGGGACTACTTCCCAATAAAAGTGGTGAGTGTTTATCCTTGGATTCTAAGGTGATGAGTTATCTGTATCCTTAGTTTTCAGAGATAATTTTATCCTTTTATTTTCCTCCTCTCCATCCGATATCAAGTTTGGTAATCATAGCAAGGTTCAATGGTTAGTCATCGTCATTGTCATCATGCTCACAATTTTAAAGTCCTTAAGGTGAATGAAATGGATTAGCATGAGATGGAAATGGATGAAATGAGGCGACAAATTGAAGAGCTCTAAGAAGAATTGGCGCGTTTCTGAACACGAGAACATTATAATTCTCATCCTAGGTCTGATAAAAGACTACAGTGTAGAGTTGGAGAGGATGAAAATCCTTTTTATTGATTTGCCAATGAAGACTCTGATGATAATACTCCACCCCATCTTCATCATGTTTGACGATATCTTCAACGCTTTCCTAATGTCAAAGTTGAAATTCTAGAGTTTAAAGGGAGAATGGAGCATGATGAATTCCTAGTTTGGCTCCATACAGTTGAATGAGTATTTGCCAACAAAGATTATTCTGAAGATCAAAAGGTAAACCTGATTGCCTTGAAACTAAGAAAATATGGTTTCTTATGGTGGGAAAATTTGTAGAGACAAAGAGTTCGAGAAGAAAGAGGAAAAATTTGAACTTGGGAGAAAATGAAGCAAGAGCTAAAACGAAGGTTCCTTCCAGACAATTATAAAATGGAAGTTTTCTCAAGCTCCAAAATCTTAAGCAAATGAACTTATCTGTGGAGGATTACACTATGGAATTTGAGCACTTAGTGTTAAAGTGTGACATGGTGAAGCCTGAAGAACAAACAATTGCTCAATATTTGGCATGATTACAAACAAAAATTGGGGATGTAGTTTGTTTACAACAATATTACTCCTTTAATGATGTGCGAAAGCTTGCTCGGACTGTGGAGCAACAAAAGGGAGCTCATGGTAATAACTACAAGCCCATGTTAAGTAAGGGTGCTACAACACGGGGAAGTCTAGCAACTATGACTTCAACTCTACCAGTAAAGCCTATGGAGTCCAGAAATTCCTTTGAGGGCAATAGTTCCAAACAAGCTAAGCCTTTTAATGCAAGTTCTTGTAGATGTTTCAAGTGTCAAGGCTAGGGACATATAGCCTCTCACTGCCGCAATCGAAAGATTGTTGCTCTTATTGAAGAAGATGTTTGTGAAGAACCTGATAAAGCCAACACATAAACTGAGGAAGAGTTAGTATATGCAGATGAAGGAGAAGCCCTAATCATTCAAAGAAGTTTAAACATGAATCCAACTAAGGAATATCTTCCACACTATCTTCCAAATTGACAGCGAAAATAATCAGCAAATAGCTGGATATGTCCAAAGGTTAGCTAGAAACAAAATGTTGGATTTATGGCAGACATGTTATGCTCCTGAGCACCGCACGTGGTTGGGCTTCTGAATTAGTATGTTTCGTCTTGGCTCACATTCCTCTAGTTGCCACTTTTAAATAAACCAGGAAGTTTCTGCATTCTTTAAATAACCCAGCAAGTATCTATATATGCGAGATGGATTACTAGAAAAAAATGTTGATATTAGACCGAGCTTCAGATTGTTTTCCTTCTCTATCTTGTTATTTGAGTCTTGGACAGCAACCGTTTAAATAAACCTACAGTACGAGTGCGCAAATGTGAGAGCCGGCATCGTCCTTTTATAGGGGTTGATCAAATATGGGCTCTGGAACTAGCTGTAAAAATCTGTGCAGTAACCATTACAATTAAACCACTTGTTCGGACCAGAATACCCACAGCGGCTTCCAGACAATACTAAACCTTTTGCGGATGTAAACTTGACACTTTAAGAGTAATTCAAACCATACATTTTAAGTTGCTGCTCAAGTTAAAAAAAGTCAAACATGAAATACAATAGGCAGTGCATACATTTAGTTTATGTTGGCATATAATTACTTATTTTTAATTGGTATTTCTTGAAAACAATTAAGCATGATCATGGTAAGGATCTAAATTGATAAAAAATTCTAACATTCACTACTACATTTCCCTCCCGATAAACATGTTGCACGGTTGTTTCGGAAGGAATCATTGATAAACATTGTTGAAGAATATTCTCTAGTTTCAATGACACGGGTACCGGGTTCGGTTCATGACATATTTTGAAACCGTCCAACATAATTGGCGTAACTATTTACATGTGACTTTTTTGGTTCACATGGCAAGGTCGTCTTGCATCCCCAACTTTTTTACCAGAGTCAAGTAAATGTCAGAAGAATCCACCGCACATGATAAAAGCATGGTAAGCACAAAGCGCATTTTCAGTATTGATTATGCTGGGTCTCCATCTTCTTTGCTGGATTCTCTCATCATTGTTTGTGATGCGCATTTGGGTACAGGATCTAGGCCCGATATTATAAAGATACGGTGTTTACTTATTAAAAGAAATTTACTATGAAATTAGTTTCGTATGGGCTGCCTTGGTTCAATAGCGTTCTCTGAGTCAAACTTTAACCCACAGTCCCATTGTGATTTGAGTCTCCTTCCCTCTCTTTCTAGGTGTGTGTAAAAAAAAAAAAAAAAAAAAAAAAAAAAAAAAAAAAAAAAGTAAAACTTAAACAAAAAAAAAACTCTCAAATTTTAAAATTAACTTTTAAATTAAAGTTTTCAATTTTTTAACAGAATTTATATATAATAAATATTTTTAAATTATTTTTAAATTTAGATATAAACATTCTAATATCATATTAGAGTTTGGTCTTTTTAATTACTCTTACCAATATAAGTAAGTTTAAATTTATACAGTGAAAGTAACTCTGAATTGATATTATTGAATTAAGAGAGTACCGAACGGTCGAAATGAATTAAAGCTCACCATCCATTCACCATTGCCAGTTGTATTGTTGTCGTGTTTTCGTCAGTTTCGTATATGTAACCTTTTTGGTTCACATGGCAAAGCCGTCCTGCATCCGAAACTCTTGCACTAGTAGCCAATGTAAGAATCCAAAGCCCAGCATCTGCTAAAAGCATGGTTTTAGGTCTTCGTCTCTGTACTCTGGCTTTTTTGTTCACTTATTGTAGGGAGAGTAGCAGGGACTCCTTCAGAGAGAACTTTATTGTGGACCCTTAGCCTATAGATTCTTCGTCTTTATCCATCAAGCAATCAAAAGTGATGTTGATATATAACTATTTCTATACCTTCAATTATTTCTCTCAAGACTTGGCGAAGACTAACACATGATCCAACAAATAAATGGTTTCCGACGCAGATGAGTGTTAAGATTTCATACTCATAATCTTTAATTTTTTGTTAATTTAAGAACACCTAACTTGAACATTCCATAAGATGCAATCTTTGGTTTAAAAATCTACTTACATCCTACAATATTCATTGAAGAACATTTTGGCATCAATATCCAGGATTGATTTCTAACGATTGCATTCATTTCTTCTTCCATATCCTTTTTCCAACCAAGATGTGATAAAAGCAGTTTGCACGGAAGTGGGTACTTGTTATATTTCAGTACATGCAACTAATGCATATATTGGATTCGATTCCTGTATTCCAACTTGGCATCTAGTTTTCGTGGGATGTGTTCGTTCAATTGGTTGTTGTACTTGAGGATGTTGCGACGGCATGATAAAATTTGTTTCACCAGAGTTTCTCTCTTCTTCGAGCTACATTCGGGTTCCACCCGATGACTCAGTCATCATATCAGATGGCATTACATCTTGTGCTTGTTGGTCATTTAGTCCTGTAGGAACTTCGGTGAATTACGCAGCCACACGATGATGCAAAGGGTGTCGGGATCGAGCTGGATGACCTGGAGGACACGCTGGAGATGCCCAAGTACGAAGCAATCCTGTCCGTTCGTCGTAAGTACATAAGTAACGTGGGGCCAAGATTACTTCTGGCCACTACTGCGAGCTGTGGCGGGAGAAGCAGCTTGTAAAAGTGAACAGGATGGGACTGAGGGATTTTCATGCTATTTTCATTCAATCAACGAATATTCTTATGAATGTCATTGGAGGTGTCTCCCTCATGTAGAGGCTTATTGTGTGTGCGTGGTGTGCTAATTTTTGTGGAGTGTGAGTCAGGATCCCTTTACGTCACAATAGGGAAGAAGAAACAGAGGATAAGTGGTCGGATTGGGATTTTCTAGTCCAACCTCTTCATCCATTTACACGGCAAGAGAACCGGGAGAAGACCCGTGTGCTGACAAACCCGCAGAATCCAGCTGAATTTGCACCATATTGCTCAATCAATTATTTTTTAATGAATATATAAGTTTATTTATCTAAAGATGAAAGAATAGAGAAACATAAGGGCATTTCTTAACATTACAAATTCATTTAAGAGAAAGGATTTGACTACGAAGCTCATCTAAGGACTACAAAATTGTAGACATTTTTGAAATAAGGCTATTAAGATTTCAATTTTATTGACTAGAATCATGAAAGTAATATATAAGAAAGTATCTTTATTTAAGAACATTAAATTTCCTCAAATGAATGTTTTGTTATGTTAAACTGAAAAATTTCAAATTCAATTTTCTTTTAGATGAAATTATAATACTGGAATATACATTTAAGTTTTTATATTATCTTATTCTTTGATGAATAAACTTACATATTCATAAAAGAAATATTATGAATACATGTATTTAACTTATTATTATAACAAATATAAGGAGATCTTTACATTTCAATTGTAGAAATTATATCTTAACAAGAGGAAATGGATGCAAGATAACAATATATGCAAGGTCATTTGAGTGTTGATACCAAGAGCTTATGGTATATTTTCATTTTCTTTTTAAGAAGGAACAAGTAAATGATATGATTTGTGCTTAAATTCTTTAATATTGAATGAGTTTATTTTTTAGAGTATAAAAAGACAATAGGTATACATTATATAGATTTTGTTAAATATATCTTGATGTTGATCAATAACACTTATTTGAAAAATTATATTATTTTAAATATTTATATTCTTGTGCCAATAAAAATGTTAAATACTGTGTACAACAAACAATCAAACTTTTTAGATTTTGAACACGGACGAACTAAAGACAATGAGGTAACAAGGAACGAAAAAAGAAGAAATATTTATTATATTTGCATGCTGTGAAAACCCATGCACTGAACAAATACCCAAAACACACGCTTTCGTGAAAGAACAAAATATTAAGTTTGCAAAATACATAGAAAAGTAACCAAATTTTCTACCTGTGGTAAACAGTAAAGCCAACTGACCTTATGGGCTGAAAAGCTACAATTTAAGAGACTAAAGTGGCCGATTCAAATGCCCATCTAAACTTTTGGTATGAACGACGAACCAACGTCCAGTAATGCGATCACAAGATTATTCTCTCTTTGTTATCCATCTTCTTGCCTGATGGTTGCCAAACTAGGGTGTATTGTTGAGAAGCGAGAGACTACGATGAAAAATAAAAGAGATATTTGTCTAGATTTGAGAAATGAGAAGAAAAAAAAAAAAAAAGACGTGACTTACCTGAAAGGATAGATGAAAAGATTTTTTTCTTTCTAAAAGATGAAATTATAACTTTTTCAGAGAGGTAAAATTGGGAAGTGTGAAAATGAATTAGTTTGAGATGAGAGAAAGGTTCACTTTAGATGATGTGGTGTTTTACGTGAGAGGAAGAAAAACAAAACGTGGCTTTGAAAACGTAAGGAACATTGGAAAAGGTGATCAAGCAGATAAATTCTGTTAGGCGGCAACCGAAGGGGTAACTTTTCGTCACACAATAACCTTCTGTCAACCTCCGCATAAGAAGTTCACGGGGTAGCTTTTTGTCGTACAAATAATAGATTTGGTCTCTATTTAATAATATTAAACTCTCTCAAGTGAATGTTTTATTGTGTTATAATTGGAGAATGTCAAATTCTATTTTCTCTTAGATGAATTATAATACTAAAGTATGTTTCTAAGCTTTTGTATTTCTTTATTCTTTAATGAATAAACTCACATATTTATTAAAAAAAAATAGACCTGGTCATTTTCTCTCATGAAAGCAGTGGTATAAATTCTTTTAGCCGTCAGATTAAGGAGAGGAGTAGATCATTAGGTATCTTGTGATATATTTGTTAAGTGAAATATCAAGGTCCAGAGTCGCTTCCATAATCGGTAAGAAGAAAAGGCCAAACCTTTGGTTTGAGCCTCATCGACCAGTTTGGCTTTTTTTATTACCAAAATAGAGTGAAAAAAAACATATGAGCGGTTTTAACGTTCATAATTAAAGTGAAAGCAAGTAACGATATTCTCTTTTCTTTTTGCTATAAAAGAGAAATTAATATTGTTGGAGAAAGTCTCAAGCGTTGAAGATCAAATATCTTCTTTAAAACCGTGTTTTAAGGAAAAAAAAAAAAGAAATATCCTTGCATGTAAGAAAAATAATAAGATTTAATATATTGATAATATAAAAGACAAATAAGATTTAAATTTATAATAATAAATAATAAATTTTAATGTAAAAAATAGAAAAATTATATAAAGACCCATGCACGACATACTTCCAAACATGTTTTCCCCTCATTTCCCTTCATTTCTAAGACGTCCGCATATTTTACTCGTGAGGCACAAATTCCTAAACACACACTAACAGGAAAAGCTAGATTCTGCCACTTTTGGTATTCTCAGAAACCAGATTTCTGAAAAATCGCCTGTTGTTTACCAGTTTGAAGTTTTTCTGCAACCAAGTAGACAAAAGTCTTCCCCATATTTCTATCCCAAACAAATTCCAGTGGATAAGACTAGGTCTTCCAGAGAAAAAGCAGACCTTTAGACACCGAGTACCGTAGGTGAACACCATTTAGCCTCTGAATACGGGCAGAACTGCAGCTGAACCCCATTAAGTGCTGTCGAAGAAGCGGTACAGACCCCCTCCGATTCTCTCAAATTTTGCTTATTTTAATAATTTTTCTGAATGATAACTGATTTGTTTCATCTTTTAGTAGGATAATGTTATCATTAAAATGCAACTGACTTGCATTTTTCCAATGTTTTTCTTAGGATGGAGAGACTATACGATACTTGGAGAATAAAACAAGACTTGAAATCTAGCCATTTATTACTCTAAATAGGTTCCTTCTATCGTTACAAATAACTATTTTTTAATGAAATTGTTAACATTTAGATGAAGTAACACATGGGAGAACATTGTTATGTTCATCTCGATGTGAATGTACTTTTGGTGGAAGAGTAGGAGTGCCATTAGGGCGATCATCTTGCCCCGTCTTGCCTAGTTGCTTGGACATGGCAGACGGTGGAAGACACCGATTTGAAGCTGCGATTTTAAGGAAAGTGTTTCTCGTACATATATATGATTTTTGATAATATGTTAATTTTACGGAAACAATCTTTATTTATTTTTGGTTATTCTCTAGTTGTAATTTAAGAAAAGTAGATAAAAAGATAGAAGGGGTCAATTTTCAACAAAACATATTATGAGAGATTGAATCCAAACATATCATGAGAGCATATGTTCCAACTATTTGAGGGCTCATCCATAAATCATAAAAATGAATCATGAAGAAATATAGAAGCCAGTAAGACTAGTTTCTCCTTCGTGTTTATAGCTTTTTCGGCCATCCTTTGTGTTCTTTTGGTACCAGCTCGGCACAAGCCAAATATGATGGATCAGAGCCACTTAAGGGTTCTGGTTGATATGTATGACTTCACGTTGAGTTCTGTATCATTTGTGATATGGGCCTTTATGTGTTGCTTTTCAAAGCAAAGCAAGTGAAGAAAATTCCCAACTGGCCTCGTGCCCTCTCCGGCTCCTCCACTTAGATTGGCTAAAAGAATGAGAATCGTATAAAAAGAACTCTCAAACCGGGGAAGCCTAAAGGAAAAACTTAATAAGCCTCTCAGCAAACAGTTGAAGGAATCTAGCTACGTAGCTTGAAGAGATTCCCAGGGGTATCCACACACAAAATTTTCGGCAAAAATAGAAAATACTATATACCGTATATTGTAGATTTCCTCAGTGATCGTCCAGTTGTTTTGACTATGAATCTTTATGTTTAATGGGACTGTTTTGTACTCGTAGTCGTATGCCTTGGATGTTAAGCTACTTTTCCCTCGGCCTTTCCTATAGATTGTCTACCAAATCTACGGTTTGGTTTATGTTTCTCTTAGCAACAACATAAAACCCATGTGCGTATGACACAATGCAAAAGGGCCAAGAACTAGTGAAAGAGGTTTGACACTCATATGTTAAAGAAATTTCTTTACAAGGAGCTTTTTAACTAGTAACACTAGGTGATTATTTACAAATGATCCATCTTCATTTATTGAAATGAGAAGAACCTGATGAAAAAGACAACATAATTTTTGTAAAAGTAAGGCCTTTTCCAAAAAAGCAAATCACGTTTATCAAGTTGGAAAACCCTTTTTAAAGAGTAAAAATACCTATGTTAAATAAGAATTATTTATATATATTTTTCTAGTAATTCGTATTAGATAGAGAATTAAGCAATGTTTAAATGGAAACCTAAATTTTCAAGTAAATGACCTGCAAAATTTTCTGAAATAAATCCTTCTGAGTACAAATACATTAATATAGTATCTTAAGTATATACATGATAAAAAGTCTCAGCATTTAAACATGTTTCTCGTGAGTTCAGTCACATAATTTTTCACACACCATCCATACACGATAATTAAATGTTCAAATCTCAAGCACTTCGTCATGCAAACGTTCCACCTTACTTGAAGCAAAAGGGAAGAAAAATTGCAAAGAGTGGAAGAAAGAGAGGATCGAAGAAGAGTGGCTGGCCAAGAAAGTGGACTGTGCTAGTCGTCTAAAAATCTACGAAATCTTTCTTGCAAGTAGGCGTCTTTCTCCTTGTTAGAAGGCCAAGCAGTCTTAAACCTCTCTTTAATGTAGGATTTCATTGTTTAATATTTTTCTATAGTTCCATTTCGGTCTTTTTACCTAAGTGAGATTGAAGAATTTAGTGATTTGTTTTTGGTCATTTTAGCTCACGTTTTTCCACTAGTCAGATAATTATTTCTTTTACTATAGACTAGGGGAAAAACGTGAGCTAAAATGACCAAAAAAAAATCACTAAATTCTTCAATCTCACTTAGGTATATAGTAAAAGAAATAATTATCTGCTTAGATCAACAAGCAAATTTTGATGTAAATAATCAGGAAAGTTTCTAAAAAAATCCTAATACATAATTAGATATCTCACGAGTCCACTTCCACTGTACAAACATGCTTAAAAGATAACTTCACGTCTGCGTCCTCCCCACGCTACAAAAAAAAAAAAAAACTAAAATTCTCTATGAATTTTCAGCCTTCATGGCGTGCCATGGAGTCAAATATGTGGTGTCCTATAATTAGTGAGAATAACACAAACTAGATCCTGTTTTAGTGGACATCTAATGCCCGTGTGGTGAGGAGGCGAGGAACGAAGAAAATTCTGTATGAATTTTCCCGACTAAAACAAGTTTAAGAAAAGAAATTCTGAACATACATATTCTCTTCCGAAATATTGAAAAAATTTCTTATTGGCTCACTAAGAGTTTAAGAAAAACCTCATGTCAATCATAAAAGATCTTACGACATTCTCTTTCATACATAATATAAATGCGAGATTTTTTAATTTGGATATTGTAAAACTAATATATATATTGCTCTCACTGAATATACTTCATTATTTAAAGGACATTGTTTCTTATTTTTCTTTCTATAAAAGAAGCAATAGACCGCATTTTCTGTGATTGTTTATTGTCACCTAATTATTATTGAGGTTCTTATTGATGTCAAAAGAAATATCAAATGACAAGATTAAAATTAAAATCAATATTCAACAAATAATGAGAATTTTATAATAAAGAATTTCATTGGAAACTCACATAGATGCTAATTGTAAAATCCAATAATCCTTGGTTTGATCCTGGTCTTAAAATAACTATTTAACCAGAAGATTGATATCAAAAGAAATATCCAATCATAAGATTGATAATAAAATCAACATTCAATAACCACACCAAGTCTACTCCAAAGAGTAACAAACTAACAATGAAACTCAAACAACGCTCCATCCTCCCTCCTACCACTTAAACTTCAGACGAAACCAAATGATGTCGGACAACCCCACTCTAAGACGACATAACCTTTCACTTCCTGAAAGTAAAATAACATACGAAAACAAAGTAATTATTTTGTCACGGGTTGGGGCCTTGTCTTTGCTCCTCGAGTTGTTCCTTTTTTGCAAGCAATTTCTCGTCAAATTTTTTTTGCCTCCCCTTTGAAATTTTAAGAGAAAAGATAAACAGGAACATAATAAAGGGTAACACAAAAACAAAAATTGTCCCTATTTCCTGCTGTTTAGGCCTCGGGAATGTAACGACTACTGTTGCAAAGAAGGTAGTCCAGAGGCCCAAGAGAACGAGCTGAAAGACAAAACGACTTACACCAATGGGAGGAAGAAGAATCATCAGTATAAACGACATAAACAGGAGGGAAAATGTATTCAGGGCCGCGGCAAATATGAAACTGTATTGGTTCATGATGGCCGTCCCCGCAGCGTGTAACAGCTTACCTGTAGAGTTTGATGAATTAGCTGCAGTAGAATAATAGTCTTCTTGCCAAGTTCCTCCGGGGGGAGTGACTGTTGTTTGGAAAGTAACTGTTAGAAGCAGAGTCACAACTATCAACAAAATGTTGCGATTTTCGTTTGTGAGTTCCGAAAGCGCACGCCATAAACATATCCAGAATCTCTGTTCCCGTGTAAAAGGAAATTTGATGTGCTTCGAAGGTCGAGAATCCGGAGTTTTTTTTTGAGGCTTGGCTCGATCCAGTAAATCGTTGATATTGTCTCCCCTGTTTGACGTAGATTTATTCAGGATGTCAAATGCTGTATCACCCTCTTCGTTCTCGGCGTCCTTATCAACTCGACCATCTAATAACAAACCCACGATCTGCATAATGTGTAAATCTAAAATTAATCGTAAGAGATGGACATAAGAAAAGCAAATGGGACATATTTAAGAAAGCAAACATAAAAATATCCTTACCAAGAGTCTAAGTAAATCATTTGAACGCAAATTTTAGCATGTTGTTAAGGAAGTTTCTACCTAAAGATAATTAGGAGTTATTGCTTGCACTTATATTTTTGAACTATCAGAGAATGAGATAGGCAACCATTATGACAACTTCATTCCGGTGTTTTAATAAAAGTCACGAGTGAAGATGACTTGCCTCAAATAGGTTTTTGGATGCTGCAATGTGTAAGAGAGTATTGCCATCTTCATCCTTCATGTTTAATAATTTCTCTTCCCACCAAGAAGCATCTTCAAAGGAAGCCCATTTGAGCCATGTGAACAAGAATCGGAAAGCATCAAGGTTGTCGTGTTTCAGAGCAATATGCAGAGCACTCTCATTTTGGATTGTAAGATCTATAATAGACTCCGGATAGATACTTAGAAACGCGGCTGAAAGATAGTGATCTGTTGTGTCAGCAACATAATGCAAAGGAGTCAAACCCTCTTTTCCTTGGACACGAAGAAGCCCCTTATCAACACGAAGTAGCCTGAGGATCACTTCGAGATGATTTCTTTCCAAAGCAAGTTGCATGACAGTGCGGCCTTCTTTATTCAGCTTCCTTGCAAATGAGGGCTTCAACCTCATGATTTCCAAGGCAAACTTAGTGTGCCCTTCAGATACTGCGGCATGTAGGGGAGTCTCACCAAATGGGATCTTATCGAACCTTTCTAAAACATGTGGGTCGCTCTGTATCAACGAGTACAATTCATCAACGTCTCCTCCTCGAGCAACACTTAAGCATGCATTAATGCTTTCTTGCTGAGCAACAGTACTGGAGCTCGCATCCGTACCTTGCTGCTGAGCAGCAGCTGCAGCAGTCAAAATTGCATCGATGCTTCTTTGCTGAGTAGCAGTAATAGTTAAAATCTCATCAATGGTTCTTTGTTGAACAGCAGCAACACTCAAAATTGCGTCAATACTTCTTTGCTGAGTAGCACTAACACTCAAACTTGTGTTATTGCTTTCTTGTTGAGTAGCAACGGCACTCAAATTCTGATCCATTTGAAGTAGGGGGATAGTCAATTGACAGATAGCAGGAAATGCTTGTTAAGTTCTTTAAAAAGGCAACACTGCGTTTTCTTTTACTCAACCAATTTGTTCCATAAAGAATTTTTTTTTTTTTTTTCCCATGTCGTTATTGGATTTCATGACAGCAACCGTTTAACCACTAAACCAAAAGCTGTATAATTGGTGGCTATAAAGCAGACCTTTAGACTCCGGGCGCCGGATGTGACACGGTAAAGGAACTTTCAAGATCAATAGCCATAATGAATAAAGATGGATGACTTGTAATTTTTTTCGTTTGTAACTTGTAATTTTTTATTTTTTTATAAATATATAATTTTATTTATTTAAAATTTTAAAAGATACTCTAATATTATAATTCATTTAAAAGAAAATTTAATTTAAAATTTTTAATTATGACACAACATCATTATATCTATATAAACACATGTAACCTATGTAAATTCTCCAACTTCTTACACTAAAGCCATGATTGCGTGTAAAAGTCTCTGCAGAATGTAACTCTTTTTTTTGCAGCGGACAACGTTCCTTCCTTGGGATATTCCTTAATAAAAGTTAAAACTAAGCTGTCAAGCCTACTGATCACAGGCTTGACCTTTGCTGGACGTGATTGGCAATATCTTTTACTAAAGAAGTCTAGAGGTCGAGAGTGGCCATCTACTTTTGAAAATCCCTACTATGATGCACGTTTGTTTTCAATCTATTAATACTCAAGAAACATACCTTTAGCTTGGAGTCTCGAATGTGAATTATACAAACTCATAATAAATCACCTTAAGTACTGAAAAAAAAAGTTATTCTTTGATTTTATTGAATCACCTCCATTCTGACGCCTTCTCATCTGGTCCCCAATCTGCTGGTGTCGATAAAGCCTCAGCCTGCGGAGCTGCTTCTGACGAACTTGAACGAGCAAAAGGGAAACAGCCTCAAATCGATCTTTTTTATATTCCATAGTCACCCAAGATAAATAGATCTTGAATTTATACTTTGTACATGGTTATCCAAAATGTATGCAATTCAAGTAGAAACTTTTCCATGATTCAGATATTTTACTAATCGTTCGTACTTGGAGCCACTATACCATATAACATTTGGTAAACAAGATTCTCATGTACTTACACTAATAACATATAAATATGGTAGTTAAGCCCGTGAGTCATACAAGAAGAGAAGTTCATTTGAGAAATGGAGAGACTTAAACGGTAAAAGTAAATCTTAGTTTTTGTCTTTTTATTTTGTCTAAGAAGTTTTTGGTTCGGCATTCATGTCTTTTTATTTTGAAGTTTTTGGTTCAGCTAAATCCTTTTCTTTTAAGTCAAGTAGACTTTTTAAGTCAAGTTGCAAGTAAAACAGATAGAGGGAATCCTTCCACATGCTTTGAGAGGATATCTAGATGGTTTTCCTGCTCTCCAAATCACCAGCAAGTGGGAGCGACAAAGGGAATCTTTCCGTGGCGCTCTTTCGTGCGCTGAAACAAAAGTAGGTTTAATGGGTTTCGAATCCACGTGATATCCAAAGACGAGATGAAGATTCGGGGAGAAAAATGTAGTAGTTGGAAAAGGTGATGTAGATGGATTTGGCTCTTTCTTCTTCTTTTCTACATTTGTTTAAGATTTCTTACCCATTTAATGTTAAGTTAAGATTACTTGAAACATGTTTCATTAAAATATTCTTATCAATTCGAACCTTCACAAGTTGTGAATTGTGATATTTTGATGGCCTATTCTACGGGGGCCTAACATATGTAGACTTTTTTTTATGGGTTACTTAATTATTATATCAAAAGGTTAAAAGTTAAAAATTAATTAAAATATATTAGCAATTGGAATCTCCAATACATTCCTGCCACTTAAAATGGAGATTCCTAAATTCTTAATCTTTTTTGAAAAAAGAAAGAAAAATAAGGAAAAACGAAAGACCTCGTGGAGTAAGGTATAGCTTTCTTATTTAAAAACGGAGTTGGAATTATACAGATATTTTGAGGGTTGCAACTTGTAAGCTTTACATCGTTGGCCAAAATGAGAGTCGCGATCATATGGAGAACAGACCTTTGATTGGATAAGGCATTCAACATTATCGAGGTCCGAGGGTCACTTGACACCTACCCTCGGTTTAATGTCTTAGCATTCGAAAAGACGATGTGGGTAAAATGGAATCCTGATTCAGTCATAAAAAACCATAAACATGTGGATAGGCAAGAACCATAATCTGTTTTTTTTCGATACCTACAAAGCAAATAAAATCTCTCTGTTTTTTTTCTGCACACAGATATGCACGATTCAGAAACGTACATTTGATTTTTCGCTCTCGGGCCCAAGGTATGGACCCACGCAGACTCCGGTACATGTAGTTGATGTTCCACTAGACAGATGAGTTGCATTGCACGCATGAAATCAACCTATTCAATGCGATGTCTCTTCAATGTGGTACATTAAGTGAACTGACCATTCGCGCCTCTTGTCACATTGGATTCGGTCATACCACTTGTCATACAACTTGTCATACCACTTGTCATACAACTTGTCATACTACTTATCATACCACTTTGTACTATAATTTAAAAAAAAAAAATTAACAGCCATGGAATTTATGATTACTCATTAAAAAATATATACTAATCTTTGATAGTTTTTTGATATTAGAGACACTTAATTTATTTATTTTCAAGTTATAATTATTAAAAAAATTAAAAGGTTGTTGAAAAAATAAAGGAGATGAATTTTAGGTAAAACATATTATGTAAGGAATGGAAACCAAATAAAGAGAATAAAAATTGTACATGTAAGAGTAAATTTGAGGATTAGCTCAAGGACTTTGTGTCTAGTTTCATGTTTACAAAAAAAAATCTTGGAGAGATTATTAATATGCGAATTTGTTGTAATATCACGAGTTTATTTTTATAATTTTCAAGTTATAATCATAAAAAAAATCTAAAAGATTTTTGAAAATATAAAGGAAATGAATTTTAGGTAAAACATATTATGTGAGGAATGGAACCTAAAAAAAAAAAGAATAAAAATTGAACATGTAAGAGTAAATTTGAGGATCAGCTCAAGGACTTTGTGTCTAGTTTCATGTTTAAAAAAAAATCTTGGAGAGATTATTAATATGCGAATTTGTTGTAATATCACGAGTTTATTTTTATAATTTTCAAGTTATAATCATAAAAAAAATCTAAAAGATTTTTGAAAATATAAAGGAAATGAATTTTAGGTAAAACATATTATGTGAGGAATGGAACCTAAAAAAAAAAAGAATAAAAATTGAACATGTAAGAGTAAATTTGAGGATCAGCTCAAGGACTTTGTGTCTAGTTTCATGTTTACAAAAAAATCTTGGAGAGATTATTAATATGTGAATTTGTTGTAATATCATGAGTTTATTTTTATAAATGTTAGAGGAGACTTTTTTACAATGGTGGTTCTTAGGACCACTTGCTTCTATGATTCAAATCTCTATTATGCCAATTGTATTCCTTTTTCCCAAATCGTAATAGATAAAAAATATACTAAATAAGACTTACCTTGGATAGGCCTCTTTTGATTTTTGAGATCGGCTCGTCTGCCTTAGCCCACCAATCCTGCAATTCGTACCTCCTCCAAAAGACTTTGTTTGAGGAAGTGAGGCAAATCTAATTGTCCAACATGAATGAAGCTTTGTGCTTTTTACAAGTTAAGGCAACATGTAAAGCAGTCTCACCCTTAGCTGTCAAATCCAAAATAGACTCAGGACAAATAATTAGAATTTCAATCAAAAGCCCAAGATCACCTATTTTAGCTACATAATGGAGAGGAGTCTGACTCTCTTTTCCGTTAACACTTGCGAAGTCTTTATCAAACTCAAGTAAACGGAGCACCATGGAGCATAGATTTGCTAGCAAAGCTGGGGTCGGTATGGATTGTGTTTCCTGCAAAGCAGGGCAGAGGTCGGGTTGTGTTTGTTGCAGAGCATGGTTCGGGTTGGGTTGTGTTTGTTGCAAAGCTTGGTTCGGTTCGGTTTGGGTTTGTTGCAAAGGAGCGTTCAGGTCCACTTTGTATATTTCTTCCAAGGCGAGGTGCAGAGGGGTAAGACCGTCTTCATTCAGCTTCCGAGATAACGACGGCTTTAATGTCATGATCTCGACGGCGAACGAAACATGTCCTTCAGCTGCAGCCTTGTGCAAAGGTGTCTCCGAAACCGGAGTGCTGTCGATCTCGTCCAAGACGCTCCGATGGTTTCTTATCAATTTGTACAAGCCCTCAACGTCTCCTGCCCAACCAGCATGCAGGAACTGGTTAATGATATTTTGCTGATCACTCTCTGTTTGCTGAACACTGTTTAAAGCCATTTCCATTTCGCTACCGTAGATAGTTAAGAGAAACGGCTTAAAGCTGTGGAAAAAGATGACACTGTGGATTACAAGGTCGCAAATGTGAAAGCCGGCGTTGTCCTTTTATAGGGGTCGATCAAATAAGAGCTGTAGATCTAGCTGTAAAAATCAGTACACGTCATCAAAATTATTTGAATACGCAGTAGTTACCATGACATCTCTCAACTAGCACTCAGGTTGATTGATTTTGACGAAAACCTTGTTCATGTCTCAAGAAGGGAGGGTTTGACTCCCTTGCATTATGTTGCTCAAATGGGAGATCTTGACCCTTCGCTAAATTTCTAAAAGCTTGTCCAAGGTCTGTTGAGGATATAACAAGTAGAAGAGAGTATGTTTTGCATGTTACCTAGAAATTTGATCAAATCCAACCTTTGAAGATCTTGTAGGGATGGCCTCGACGGGCTTGCTTGAAAAATGCCGCTTTCGAGGAAGAGATTACTGAATTGGTGGAATGAGGAAGGAAACACCTTGTTGGACCCTGCAATGTTCGAGAATCAACTAGAAGTACTTTCCACTGATTTTTGTACTACAAGAATGCAAATAAAGTGGTTCAATGAAGATTTATCATTGCCGTGCAAAAAGTTGTCATATGTATTCAATCTCAAAAATTTACTAAAAATTGTCTTAAATGGTTTTATTTGAACTTTTAGTTGGCTTGATTTATAACATCTGCTATTAATTTTTGCCCTTTTGAAGTTTGTTTTGCCTTTTTCTTCTAAGTGTCTATAGCATGTTTGAATATTATAAACTACTTTACACTAATGGATAACTTAGTGTATGTCTATATCTCTTATAGATCGTTTAGTAGTTTCTGAAATTTAAGCCATACTTTCACTATAAAATTAATTTAAATGCAAGGAGTTCAAGACATTATACGGTATTTGACATTTTGAAAGGGCACACACATCACAAGTATAGCAAAGTGATCAGGAATATGTTATGTGGAGCTAGACTTCTCAAGACTTTACTTCCTCCTAGAGTTCCATCTCTTCTAGATTATTTTCAATCTTCGCTTCCAACTGACGAGAGGTTCTACATACCCCTTCTCCGTCAGAGAATGAATATTTTGAAAGAATCGTGCAATGTATAGTTGGTGGTTGTTGTGCTGCTTGTTACGGTCAACTTTCAAGCAACAGTGAGGTCCCCCTGGAGGAGTTTGGCAAGGTGGCCCCACTGACAATGCCCCTTCGTCTGCAGTGAAGACACCCACACTGGAGACATCTATCATGTAAGGATACGCTTTCCTTATAGTGGTGGGTTTGACTGTTATAAGCTATTTTTGCTACTGTCTTTGCAATATTCGTCCTCCTCCCCAGTGATCTTAAAAATGGAATGATCAACTTACCTCTTCATCTCCTCTCTCTGCATTTTATCGCGGCTATAGTCATAAAAGCTCCCCATGATTTTTTTTCTTTTTTTTTTTATCAGATTTGGCAAATGCGGGCGCTGTGTTCTACTTCAGTATTGGCCTTTTCTCTTCTGTGCTATTGCTGCTGTTACGATTCCTTGTTGAATTATGGGCGAAGAAACTTGTCAATACCATTCTTCCGGACCTGCAATTGCTTGACCCAACTCTTACATAGATGGTGGGCGCCCTTGCTCCTCTGTCGTTAGCTTAATAAGGGCAACCCCATAGTTGTTTTCGACCTGTCCATAGGATTGCCTGATGATTTATGTAATAGCTGTAACCTCCAATGTAATGCCACTTAGTTTTTCTTTTCTCGCACTTTGTTTTGTATTTCGCTTGTTTTGTTGACAGCCTCATATAAATCCATTAAATGGATATCACATACAACCAAAATAAAAGGAAAATAGAAGTTCAACTACTAAAAAGATTGTTCGAGTGAATCCATAAGCAATGTAAGGACATGTAATGTTCCGATAACAATGGGTGATAAATTTCCTGTTCACCTGTAAGTTCCTTGACAATATAAGAGATATTTTTTTGTCTTAGTTCATAATCACAATATAATTAAGCATTTAAGACCGATAAAAATGGACATGAGATTCAATGGAATGCTGAGCCACTTAACAATTCAATGTCATTAGAAGTTTTCAAGTTTTTTGCAAAGGTGTCTCCAAAAACGGAGTACTGTCGATCTCGTTCAAAAGGCACGGATATTCCTTTATCAATCCGTACAACTCTTCTATGTTTCCTGTCGAACCAGCGCTCACACACTGTTCAATGATATTTTTTGGAACACTCAGTGTTTGAGGAACACTGTTTAAAGCCATCTCCCTTTTTCTTCCACAGATGATTTCAGAGAACATGGCTTTAGAGCTATAGAAAAAGGTTAGACTGAGTACTAGCGTGCAAATGCGAGAGCCGGCATCGCTATTTTATAGGGGTCGATCAAGTACGGGCTCTATATCTAGCTTTAAAATTCTGTACACGTCATCAAAATTATTTGAATACGCTGCAGTGACATGACAATCAAACTACTTGTTCGGACTAGAATACACACAGCACGCCTTCCAGACAATCCTAAACCTTTTACGGATGCTCCACCCCCCCAATCCTTTTTCTATGCTGTTGTTGTTTCTTATTGCTCTGTCCTTAGTGCCGTACTTGCCCGACCATAAACATTTGAATGTCAAGTTTCAACATTGACGGAGTGCCATGGAGTCAAACGCCTGGTGTCATGTGCTACTTTGCGTTCATTCTTGTAGCTTTTTTTTTTAAAAAAAAAAAAAAAAGTTTTGAAAACATTTTTATTTTCAAAAAGAAAATTGTTTCAAAAACTCATTCGATCCTCCCTCCTTGAGTTACCACAAATTAAGCTTTTTTGATGTCTACAAGTCCTTAACTTGAGAGAAGAAAATATAAAGTCATGCATAGGGTTTCACATGAGAACAAGTCTTCGAGTTGCCTTGAAATCATTTTATTATAGAAGAAAAGTTTACTTATGTCTGTTTAGCTTCATAATAAGTTGATGAAAGTTCATCACAACCTCACAAAAAATTCTGTGTTTCTGACCTTTAGCTTTAATAAGTGTACGACAGCCTATAAATAAATGTGAGACAAATAATATCCCAATTATATGTGAGAAGATATAAATATGTCCAGCTATTTATTAAATTTATCTAAACTACTCATATAATTTACACTAAAGGAGTTTTACACAATTTCAAAATAGTTGGTAAATTATTTTATTACAGACATAAGAAAAACTTTAGCTCAATCACACAATGAATTAATTATACTATTTTATCACATGCGTTTAATTGATGATAAATTTGTCAATTCTGCTTCTTTATTTCTTTCACCAACCTTATCTTTCAAAGGTTTGATGGACTGCCCTCATTTAGTTTTTCTCTGATACCGGCTTATCCAAGTAGATTCAGAGATTGAATGGTGTTCACTTGTTCGTGTAGCTTCATTCTTAGGCAACAGGCTACACCCCACGTGTAGCATGGCACGATGTGAACACAATTAAGTAGTCGTAAGGAGTCACCATTATTATAAAAGATTAGCTTACAAAAATAAACTCATCCAATATCAAAGAAAAAGTTAAGCACAAATGGTCTCACTAAACAGTCATTGTAGGCAAGAAACTACACATAAACTACTAAAGTGCTCTTACACATGCTGCGTCCATTTCCCTTCATTTGGATTTCATTTCTTCCATTAAATATTTTGCTTGAGATTTATATCATTTATTTTGCCAATCACCTTTTCGAATCACTATTATTACAGGTTCAGAATCAACAAAAACTAATAAATAAGGACTCACTCCAAATTAAAAAACCACCAAAAGATCATCATCCTTTTTTTTGTTTTAATAATTAGTAAATAATTAGTAAATAATTAGTAAAGAAAAGTTTCAAAAATTCCTTAGAACAACAATAATATCCTTGTAAAAAGCATATTTGCTTTTTTTTCGTTTTTTAATAGCTAACAACTTCTAACTTTTTGTTATTAACCTTTTTTATCAGCATCTGGTAGCGATTGCCATTTTGTGTAAGCGAGTTACAGACGAAACTCGCAATGCTTTGTTGGTGGTTCTTGCACTGCTCATAACAATCACCTTCCAAACAATACTCACGCCCCCTGGAGGAACTTGGCAAGAAGATACGCCAACACACCGCGCTGGGACAGCAATTATGGGTCGAGGCCCTTTCCTTACATTAGTGGTGTTTAATGCTATAACCTTTACCTATACATTTGTTTCTATGGCCAGCCTCCTCCCTAAGGCATACGTTAGCTCAGTTTGTGTCATACCCCTTGCTACCCTCACTGTGTATTTTATAATATCAGTATTTGTCACATATCCAAGTTCTAAAGGTTTGTCCTCGAAAACTGTTTATCCAGTATTAGGGGTACTTTTTTTTGCTTCTTGGTCCATATCGGGTGCTGTTAACGTGTATAGACAGAGGAAAACACGAATAAGTCCTTGGAAAACGATAGATAGTGCCCCTTTCCCCACTACACTTACGGTGTTAGACTAGCACCAGCCTTCCCTCTTTCTTGGTCGGCCGCTCTTTTGACCAGCTGTCCTTTGGGAACCATCCCATATCTGCCTACATACAAGCAATTAGGAAACTCTGTTGAGCTGGCCGTCACTGGCTACGAATACAGTTGCAGCAACCTTGGGTCTTCTTCAAATAAAGTGAACGTTTGCAGAATACGGTGATTGAGAGTGGCAAATTTGTGAGTGAAATGTTCAGAGTGTTGTCTTTTAATTATCATGTATGGTGTGAGAATAACTATGCAGTGAATTCATGTGTGCATGTAATTATGTATGTGCTTTAGGTATTGCATCAATGTACTTGTGATCCAATAAAGGATTTCTTTTAGCTAATTTTTCGATCGGTGTCAGTCTAAGTGTTCAGTTAATCTTTCGTCTAATTTGACCTAATAGGAAAAAGTTTAAGGTCAAGCAGACCTAATAGAAAAAGGTTTTAAGGCTAAGATGGTGAGGTAAGACGACGAGAAACACAGCCCCAGCTCAACCTCAACTGGATATGTTTGCCTTGTAAGACAATCTATAAATAAATGCTAGACAAAAAATATTATAGTTATATGTGAGAAGATATAAATATGTCAAGGTGTTTATTAAATTTATCTAAACTGCCTAAATAATTTACACTTGTAGAAAGAAGTTAAACACAACTTCAAAATAGTTGATAAATTATTTTATTATCGACATAAGAAAAACTCTAACTCAACCACACAATAAATTAATTATACTATTACATCACTGTTTTTAATTGATGAGAAATTTGTCAATTCTGCTTCTTTATTGCTTTCACCAACCTTTTCTTTCAAAGGTTTAATGCCCCCCGTTTAGTTTTTCTCTGATACGGCTTATCCTAGTAGATTCGTAGATTGAATTTTGTCCAATTGTTTGTGTTGCTTCATTTTTGTGCAACAGTCTACACCACACGCGTTGCATTCGCACGGTGTAAGCACAGTTAATGTGATCGTAATTGTCAAATAAAGGGTGCCACTTAGTGTCTAAAGAGGACATCCATCATTTTTCCACGTGACATCATGTCTCCATTTTACATTATTTGATTGAGAGGGAGCATATGTTCAAATCGTTTCCCACACGGTGTTCAATACACCTCTTAATTACACGTGACATCATGTCTCCATTTCACATTATTTGATTGAGAGGGCGCATATGTTCAAATCGTTTCCCACACGGTGTTCAATACACCTCCTAATTACACGTGACATCATGTCTCCATTTCACATTATTTGATTGAGAGGGAGCATATGTTCAAATCGTTTCCCACACGGTGTTCAATACACCTCTTAATTACACGTGACATCATGTCTCCATTTCACATTATTTGATTGAGAGGGAGCATATGTTCAAATCGTTTCCCACACGGTGTTCAAGACACCTCTTAATTACAAGTGACATCATGTCTCCATTTCACATTATTTGATTGAGAGGAAGCATATGTTCAAATCGTTTCCCACACGGTGTTCAATACACCTCTTAATTACAGCTTTTTTTCCAATTACCCATCTTACACACCTTTCAAATTGCTGGTTTAGTTGTTGAAGTGTTGACATCAGATTGGTTGAAAAACAATTAATGGCACGAAGACTTGTCCTCCTCTCCTACATCTGCATGGGAGAGTTTATGACGTCCGCAATGATAGATCATGGTAAATTATGTGTGGTCGATTGGACTGTCAATTCCACAAAAGCCAATGGAGCGTTAAGAGATTAATCTCTCCTCACTGTCATTAGGACTAGCATGACACTAATGATGAATCTTATCAATTCCTAAGTTAAAATTTTCTTATCTGACAATTCACATCATCACATTAATTGTGGTTATATCCTGCAAATTGATAATTGTGTCATCAACAAGCAGATCATTTTTGAAATTTATATTTTTTGTTCAATCAATTTGTTAAGTTGTTCTCTCTTCTACGACGTCGTGGTTGGGCATTATAACAATCCTTTTAACAAACAAGCAACTAGGTTTTTACTTATTAAGTATCGCGTGTCTCAAGCTGACTCAACCAAAGAAAACACCGACACATGGCAGTTCATGACGGGGAAAATTATTTGACATACACATCGAACGTCACTAGTGACTACAATAACTTTAACAATATAACTTTAAAAATATACTTAGCAGGATTATTACAAAACTTTTAATTTTAACAGCCTTGATCATTCAATGTACTGTTTTATAAGGAAATCAATCACTTGTTATTTTAGTAGTAAGTTGACTAGGCATGAGACTTGTCGATTGTGTTCTGCCTTAGCAAAACACCGTGCAACTGTTGGCTTTCTTTTTACCTCATAAAAATCATAAAGATGTGTGGCGCACGTACGGTTTGTTGAAAAGCTTAACCTTTCATTAAATGATCTAGGAATTCAAAAGGGGTGAAATCTATACAGTATCGATCTAGAAAGACCGTTTTGTAAGGCTAACATTTCTCCGATGGCTGTGCTGTCATAACATGGTGCTTATCGTGCAATTCGATTCGACTCTGTTGCAGCAGTCAATGCACTCACATACTTTAATCGTTAGTCAACTCAATTCGATTCTCTCTCTCTCCCCGCCCCCCAACACTTACATATTTTAGTCACTTAATTAATTAATTCAATAGTAAGTTACTAGGATTTAGACCAGATTAAACACTTTACATATGTGGGTTGAGTATTTGTGGTGTAATATTAATTTTTTTTTATAAAAAAAAAAACACTTACTTTCTTTGACTTGTTTCTATTTATAAGCATGAGACAGGGATAATGGTGTCAAACTTCCTCCTTTCAGTTTCTCTTGCTCATAGTTTCGCTCTTACCATGCTATCCCGATATCTGTAAGCATGGTCCTGGGAATTCGAAGGCATGTTTCTACATATACCATGGTTATGTTTTCTATATACTGTATGTGTGATTTTTATATGCATGATCCTGCGCCGATCGGTTAAAATCATTGACATTTTGTCCTACATGCAACTGATTGAATGATTATAGGCAACTTTATTGTGGATCCTTAGCCTATAGATTTTTTGTCCTTATCCATCAAGCAATAAAAAGTGATGTTGATATAAAACTACTTCTATACTTTCAATTATTTCTCTCAAGACTCGGCGAAGACTAGCCATGATCCAACCAACAATGGTGTTAAATGGACAATAATTGAATTCCTGGGATGTGACTGTTTATTTATATGTGTTAATAACTTCCATTCACACTTACTAAACTTTAGAATCTAATTAACCTCACATAAGGAAGGAAAAAAAACCACAGTTTATTTACTGATAACTTAAACAAAATCTACATCATGTAGCTAATTCTGTTCACATGCTTCAAATATTTTTAAGAAATCACACACCACCAAATACCTGTATGATTTTTGTAATGTTGACTGGTTGGTAAGCTCACTAGGAGATCTACAACTGATTTTTTCTGTTCTTTATCTCAAATTATGTATCATGAAGCGCCAAAAGACAGCTAACTTTTTTTTTTGTATATTAAAAAAAAAAAAAAAAGAGGCCTAAGCTAATGGTCCCGTGGATATACCGTAACAATCTTTTAAATTGCGAAAATCTTGGATACTAGGACAATGTATAGATTGGCAGAACTGGATTACGGCACACGATGAGTGTTAAGATTTCATGCTCATAATTTTTTTATTTTTTATTAAGTTTGATTATTTTTAATTGTCTTTTCATCCCAGGCGGTATGAGCTGCTTAGTAAGCCTCGTGCCTTTCGACAGTTGCTTCTTATTTTCTTCAGTTTGTCTTCTTCATATGTACTTATACGTCATAAGGTTTCGCAATGACGACATCACGCGCAGTGTACGAAAAAAGTTGAATGATTATTGTAATGGGAGGTAGAAGCCTCTTGACTAACGGCTTGATCATAGACCGCTTTATTATGGACAAAAAAAAAAAAGAAAAAGTATGTGGCTCATAAAAAATGAAAGAAATTAAAGAAACGTATGTGGCTTATTCTCACTTCCATCTAATCTCTCTCTCTCTCTCACTAATAATGGAATTATTATGCAGATTAGGTTTCTGAAAGATAATATAATTTTTTGACTTCGGTGTTCTTGTGCACATGAAAGATGCCTCACAATTAAGTCCAAAATACATCAAAATATATTTAACATATCATTTACAGCATCATAAATTAAATGGAACCATTTTGATTTTTTCTTTTTTTCATGCTGCAGTTATAGTTTGAGGAAAATAAAAGACGGGGATATTTCTTCAAAAAAGGATGATTTTGAAAGGCGTGGAAAGATAGCTTGGAGTTTGCCAACAAAAAGAAAAAGTAAATAACAGAGGGTGTACGGTTGAAGGGAGTGTAAGAAAAGTTTTTCCTTTATTTATTTATTTATTTTAAAAAAGAGATTGTTTGATTTATTGACACTTTGTGTAAACCAAAGTTTAGTTTTAATAATAAAAAAACCAGAGATTTAGATTTTTAGATTTGAGACCTAGCTATAAAAGAAAAAAAAAGAATACATATTTTGATATATTTGAGGAATTTAAAAAAAAAAAAAACTTTTTCAAATTTTTTGAGAGATTAAAGAAGGTTTCTGGCTGTGGCAGCATACGTAATTTGCAATGACGGCCACTGTAGGTAATGCAATGCATACGTCATAGCATGTCGCACTCATAACATCACATACCGCAAGTTTAAATGATTTTAATGTCACAAATCTATAAAAAGAGGACGGTTGGTCTCCTCACTCCTCACTCCTCACTCACGACATTCTACTCCACTTTCCCAACAATTTTAAAGCTCCAAAGCCTCTCCTTCAGCTCTCTTTTTAACTATCACTCTACCAAGAATGAACCGAAGTCTGGGGGATGCTGCTTGCCGACGAAGCATCGTTACCCAAAGTTTGGAGGATGCTGCTCGGCAAGGAAGCATCGCTACCCAAAAGTTGGGGGATGCTGCTCGGCAAGGAAGCATCGATACCTTGTATTCATTGATACGGAGTGATGCATATGTTTTGTACAAGGTCGATGCTCTTCCGTTTGCCGACACTCCTTTGCATATTGCTGCATCTTCAGGTCAAATCAACTTTGCAATAGAGATTATGGGATTAAAGCCTTCGTTTGCTAGAAAGCTTAACGAAGATGGTTACACCCCCTTGCATCTTGCTTTACAACATAAGCAAACTCAACTAGTGCTCCGGTTGATTGATGTTGATGAAAACCTTATTTGTATACCAGGAAGGGAGGGCTTAACTCCCTTGCATTATGTTGTTCAAATTGAAGAGCTTGATCTTTTGACCAAATTTCTAAAAGCTTGTCCAAGGTCAATTGAGGATATAACAACTAAGAAGGAATCTGTTCTGCATATTGCCCTAAGATATGAAAAGATTGAAGCTTTTAAGCTCTTGTTGGGATGGCTTCAGCGTTCTTGGTTGAAAAATGCCTCTTTTTGGGAGAAAAAGTTGCTGAACTGGCAAGATGAAGATGGCAACACTTTGTTGCATATTGCAGTCTCCAAGAATCAAACAAAGGTAAGTTCTCTCTATTCATTTTTGTAATAATGAAAGAGATAAATTGCTATAATAGAGATTTGTCTTGTTGTGCAAAAGAGTTCTTGCTAGGGTATAATTTCATAAACTTGCTAAATATTGTCTTAAGATGATTTTACCTGAGCTTTTAATTAATTTAATTTATAACATTTGTTTTTTTTGTCCTTTTCAAGTTTGTTTTAGCCTTTTTTTTTTTTTTTTGGGTGTGTCTAGGGTGTTTGAATATTACAGACTATTATAAAATGATGGATAACTTGTTGTATATTTATCTCTTGCAGATTGTTCAGTTTTTATTGAAATTTAAGTCATACTTTCGCTGTAAAATTGATTTAAATGTAAGGAATTCAGGAGATTATATAGTATTTGACATTTTGAAAGGGGGTACACAAAACAAGGAGAACAAAGAGATCAAGAATATGTTACGTAGTGCTAGACTTTTTAGTACTTTTCTTTGTCCAAGAGTTCCATCTCTTACAGAGTATTTTCAATCTTCTGTTCCAATTGATGAAAATCTCTACATATTCCTTCTCCGTCATAGAACGAATATTTCAAACGAATCGTGCAATGTGTTGTTGGTAGTTGCTGTGCTGCTTGTTACGGTCACATTTCAAGCAACAATAAGCCCCCCTGGAGGAGTTTTTCAAGTTGGCTCCAATGACAATGCCTCTTCATCTATAGAGGCGAGACCCTCACCGGGGTCATCTGTTCTGCCAGGATACACTTTTCTTATAGTGGCGGGTTTGAATGTTATAAGCTATTTTGCTACCATCTTTTCAATATTCGTCCTCCTCCCTGGTGATCTTAAAAGCGGAATCATCAACTTACCTCTTCACCTCCTCTCTCTGTATTTTATTGCGGCTATGTTCATAACAACTCCCGATGATGTGTTTTTCTATGGTTGGGTACCTAATGGCCCTACATACTACTTTATCTTTTGCATTTTCTCTCCTCTGCTGTTGCTGCTGTTGCGAATCTTTGTGAATTACAGGCGAAGAAAGCTTGTCAACGCCTTTCATCCGGACCTGAAATTGCTTGATCCAACTCTTACATAGGTCAGCGGGACTATGCTAGCCCCAACGTAGTAGGATGCCAAGCTTAGCTGTTAATTTGTACCCCAAAGCGCCCTTGTTCCTCCATCGTTTGCTCAAGAAGGGCCACCCCATGGTTGTATTTCTTGGAAATGTAATAGCTCTAATAGCTGTAACCTCCTATGAAGTGTCATTTGTTTTCTTCTTTGTATGTCTTTTCTCGCACAACGATTTGTATTTGGTTGATGTTGTTGAGAGCCTCATCTAAATCCATTACATGGACATTGCAGATAGTGTTCCTTCTCTGTGTTACATGGACATTAGACGGAATAAGAGATCTCATATCTTTCTTTAACATATGTATAAACGTAAGTATTTGCCAATTGTCTTTTATATTTTGCCAATACAGAGTTGGCATCTTCCAAATTGACAGCGAAAGTAATCAGCAAATAGCTGGGTATGTCCAAAGATTAGCTAGAAACAAAATGTTGGTTTTAGGGCAGACATGTTATGCTCTTGAGCACCGCATGTGGTTGGGCTTCTGAATTAGTATCCACCGTCTTAGCTCACATTCTTCTAGTTGCCACTTTTATGATACTCCGTACTTGTGAAAGAATAAGAATTGCTGCGCTGCAGCTCGTCGTTGGACGTTGTGACAGCAAACATCCTAATAAATTAAAAACTGAACTTTAAAACCGACCTCTAGATGGTTTTCATTTTTTCAAAGTCACCATTGGCCACGCTAACTGAGACCCTTTAAATAATCCAGCCAGTGGTAGGTCATTTGGATAAGCCGGCAGGTACCTGGGTCTTTTAAATAAACCAGGAAGTTTCTACGTTCTTTAAATAACCTAGCAAGTATCAAGTGTGTGAAATGGATTGCTAGAAAAAATGTTGATATTAGACCGAGCTTCAGATTGTTTTCCTTCTCTATCTTGTTATTTGAGTCTGTGACAGCAACCGTTTAAATAAACCAACAGTAGTTAGGTCAATAAACCAACAAGTGGCTGTATCATTTAAATAAATAAGCAGGCAAGTCTTTAGTTATAGAAGGGTTGTCGGAAGATAGTTCAATGATGGTTTTCCTTTTCTCAAAGTTGTCATCAATTGATCAAGTCCTCTAAACAAACTAACAATTGACTACTTTTAAAAAAATCATTAGGTTATTAGGTAGTAAGAGGGGTTGTTGGAGAAAATGTTGAACTTGAAACGGCCCTTTATATAGTTTCCATTTTTTTCAGGTCATCATTGATGACAGCAGCATTTAAATAAACCCGCAACCAAGTACGCATGTAAGAAGAGTTGCTGCTGTAAAAAGATGTTGAATTGAAGATGGACACTGGGACTTCGAGTACCTAAAGTGACATAAAATGCAAGCTAAGAAAACTAAAATAAACAACTCATCTGAAAAGATGACTTGGTCTATGTCAAAATGGAAAGGATAACACTGAAAATGGGTAAATCTTGTAACTTTCATTAACAAGCAAACCATTATACAAGGGTTTCACAGGAGAAATTATTCCCGGATGGTTTACAAAGTGAATCATAATCTATACAAATACAAAACGAAAACATGAACACCGCTCCTATCATTGTCGCATGCTCTGAAGGTCTTTGTAGCTACATTTGAGGCAACGACTATAGGAGCGGTTGTGCAGGTATTCTCTGACTCCTTTGTCTAGGATGAGGCCACATCAGCTGCTACCATGAAAGTGAAGCTCATATTCGAACAACATTTCAGTTAACTAAATAAATTCTAGCAGTTGTTCACCATTATTAATTAGTTGATTTAGTAATCACTAATTTTTGTGGAACGATATCTTATTCATCATTATGTTACTTGTTCAATATATTCATTTGCATATATGATTTCAACAAACAACCAGCAAGTGAGTTGCTGGCAAAAAATAGGGGTTTGGTAGCAATGGTGGTGGAGAGTGTGCTAGGGTGGAATGTGAGGGCCACGACAGCATAAAAGAGGCCCGAATCAATGAAGAAAGGAGAGACCCACTCTGAACAGCGAACACTGCCAAAGGAGGAGCCACAACCACATCGCGAGTAGAGACATTGACCATGGATTCATGAGAAAGTAGCAATATGTGCAGATTTTCACATGACCTCGGCGCAATCCGAGAGGTGACAGATATTGCAACCGCCAGTAGTTGAAATTCAAGCCCTAACCCACAGAAAATGTGGGTATGATAATCACTATCATGGAGGGGTTCTCCAATGAAAGCCAACTGCTCAGAGATGTGGGTGGCTTGCTGCAAGTATTTAACCACCATAGGGCCGCCACAACACATGGATTTGAGCTCCATGTGAAGAGAAGCCACACAAGCAGTCGATTGGGTAGTAAAGGTGGTAGCAACGTTCTTCCAGATGGCTGTCAACGATCGAAAAGTGGTTAATTGGGCCATGATTAGAGGAATAGAGGTGGTGAGAAGCCACCCCAAGGGGGTCTGATCATGAACGCGCTACTACATGTGAGCCAGGTTAGGGACCCGGGTTAGGGCGCAGAGGCATTTGGGAAAGGCCAGTTGAGTCGAATGCGAGTGTGGGTGTAAGAAGGTGGGTTGGGGGTTCGGGTTCATGTTCGGATCCATTAACGACAGACAGAAGAATCTCATCGAACGACACTTTAAGCTACCCCAACCATTAATGATGTGCATTACTCCATTTCTCTCTTTTGTTTATGACTTTGAGATAGGCTTGGTTGCGGAGGAAGATTCTCACACCAATTTGATACTTTCACTTTTGCAAGCAATGCTAATTGGTCAACGATATCATGGAAAAACAAAATGCAAAAAAGCTGGACTCTCGTAAATTATTATAAGAAAAAACTAAAATCCTTTTTTTTTTATTAGACCATGCTTGTGGAAAGCAATATAGCTCGTCGTTTTTAACTACTTTCTTTTGAAGAGATAGTGGGAGCCTTGGCCTTGACAGCTTTCAAAATATCTCCATGAATTTCTTCTATTAGAACTCAGATTTTTTGTAAGTTTTTGTTCTTAGAGTTTATGTCCTCTGAGGTTTTTCAATCACCCATTTAAATACTCATTTTTATCAAGATAACTTTCGCCATTCTTTTCTTGAAGGATTATTCAAGTTCACATTGATTATTCCTCAAGGATTTGCCACACGTTTACAGTTTTCTAAATATTCTCATTGGCTTTGTGCCTAAACTTAGTTTGAAATCGAATTGAAGCCCATTTGGCATGGTTTTTGGTTCTTTTGTACTCAATACCAATTGTACGAACCAGATATACAAATTAAAATTCATTTCAGATAACCGCTTCATGTTTTCCCCTAAGCTCTTTTTAGTCGTTACTAGGAATAACTAATACGTCCATTTTATTGATGTTCGAATGAAATGGATAAGAAATAGGAACTGTAATTAATAGATTTTAATATTAACAGTAATTAACAAAGTTTAATATTAATAGTAATTAATAGTTTTAGTTTCAATGGATCTTGTGATAGCAACACTTTAAATAGACGTGCAACTAGCTGGAAAAGATGTTGAATTTAATACCGTTTTACTTATGATTGCATGTGACGAACGTTTCAAGCAGAGTAAACTAAAGCAAACACTGAGACAAAGGTAGTTTATGACTGAAATAAACCTTCGCGGAGTAAAGAAACTGCTTCGCTAGAAGTCTTCACGGATTTTGTGCCAGTGTCCAGTTAAAGAAACCAGAGAGTAACCAGGTCTTTCAAATAAGGTTCCCTAGTTTTGGACCTTGTGACAGCAAGTCTTTAAATAAACCAGCAACAACCTAGGCATGAATGAAGGGTTCAAATTAGGACCGGCCTTTGGCTGCTTTTCCTTTTGTTGAAGTCGTCATTGGATGTTATGACTACCTTCGTAGAAAAGAAGTCGTGGAAGTGGTGTGGAAAAGCAGTCATCGTTCATTTTAAATAATATGGGTCTGGTGAGCTGAAGACAGAGTAATTGGTTTAATGGATTTTGAACCCACGTGGGGCAATGTGCCAACACCGGATACCGCGTCCCGCTCTACTCTTCTAAAGAGCAACATACGGTCGCTATAGCAGTTTGGCAATTAGACTTCTATTATTGTTATCATTTGTTTGCAGTTCTCTAAATATTTTTCTTGGTTTTGTGCTGAAACTTAGTTTAAAATTGAATTGAATCCCATTTCTCACGGTAAACATGTTTTTTGGTTCTTTTGTACTCACAATCACACTCTAGATCCCAAAAATACATATTAAAACTTGTTTCCAGTAAGCCTAATTGTCTTTTCTATTAAGTCCCTTTTAGTGTATTCTCAGGAAGAACTTATTCGTCAATTGTGACGGAAACCCTTTAAAGAAATCAGCAACTAGAGGGGAGGGGGAATCTTGCCACATGCTAAGTGTTATGCAAACATAACAAAAAAAAAAAAATAGAGACCTCGTACTTTTGTCAGATATCAAGATAATTGATAATACTTGATTGTAAAAATATGTTTTTAGGAACTATATGAAAATTATTGTTATTTATGACACCAGTTGTTTGTACGAAAGAGTAAGGTAATATATAAAGTATAGTGTAATTTCTCATTTGCATCTGCCAAAATGCATGATTTATAAGGGTTCAATAATTTTACAAAAATATGATCAAAACCGTATTCTTGAGGTTTTCTTTGGAAAAACTTAAAAAACCAAGGTTTCTTGGAAGACCAAAAATGATGTCTTGTGGCCACAATTGGATTAAAAATTTTAATCACAGCACAATAACGAGAATAAAATAATATAAGTACATGCCATGTGGGCTGTAACCCACTTCCTAGCTTGCTAATGTGGGCTTGGACAAACTTCTCAAAGAATCAACATCATCAAACAGGAAGGCAAAATAGCCCTAAGTTGAACATTGTGCAAAATTGACTTTCTCTATTAAGTCAATCACTATGAGTACCCTTGTAGCCCGTCATATCCTTTGGGGGTTGAAGGCTAACCTCGTACACGCACAAGCGCCAGCACACCTAGGTCATGTGTTTTCGACTTGTTTCACTTTGGTTTGAATAGGCTTTCAAGACAAGTTGAAGTGAATATTATTTTTCATTGTAGTTTGGTGGAATAGCCCAATGGTGGTTCTTTACTTGCAATGAGCTTATACATTCTACCTGGCCAACAAGCTTTGCAAGCACAAATGATTTTGACACATGATGTTAATGAAATTTACATCGCCTGTCTAACACCCGACAATACGAATATTTATTGAATATGCGCATGTGAAACGATTTTAATCAAATTTCCTACAAAAATGAACGGTTCTGAACAATTGACCTCCGCATCGAAGGGCAACGTTGAATGCGTTATGACGGCAGCTTGGAGCACATGTCTGCATTCCCACGTCATAAAGGGGAATGTTGCTTCTTACGAATGGCATGCTACAAAAATATAGTTAATATGTAATATGTGTTTGTAAGTTTCTTAAATGTCAAACACATCACACATGAGCTTAAAGGTTTTCACAACAATGAAAAATGAAACAACATAAAGTAATAATAAATAGAAAGTGAAGAACTTTGAATACTCCAATGAATTATAAAGTACCTTAATTATAAGATTTAAAGCTTTTAGACTATGATACCAATTATAGGTATAGGTATAACACAAATGTTTGAAGGAAAAATAACAACGAAAAGTTACAAAGTTAAAAGAACAAAAGAAAAGGCTGGAAAACAAGTACTGAGGTTTGAGATCTTTGAAGGAGGTGACACAATTTCATATTAGTCGAAAAGCATACAACAATGGTCTTGTCTCCACATCTTTGTTATCAATGCCTTGATAATCGTGTCATCAACGAGTGAATTATTTATGTAATTTTTCTTTTTTACTTATTTTTTGTTCAACCAGCTCTTATGATGTTGTGTCTTCTATCAAGTCGTCATTGGGCATGACTTATAAGCATTGCAAGTGGGACAAGTCTCGCGCTGACTCCTCCAAAGGAGATACCAACGCGCGGCAGTTCATGAAGGAGAAAATTATCTGCACATGCATTAGGTGACGTTGTGATTATGACTCCCTACTACGTACATATCTTACGTCACTAGTGACACCTACAGCTACTTAACCATAATACATGACTTCCGTGACAGGGATTCTTGTTGGTTGCATTAATGTTGTGAAAAGCACCTACGCTTATGGATCTCATTGGCCATTTGTAACTCAACTTGTTTTATTTTAATTATTTTTTCTAGGTAAAGGTTATTTTGTTCCATATTTTAGTAAAAAAAATGTCGATTTATTAACACTTTCAAAACATAATTTTATATTTTATAAGTAAGAAGTTAATTTATACAACTAGTGACAGACTTAGAATATACTATTGTCAAAAATTATGGAGAACTGAGAGAGTACAGAGAAAATACTGAATGGGCAAGACTTGTATGGAAAGAAATATCAAAGCATAATTTTATATGTTGGATCATTTTGAAAGAAAATTATCAACAACAGATCATGTGGATATATAGAATAGCTCAATAGACCTACAATGCAACCTTTGCAAACAAGAAGAAGAATCACAAGAACATTTATTTTTTAAATGCAGGTTCACAAATTATATATGGAAGGCTTTGTTAGTTATGAATGGTTTAACTCAAAGAATTAAATACTGGAGGGCTAAAATATGTTGGATGATCAAGGCTATCAAGAGTAAGAGTTTTGCAACAACCATGTTTAGTATATTTTTCAAAGCCGTATTGTATTACATTTTGAGAAAAAGAAATAGAAGAAAATTTAATGATAAAAGTCTAGACAGTTAAAATCATTATTGTTAAAATTAATAAGGACGTGAGAGAGAAGATTTTATCTACTAGAGGAGTAAAGCCTATAAATTGTAATAAATTCTTACAAGAGCTTTGGAATTTGCCAAATGCAGTATTTGGGCTTAAATAATGATGATGTAGTTGAACAATCTAATAATTCTTTACGGCAATATATAATTCTTGACCTTTCACCAGAAAAAAAAAAAAAAAAAAAAAAAAAAAAAACATAACTAGTGTTTGTCTTTTGTTGGCAACAATAGGAGACTCTTAGAGAATAAAATAAGACTTAATCTTTAGTCATTTATTGATCTAATAAGGGTTACAACTATTTTTTTTTTTAAACATTAGTTATTCATGTCATTTATTTAGTAAGAAAATCTCATTGTTTGAGTGTGACTTCCAACATACTTTTAATGGTTTGTTTGCAATGAAAAATTAGAATGCCCTTGATGACTTAAATAGGAACTAGATTTTGGTAATTTATTCAACCACAATGGCTTTGTTTTAGTTATCTTTATGAATCAAATGGCATTTGTGTCATATTTTGATAAGAAATTGTTACTATCTAATTGACACTTTCAAAACAGATTTGGTGTTGTTCTTCCAACAACTACATTTGAAGAGTTATTGAGAATAGACTATGACTCGAACATTAGCAGTATTTTTTTTTATTCTATAAATATGTGAGTCTAATCATCTAAGTATGATATAATAGAACATTCGTTTAAGATGGTTTAATATTTTTAAATAAAGATGCTCATTCACGTACTACTTTTCTAATTTTAATCAATAAAAATTAGTATTTCAATAATCTTATGTTAAAAAAATTTAGCAGCATCTTTATTTATTAATAATTTTATTCACATCTAGTATTTGTCTTTTGTTAGGAACGTTGGGAGACTCTTAATGAATAAAATAAGACTTGATCTTTAGTTAATTATAGCTCTAATATGGGTTCCAATTAATTATTTTTTTAATCCTAGGTCACTCATTTCATTTATTTAGCAAGACATCTCATCATTTGAGTCTAACATCCAACACACTTTTAATGGTTTGCTTTGGATTGGCGAGATCAGAAAACTCTTGATGACTAAAACAATATTAGTCTTTCGTAATATGAAACAAAATAAGCGTATTTTATTTTTCATATTTTAGTGAAAAATTGTTGCTTTTTGATTGACACTTCTAGAAATACGTATAGTCTTTTTCGCCCAATAACAACATTTGGAGACTTACATAGAATAAACAATGAGTTAAACTTTAGTCATATCTCTATTTATTAACACTTTTAAAACACATCTAGTTTGTCTTTTTTTGACAAATAGGAGACTCGAAGAATAAAATAAAACTTAATATTTAGTCATTTATTACTTCAGTATGGGTTACAACTAATTACTTAATTAATCATTGCTCATTTATTTCATATATTTAATAATTGAGTTAATTATTTTTTTTGGTCATAGTTCATTCATTTCATATGTTTAGTAGGAAGATCTTATCATATGATTGGCTAACACTTGATTCCTCTGAAAGAACGAGTAATCTTTGCACGTGATGACAACTAAATTTAAGCGGATAGGTTGGAAAGCGTGTTCTTGGTTGTTCTGTCAAACATGTGGTGTAATGGGATAGTCTGGAAAGCATGCAAATGGTACTCTACTAAAACACGAGGTGTAAGGTCAAGAATGGTAGTTCTTTTATTTTAAGGTTTGTCGCTACCGAGTTTACACGCAATCTAGACAAATAATTTTTCTGTCCCTATTTTAGTTAAGCATTTTTTCTGATGGAACAATAACTTGCATTAAAAAAAAAAATAGTAAACTGACTCCTACTGGTTACGTGATGGATCCAGAATCCCAGAAGGCATTTACAGAGGAAGCTTCATCTACACCTTTCAAAAGCTTGTTTTCCTACTTTACATGACCTGGCCTACAGCTAAAGATGAAAAGTGAACACGCATTACTGAAATGAAGTTGAGCGCACTAACGAATATAAAGGAGAATATGTGGGTCTGGCACCTCCTTCCCATCACTTAGCGGAGCGGGGGCTTAGATGACAGTCAAAGAAGAGCAAAAGTATACAAAAGTATGGAAGTATAGCCTAATATTACAAGACTTACGAAAACTATAATAAAATGGAGGTTGGACGCCTCCAAATTAAGCATTTGTTTAAGCAAGACTTCAGTATCCGTTGTAATGTAATAGGCCCAATGTCCATGGTACAAATGATTGTAGCTTGACCCCAGGACCCTCTTCCCAAAGAAAAGGCCACGACCCTGTCCCATTGTGAAACGAATCCAATATTGGTTCGTTGTTTCTCGAAGTGGTAAAGAAGTTATCGAGGGTGGCCTTGAGCCTAATAATTCCACTCTAGGGACGATTCATCCATGAGTTAGAACGTTCTACCTTTTTAATTCTTCCCCCCAATTAGCATCAGGCCCAAGTTTCTGAAAATAGCTTTTATCGCTAAACTGTCAAAAGTATCTTTTAGCCCTAAATTTCAAAACTGGCTTTCAAGCCAAATTTGCAAAGATTCAAAAGATACTTCCGTACCAAAAAAATAAAAAAGAGTAAGAACTATAATAAGTTACAAGAATGTACTCATTAGTCTAGGCGAGTGGGGGGCACCAACCCCACATACCAAAAGGGTAAGCAAAAGCTTAATGACATGGTACAACAAGTAACACTTTGAACATTATATGAGGAACATTAAGCTTAACCTAATGATGGAAAATGATGATAACATGCAATAAGAACAAATAGAATGCAAAAGATACACTTTTTGAACATCATTTGAGAAACATTAAGCATAACCTAAACCATGAGATCCAATTACCCAATAGCGTAGATATTAACAAATACAAATGAAAGGATAAAAAGATAAGAAACTAAGTAATTTAACTATCGAATTTTAGGTACATTGTTACATATAAGTGATGATGAATCCATAAATGCTCAATCCTCACTCAAAATTATAACAGGAGTCATCTTTTATTTGAATATTTATGCATAATGTTGATTTGGAAGAATAATCTCGCTCAAAATGGAATTCGACATCACATTAGAGGATGGAATAAAGAATTACAATGGATTATCCGAGCATCTAAAGGTAAAAATTTGGTTGTAAAACTTCTTAAAATATTTTTGTTAGCTTGTATTTACTCGTTATAAGCATAAAGGAATCGAAGAAGATTTCAAAATAGAATAGTTAGCATTCCAATCTTGTTGGCTAAAATAAGAAAAATTGTACGAGGGATAGCTTTTCTACCTCACAATATCAAATACTCACAAGGAAATATTATTTTGAGTGAGATCTAAAGGCTTCTAACTTTTATTTTCTTTTACTCTTAGTTTTTTGAGAAATTGTTATAATACTGGAGTATGTTCCTATGCTTTTGTACATTATATTTTATTAATGCAACTTACATTTCAACAAAAAAAAAATGCTCAATCCTCATCATTTGTTGGAAATGCTCCTAAAAGGGGAAAAAAAAAAGATATCTATGAATTTTCAAAGATAATAGATATTAAACACAAACTCTAAGACAACTAGATCATCAATCTTTTGATTCCTCATTATAGTCAAAGATGAATCAATAGAAACAGTTTCATCCTGCATGTGTATATTAATATATAAGCAGCTACATCTTTCTTTCTTTCTTTTTCAATGAACATGTGAGTTTATTCATAGAAAAATGAGTGATACAAAAGCTTAGAAATATGCCTCAACATTATAATTCATCTAAGAAAAGATTAAATTTAGAAACTATCAACTATGACATAGTAAAGCATTCGCTTGAGAATGTTTAATGTTCCTAAATAGAGATGCTTTTCTATGAACTACTTTTTTGATTTAAACCAATAAAATTGGTATTTTAATAGTCTTATTTTGAAAACATCTATGATTTCATTTAGACTATATACAATACATGCAAAATAAGAAAGAAAGTTTAAGAAGTTTCGTAGCCAAATATTTTCTATTTGTTGCTTTAACCATCTATTGCAGTGCAGAATTCCAATCATTGATATTCTTACAAATGCCTTGTTGCGCAAGAATACTTCACTAAATTTGTCTAGTCTAAGTACACTAAAAAAATAAATGTGACCTATTTTCCAAGTGAGACCCACAAAAATTACAATAGAGGTCAATTAAGGAAAGCTATTGAGATACCACTTTAGCTATAAAAAGTCTATCCTTACATATAAGTCATCTAATAAAGTTATGTTTGTTGATTTCACCTAACCATATTAAGTCATGCCATTCTACCTGAGTATTAGCTTGACACAATTCTTTATATGTTTCTTTACAACAATAAGAATGTTTGGAAAGCATAGATAAAAGAGTTTATCATAACTTTAAAAGACCTCTCCAACTCCATGCCATATTTTCTTTAATGTCAAGGTGCATAACTAAAATTCTCTTGCATATAGTATTATAAATCCATCTACTCCATAAAAACAAGGCTGTATAATTTATGAGATTTTAGAGTGACCTTCCCAATAAAACCTCATTCCACACTTTAAGATCTAGTAGCCTAAGTCCTCATTCCTTTTCAGTTGAACAAACAACATGCCAAGTAACTTTGTGACTTTTATGATCTTTCAAATTTTCTACCCATAGAAAGTGTTTAACTTCTTCTCAATCTCATAAATAGTTTGCCTTAAGAGAAGGAATATTTGCATCCAAAGGTACAAATAGAAGTAAGAACTGATTTTACCAATAATAATCTTCTGGCATAACTTAGATCTTTGCTTCAAAGAAAATTATTTGTTTGTATGTAACCATTTGAAGAGATATCATCTTGGATACAAGAACAATTATATAACGCATAAAGATTCACACACTCAAATGCCTATAATGAGTGAAAAGTTAAATAGAAATTCCCTATACTATATCATGTGCAGGAAGACCAAATAGTAGGTGGGCAACAGTTCCTTCATTCTGTTGATGTATGACAATTAGAACCCACGTGATCCAGGCCATCATGACAAAGAATCGTCCAAGCCATGCCTAATGCCATAATTCACTAACTTGACTAGACATAATGGTTGATTTCGTAGTAAGGAACCTTCATGTAATTATTACATGCCTGAGAGACCAAACGCGTAAAGGGTTTTACTATTGAAAAGTCATCCCACCAATCCTTAGCGTTTTCTTTATGAGAGTAACCTGTTGTAACTCACGCGAATTCAAAACAAAGAAAAAAAAAATGATTTCCATTGAATCAACGGAGTTTTTACAAAATTTTAAAATAAGATACAATTTCCCAATCTTCTTTTCTACACTAACACATTATTTCTACTGATCTTCCCCTTGACTTTTAAGGAAACTAAACTAAATATAAAAGGAACTTCCATCCATTCCAAAAAGCCATATCCAGAACCCACCAACCAAATTAATCATGGCTGAAACATATGGAGGCTGACTAGAACAATATGTATTGCTCACTGTCTTCACATTTCTACTTGAATTTTTGTAGAACTGGGGAGATTTATAGCAATAACGGAGATCAATGGCTACTCTTTTCACCTAACACATTAAAAGCAATCCACCTACCGCAAGAAATCTTCCAATTAATCACAATCTTGAAAACAATGCCTACCCCTCGGAAACATTCTTGCCCCGCTACCTTTTTTGATTGTTTACATGGCTTTTGCATTCCATATCAGTAATTCACTTTCAAGATAAAGATATGTGTAGCACAGTAAAGTTCACAGTAAGTGGATCCATAGTACAAAATGTAAAAGAACTTTAGTAATGTAGCTTGATATCAAAGGCACCATAGCATGGAGTTGGAGAGGCCTTCTCAAACTAAGGCCTACACTTACTCAGGTTCTTTATACGTCTACCTATTGCTGCAAAGAAATTTATCAGGACCTTCAACCAGTTACTGAAAAAGTGGATTGGTATGATTTAATTTGGACAGGGGGCATTTGCAAACATAATTTTATTGAATGGTTAGTTTGTCAAGATCGACTCTCTACAGCAAAAAGAATGGTCCAATGGCTTCCTTTAGTTAACTTATACTATGACTTTTGTCAGTCCTATGTTGAAAATAGGAGTCATCTTTTTTTTGAATGTCCATGGACAATGATGGTTTGGAAGACTATCCTTGCTCAAAATGGAATTCGACGTCATATTAGAGGATAGAATTAAAAACTACAATGGATGATTAAAGCAACTAAAGGAAAGGATTTGGCTGCAAAGCTTCTTAAAATATCATTTTTAGCTTGTATTTATTGCATACGGATAGAACGAAATAGAAGACGATTTCAAAATAGAATAGTCACCATTCCCATCTTCTTGGCTAAAGTAAGAAAAACTATACGAGGGAGAACTTCTTTGTTTCAAAATGTAAAATCCTCACAGGGAAATGTCATTTTGAGTGAGATTTGGAGGCTTCCAACCTCAATCTTTTCATAGTTGTTGAAAATTATAATGCTGGGGTATGCCCCTCTGCTTTTGTACATTACTTTATATTAATGCAAACTTACATTTCAACCAAAATAAATAAAATAAAATAAAGTTCACCTAATCTACTCAATTATAATATGGGTAAAATGTATTTTTTAACCCTTTTCATCTACTTTATTACTCTTTTATGCACATAAAATGTAGAGTTTTCTCCCTTTATTATCATTCCTAACTCTTGTTTTTGTGTATGCTAAAAATCTAAAAAAAAGGACGCCTCATTTAAAGTCACTGAAGTCATTAAAAGTCAGAACAGATAATCCCATAGAAGAAAGTACATATAGTCGACGAAAGAGGTAACGGGACGGTTGGAAGAAGTGACTTTACGTTTCTTAGAGCATTCAAATACAAACACAACCAACTGATGCAATGACTATAGTTAGAAGCTACTTAATTTTTTTTCTATAAATTAAAACATTCTTTATAATAAGGAGTGAATCTTAGAATAAAATTTTTTCTCTTTCATTTTTTATGCAATTATTATGTCTTGCAAAAGTTTGTGAGTGTCATTATAATTAGGATTAACGTCCAAGAACCATAAGAGTCTAGAAAGCCCATATCTATAACTAAGGATACGTATATCTCTTGTCAAATTTTATCAAGTTTTTAAACTTCAATTTGTTGTTATTGTTTCATTTCTACTCGATGAAAATTTTCATGTTATCTCATCTTTTCATTTGCTTGATTTTTGTTTTTGTTATATAAGTTAAACAATAAAATCTTAAGAAATTAGATTTAATTTCTCAAGAACACGAAGAACACGAAGAACACAAAGAACCCTAAACAATATGCAAAAATTGGTTATATTGAATTTGATGATTTGATTGTACAAAATGGTGTCTAATTTATAAACATCTCGGTACTATATACAAAAGGAAATATAAACCCTATATCAATCTAGTCTAATTAGATGATTGAGAATCATCTAGGTTTTAGAAAGAATTGAAAATCCTAATTGAATGTTTTGCTATCATGTTTGGTTAGTGATGAACCTAGTCATGATCAGATAGCTTGGAGAAGGCGCGTGATCTTGGACGAGAAAGGAAACTTTTCCCGTGAATTTTTCCTGGCCAGCTATGTGTAGAATTGGCCGGAGTTTTCGGAGAGGAAAGCTGCACATCAGGGAAGCGAGGTGTAGGGCTGACGTGGCCTTGAGCTGCCACGTGGTTTGGTGACTGTTTAATGAGCACTGACATGGTGACATGTGGAGCTGATGTGGCGACGTTGACATGGATAGCTGACGTATCTCTTAACAATATATAACAAAACTAATTCATTTTGATCTTTGCATTTAAAACCAAAAACTAAAAAAGGGACCAAACTTGAAAATTTCAACAAAGTTTTATTAAATGCTTTGCAAACTTCCGTCCTTTTCAACAAAAATTCTAACCTAAATTTTCTTCTCCTTCTTTCTCTTCTTTCTAGTCAAGAGAGCCAACAAAGAAAACTTGCATGCCAAAAAAAAAAGAAAGAAAGGGGGCCTTTTCCCATATCATTTTCGACCCAACAAAGTTTCGCAACTGGCTTTGCAAAACTTCCATGCTTTTCAAAAAAATCGAAGTTTCACTCACATAAGGAAAGAAAATACAATTGGTTTAGCACTTCTGAGAAGTTTAGATGTTTGGACTTACATCGAAGAAACTAAATTTGTGTAACATGCTATTTTGTGATGTCTCTGGGTATTTCTTGTGTTTTGTTGTTGTGACGTTTAGGTTTAGGAGTCACAGGCTAGTCTTGTGTAATGGGCTGAAGCTTGTTTTGGGTCCAGTCTAGTTAGTAGTGTCTTGTTTAGACAGTGCAGTCACTGGGACAGGGATTTGGAGATGTCCAGAAGGTTCTGCTCTGTTCCGTCTGTTCTACGCTACATAAACTAGATGGAATGGAAAAGGAGGAAGGAAAGTTTATGCAGAAAACTCTAGAGGTCCGGGTGTCCCTTTGATGCTGCGGTTCATTATAATGTAGATACTAATTTCAACTACCTAATCTCCAAAATAGGCAGAAAGAGAAACCCCAAACAGAAAATGTTAGAGATATCATCGTATATTGCATTATTCCTTCTTTGTATAGGTTGAGATACTTACCATGTAATGTAGGCTTATTAGGGAAGTTACTTATATGGTAGGAATATTCATGTTATTATTACTTATATTCTTTCCTAGCGTGGATCGTCCTTTTCCTATAAAAGAACCCCTATTATACATTCATGATTAAGAAAGCAATACAGAGAATTCTCTTATGCTCTCTCTCTCTTTACTTACATCTTGTGACATGGTATCAAGAGCCTTCTTTTCCTGATCTTTTTTGCTTCCGCTCTCTCCCCTTTTTTCTCCGACTCCCTTGTCCTCCTTCACTTTTTTCTCCATGGCCGCCCACTCCACTGATCTTGATGCCCCCATCCTCGAGGATGCCTCCCCACACTCTTCTCCCACGGCCTCTCCTGTCGGCTCCCATTTATTCTCTGGGCCTCACCCTCCGGGTTCTGTCAGCACTCTGCCCCTCCCTTTGGGCTCTCTCTCAACCAACCCTACTCTCTTTTGGCCCCCTCCCTTGGCCCATGCTAGTCCTAGCCCGACAGTCCCGCCCCTGCTCGTTCCTCGCCCTGGAACCGTTTCGACCTGGCCCAACACAGGCAACCCATAATTGGCCAATGTATTACTACTATCAATTTTTTTATAAACTTCAATGGTAAATATGTTGGCTATTTTGACAAGGTCACTCAACCCTTCACAGAGGCCCAACTTGCTCAGCTCGTGAATGCTTTCCAACATATGAGGACTCTTAACAAAATTGCCAGTTTTTCAGGTACTTCTTTTTGCTTCATGAACTCGATTTCTCCTCATGCATGGATTATTGATTCAGGTGCCAATGATCACATTATTTGCAACAAAAAATTATTTTCCAAAATTCATAATTTTTCCCCTTCCTCATCCGTCCGTCTTCCCAATGGGAACATTACTTCTGTCACTCACATTGGTGATGTCACTCTCAGCCTTACTATCACCCTAAAAAATGTCTTATTTATTCCCGAATTTCACTTTAATCTCATCTCTGTTTCTCAAGCTTGCGCACAAAATGATTGCCATGTCGTCATGACCCCTCATTCATGTTTTTTCCAGGCCCGTTCGACTGGCAAACCGATGGGCTTGGGTAGCTTTTCTCAAGGGCTTTATTTTTGGACTTCCTGCCTAGAACTTTTTGATTTTTCCAAATGTACTTCCTTTCCTAAGGGCAACTTTTGTAATGTAAACATTAATAACAATTCTCTTTTGCACCAACATTTGGGTCATAGTGCTTCCTTTCCCCAACCAACTTGCCCAATTTGTCCTCTAGCGAAACAACCTCGCCAACCCTTTCCTTCCAGCTCTTCTCGTGCCTCTTCCATTTTTTCTCTCATCCATCTCGACATCTGGGGCCCTTACCACACACCCTACCATGATGGTTCTCGTTTTTTTCTCACCCTTATCGATGACTTCTCTCGCAGTACTTGGGTCTTCCTCATGCAATCCAAGTCCCAAGTCCTCTCCCACCTCTCCAATTTCTTTACCCTCATTCACACCCAATTTCATTCCTCTGTTCAGCGCATTCGCACCGATAATGCCCATGACTTTTTTAACTCTCATTGCTCTTCCTTCTTCGCTTCCCGCGACATTTTACATGAAAGTTTTTACACCTATACCCCTCAACAAAGCGGAATTGTTGAACGCAAACACCGTCACCTTCTAGAAGTTGCTCGGGCCCTTATGTACCAAGCCTCCATCCCTCACATTTTTTGGGACGATTGTGTGATCACTGCTGCTTACCTGATTAATCGCATGCCATCTCGAGTTCTTTATGGCAAGACCCCATTTAAGTTACTTTTTGGGACACCTCTGGAGACCTCCCACCTCCGGGTTTTTGGTTGCCTTTGTTTTGCAACCACCATTGGTCCTCAGGATAAGCTGAGTCTTCGTGCTATTCGCTACATCTTCATGGGTTACCCTCTTTTGTAGAAAGGGTACCGTGTCTACGACCCCACCGCTGATCGGTTCTTTATCAGCCGCGATGTGATTTTTCATGAGGATGTTTTCCCATTTCAGTCTCAGTTATCTTCTGATGTCTCTGTTGAGTTTCCAGACAAGTCCCAGCCACTGCTTTTTTAAGACGAGATGGGGTCTCCTTCGCCCCTGCCGGTTCTTGACTCGCCTGTTCCGGTCTCCTCTCCTTTGCCTCCCTCGGCCCCAGCTGCTGTTCCTGATCCTACCCCTAACCCCTTACCTCCTACCCCACCTACTCCCACTACTCTCTCCTCCTTGGTTTTGGCACCCTTGCTTCAGCCATCGCCCACTGCCTCACCGCCTACTCCTGATGATTCCCTGGCCATTGTTCCCTATATTGCCCCCCCGGTGCCCCCCAACCTTGTCCCTGTTGCTCCACCCTCTCCCATCCATACCCTTCCTCCTATGGCTCCTCGCCGCTCTAGACGTGCCACTCGACCCCCGATCTGGACCCACAACTATGTATGTTCTGGTGTGACTCCTATTGGCTCTTAGTATCCTATTTCCTCTTATGTTAGCTTAGCTCGGCTTTCTCCCTACCATTTATGTTGCATCAGCCAGATTTCTGCAAAGACTGAACCTTCTTCTTATCATGAGGCTGCTCGTGACCCCAAATGGCAACAAGCTATGGAAGATGAACTTCGTGCCCTTGTTGACAATCTTACTTGGGATGTGGTTTCTTGTCCTTCTCATTGTCGCCCCATTGGTTACAAGTGGGTCTATAAGGTCAAACATAGGGCCGATAGTTCTGTTGAATACTATAAGGCTCGCTTGGTGGCCAAGGGTTATACTCAGAAAGAGGGTTTCGATTATCAGGATACTTTCTCTCCTGTGGCCAAAGAAGGCACTGTTCGCTCCTTCCTTGCTGTTGCTGCTCTCCGCAATTGGCCCTTTCATCAAATGGATGTCCACAATGCCTTTCTTCATGGTGACCTTGACGAAGAAATCTACATGGACCTTCCTCCGGGATTACACAGACAAGGGGAGTCTTGGGTATGTCATCTTCGTAAATCCCTTTACGACCTCAAACAAGCCTCTCGTCAATGGTATGCAAAATTCACCTCTGCTCTGCTTTCTGCTAACTTTCGTCAGTCTCGCCGTGATTACTCATTATTCACCTAGCGTCGCGGTTCTTCCTCCATATATCTTTTAATATATGTGGATGATATCTTGATCATGGGCAGTCACCCCATAGCTGTTAACAATTTCAAACAGTATCTACACTCTACGTTCCACATTAAAGATTTGGGACCTCCCAAATATTATTTGGAGATTGAAATCGCTTGTTCTCCTCAAGGCATTTGCCTCAATCAGCGCAAGTTTGTTTTGGAAATCATTTCTGACGCTGGTCTCTCTGGATGCAAGCCCGCAGTCATTCCTTTTGAACAAAACTTGAGCCTTACGACGCCCGAGTATGATGTGGGAGTTTCACCTTTAGACGAAGATCCTTTACTGAAGGACATTTCTAGATATCAGAGACTCGTTGGGAAACTCATATATCTTACCATGACAAGACCTGATTTTGTTATGCTGTCCAGATACTTAGTCAGTTCATGCATGAACCGAAGCTGTCTCACATGAATGCTGCTCTGAAAGTCATCAAGTACTTGAAGGGATGTCCAGGCTTAGGGATCCTTTTATCAAGAGATTGCAACATGGAAATGACAGCCTACTGTGACACAGACTATGCTACATGTCCCATTAGCAGATGATCGATGACTGGTTATTGTATCAAACTTGGAAACTCATTGCTCTCTTGGAAGACAAAGAAACAGTCCACCGTGTCGCTTTCATCTGCCGAATCTGAGTATCGAGCCATGGCCAAGACTACTTGCGAAGTTATTTGGTTGAGAGGACTTCTCCGAGATCTTGGTATTCACATAAAGGGTCCCACATTCTTATTCTATGACAATGATGCAGCTCTTAAATTAGCTGCGAATCCTATGGTCCACAAAAGAACAAAACACATCGAAGTCGATTGTCATTTCACAAGAGACAAAATTCAGGAAGGAATTATCAAGACCAAAGAAATATGAACAACGGAACAACGGAACAACCTGCAGATATCTTCACCAAAGCCTTATGTCAGAGGCAACATACGTACCTATTAAACAAGCTAGGTGTGTTTGGTGTTTACAAGCCACCCAAACCACCAGCTTGAGAGGGATTGTTGGAAATATCATCGTATATTGCATTATTCCTTCTTTGTAGAGGTTGAGATACTTACCATGTAATGTAGGCTTATTAGGGAAGTTACTTATATGGTAGAAATATTCATGTTATTATTACTTATAATCTTTTCTAGCGTGGATCATCCTTTTCCTATAAGAGGACCCCTATTGTACATTCATGATTAAGAAAGCAATACAGAGAATTCTCCTATGCTCTCTCTCTCTTTACTCATATCTTGTGACAGAAAACCCAATCTCACCTTGACAAAACAATTCAAACCAAATCGCTAAAACAATCAACAAACTCGGCTCAACAGCCAAATCCAACGGAAGGCAAAATTAATCGATATAATTTGAAATATTTAAGAAATAAGACAAGAAAAGATGAGAGAATAAAATCCCAAAAAGAAAGAACACAAAATTTTTTAAACAAAAACTCCATTGTTGTAACAAGTGTTTATACTTTTTTTAGATTTTCTCAACTGTTTTTCTCTTACAACTGCGAACACAAACTATTTTTGTATTTAAAAAAGAAATCATCCATTCGAATTCTTCACCAAGTCTCGACGCAAAATTCTTTCCAATATTTAGAACACCGTTCACAAAAGGAGGATTGACGAAGTCTTGGTGTTCGCTCGAAAGTGACAAAGAAGTAAAACCAACTTATTTTCTTATTTTGTCAGCAAAAGTAAAGAAAATAATATAAAAGAGAGCTTTCTTATTTAGAAATATAAAATCCTTTCAGGATAATATTTGTTAAATAGATGCTTCCAATTCATAAAAAAAATATGTGAGTTTATTCATCTAAAAACCAAATAGGTACAAAAGTTTAGGAGTATATTTGAACATTACAGTTCATTTAAAAGAAAAAATAAGTTAAGAATTTTTCAGTTATAACACAACAAAACATTCACTTAAAAAGTTTGATGTTCCTAAATAAATAAGTTCTCCCACATATTATCTTCTTGATTCTAATTAATAAAACTGATATTTTAACGACATTATTTTGGAAATGTCTATGATTTCATTCAAACTATATAATAAGAAAAAAAGTTTAAGAAGTTTCATAACTAAATCTTTTCTTTTAATGGATTTAATCATCAATTGTAACTTAAAGTTTCAATCACCGATGTTTCTATGAAAACCTTGTTGTGCAAAAATATTTCACTAAATTTGTCAAGTCTAAATACACTTAAAAAAGAGTGACTTGCTTTCAACTTGAGAATCACAAAAGCTATAATACAAGTCAATTGAGGAAAGTTATCAAGATATTACTTTTATTATAGAAAGTTTGTTGCTACATATGAGTCATTCAATAAAATTTTATTTATTGATTTTATTGAACCATATCAAGTCATGTCATTTATTTTCAACATTAACTTGATATAATTTCTTATATGTCTTTTTACAACAATAAGAAAGTTTGGAAAGTGCATATATAAGAATCTAATATAGTGTTAGAAGAACTCTTAAACTTCATGCCATATTTTCTTCAACGTTAAAATACATAATTGAAGTTCTTCTACATTTAATACTATAAATCCATCTACTCTATAAGGATAAATTTAGATAGTTGATAAAATTTTAAAGCGACTATCCTAGTAAAACCTTATTTCACACTTTAAGGTCAAATAACCAAAATTCTCCTTCCTTTTTAGGCAAGCACTAAATTTCTTAAGTAATCTTGTAAATTTTATGATCTTCCAAATTACTTAGAGAAAATATCTAATCTTTTTCTCAATCTCATAAGTGGTTTGTTTAGATGCTCCCAATTTTTACTTTTCCATAAATATAGTAATTTTTGTAATAATGGGATTTAATGCCCATGTGCTTCTAAATTCTAATTTTTATTAATATAATTTACCATTTAAAAAAAACGTAAAAGCTCCCTTGTTGGCATGTAATATCAACATGATGTTGCATCAGGAAAACATTGAATCAAGCTGGAATTTTATCCGCAATGTGGAAAAAATATAAGTTTGGATGAAAGAAACTGCAGTGATCAAACTCCGGTGGCCCAAAAACTCGGGGTGTGAAGGCTAATCCAAAGTTTAACTTTTGAGTTAAATATAATATTTTATATATATATATTTATGCATGATCCAAGAATCACATACTTTTATTATATGACTTTCAACTTCAAGAATATTTTTGCCCATAAAGGAGGGATAGCGCATCACCCCTACCCCTAGGATCGATTGCAAATGTTTCAAGTATTATTCCAGATCTTGACTTCTAAATTCCAACCAGAAATGTCTGCTCTGCAGTTCTACAATCAATCAACTGTGGCAATCTTCTTATCCACTGTAACTTCTTTTTGTTGATGTTTCCTTGGCATCGATGAACACTTTCAATGGTATTATCTTGTTCAAACTCATTTGCATTAATCTATTACCAGAGTTTATGCAGTACAAGTTTGTTATTATGATAGTAAATTCCCTGGCATCCTGAAGCTAAAGAGAGTGACTAACAAAACAAGGTCTTCTCGTAGGGAATTCTATTCTTAGACTCTTTCATTCCAAATCTATTCTATTATTTCCTACACATATAACCCCTCATTTCTGACGATCAGCAGCTTCACTTCTTCACTAAGATGGCTAGAAGGCTGTTTGAGGAGGCTCAAACCGGAAATGTCCAGCAATTGCACGATCTGCGTTCGGAAAACCCCTTTATCCTCCATTATGTTGCATTGCCTTCTTCCCAGAATCCTTTACACGTAGCATCCATTGCTGGGCATTTTGAGTTAGTTCAAGAGACGCCGAGATTGAGACCAGAATTTTCTAAAGAATTGAACGAAGATGGTTTTAGCCCCATGCACATGGCATCAGCCAACGGACGCTTGGTGATCGTCAGAGAGCTGCTCAGAGTTGATGGGAACCTGCTCGCTTGGAGGGGAGAGAGACAAAAACTCCCCTTCATTGTGCAGCTATGAAAGGAAGGGTTGGCGTGATGGCTGAAATGGTTTTGGCTTGTCCAGAGTGCTTCGAAGATGTGACTGTGCATGGGGAGACTGCTTTGCACCTTGCTGTTACACATAGCCAATCTGAGGCAGTAAGAGTTTTGGTAGAACGGACCAGAGGGATGGAGAAGAAGGACATTGTTAATGCCAAGGATACGCAGGGGAACACTGTTCCTCAACTAGTTGCCTAGAAGAAGCAACGCCAGGTGAGTGCGTGTTTCAATTCCCACGGATGCGGATTATGGGTTTCATGCGGAGAATGTCACCTTTTTGAGTTGATCTTATTTCGTTTAAAAAACATTATAACTGCTTTGCAGGTGATAGAGATGCTGCTCTGCAATGAAGCTATAATTGTGGCATTGCCCCGGACATAAATGCCATAAACCACAGTGGTCTAACTGCCCTGGACTTGCTGATTGCTTTCCCAAGTGAGGCCGGTGATAGAGAAATTGAGGAGATCTTTTAGAGGCGCAGGAGCAATTCGTGCAAGAGATATACCCAATATGCTCACTCCTGCCGCCCCCTTGGGGCCTGTGAATCGAACACCAGAAGTACAGACGTCTGTTTTGTCACCCACCGAATTGTTGGACTACTTCAAGTTTAAAATGGGTCGAAATTTTCCTTCAGATACTAGGAATGCTGGTAATGCTAGGAAACGAAATTTCTGCCACGGATACTAGACGAAGGTCGTTGCCGACGAATTTCAATATTTCCCGGCACTTAGTAACTCGAATTACAATAGCAACCTCATCCTGCGTTAGTCGACTCCAAGGCAGGAGATCGTTGATGCGTGGGCTTTGGCGCCGCTGCCGCATCCAGAAACCGAATCTGTAAAACCTACCGACGTTCCAAGTTCGTGACAACGTTAAAAAAGGGGAGAGAAATTGAGTCGCTTAGAACAATCCCACGGGAGCGTCCTCCTAGTTTAATGGCAGAAAGTCAGAAGGCATAATGTGTGAGGTTCAAAAATAGCTATCACCCCAAAAATGAATTATTTATACTTGTTTAAAACGATTTAAAACAAAGTTTAACCCGGTCAAAAGGATAAGAATTAGTGAGAATAAAAGAAGCGTTGGCCAAAAAAGGTCTTGTCATTTTTTTCCTGCCAATTAGAGAAAAGGAAAGAAAATTTGAACTTCCTTTTTTTATTCTTTTTTTTCTTTTGGATGCGGTCAGCTCATATACAAATATAATTTAAATATTTTTTTAAAGATATGACTAGTAAATTTCACATTATAAAATTTTTTATTAAAATTCATATTTATATGATAATAATTTTAATTAATTCCTAATTTACTTTTTAAATTAAATAATAAAATTTTTTTGACATAATGTCAAAACTAAAATACATCTTAGCATATCTATAAATTCCTCCTACCGCGAAAGCCTCCAACGGTCTAAAATTTCAACACAAATATGACAAAAAGGTTCTTTACAAATACAAATAGTTGTTCATTCTTTGTTCTTATTTTTGATACATATCATTAATCACAACTATTTTATTACAGATTTTCTTTGGTTAAATTTTTAGACATTGGATTTGCTTATTTTTGTTGATTCTCAAGGTGTAATTGTAATTAATTTAAAATTTTTGTTGGAATGATAAAAGAGATGAGAACAACATATGCAATAGAATCCAAACGAAGAGAAATGAATGCAACACATGCAAGTGGGGGTGTTAACTCAAGCTGCCTATATATGGTTTCATGTCTATGAAGAAAATTAGAGTGACTAATTATACTTAAAATTTAATTATTGTTTTAAATGAGAATATTTTTGTGAGTAATAAAAGTCAAAGAATTTTACTAATATGATTAGTTGTGAGTAATTATTGTATGGTTTCATGTCTATTAGGTCGATTCTTTGTCCCCACCACTATCCATTACTAATGTTATTAATTTTATTCTTCTTTTTATTGAAAAAAATGAGGAAAGAGAAGTTGCCTGAGATTGATTTATGGCTTCAGCACACGTAGAGGCAAAGGTCAGAGAATTTAAGACGGATCTTTCGATGGTTTTCTTTCTCTCAAGGTCATCAACTTCAAATAAATCAACATGTTGTTGGGTCTGACACGATGTGCAAATGTTTAGAGAACATTATCGGTGAAATGACTGAGAAGCAATAAAAAATACTACAGACCCCTGAATAGCAAATTATTGCAAATTATTTGCACATGCGTTAGAAAACTTTGTGAGTTTTCCCCTTCCTTTTTTTTTTTTTTGGAAGTTTTCATTGGATCTCGGGACAGCAATTATAGTTAGCTAATTAGTTTAAATGCCGAATTAACAAAGGTTCTGACTATAAACATTTGAGTGTGAATTGAATAGGTGCATTATAATCATTTTTAAAAATAAAAAAATCCTGTAAATATACAAGCATCTAGCTAGCATTTAAGAGGCGTTGACATTTATAACGTTTTCCTTTTATCGGCTTGTGACATCAACACTTTCAAGCAACGCAGCAAATAAAAGAGACGGGAGGAATACTTCCACACGCCCAAATGTACAAGAACAACAAAAAAAGAAAAAAGGAACACACGGTGCAAAGAGGATATTTAGATGGTTTTCCTTTTCTTGAAGTCGTAATTGGATGCCAACTAGCAAGTAGATGTAAACCTGCAATCCTTTTTTGGATTACTAAAAATGAAACACTTACAGTGACAACTTTATTTTCACCATTAGCTGCACTTGGACTTTCATTAATTACTTTAGAATTTGCTATCACTTTGTCAAGCAATATAAAGTTAGAACCACTAGCTGCATGTGGATGGATAGATTTGTCGATCGGAAATCATACAAAAAGCTAAGGAACAAAAAAGAAAAGAAAAACAAAATTCATAAATTAATGAAACCTAGAAAATTTAACTTTGCCAAATGTTACGTGGCCAAATGTTTTCAACTCAGAGTATGAAATCATTACTCTTTGAAAATCGATTTTGAGAGAGAACAAAGGCTTAGCTTGTTGATGTAGTGTTTTACGTCAGAGGGAGACAAATAAAACGTGGCTTTCGGGACGTAAAGAAAGGGAGTCAGTTAGACGGCTCTCTTCCCGATTTTGAGTTGTTTGAAAAGAACAGGTTTTTGTTTCGTCACCCAAGTTGCTTACGTAACTTTTGTTAGGCTGTAACTTAGTTGTCTCGTAGACTTCGGACTGGCATTGAGAATTTCAATCAAGTTCAAGATCTCCCGCTTGAGCTGGGTAGCAAAAGGAGTTAGACCTCCTTTTCCTTTAACACGTGAGCTGTTAAACCGTCAGGTTTCAAGATTGTGACAACTTTAAAGCAGACAAGAAATCCTCAGATAAGACAGCGGCGTGTAATGGTGTGCCCTCGAAGGATTTCCCGATCTCATCCCAAAAAGCCTGATCCCACGGTCTCGATTAGCACGAGGGTGGAGAACACATAAGAGTTTGAATCTTGTTCCCAAAATACATCTTATTATTGTTCCCTCGTGTCTTTGATGTTTTTTTGTTAATTTAGTTGTCAATCTTTCCTGTTTGCATCATTGCACTTCTTCCCTTCGGCCGTACCTAATATTTTCTTGGTTAAAAATATACATAATTTACTGTTTTGCCTTGTTGCAACATTACATAAAACAGAACATAACTCAAAAGGAGACTATCCCACAAAGGTTTTGCTCTGATCTTCTGCACACACTTTGGCAGCTTTTCATGACATTTATAAATATTCAAACATTAAATGTAAGGACTGATATTTTCTTTTAAAGCTTCTAGCAATTTAAGGTGTCATCAACCTAAGCCGTAAGATGTCGATGTGCTGCACTGTTTGGTCTCGTGGATCGTGCAAAGTTAGCCTGTAAGACCTCCATGTGCTTTGGTCTCATGGATCGTACATAATTGGCTGGCTTACACTAATAAAATTGGATGAGCTGCAGATACGGTTTGTAGAAAGGTTTCTTGCTGTTGACTGATATGATTGATTTCTCTTTGCTTTACTTCAAGAACATATAGCAACTTTAAATAGATTTAATGTCATAACTCTATAAAATGATGACGGTTGATCTCCTCACTCCCGCAATTCTGCTTCGTTTTCTCAACTATTTTAAAGCTCAGCAAGGAAGCATCGATGCCTTGCATTCATTGATACGCAGTGATGCATATGTTTTGGACAAGGTCGATGCTCTTCCCTTCGTTGACAATCCTTTACATATTGCTGCATCTTTAGGGTATATCACCTTTGCCATGGAGATCATGAGGTTAAAGTCTTCATTTGCTAGGAAGCTTAATGAAGATGGATATACACCTTTACATCTTGCTTTACAAAATGGGCAAACTCAAGTAGCACTCCAGTTGATTGACATTGACGAAGACCTTGTTCATGTTTCAGGAAGGGAGGGTTTGACTCCTTTGCATTATGCAGCTCAAAAAGGTGATGTTGATCTTTTGATTAAATTTCTAAGAGCCTGTCCAAGGTCTATTGAGGATGGAACATGTAGGAGAGAATCTGTGCTGCATATTGCCTTGAAATCTAATAATATCCCAACTTTGAAGATCTTGCTGGGATGGCTTAGACGGGCTCAGTTGAAAAATGCTACTTTTTGGGAGAAAAAATTATTAAATTGGCAGGATGAGGAAGGCAACACCTTGCTGCACATTGCAGTATCCGAGAATCAACCAAACGTAAGTTCTCTTCACGTCTTTTTGCAATAAAGAATGAGAATAAATTGGTACAATAGAGATTTATCTTGTAGTGGAAAAGAGTTATTGTAAGCATTCAATCTCAGAAACTTGTTAAAAATTGTCTTTCAATGATTTGATTTGATCTTTTAGTCTACTTAACTTATAACATTTGCTTTTATTTTTTTGCCCTTTTGAAGTTTGTTTTAGCCTCTTTTTTTTTCTAAGTTGTTTAAATATTATAGGCTACTATACATTGATGGATAACTTACTGCATATTTATATATCTTGTAGATTGTTCAGTTGTTATTGAAATTTAAGTCATACTTTCGTTGTAAAATTGATTTAAATGTAAGGAATTCAAGAGGTGATACGGTATTTGACATTTTGAAAAGGCACACACAAAAAAAGGAGAACAAAGAGATCAAGAAAATGTTACGAAGTGCCAGACTTTTCAGGACTTTTCTTTGTCCAAGAGTTCCATCTCTTGAAGAGTACTTTCAATCTTCTGTTCCAATTGATGAGAAGCTCTACATATTCCTTCTCCGTCAGAGAACAAATATTTCAAACGAATCGCGCAATGTGTTGTTGGTAGTTGCTGTGCTACTTGTTACGGTCACATTTCAAGCAACAATGAGCTCCCCTGGAGGAGTTTGGCAAGCTGACCCCAATAACATTGCCCCTCCATATGCCACACCGGGGTCATCTGTTTTGCGAGGATACTTTTTCCTTATAGTGGCGGGTTTGAATGTTATAAGCTATTTTGCTACCATCTTTGCAATAGTCGTTCTCCTCCCTGGTGATCTTAAAAGCGGAATAATCAGCTTACCTCTTCACCTCCTCTCTCTGTATGTTATTGCGGGTATGGCCATAACAGCTCCCGATGATGTGTTTTACTATGGTTGGTTACCTCATGGCATTAAGTACTTTTTCATCTTTTGCATTTTCTCTCCTCTGCTGTTGCTGCTGTTGCGATTCTTTGTAAATTACAGGCGAAGAAAGCTTGTCAACGCCTTTCATCCGGACCTGAAATTGCTTGATCCAACTCTTACATAGGTCAGCGGGATTATACTAGCCCCAACACAGTAGGATGCCAAGCTTAGCTGTTAATTTGTACCCCAAAGCGCCCTTGTTCCTCCATCGTTTGCTCAAGAAGGGCCACCCCATGGTTGTATTTCTTTGAAATGTAATAGCTCTAATAGCTGTAACCTCCTATGAATTGTCATTTGTTTTCTTCTTTGTATGTCTTTTATCGCACAACGATTTGTATTTGGTTGATTTTTTTATTTATTTTTTTTGGTTGATGTTGTTGAGAGCCTCATCTAAATCCATTACATGGACATTACAGAAAGTGTTCCTTCTCTGTGTTACATGGACATTAGATGGAATAAGAGATCTCATATATTTCCTCAACATATGTATACACTTAAGTATTTGCCAATTGTCTTTTATTTTTTCCAATACAGAGTTGGCATCTTCCAAATTGACAGCGAAAATAATCAGCAAATAGCTGGGTATTTCCAAAGGTTAGCTAGAAACAAAGTGTTGGATTGAAGGCAGACATGTTATGCTCTTGAGCACCGCACGTGGTTGGGCTTCTGAATTAGTATCCTTCGTCTTAGCTCACATTCCTCTAGTTGCCACTTTTAAATAAATCAGGAAGTTTCTACGTTCTTTAAATAACCGAGCAAGTATCTAGATATGTGAGATGGATTACTAGAAAAAAAATGTTGATATTAGATCGAGCTTTAGATTGTTTTCCTTCTCTATCTTGTTATTTGAGTCTTGGACAGCAACCGTTTAAATAAACTTACAGTACTAGTGCGCAAATGTGAGAGCCGGCATCGTCCTTTTATAGGGGTTGATCAAATATGGGCTCTGGAACTAGCTGTAAAAATCTGTGCAGTGACCATGACAATTAAACCACTAGTTCGGACCAGAATACCCACAGCGGATTCCAGACAATACTAAACCTTTTGCGGATGTAAACTTGACTCCTTAAGAGTAATTCAAACCATACATGTTAGGTTGCCGCTCAAGCTAAAAATAGTCGAACATGAAATACAATAGGTAGTGTATACATTTAGTTTATGGTGACATATAATTACCTACTTCTAATTGGTATTTCTTGAAAACAATTAAGCATGATAAACATTGTTGAAGAATATTCTCTAGTTTCGATGACACTAGTACCTGGTTCGTTCATGACATATTTTGAAACCGTTCCGCATAATTGGCGTAACTATTCACATGTGACTTTTTTAGTTCACATGTCAAGTCAATGTCACAGAAGAATCCAAGGCACATGATAAAAGCATGGCGAGCACAGAGCGCATTGTCAGTATTGATTGTGCTGGAGTCTCTGGATTCTCTTATAATCATTTGTTATGCCCATTTGGGTACAGGATCTTGGTCGGATATTATATATATGCGGTGTTTCCTCATTAAAAGAAATTTATTATGCAATTAGTATGTCAAGACGAAAGTCTTGCACAAAAAAAAAAAAGTTTTTAAAGTAAAACTTATATGAAAAGAAAATCTTTCAACTTTAAAATTAATTTTTTAATTTTAAAGTACAAAGAGGAAGACTTAAATTGTGGACCCTTAGCTATAGATTCTTCGTATTTATCCATCAAGCAATCAAAAGTGATGTTGATATATAACTATTTCTATATCTTCAATTATTTCTCTCAAGACTTGGCGAAGACTAGCACATAATCCAACAAATAAATGGTTTGCGACGCAGATGAGTGTTAAGATTTCATACTCATAATTTTTAATTTTTTGTTAATTTAATTATTTTTAATTGTCTTTTCGTCCTAACGGTATGAGCTGCTTAGTAAGCCACGTGCCTTTTGACGGTTGCTTCTTATTCTCTTCAGTTTGTCCTCTTCCATGTACTTATACGTCATAAGGTGTCGCAAGGACAATATCACACGCAGTGTACGAAAAAGGTTGAATGCATTATTGCAATGGGAGGTAGAAGACTCTTGACTAACGGCTTGATCATAGACCACTTTATTATGGACAAAAAAAAAAGTATGTGGCTCATAAAAAATGAAAGAAATTAAAGAAACATATGTGGCTTTTTCTCACTTCCATCTAATCTCTCTCTCTCTCTCTTTCTCTAATAATGGAATTATTATGCTGATTAGGTTTCTGAAAGACTATAATTTTTTGACTTTCGGTGTTATTGTGCACATAAAAGATGCCTCACAATTAAGTTCAAAATACATCAAAATATATTCAATACATCATCTACAGCATCATAAATTAAATGGAACCATTTTGAATTTTTTTCATTCTGCATTATAGTTTGAGGAAAATAAAAAACGGGGATATTTCTTAAAAGGAATATGATTTTGAAAGGCATGGAAAGATAGCTTGGAGTTTGCCAACAAAAAGAAAAAGTAAATGAGAGAGGGTGTAAGATTGAAGGGAGTGCAAGGAAAAGTCATACGTGCCCTTTTTCCTTTATTTATTTTTTTCAAAGAAGAGACTGTTTGGTTTATTGTCTTGTTCCTCAAAAAAGTGAGAAAGAGGAATGGGGAGTGATGATTGTCTTTGGGAACGAGAAAGGGGCAAGACAAAAGAAAATGAGAAAGAGGAATGGGAGAAAGGGACGGACAACGAATACGGAATTGGAGAAAAAACGACCAACAAAAGGCTCAAGACTCGACGGAAAAAGATGGGAGAAAGAGAGATGCGGTGGAAGTTAAGATCGCATGGCAATTGATACCATGTAAAAAAAGTAAAAAATTTGAGGGAGTAAAATTAATTTTTTTATTTTCGTATGTCATTTACAAGCTTTTTCATATTACATTTATAGAGAATCAAACTTAAGCTAATAAGGAAAGAAGAGTATTCACAACTAAATATAAAGATATTAAGCCAAATTGTAGGACTTAATAAGACAATGGGGTTAGTGAGATAGCTGTGTATTAACAAAAATCAAGGATTAAAAACTAAAAGTACCTGAACATTTAAAAAAAAAATATCATATTAATATATTGATAACATGAAAAATATCTCTTTATCCTAAATGTCAAAAAAAAATCTAACTTATAAGTTCTAAGCATTTAAATGACTTGAAAAAGACTCACAATTCATAAGTGATGAAATGTCACACTAAAACTCTTTCTAACATGATATTTAAAATAATAAAAAAAAAAAGTTTTAGTTGTTAAAGGATATCTGAATATCCTTTCAGTCCAAACGGAGTTGTCCTTGTTGCGCATTCTTGCCAGTGTAATTGCACATGGCAGACATGGCAAACATATCCAGTTGAGGTTGAGCTGGGGCTGTGTTTCTCGTCGTCTTACCTCACCATCTTAGCCTTAAAACCTTTTTCTATTAGGTCTGCTTGACCTTAAACTTTTTCCTATTAGGTCAAATTAGACGAAAGATTAACTGAACACTTAGACTGACACCGATCGAAAAATTAGCTAAAAGAAATCCTTTATTGGATCACAAGTACATTGATGCAATACCTAAAGCACATACATAATTACATGCACACATGAATTCACTTGCATAATTATTCTCACACCATACATGATAATTAAAAGACAACACTCTGAACATTTCACTCACAAATTTGCCACTCTCAATCACCGTATTCTGCAAACGTTCACTTTATTTGAAGAAGACCCAAGGTTGCTGTAACTGTATTCGTAGCCAGTGACGGCCAGCTCAACAGAGTTTCCTAATTGCTTGTATGTAGGCAGATATGGGATGGTTGGCAACGGACAGCTGGTCAAAGAGCGGCCGGCCAAGAAAGAGGTAAGGCTGGTGCTAGTCTAACACCGTAAGTGTAGTGGTGAAAGGGGCACTATCCTTCGTTTTCATTGGACTTCTGAGTGTTTTCTTCCGTACAAAGATGACAACAGCAGTCCAAACACAAACAATTAAAAAAGGTACCGCTGATACTGGGAAAAGAGTTTTCCCAGACAAACCTTTAGAACTTGGATATGTGACAAATATTGATATTACAAAACACACAGTGAGGCTAGAAAGAGGTATGACGCATGCGCGAAAGGTCGTATTAGGGAGGACTTTGACTGCTGCACTAAATGTATAGATAAAGGATATAGCATTAAACGCCACTAGTGTTAGGAAAGGGCCTCGACCTATGATTGCTGTCCCAGCACGGTGTGTTGGCGTATCTTCTTGCCAAGTTCCTCCAGGGGGTGTGAGTATTATTTGGAAGGTGATTGTTCCAAGCAGTGCAAGAACCACCAACAAAGCATTGAGAGTTTCCCCTGTAACTTGCGCAGTCTCGCGTTGCGGCTCGTCCCAACCCTGATGAAAACCCTTTATAACAAAAAGTTCGAAGTTGTTAGCTATTATGGGGAGGAAAAAAAAAAAGAAGAAGCAAATATGCTTTTTGCAAGGATATTATTGTTGTTCTAAGGAATTGTTGAAAGTTTTGTTTACTTATAATTTAAAAACAAATAAAGGATGCTGATCTTTTGGTGGTTTGTTAATTTGTAGTGACTCCTTATTTATTAAGTTTTGTTGATTCTGAAACTGTAATAATAGTGATTAAAAATGGTGATTGGAAAGATAAAGAAGAAGGATTTCAAGCAAAACATATAATGGAAGAAATGAAATCCAAATGAAGGGAAATGGACACAGCATGTGTAGGAGCACTTTAGTAGTTTATGTGTAGTTTCTTACCTACAAAGACTGTTTAGTGAGACCATTTGTGCTTAACTTTTTCTTGATATTGGATGAGTTTGTTTTTGTAAGTACTAAAACCTAATCTTTTATAATAATGGTGAGTCCTTACGACTACTTGTTACGCAAGTAGACCAGTTTCATTGACCACTTTTACCTAAAAATAAATAAGTGAAGAGGACTTGCCTGTCTAATTGTAACAATGCCGTCGACTAAATGATTTTCTCTTGCAAGTTCTGACACAGTGTTTCCGCCATCATCCTCCCAACGGAATAATTTGGATCTCCAGAAACATCTGTCATCTTTAGTTGAACACCACATAAGCCATTCCTTTAGCCGCCGAAAAATTCGGCTTTGACCATGTTTTAAGGCAATATGTAAAACAGTCTCATTTTTAGAAGTGACATCCAAGATAGATTCTGGATAGATTTTTAAAATTTTGGACAAGAGATCTTGATTTCCTGTTTGAGCTGCAAAATGTAAAGGAGTATAACCCTCCCTTCCTGGAATACGAATGACTTTTTTATTAAACTTCGCTAATCGAACGGCCAGATCAGTTTGCCCTTTTTGTGAAGCAAGGTGTATGGGAGCATAGCTCTCTCCGTTCAGCTTCCAAAGAAACGAGGGCTTTAACCTTACCAGCTCGATGGCAAACGGTATGTTCCCGTTTGACGCAGCGACGTGTAAAGGAGTTTGAACGTTTGGAACCGCATCGATCACGTTCAGGCGAGTTGGTTCCACCCCTATTAAGCTGTACAACTCATCAATGCTTCTTTCTCCATTAGCAACGTCAGCAGCAGCATCGTTCAATTCCAGATCCATCGGCCGGAGGGTGATAGTCAGTCGGATAGTCTAAGGAGATGGCGGACAACTTTAAAGGTGAGGAGACTATGAGTACTATTGCGCCAAGTCCGGAGGTCACCCGTCCTACTTTTATAGGGATGAATCAGAAAAGGTGCTGCTTATCCGGCTGCAAAATTCTGCCCATGCCATCCAACGTTGATTGCGGGACAATGAGGCGTGCAAAAGGTCAGACAGAAGAGGTTCTTTGAAAAAGTACATAGGCAGCCCTTGTCTGGGAGTTTACAATAAATTGTAATAAATATTTACAATACATTTAAAATATTTGAAGTATTATTTTTAACCTAGTTGATGGAGGATTAACTAGAGGATTGATTAAATAATTGTGTAGTATAAATCATGAAATATATATAAACTATATAGCATTGGATTAAAAAAAATCTACAAGTACCTATATGTTGTAATGAAGTAGATATAAAATTATAATATAAATTTAGTATAGGAGTAACAAAGGAGAGGTGTTGGCTTGTTTTTGCAATGTGCCACAGCTCTTCAATTGGTAATAAATTAAATTAAGAAAATTGGGTTACAATTCTTTTTTCTTAGATTAGTAGGAAACCTTATAGAGATATTTGTTGCTTTGGTAAACAAATAAAAATAAAAAAGAATGGTAAATAGAGTCCTAAAATTAATTGGAGGGTAAAAGGAAGGTTAATTTGCTTTTCATATAACAATCACACAGAAAATTGACAGTTTTTTTGACACGAAAAGCGGAAAGCAATGAAGGTTGGCAGGTACAAATCTTTGTCCTCTTTGATGGCTCGCCATGACTTGCCCATCAACCATTCTTTCAACTTGCTGTATCCTGTTAATGTTCTGCGCAATTCGAGGTCTTGTTTGGACTATTTCCCAAAGAACTACATTTGTGAACAAAAATAAGCTTTTCTTTTTCTCCCGCTAAAATCGCTAACTCTTGTTTTGGTACGGACCACCATAATTAGATGTCAGCTATGTCGGTCACGAGTGACTAGTATTCATAGATTTTTGTTCAAGATCGCTTACACCGTCAGATCAATCAGCCAACATCTCTCAGTTATTTTACACCTTCAGATCAATTGCAGTGCCATATGTCACAAAACAAGTTTTTAATACCCCTTTCGATTTGGGCCTCCATTCGACGAAATTAATACTGTGAGATATCAATTTTAGTTTATTAAGTTTAATTTTTCTTATGTACAACTATTTAATAGGCAGTGTTTATAGCTAAAGCTCATATTTAAATGGAAAAGATATTTTACTGTGATGACCAACAAGTGCCTTTATAAAATTATATTATGACCATAATGATTGGAGATTTTACGACGAATAATTGCCTAACTGGAGGTAATGGTAATTAGCTTATCGATACCCCCAAAAAAAAAATGTAGGAAGTAATAGGGGTTACGTAATAGAGAATAAATGTCATACCTTTTTCGTATGAAATGACTATTTCCTAATGTACTCAAGATAATGTTGCTAATATGAAAGGACAAAAATAGTAAACCTTTAAGGATTGTCAGTTGTCTGCGGGAATTTGTTTTCTTCTTTTTGTCTTTTTTATAGCTTTTTTCATCATTGCAGCCTCATTTGGTTTGATTGTACCCTTCTTTTCCAAAGCAGTGCCCAGTTCTTTCTTCTTTTTCTTGGGCGTTTCTGTTCATCTGGATTGATATCATTTAATTAACTATCACTTTAAAATACAATGATATGAGAAAAAAAAAAAGAAAAGGAAAAAATTTATATTTTTTAAAATCATTATTAAAATAAAATTTTAATTTTTAATATCACTCAACCTTCAAAAATATTTTTAATGCTTTTCATAGAACAATCATGAGCAAAAAATGACTAAAGTTGAGGACTCCTTAGGTTGTTAGGTACATTGGTATTGTATCTTTCTCATCATTGATAGGTCACTGCAACTTGTCCCTTAGCCATCCTAGTCAATTTGTTGTACCACTTTCATATTATGTTCCTTTTAATTTTCGAGCCCTTTCTTTGTTAATACCCTAAACAATTGCAGTGCCATTTGTTAGAAAAAACAGGTTTTTGGTCTTCTTACACCAAAAGCACTTGGCTCATCCCCTTTGAATTAGGCCTCCATACTAGCTAATCAAGGTAGTGCTTACAGTCAACTGGCAGTGCTTACAATTAGGGCTAATACTTGAGAAAAAAAGGTATTTGACCGTGACAACCACCAAGCACCATTATGAAATCTATTATAAAACCTATTATGACAATAAAAGACCATAATTATAAGACATTTATTATTAGTTAGCTAGATCAAGTGGTGAAATAATAGAAACTCTAATTATATCTTAGTGCCTAAGTTAATTATGAGTATCGTTAAAAAAATAAAATTAAGAATTAAAAAAGATACTTATTGTGAAATAACTTCTCCCAGTGATACTCCATAATGGAACATGCTCGACAATATTACTAATATGAAAGGACTAAAGCAGACAACCACTAGAGATTGCAGCTTTTTTTAATGGACACTCACGCATCAAATTTTTTTCCTTTGATTACTTTTCATGTCTAGAACCGATAGACTTATTTGTTGCTTTTCAAAGGCAGGCACAATCACGTGCACACTTTTTTTCTACAGCAACGAATTGTATACTTTATTCCTTATATTATTGTGGAAAAATTTGGCTGATGCTGGATCCCACTATCGTAATAGACAAGAAGCAGGCAATAGATTTCATTGGCTATTAATTAATTCTACTCGCTCACAATCGAATACCGAGGTAAATGACTTAATAACATCATCCTTTTAGGAGACAATGCGTGCTTATTAAGATAAGCTTAGCACAATAAAGAACAAAATTTCAGCGCCCAAATACCTTTTCCATGGATAGAAATCACCCAATAACTCAACTATCCAAAATGATTTTGTTGCTGCAAAGTACCAAAATCTATTCCAGAAATCACTCATATAAATTCTTATAATTCTTGGATTCCCAATAATTCTTTTTCATGAGAAATATGATTTTGTCTTCCAAATTAGTGACCGTATGAACAAAATTGAACAAACTGAAGAAAAAAGGGACTAGTTTGCTAGAATCAATCTTTAATTTTTGAATGAACATATAGCAAGCTTACATAGCAAATCTTGATAACAAGTTAAGCTCGGTTTGATTTTTTTTTTTTTTAATAGCTATTCAATAAGCAGAGCATACTGTTAGGGCTGGTTCATATAAGATCCTGTTATGACAGTCAATGACCATTTTGTATTAAGGTTTTATTTGGTATCAAAAAATATTAATAATATCAATTTGTTAACCTTGAAATAAGATAACAAAAAAAAGTAGCCGTAATCGATTCACATTTATCAAAAGGTAAGAAATAGTGTTGTTCATTTGCTTTTATTAGGACGATGAACCCACTAAAAAAATAGGAATTGCTGCCAATATTTTTTACTCTCCTTTTTTGTTTTTAACTGTTTGCAGCCGTAAAGACCAACTGTACAGAATAAATTATGATGTGGTGAATATTACAATGTCTGTGGTTATATCTCCCTAGAGTTATGATGACTAGCCTCGAGGCCTACAATTTGGAAGACGAATTCGCTAGAGAAGAACGAGAATCGGATCCATCCAGTCTTGGGAGAAGCAAGTGGATGGACATTTTGCTACTTGTTCAGTCGGAGCCCATAATTTACCTATACAACTGTTCATTCGGCACTACATATAATTCTTTGTATCCTCAAACTATAATGGGCGTACAAAGCCCGGGGCAGGTTAAAATGGCTTCAAAGCTGTAAAAAAAATGTGAGACTGAGTACTAGTGCGCAAATGTGAGAGCTGGCGTCCTCTTTTTATAGGGTTCGATCAAATATGGGCTCTTGATTCAGCTGTAAAAACATGTACACATCATCAAGATCATTTATTTGAATACACTAAATGTGACCTTAAAAATTAAACCACTGTAAAAATTTTCCGGACCTTGAATAAACTCAGTCCCACAGTTAAAAAGAAAAAGAAAAAAAAAAAGAGCACCTATATTGTTCCTTATAAGCCTTGAACACCACTCTTGTAATAAGGTCTTCAATAATTTGAATATTAGGTTTCGGCATTCACGGAATGCTATTATGACAAACACCTAGGGTCGTAAGAAAAAAAATTGAGTACTCGCTCAAATCTCGAAGTAGACAGCTAAAATTTCTAAAAGAAATCCTATATTGCAGCACAATATATTGATGCATTACCTTAACCACATCTATATTGACAAAAATTTACAATTAGAACCTCTACTTAGAAATCTAAATAACAATCTATTCAATCCATTGGGTTTGATTAACTTTAACTTGTGTTTTCTTTAGAATATTGAAGCAACATTCTTTGTGTAATTATCAATCTTTCAAAGAAAGAGTAAAGTTATTAAATCAAGCCAAACAACACAAAGAACTTTCTTTCCAAAAGATTAAATCATGTTTTATATATTTAGGTGCGTGTAATTATTCATGCTTGTAAAGGAATCCCAATCCTTGTGTAATGTTCATTTCCCCTTTTATTTTACGATAACAATATTTCAAAAAAAGATATGTTCATTTCCATCTTAGTATCCTTCATGTCCAAATAGGGTTACCTTTTTTGAATGAACGGTGTACAAGCAGGCTTTAGTTCATTGATCTAGTCCCTTGTTCTTAAGGGGCTTGGGCTTGGCAAACACGATAGAAATAATTCAGGTGAGGTTGAGAAATTAAGTGACTGCTTAGATCAACACCCAAATTTTGAAGTAAATAACCAGGAAAGTTTCTTTAAAAAAAAAATCCGGAGTACGATTACATAGAACCAATACATGATTAGACATTTCACAAAGGCCACTCGTACATTATTCTCTTACAATACAAACATGCTTAGAAGATAACACTACGTCGGACAGACGAATCAAGAGGAGACCCACATAGCTGTAACTGCATTCACAGTCGGGGACAGTGAGTCAGCGGACATTCCTAACCACAGGTAAAGGTCGTTTGCTATGGACTGCTAGCCCAAAAAAGCGATGAAGGAGAGGAAAAGATTGGGTGAGAGAGCTGTTGTGTGGGAGATAAGGAGAGAGATGTCATCAAGGAAAGAAAAGAGAGAGGAAGGGAGCAACGAAGTGGCTAAATTTCGGCAAAGAAGAGACGCAAGCGAGAGAAAAAGAGAGGGAGGGAGAGACGGGGCCGGGGGAGGACTGTTGCTAGCCACACATTTTCAAATAAAAGCCGGGCAAAAGCGAATAGATAAAGTAAAGAAAAGGTACCAGGAACGTGGGATAAAATGCTTTTAAGGGCATGGCGTTAGGACTTGGATATGTGACACATACTGACATTATAAAATATGCAACTAAAAAGAAAAGTGACGGGGCGGGGGCCCTGGGTCAGTGGCGTTCTCTGAGCCTAACCCTGACCGGCCATCCCACCGATCAGGGGTTCGAATCCCGTCCCTCCCCTCCCCCGGGTGTGTGAGTTTATAATAATAAAAAAAAAAAAAAAAAAAGTGACGCGGTGCAAACGTCTCTAATCGGCGCGCGAGGGAGGATAAAAATTATGAGAGGAATAAACAACTTATATGTAGTCTCATGCTCATAAAGACAATTCAAAACATATTATTTGCTCTCCCTAGTGTAGTATAGATACATAATTATAATCTCAAGACTCGTAAAACAGTCCACACTATAACACCTCCCCCTTCCAAAAGATATAAATATAAGCGGACAAATGGTGCACACACACACACACATATAAATAAAGAACACTAAATATTAATATCAAGACCATAATATTTTTCGTATGTTTACAGTTGCACTGCAAAAGAAAAAATAACTTTGTCAAGAAGATTGTTAACGAAAATAGAGTTTTCATTTCCTTAACAAAAAAAAAAAAGTTCAAAAAAGTTTCGGCTAGTTATAAAATGTATATATGGCGTTTTCTTAAATTTAGGGACACTTGATTTATCTATGTTTGTTGATTCTCATTTTTTTAATTGTAACAAATTCAAAAAATTTATTGGAAAGATAAATGAGATGGTACCTGCATATACAATGGAATGCAAATGAAGAGAAATGAAAGCAACAAACGCAAAAGCCAAATGGTATCAACTTGAGTAGTCTATGTATGCTTTCATGTCTAGGAAGACAACTACGAGAGATTATTTGTACCAAAATTTATTATTATCTTAATGAAAATATTTTTGTGGGTTAAAAGCTAATGCTTGTAATAGTGAGTCCCTATAACCACCCACTCCTAATATCGTCAATTATATTCTTCTTTTTTAGTAGAAGACATGAGTAAAAGATAACTTACCAAGATATCTCTTATGGGACTTTTACAGTTTGATGCAAGGTCAGAGAAAGTTTCTTTGTTTGCATCCTTCCTATTTGTCAGTTTCTTTCTCCACAAGGAGGCATCTTCAAACGAGGCGTCGCCAAGCCATTCCTTCAAAAATATATAAGCCTTCCACTTCTCGTTCTTCAGGGCAACATGTAGGGCAGTTTCGCTCTCAACCGTCACATCTAAAATAGACATTGGACAGCTAATTAGAATCTCCTCCAAAAGCTGAAGATCTCCTATTTGAGCTGCATAATGCAAAGGAGTTTGACCCCCTTTTCCTTTAACACGCGCAAGGCCTTTTTCGAACTGAAGTAAACATAACATGAAGTTATGCAAAGGATTCGGTTCGGGTTGTGCTTCTCGTGCAAATCGCAAAGCAGGCCCCAGATTGAGTAGTAATTTTAGTTGTTTTAGGAGATACTGAGGATGTAGTTAGTTTAGGAGAGACTGGAGAGACTGAGGACGTTGGGTCGGTTTGATTAGGAGAGACCGAGGACGTTGGTTCGGATGGGGTTTAATTTCTGTCCCAGGGTTCGGATCGCGTTGTATTTGTTGGTTGGGACTAGGTGGTGGTTGCTGCAAAGCATGGTTCTCAGGGGTTTGTAATTGTGACAAAACAAGGTGTAGAGGGGTGAGGCCATCTCTATTCAGTTTCCGAGATAAAGATGGTTTCAATGTCATGATCTCGAGAGCAAACGCAATATTTCCCTTTGACGCGGCAGCATGTAAAGGTGTTTCTGCGAAAGGAGTACTGTCGATCTGCTCCAAAACACGCGGATACTCCCGTATCAATCTGTACAAATCATCAATTTTTCCTTCTTGACCAGCACGCAAGCACTGACCAATGATATCTTGAGGAACCCTCTCTTCGGAAACAGGCAAGCACCGATTAATGATATCTTGAGGAACGCTCTCTTCGGCCATAAGACTGTTATAAGGAAATACCTTGAAAGCTTTGAAAGAGGTGAAGCTGTGGAATAGAGGTGTGCAGTCCAAAAGATTGTAAGTGCTCTTTTATAGTGGGGATGAGATGCAGGGCTCTAGATCCAGCTCCAAACATCTGCGCACGTCATTTCACCTTGATTGTTACAAATGAGAACTTAAGAAAAAAGGGTCTGCCCGGAGGATCTTTTCTACTTCGTGGGCCAGTGGTTGTCTGGCGGCTTCGAGTTATCAAGCTTTTCACTTCTTTGGAATCTCTTTCTTATTTTTATTAAATTAAAAAGTGAATGAAAATAATAATAAAAATTAATAAATTTCTATTTTCAAATTTTTCTTAGATATGTTTAACAATTAATCTATTTTTTAAAATAAGCAAAATAAAAATAAAAATTAAATAGTTTAATTTTTTATTATCTTAAAAATAAATATAGAAATTATCAATGCAATTAAAAATAATTTTTTTTAGTAAAAAGAGAAATTCCCATTAATAAAAATTAATTTACAGAAATATAGGAACATATCCAATATTACAAGACTAATGAAAATATAGACTTATGATTCCCAACATTTTTCTTAGTTGTGATTTGACATAACTGGTTGATTCAACAACATCAAAACCCCATAAAACTTGGTTTTTTCTTACTGGGGAAATTAATAAAGATAAGAAGATTATCAATGCGTAATAATTGTGTCGTTAGCGAGCGCATTATTTATGCAATTTTATTTTTTAGCTCAACCAATTTGTTACGGCAAACAAGACATGTCCTTTTGCTGCAGCCTTGTGCAAAGGTGATCCAAGAATGGAGTACTGTCGATCTCATTCAAAACGCCCAATGGTTCCTTATCAATTTGTACAAGGCTTCAACATCTCCTGCTCAACTAGCACGCATACACTGTTCACTGACACTTTCCTGAACACTGTGTTTGCGGAACACTTTTAAAGCCATTTCCATCTCTCAGCCAAGAAAATGGCTTTAAAGCTGTAAAAAAAATGTGAGACTGAGTACTAGTGCGCAAATGAGAGAGATGGCATCCTCTTTTTATAGGGTTCGATCAAATATGGGCTCGATCAATTCAGCTGTAAAAATATGTACACGTCATCCTGTAAAAATATTTACACGTCATCTAGATCATTTGTTTGAATACAATACATGTGACCTTGAAAATTAAACCGCTGTAAAAAATTTCCCACAGTTAAAAAAGAAAAGCACCTATATTGTTCCTTATAAGCCTTGAACACCACTCTTGCAATAAGGCCTTCAATAATTTGAATATTAGGTTTCAGCATTCACGGAATGCCATTATGACAAACACCTGGGGTCGTAAGAAAAAAACTGAGTGTGGGCTCAAATCTTGAAGTAGACTACTAAAATTTCTAAAAGAAATCCTATATTACAACACAATATATTGATGCATTACCTTAACCACATCTATATTGACAAAAATTCACAATCAGAACCTCTACTTAGAAATCTAAAATAACATTCTATCCAATCCATTGGGTTTGATTAACTTAAACTTGTGTTTTATATAGAATATTGAAGCAACATTCTTTGTTCTATTTGGCTTAATTTAATAACTTTATTCTTTCTTTGAAAGATTGAAGCAACATACTTTCGTTTCATTTTCTACTGAAACCTGGAGCTATATTCTTTGTTTGAGGGTCATATTTGCTTTAACTTTTAACTTCTTTAGAAAATTAAAATAGCAATCTTTCTCTTTTTCATGACTCCAACATATCTGAATCTTGTGGCTATAAGAATTGGCTTATAATCCTTCTTCTTTTCATGCTTCATGGCATTGGGTAACCAGAATAGACCATGATTGCTTCTTATGCACTTGGATGGAAATCTCATTGTTATATCAATTTTCCCTTACAAATAGCAATATAGTGAATGAAAACTACAGCAAATAAGTCAAATAAGGAGAAAAAAATATGATAATAATTTATTTGGGAAACCCTGTCATGTAGGTTAAAAAAATAAAAAATAAATTAGAACATTAGTTTCACTATAAATAAATTGAATCTATAGCTATATATTAAATAGAACATCAAATGAGTAAACCTATATTTTCTTTAATCACAAAATAAAAAGAAAAATTATTCTTTAATTTCAAGTTTACAAATGGCATATGGAGAGCAATGCTAGCTATGAATAGACTATCTCTGAAAATTGAATAGTAGAAAAAAAGGGTGAAATGGATGACTAGGGTTGTAAAAAGCAAAAATTTTGTTGTAATTCCTTCAACATATTCTTTAAAGCTACAATTTATCACATCTAAAATAAGAGGAATGAAAAAAATTCAACCAACAAATCTAAAGAGCACACCCATTGTTGCAAAAAACAAAGAATGCTATGAGAAGCAAAATTTCCTTAATTGATGGCGAAAGGCTTATAAATTATAATAAATATTTATAATAATTCTGAAATATTTTAAGTATTATTTTTTAGCCTAGTTGATGGATAATTGATTAAATAATTGTGTACTATAAATCATGAAATATATATATAATATATAACATTAGATTAAAAAAGAATCTACGAGTACATATATGTTGTAATGAAGTAGATATAAAATTGGAATATAAATTTAGTACAGGAGAAACAAAGGGGAGGCGTTGGCTTGTTTTTCAATGTTGTCAATAAGAGAAAAGTGGATGCGATGCTTCTCTGGTGTGCTGCTATAAGAAGCTTGTCTGGGTCGCATGTGGGACCCACAGGCATGATTGCCGTGAATGTGTAATATTCGTAAAATCTAGTTGTCCAGGCTCCTTTAGATTTTTATGTCCAAAAAGAGAAGAAATTGGAGCTTCTCTTCGGTTTCTATCTTGAGACTTAGTTTTGGGATCAATTCGAAACCCATTCTACATGCCAAACATTTCTTTTTATTCTTTGGCACTCAAACCTCTTCTGAGCACTGAGAAAAAAAGCTTAGAACTTAATTCTAAGTGAGTACTTGATGTTTTATCCCTAACAGGTTTCTTTGTCTTTTAGTTCTTTAAACAAGAAGTAATTTCATAATTTATTGTTGAATAATCTATAAATTTTAAATGAGCTTCAAGTGAAATTTTTTTTTTCTTTTTTGAAAAACGTAATTTGAATATTCCAACAAAATAGTTGTGTAAGACAATGTTATTTATCATAATGCTTCTCTACATAATAGTATTTTTATTGTGTCTTATCATCTAATGTCGGTCATGGCATGGTTCAAGAAGGGAAAAAGACAAAAGAAAAAAGGAAGATCTCCAACAAAAAGAAGAAGATAGAGAAAAGGAAAAAGGAGGAGAAACGTAAAAGATAAGGAAAATGACAAAGAATCTAGAAGTACAAAATCTAAACCAAAATAAAAATAAAAGAACAAAAAGGAAGGAGATGAGACACAAAGTACTTATTCAAAAAGAAGAAGAACTTATTCGCATGCTTAGGATTCCAAATGAGGCTGATGATGGAGAAATCGAACAGATCTTTGCAGGCGCAGGAGCAATTCGTGCAAGAGATATACCCAATATGCTCACTGCCGCCGCCCCCTTGGGGCCTGTGAATCGAACCCCAGAAGTACAGACGTCTGTTTTGTCACCCACCGAATTGTTGGACTACTTCAAGTTTAAAATGGGTCGAAGTTTCTGCCACGGATACTAGACAAGTCGTCGCCGACGAATTTCAGTATTTCCTGGCACTTAGTATCTCGAACTTCAATAGCAATTGATGTGTGGGTTTTGGCGGTGGAACTGAAATTCACGGGACAACGTTAAAAAACCAGCGAGAAATTGAATCGCCTAGAGCAATCCGACGGGAGAGTCCTAGTTTAATGGTGAAAAGTTAAAAAGCATAATGTGGGATGTTCGAAACCAACTATCAACCCAAAAAGGAATTATTTATACTTGTTTAGAACGATTTAAAACAAAGTTTAACCTAGTGAAAAGGATAAGAATTAGTGGAAATAAAAGAAGCCGCTGACCAAAGAAAGGGTTTTGTATCTGTCTTGTTATTTTTTCTTGCCCATTAAAGAAAAGGAAAGAAAATTTGAACTTCTTTTATTTTTCTTTCCTTCTTTTGAATGCGGTTGGCTCATATACAAATATAATTTAAATATTTTAATTTATTTTAATTTTTAAAAGACATGAATAATAAATTTCACATTATAAAAAAAATTATTAAATTCATATTTATAATGTAATGATTTTAATTAATTTTTAATTTACTTTTAAATTAAATAATAATTTTTTTTAACATAGTTTCAAAAACTAAAATACATCTTAGCATATCTAATAATTCCTCCTACCACGGAAGCCTCCAATGGTCTAAAATATCAATGCAATATGACAACAAGAAATACTAATAGTTGTTCACTTTTTATTCTTACTTTTGATACATATCATTAATCTCAATTATTTTATAAATTTTTTTTTGGTTAAATTTCGGGACACTGGATTTACTTAATTTTGTTGAGTCTCAAGGTGTAATTGTAATATATTTAAAAATTTTGTTGGAATGATAAAAGAGATGAGAACAACATATACAATGGAATCCAAAGGTAGAGAAATGAATGCAACACATGCAGGTGCGGGTGTTAAATCAAGTTGCCTATGTATGGTTTCATGTCTATGAAGACAATTAGAGAGACAAATTATACTTAAAATCCAATTATTATTTTAAATGAAAATATTTTTGTGAATAATAAAAGTCAAAGAATTTTACTAATATTATTAGTTGTGAGTAATTATTGTATGGTTTCATGTCTATTAGGTTGATTATTTGTCCCTAACACTACCTATTACTAATGTTATTAATTTTATTCTTCCGTTTATTAAAAAAAAATGAGAAAAGAGAAGTTGCTTGAGATTGATTTATGGCTTCAGCACACTCAAAGGCAAAGGTCAGAGAATTTAAGACGGATCTTTCGATGGTTTTCTTTCTCTCAAGGTCATCAACTTCAAATAAATCAACATGTTGTTGGGTCTGACACGATGCGCAAATGTTTGGAGAACATTATCAATGAATTGACTGAGAAGCAATTAAAAAAACTACAGACCCCTGATAGCATATTGTTGCAAATTATTGGCACATGCGTTAGAAGACTTGAGTGCGACACCGTCACTAGTGACTACATACTGCAATAAACACGTGGACATTAACAAAGAAGGGAAGCATTTCTCGTTGTCTTGCTCAACTTTATGTCTGCTTGATGAACGAATAAAGAAACTGCTTCCCTCTACCTCATCACTGGACCTTGTGGCAGTAGCCCTTTAAATATATCTGCTGAGTAGCTTGGTCCTCTAAGTATAGGTTCTTCGTAGAGTTTTCCCCTTCCATTTTTTGGAAGTTTTCGTTGGATTTGGGGACAACAAATATTAGTTTAAATGGTGAATTAATGAAGGTGGTGATTATAAGCATTTCAGTTTGGTTTTCCTTTTTCTCTAAGTCATAATTGGATTTTCGGACTAAAAAAATAAAATACTTACAGTGACAACTTTATTTTTACCATTAGGTGCACTTGGACTTTCATTAATTGCTTTATATATTCATGTGGATGTATAAACTGGTCGATCGGAAATCATACAAAGAGCTAAGGAACAAAAAAGGAAAGAAAAACTAATTTTATAAATTAATCGAACCTAGAAAATTCTACCTTCCACGATTCCGCCTTGCCAAATGTTTTGAACTCAGAAGATGAAATCATTACTCTTTGAAAATTGATTACCTTGAGATAAGACAAAGGGTCTTATTTAGAAAACTAAAGCAGCAATCTTTCTCTTTGACTCCAGCATATCTGCATCTTGTCGCTACAAGAATTGGCTTATAATCCTTCTTCTTTTCATGCTTCATGGCATTGGATAACCACAACGGACCATAGATTGCTTCTTATGAACTTGGATGGAAAACTCATTGTTTTATCAATTGTCCCTTACAAATAGCAATATAGTGAATGAATGCTACAGCAAATAAGTCAAATAAGGAGAAAAAATATGATAATAATTTCTTTAGAAAACCCTGTCATGTATGTAAAAAAAAATACAAAATAAATTAGAACATTAGTTTTACTATGAATAAATTGAATCTACAGCTATATATTAAATACAACATAAAATGAGTAAACCTATATTTTCTTTAATCACAAAATAAACAAAACAATTATTCTTTAATTTCAAGTTTACTAATGGCATATGGAGAGCAATGCTAGCTATGAATAGACTATCTCTGAAAATTGAATAGTAGAAAAAAAGGAGTGAATTGGATGACTAGGGTAACTCCTTCGACATATTCTTTAAAGTTACAATTTATCACATCTAAAATAAGAGGAGTGAAAAAATTTCAACCAACAAATCTAAAGAGCACACCATTGTTGCAAAAAACAAAGAATGCTTTGAGAAGCAAAATTTCCTTAATTGATGGCGAAAGGCTTATAAACTATAATAAATATTTACAATAATTCTGAAATATGTTAAGTATTTTTTTTTAGCCTAATTGATGGGTGATTGATTAAATGATTTTATACCACAAATCATGAAATATATATAAAATATATAACATTATATTAAAAAAGAATCTACGAGTACATATATGTTGTAATGAAGTAGATATAAAATTGGAATATAAATTTAGTATAGGAGAAACAAAGGAGAGGCGTTAGCTTGTTGTCCAACTTCCTTTAGATTTTTATGTCCAAAATGAGAAGAAATTGGAGCTTCTCTTCGGTTTCTATCTTCGAGACTTAGTTTTGGGATCAATTCGAAACCCCTTCTACATGCCAAGCATCTCTTTTTATTCTTTTGACACTCAAACTTCTTTTGAGTACTGAGAAAGAAAGCTTAGAGCTTAATTTTAAGTAAATACTTGAAGTTTTGTCCATAATAGGTTTCTTTATCTTTTAGTTCTTTACACAAGAAGTAATTTCATAATTTATTGTTGAATAATCTATAAATTTCAAATAAGCTTCAAGTGAAATTTTTTTTTTCCCTTTTTGATAAACATAATTTGAACATTCCAACAAAGTAGTTGGATGATGTAAGGAGAGCTAAGTGGATAATACTATTGAAAGAAAAAGATGGTGAAGTGACGGTGGACATATTACTAATGTTTAGATTTAATATATCTCTTTATATCTTCAAGTGTCCCATTTTCGTGAAATTAATCGTGGTGATATGGAATAAGAAAACTTTTTTTGCTTCTCCTAACTTTCAATGAATTATATGTGAATAAAATTTTCTATTGGTCATTGCCAAAACATAGTTGTAATAAAATGATATTAAATCTTTTAGCTAATACACTAATTCTAGGTGATGGCCATGTATTGCGTTCAAAAATCCTTTCTGCTTCCAATATAATATCTTGAGTTATGTATCTAGGTACGTGTAGTTATTCATGCCTTCAATGGAATTCCAATCCTTGAGTGAAATTCATTTCCCATTTTATGTAGTAATGACGATACTTCGAAAGATGTGTTCATTTCCATGTCAATATCCTTCCAGTCCAATCAGGGTTAACTTTGTTGATTGAGTTGTGGATGAGCAGGTTTCAGTTCAATGATTTAGTCTCATATTCTTGAGGGGCTTAGGCTTGGCAGACATGATACATATCTAGGTGAGGTTGAAAAATTAAGCAACTGGTTTAGATCAACACCCAAATTTTGAAGTAAATAACCAGAAAGTCACTAAAAGAAATCCGGAGTACAATTACATAGAAACAATACATAATTAGACATTTCACCAATCCCCTCAAACATTATTCTCTTACAGTACCATACACGCTTAGAAGATAACCCTATGTCAGACAGACGATTCAAGAGGAGACCCACATACCTGTAACTGCATTAATAGTCGGGGACAGTCACTCTGCAGACATTCCTAACCATTCGTAACAGATAAGGGGTGGTTAGCTATATGGACTGCTGGCCAAAAAATTGAAGTAGGAGGGAGAGATTGGGCAAGACAGCTGGTGAGCGAGAGAGAAGGGGAGATATGTTAGTAAGAAAAGGAAAGAGAGAGGAAGGGGGCAATGAGGTGGAAGGATTTCTGCAAAGAAGAGACGAACTGTGAAGATGAGGGGTGGCAATATGGAAAGCGCCACGATACAGTCTCCGAGGGGTTCTGATTTTCATTGTAAGACACAAGGAGGCCAAATAGTAAGCAAAAGGTATCAGGAACACGGTATAAAATGTTTTTGAGGACTTGGATATGTGACGCATACTGATATTATAAAATATGCAACAAAACAACAAAGTGGTATGATGCAAACCACGCTAATCCACGAATTAGGGAGGAGAACGATTAGTATCGAAACTGAATACCATAAGGAGAAAGAATTAACCATCGTGAGTGCAGTGAAAGGGCCACGGCCCATGATTGCTGTTCCAGCATGATGCGATGGCATATTTGCACAACTTGATGCATCATTTGCTGTGCAATTATGATCAAATCCACAATTAATAGAAGATATGACTAAAAGAGAACTTGCTTGGGAAGTTTCTAAGGCATGGTCAGAGAAAGTTTTGTTGGTTGCCTCCTTCCAATTTTCCAGTTTCTCTTTCCATAAATAGGCATCTTCAAACGAGGCAGAGTCAAGCCATTTCTTCAAAAATTTATAAGCCTCCCACTGTTCTTTTTTCAGGACAACATGTAAAGCTCTTGGACTGTATGGTTCTGTTGGGTTGTGCTTTTTCTTATTGTCGAGAGATACTAGAAAACCAACAACTGGTTGTATAAGAAACTCTTCTGTGAATCAAAGAAAAACCTTTGATTCACAATGTCCTGTTCCCTATTTGCATTGATCTATTCTGTTTTCAACTTCCGCTAGCACTTGTTCTGTTTTATTTGACCCGTGTACTTAACTCTGCATAGAGCTTATCACACTGAAATCCCAATAAGCACGTTGATCTCATTTCCAATGTTATGTGATGATGACAACAGTTCCAGAGAAGTTATGTTCATTAGCATCTAAATCTGCTTTCAGTCTAATGGAACAAGCTTGGACGAGGAGTGCCTTTTAACGACCATTGCCCAGTCCCACATCTTGGCAATGTGCTTGGACATGGTGGACATGGCATTTATAGGTCCTTAACCACCCAATAGGTGGAATTGTAGGAGTTGTGAGCTGGGAAGTTTCTAAAATAAATATTTTATTGAATCACAAATATATGATAAGAAGTCCCACAAACATGAATACCTAATTACTCATCTAAGCAATTCACTCGTGGAATCATTAGCACATAACACAGGATAATTAAAATTACAGTACTTGGAACTCTTGACTGACTAATTTTTCAATAAAAAACATTCAAACTTATTTGATGGAGACCCAAAGTCGCTGTAACTGCATTCATAGATGGTGACAGTCAGTGGACTTTCCTAACCTTATGTTGGAAGATAGCGGCTGGTTGGCGATGGACGGCTGGGCCTACAGAGCAACGAAGCAGAGGAAGAGATTGCACGAGAGGGTTAGCGGGACAGTGGGAGACAAGGAATGAGATGTGAGGAAGAAGCAATAAGGTGGATGGATATTTTCCGAGAAGAAGAGACGAATTGTAGGTTAACGAGCGGCGGCAACAGGTGGATGATCGAGGAAAACGTGAGAGAGAGAGAGAGAGAGAGAGAGAGAGGAGAAGGGCAGCTGGAAAAAGAAGAGAGAAATCTGTTAATTTTTGGTGGTATGCCGGCGCCAGTTCCCCACACCCCGCAGGGCCATGAATTTTATAACATTTTCTGAAGGAACTACAATTAAAAAAACGGATATGGCAAAGAGCAAAATAATGTCAAGAATGGCTGGTAACAAGTTAATAATTTTCTTTGCGTCGATGGCCCTTTTAGAATCTGGATCTAGGACAGTTAATGATATGTAATAATACGCCGCAAGTAAATAAAATGGAACGGAGCAAAGAAGGCTGAGAGGCGATCTGGGGAGGAGTGGAAGTGTTACCATGAATGAGAGTAAAAAGGATAACCAACAAAGCGATTCAAGTATGTTAAAAAGGTGACTGCCCATTATTGCTGTCCCGGCACGATGTGACTGCGTATCTTCTTGCCAAGTTCCTCCAGGGGGGTTGACCATTATTTGGGAGGTGAGTGTCAGAAGCAGCGCAACAACCACGAGCAGAGCGTTGCGAACTTCTTCTGAGACTTGAAGAGACTTAACGAAAGCGGGGTCACGGAGTAGCAGAAGTGTAATCATTCGATTGTCCACCTGTGTTCGGAAGATTCTCCTACGATTAGTTTAAATCAATTGCACAATTCAATAACCACGTGAAGACAGATGCCCAATTATAATCTTAAAACCCATAAAATTGGTCTAACAACATAACACCCCACCCCCGAAAAAGAAATACCCGCAAGAGTTATAAAAAAGGAAAAAAGAAAACGGGTAAATGGTATGTATTAGTAAAGAATACTTAACACTAAATGTCAATATCAAACAAGATAAGTTCTAAGCATGTTTTCAAGTGCACTACAATAAAAACAACTTTAACAAAAAGATATTTAATAGCATCATAGTACTTCCAAGAACACAGAAATTAAAAGTTGTGAAAAAGTGTTTGTAATTGATCAGAAAAATGTCTACTGATTTTTTGTGGTTTGTGAATTTTACACACTTGATATATTTATTTTTGTTCATTTTCAAATTGTAATTATAAAAATTTTAAAAAGACTATTGGAAAGATAGATGAAATGAATTTCTAACAAAACATATTATTATAAGAATCAAACCAAAATAAAGAAAATTGGAAGCGAACACAAAAAATTGATGTCAACTCAAGTAATTTGTAACTTTATTTTGTTTATTTTTATAGTTATGTTTAGATTATTCAGAAAGGTTGTCTACTTAAGCCACTACATATAATCTCTCCAAATTATTTTTGTATGCATAAAACTAATTTTACTTATGCTTTCTACCAAAAGAAAAAGAATAAAATTGATAAAATAAATATTTGACTTCACAATAGTGAATGGTCATAGAGAACTTGCCTGGGATAAATTTTTGCTTCTTTGAATACATGAGAAAGTATCACCTTCTACATCCTTCCAATTTTGTAATTTTTTTCTCCATAGAAAGGCATCTTTATATACAACCTGGTGAAGCCATCTCCTCAGCAATTGAAAACCTCCCAGCTGGTCATGTTTCAAGGCAACATGTAGAATAGTTTGACTTTGAGCAGTCACATCTAGAATAGCCATTGGACAAGCAATAAGAATTTCAATCAAAACTTCAAGATCTCCTATTTGGGCAGCATAGTGAGAAGGAGTTAGACCCCCCCTTCCTTTAACACGCGCAAGATCCTTATCAAACTCAAGTAAACAGAGCACCATGGTGTGTAGTTTTGCTTGCAAAGCGTGGGTCGGTGTGGATTGTGTTTGTTGCAAAGCAGGGTTTGGGTCGGGTTGTGTTTGTTCCGGAGCATCAGTCGGGTCTGGTTGTGTTTGGTGGTTCGGTTCAGGTTGTGTTTGTTGCAAAGTTTGGTCTGGTCCGGGATGATGTACTTGTAGCAAAGCTTGGCTCGGTTCGGTTTGGATTTCTTGCAAAGCAGTGTTCGGGTTAGGCTGTTCTTGTAACAATTCAAGGTCCAATCTATATTTTTGTTGCAAAGCAAGGTGTAGAGGGGTGAGACCATCTGCATTCAGCTTTCGAGATAACGATGGCTTTAATGTCATGATCTCGACGGCAAACGAAACATGTCCTTCTGCTGCAGCCGTGTGCAAGGGTGTCTCCAAAGCCGGAATGCTGTCGATCTTGTCCAAAACGCACGGAAGTTCTTTCATCAATCTGTACAAGTCTTCAATGTTTCCTGCCGCACCAGCACTCGCACACTGCTTAATGATAATTTCCGGAACGCACTGATTGGCCATCTGATAGTTAAGAGAAAATGACTTTAAAGCTTTAGAAATAGGTGAGACGGTAGAGTTCTGATGCGCAAATCCTCCTTCTGTAGGTGTTGATTTATAGTTCTAGATCCAGTTGTAAAAATCTGTACACTTAATTTAACTCGGTTTGCGGAAGTGATATTCTTTGCTTGACTATGTCTTATTTGCTTACCTTCTGTCTTCTTTAGAAATTAAAGCAACATTCCTTCCTTATGTTCCTCATGTAAAGCGATATGGTTGCATGATCCTTGTCACCCAAATCGTGCATCAAAGAAATGAACCTATGATGTTACTATGAAGAAAAAGGATGGATGTCCAACATTCTTATCTTCTTTGGCTCACCAGCGCAATTCATATTCACGTATGATCACATTGACTATGCTCATATCATGCCATTGTAATGTGTATCTCATAACTTATTGTCTCATAATAAATCTACATGAATAAGTGGACACTATACAATCCCTTTAGAAATCATAAAAAACATTCTCCAATTCATTGGGTTCAATAAGCTTTAGCTTAATTTTTCTTTAGAATACTAATGCAACATTCTTTCATTTTGTTTTCTCTAGACAAAAGAAGCAACATTTTTTGTTTTATTTGGCCTGATTTTTTTTAACTTTTTCCTTTCTTTAGAAAATTGAAGCAACAAACTTTCATTTCATTTTCTACAAAAAATAGATGCAATATGCTTGCTTTACCAGCTGTCTTCTTTAAAAAATAAAGAACATTCCTTCCTTCTATTCCTCATATAACACGATATAGGCACATGATCCCTTCTCACCTAAATGTCGTATCTAAAAAATGAACCCATGATGTTACGTAGGAAGAGAAAAAGATGGATGTCCCACATTTTTATTCTCCTAATTACATCATTTTATATAACATATATGATCATATTAATTGTTTTCATATCGTAACAATGCAGTGCAGGTTTAATAGCCTCCAATGGTGAAACCACACAAATAAATAAACACTATTCAATCTCTTTAGAAAAATTGAAGCAACATTATTTGCAATTAATTGGGTTAGATCAGCTTTAGCTTATGCTTTTTTAGAAGTAGTACTCTTTCATTACACTTTCTATAGACAATAGAAAAAACATTCATTGTTTCATTTGGTCTAATTTGCTTTAACCTTTTTTTTTTCTTCTTTTTTCTTTAGGAAATGAAACAAACATACTTCCATTCCATTTTCTGCATAAAACCGAAGCAATATTCTTTGCTTAATTGTGCCTTATTTGCTTTGGCTTTTGTCATCTTTAGACATTAAAGCAACATTCTTCACTTTTATTCCTTGTGTAATATGATATGGGCACATGATCCCTTCTCACTCTAATCTTGCATCTAAGAAAGAACCCATATTGTTACTTCTTAGGAAAAAAAGATGAATGTCAAACATTCTTGTCCTCTTTGGCTAACCAAGACAATGCATCCATTTATTTGACAATGCCTAAGATCACATTAATTGCTCTAATGTCATGCCAATATGATGCGTATTCCATATCTGATCATCTTATAATGAAGTTTTACAAGAGCTTTGAAATTTTCCAAGTACAATGTTTGAGCTTAGATGGTGATATTTTGTAACTGAACAATCTTATAATTTTTTTATGGTGATATATAATTTGAACTTTCACCAAAAAAATAAAAAAAACATTGGCATCTTCTTTCCAAGCTTGAAGTATTTGACTTGTTCAAATCTCCCACTTGAGGGGGAGTGTTATGGAATGATCCGGAATATCACATGACAGGATATAAGGCTTAATTATGTATATTGCAATTAATGTGAAATAATGTATATATTTTCCATTATTAGTTTTTCCATATAGGTTATTGTCACAAGTCTATATAAAGACCTCTTGCTATACATTGTAAATCATTGTAGTATCAATAGAGAGAAATTTCCCACACTCCAAATTTCTTAGTTTGTGATACTATATTAAAAGAATAAAATTCTATAAAATCTATTGAATTTAATAGACTTTTTGAAATTTCTTTTTCTAACAAGTAGTGCCTTTTGTTTGACAATCATGATCACATTAACTATGTTTATGTTGTAATTCAATATATTTTATGGAATTTCTTTTTCTAACAAGTAAACCCTTTATTTGACAATCATGATTACATTAACGATGTATACATCGTGTGAATGCAACATGATAACTCAATTTTTATAAATTTATTTTGACCATTTTAAGATATAAATAATACAAGTTTTGAAAGATAATATTTAAGTTTTCATATATTTATTTAAATTTATGTTATTTTTGTAGCAAATCATAAAAGACAATAAAAAGCAAAGGAGACATGAAGAAAATAAGCAAGACACGCGAGGAATAAAAGAAAAAAAAAAGAAAAGAAGAAGAAAAGAAGAGAAAGGCAACGTGTAAAAGACAAGGAAAAACACAAAAAGGACAAGAGAGGAAATAAAGAAAAAGGCAACGTGAATTGTGAAAGGAGGAAACTAGGGCACGCCACCCTAAGGGAGATACAAAAAGGTAAAAAAGTGAATTATGTGAGAGGGAGGCACCGCATAATAAAAAGAATAGGAGAGGAAAGAGGAAAAAAAAAAAAAGGTGAAAACATGTGCTGCCACCGAAACCAAGGAAGAAAAGGAAAGACAAAGGCATGAAAGCTTACCTCTGCTTCGTACAATTCCTAACTTTGGTTTGATTTGTAAAATTTTTGTGAAGAATTTTTGAGAAATCAATATGGTGACAAATTTCTTGTTTTTTATTTAAGATGTTTTGTTTAATTTCTACCATTGTTTTAGTTTATTATTTTATTATGTTCTAAATTTTTTTTGTTAGAGTGACGATGTAGTCTAACTATGATAATGTAAATTTTATAATTTTCTATGCTTTGCAAGATATTTTATTTATGTGAGTTATATATTATTGTGCTTAATGCTTATAAGTGATTAGCCACTAATTGAGTAATTTGATGTGCATATTTGAGATTGAGAGGGAATAATATGTAGTTGCTTCTTATAATATATAACCGTAAATTAAATATGGATAGACATATACCATGTTATTTGTGTAGCTTTTGGTGATAAAATTATTGAAAGATTTATTGTAAACCAAGAATGTTTATAAATCCTAATGCATTTGGTTTATTTCAATTCACATATAGAGATATAGTGAATTAATGAACTAAATAGATTTACTATATCTAAACATAGGATAATAAATAAATTAGAAAGTTCTACCATCATATAGGTATTATCATTCTTGTAGACATAAATTATAAAAATTCATATCTAGTAGTTATGGTAAAATCAAATGCTCTAATATGTTTCTCATATTGATTTTTCTTTGATTCAATTTCAATTAGTCTTGAATTTTTATTTTGGAAATTTTGAATTTTAATTCATCATTAACTACTTTTTGATTTGCTAAATAAATTTTAGGATTAATTCATTATTAGTACTTAGTTAGTCTAATATTCACCAATTTTTGGGATGATACTTTTTTTATGTTATATTACTTGTTTGACATGTACTTGCATTTAAATTTTACTGAATACAACACATGTCTTGTAACATATTTTTTGATAATGAAGTTATACATGCAATTGGACAGCATTCTACCTTGGAGACATGATGTTATGAGGAAAAATGATGGATGTCCCACATTTTCGTTCCCTTTGGCCATTAAGTTGCGAAAAAAAATGTTGCCTTAGATTCTATAGAAAAAGAAAAAAAACTTGCGAGTTGAAGGAAGAATTTGACTTTTATCTCACTTTTTCCAATAGTTCATTCATCTTTATGTGATTTAGAATCATTTTAGACTATGCACACGTTGTGCCTTAATTTTCTTATTATTTAAGTATATAAAAGAATGGTTGATCACCAAATGAGGAAGATCTGAAGGGTAATATAGATTTCAGATGTCATATAACTTATAACCAAACAACACAGAAATTCATTTCTCTAATGTTGCGAACTACAATATTAAAAATTTAAATGTGCCGAGAAGGGAATCACCACTGGTATTTTCTTATGGTTTCTGGTTGAATAATAACACTATAGGAAACTCCATCAACCAACCATAATAATTGTAGCTAAGGAGTAAATAACTATATCTTTAGCTGCCCTGGACCTGCCCAAGGAACATAATTATATCATAACTAATTGTCCAATAGAAGAATTGTATGCTTCTTTATTGTGATTTAACAAAAGGATCAAACATGTTTTCTACATAAAACAATATCATATGAGTAATTTATGCCATCCCTTAGAGCTAATTTGCTTACAAAATTTTACTTAAGCTATTCCACTTTATGAATGTGTCCTACTTATGAAGGATTCAAAGCTAAAGATACAATAGAAAATAGTAAAGAAATTCCAATTGATATAATTATCAATGATGAATTCAATTGTTTCTTTATGGTTTTGAATTTCATATAAATATATAACTTAGTCTGTCATACATCATCATAACAAATCTATTTAGGATCAAAAATGGGTTTTTGATATAATTTTATATAAACATATTTATAGAATATCCCGGCTTTGGTTTTTGGCCACCATAATCACAGTTTTGGCAAAATAGATAGATAACCGAATATATTGCAACTATTAAGAAGAAAAAAGAAAAAGAAGGAGGTGATAATTCTATTTTTATAATATTATTTTAATTATTTTATATAACAAATAATACAATATTTGTGCGATAATATTTGGCTTTCCTTATATTTACTCATATTTTCCTTAACAATGCAGCAAAAGATAGCATGATGAGAAGAAAATGAGAACAAACTTATTTTCGTGATAACTGTGGCAAGGGAAGAAGAAAAAAAAAAAAAAAAAAAGACATGCCATAAAAGGCTATCGCGCAGCAAAGGGCGAAAGCCAACCCAGTGTCCTCGTCGGCGATTTTGGGCTCGTGCAAGGGAAGTTGGTGGAGGCCGCGCACGATAGTTTGCAACTCAGAGAGAGCGCCATGGTCTTGTGAAAGCCGACCCACCATCGTTTTCGGCAAAGAGAGACAGCGAACACCGTCTGGTTCTGTTTCCGGCGAGTTTCCGGTAGATCTGTGCAATTTTCCAGCAGATCGGAGTTCTGAGCGTCTTTCCAACAAGATAACGTGACAAGAGCTTTCTTGTTTTTAATTAATAAGTTTTGTTCAATTTTTAACATTATTCTTATTCGTTGCTACATCTACAATATAATATTATAGCATGAATCTCATGGTTGTTACATTTTCTAAGATTTTTTTAAATAAATATATGAGTTTATTCATTGAATAATAAAATAATAAAAAAGCTTAAGATCATAGTCTTCTATTACATTATATTTATATGAGTCATATGTTATTGTATTTAACATTTTTAATTGACTAATTATCACTTAAATATTTTAATTTACATATTTAAGATTGAAAGGAGATGATATGTAGTTGCGTTTTATAATATATAACCATAAATTAAATATATATTATATTATTTGTCTAGTTTTCAATGTGAATAAGGAATCTTGATAGATCTTAATGTACTTGATTTATTTCAATTTATATAAAGATGTTATGAATTAATGAGTTAATTAGGTTTATTATATCTGGACATAGGATAATTAATAAATTAAAAAATTCAAACATTACACAGGTATTATCACTCTTGTAAATATAAATAATCAAAATTCATATTTAATAGTTATGGTGAAATCAAATGATCTAATATATTTGTGGTATTAAATTTACTCATTTAAATTTGGTTATTTTTATTTGTGAAATTCTTCTTTAAAGAATACCACTTTAAATTATCTTCAACTATTTTGATTTAATAGATAAACCATAGGGTTAATTCAATATTAATAAATAATTAGTCTAGTATTCTTCAATCTTTATGGGAGGATATACGTTTTCATCATCATAGTATTTGTTCAATATATTTACTTGTATGTAGAATTTTCATGAATAAGAAGTTTAGGAGAAGGTGTTATTTATCCCTCCAAATGTTTTTCTGCTCCATGCATTTAGAATTAACCAGACTGCCCGTTCAATGATTCCAAAATCTTTTCATGCGTACTGTATATGTATCATCCTATTTCACATCATTATTTTATATCCTCGGTTTTTATTTCTCTTGTAAGGAAATCCCAATCCGTGCATTAATGATTATTTTCAATTTTATGCTATAATGACTACACTTCGAGACAAGTTATGTTCATTTCTGTCTAAATGTGGTTTCAGTCTAATGATACATGCCCCGCACGAGGAGTTCCTATAGGAGTCCCACGTCTTGGCAAAGTGCTTGGACATGGCAGATATATCCACTTGTGGTTGAGAATTTCGGGAAGGGTCTTCTTATTCTCTTAGCACACCTTTTTCAGGCCGCCAACTTCATATTTGATTGGCTTAACTTTTTTCAGTTAGTCCACTAGATGAAAGAATTAATTGATGGGAAGAGTTTCTAAGGAAATATCCTTTATTAGACTTCATATACATTAATACAATAAAAAAAAAAGGGGGGAAAGATGCGTAATAAAAGGTCCTACGAACCAGAACACCTAATTAGAAATATCACGAAGTTACTCGAAAAATGATTCTCACACCATAGAACACCTAATGATTCTCGCAAAAAGAGGGAGAAAATAGGAAAGAGAGAGAGAGGGAGGGAGGGAGGGAGGAAGGGAGGGAGAGAGAGAGAGAGAGGAAGAAGATCGGGGAAAGGCGGCTGGTCTAGAAATAGGGAAGTTCAGTGCCAGTCGGCGGTGCAGCTGCGCCACCTTAGGGAAAAGTCTACATATTTGAAGCGAATTGCCTTCTGCGCCTGCTGAGTTCGGAGACTTATGACCTTAGAAAACCAAATGCCCATAGAAAATATAATAATTAACCCGAGATCCCAAAAAAAATCCCTTTTGAAAAACTTTTCGAAGTCACCTTCAGGATTTGGGTCTTGGACCCTTCGTGATATGGAAAAAAACCCAAAAAGGAAGCCAAGGGGAACGAAGCAAAGCAGGCTAACACGCGATCTAGGGAGGAGGAAGATTACTGCAAATACTGAGAAACAAAGGGATGCGTAATTTAACAAACTGAGTCTGGCAAAGTACTTGCCCATGATTGCTGTCCCTGCAAGGTGTGACTTCATATTATCCTGCCAAGTTCCTCCAGGAGGGGTGAGTAATACTTGAAAGTTGATTGTTAGAAACAACGTAACAACCACCATCAAAGCATTACGATTTTGTTTAGTGAGTTTGAAAAGCGAACTTCCTATAGTGGGGTCACAGCATAGTATATGAACAATCGTCTCGTAGTCCTCCTGTATTCACGATTGAAAGATGTCAAATGTTATGAAGACTCTCTAAAGATTGAGTCTAAATTAACTCAATAATTTAATAGCCACCGCCTGTCCTCCTTAGTGTACAAATGCATAATTATGATCTTGACTCTCAAAATAGCCTATATTATACCACCTCTCCCTCCCAAAAGGTGAAAAAAAAGGATGCAAATGATATGTATTAAACACTAAATATTAGTCGCAAACGAGATCATTTTTCAATATTTTCAAGTGCTTTACTTCAAAAACAACTTAAACAAAAAACTTTTCAAAGGTGACTATAATTTAACAAAAAAAATTAAAACTTATTGAAATGTATGGTTAACCATTAAAAAATATATACTGATTTTTGATAGTTTGTTGATGTTAGAGATACTTGATTTATTTATTTTATTAATTTTCAATTTGAAATTTTAAAAATTCTAAATGGTTGTTGAAAAGATAAAGAAGATAAATTTTGAACAAAATTTATTGTGCAAGGAATAGAATCATATGAGGAGAATGAAAATAGCGCGTGCAAGAGAAAATTTAGGGTCAACTTAAATACTTTGTGTATACTTGCATATTTACAAAGACAACTTGGAGAGATTATTAGCATATGAATTTCTTGTGATATTGTATGAGCTTGTTTTTGTAAGTGTTAGAAGCCAATTTTTTGCTGTAGTGGTCCTTAAGACCAACCAATTCTGTAAGTTAATTCTCCATTATACAAATTCTATTCTCCTTTTTTTTAATCATAAAAAAGGAAAATACTAAATAAGACTTACCTTGGATAGGTCTTTTTTGATTTTTGAGATCTTTGCTTTTGAGATTTCGTCGTTTGCCTCTGGAGTCTCCGTATTTGCTTTTAAAATCTCATCATTTGCTTTACATCGCCAATTTTTCAATTTGTATCTACCCCAAAAGACTTTGTCTAACAAAGTGAGATAAATCCAATTGTACAACATGAAAAAAGCTTCGTCCTTTTCATAATTTAGGGCAATATTTAAAGCTGTCTTACCATTAGATGTCAAATCCAAAATAAACTCAGGATAAATAATTAGAATTTCAATCAAAAGCTCAAGATCACCTATTCTAGCTGCATAATGGAGAAGAGTCCATAACTCTTTTCCTTTAACACGTGCAAGGTCCTTATCAAAATCAAGTAAACAGAAGACCATGGTGTATAGATTTGCTCGCAAAGCCTGGGTCGGTTTGGATTGTGTTTGCTGCAAAGCAGGCCTCGGGTCGGGTTGTGTTTGTTGCAAGGCTTGGTTCGGTTCGGTTTGGATTTGTTGCAAAGTAAGGTTTGGGTCCGCCTTGGATATTTCTTCCAAAGCGAGGTGTAGAGGGGTAAGACCATCTCCATTCAGCTTCCGAGAAAACGACGGCTTTAATGCCATTATCTCGACGGCAAAGGGGACATGTCCTGCTGCTGCAGCCTTATGCAAAGGTGTCTCCAAAAACGGAGTACTGTCGATCTCGTCCAAGAGGCGCGGATGTTCCTTTATCAATCCGTACAACTCTTCAATGTTTCCTGTCGAACCAGCACTCACACACTGTTCAATGATATTTTTTGGAACACTCTGTGTTTGAGGAACACTGTTCAAAGCCATCTCCGTCTCTCTTTCACAGATGATTACAGAGAACACGGCTTTAAAGCTATAGAAAAAGGTAAGACTGAGTACTAGCGTGCAAATGCGAGAGCCGGCATCCTCCTTTTATAGGGGTCGATCAAGTACGGGCTCTATATCTAGCTTTAAAATGCTGTACACGTCATCAAAATTATTTGAATACGCCGCAGTGAGATGCCAATCAGACCACTTGAATTTTGTCCAATTGTTTGTGTTGCTTCATTTTTGTGCAACAGGCTACACCACACGCGTTGCATTCGCACGGTGTGAGAACAGTTAATGTGATCGTAATTGTCAAATAAAGGGTGCCACTTAGTGTCTAAAGAGGACACAACGTGGGACATCCATCATTTTTCCTCGTGACATCATGTCTCCATTTCACATTATTTGATTGAGAGGGAGCATATGTTCAAATCATTTCCCACGCGGTGTTCAATACACCTCTTGAACTCAGCAATTCTTTTTTTTCCAACTACCCATTTTACACACCTTTCAAATTGCTGGTTTAGTTGTTGCAGTGTTGACATCAGATTGGTTGAAAAACAATTAATGGCACGAAGACTTTTCCTCCTCTCCTACATCATCATGGGAGAGTTTTATGACGTCCGCAGTGATAGATCATGGTAAATTATGTGTGGTCGATTGGACTGTCAATTCCACACAAGCCAATGGAGCGTTAGGAGATTAATCTCTCCTCACTGTCATTAGGACTAGCATGACACTAACGATGAATCTTATCAATTCCTACGTTAAAATTTTCTTATCTGACAATTCACATCATCACATTAATTGTGGTTATATCCTGCAAATTGATAATTGTGTCATCAACAAGCAGATCATTTTTGAAATTTATGTTTTTTGTTCAATGAATTTGTTAGGTTGTTCTCTCTTCTACGAAGTCGTGGTTGGGCATTATAACAATCCTTTTAACAAACAAGCAACTAGCTTTTTAGTTATTAAGTATCGCGTGTCTCAAGCTGACTCAACCAAAGGAAATACCGACACATGGCAGTTCATGACGGAGAAAATTATTTGACGTACACATCAAACGTCACTAGTGACTACATACTGCAGTAACTTAACCAAAAACGGAGAACACTTAAGACGATTCTGAGGACGGCAAGAAACTGCTGTTGCAGAGGTGCAAACATATCCACGTGAGTTTGAGAGTTGAGGGGTGCGCTTCTTGTCGTCTGAGCTTACCCGTCTTCGACTTGCAACATTTCATGTCTGCTTCGCTTTTTAACTCCGTCTTTGATCGACAAATAGAGGGACTGCTTAGCTCGAGGTCTTTATTGAATTTTGTGACTGGAAAATCTATAGAAGAAGAGAAAAAGTAACTAGGTCTTCTGCACACGTCTTTTAATGTTGATTGCGGGACAATGAGGCCTGCAAAAGTTGAGTAATAGTTGAAGCAGGCATAGACTTGTTAGGATTGGTGAAACAATTAGGTTAAAAGGTATAGTTATCATTACAATTAGGGGTCTTTATGTAATTGTGGAACTATGAAATATATTCTAGATGTAGTAGGTTTCTTGGTGGTATTAGGTTAGGATTCTTATCCTTATGTGGAAATAAGTTTTCCTAGTAGTATTTAACTAAGATTCCTTTAAGATTTCTCTATAAATAGGAGAAGTGTAGAGAAAGACGAGTCCCTATGGGGGGCTAATTGTTGGAGAGGGTCCCTCTTATACATTTTAGTTGATGAGAGAATCCATGAGATGTTTGTTTGAGGAGAGGGAATGTATGAGAAAATTTAATGAGAAGAGACTACATGGGACGTAGAATATCATGATGTTCCAAACCTCTTAAATCTGCTATATTTGGGTGTGTACATTCTTATATTTGTGTGTTCGATCTTTATGTAGATGATGCGATTTGGTTGAATTCTTCTAACAAGTGGTATCAGACCGCCAGGTTTAGATCCTAACAAGAATACGGAACTATTTTTGTATCTCTGTAGGGGCTGAATTAACGTGATGAAAGCTGACAGGCCAGGAGACAAATAAAGGAAAGAAATATGAATCGTCAGTCGAGTTATATCAGCAGGAAGGTTGTGGAACTAGAACAAAACGATAAAAGACAGTTTTCTTGGCCAATTAAAGCATAATAAATTTCTGCAATCAACGTTTGGCTCTCTTTTGAGAAGAATGATATTTTCGCCAAATTATTCAACCCCTATAGACATGAATTCAAGCACAAACAAATGAGAAATGCATATTCTATCTAACAAAGGAAATAGATCATCCTTCGGTTGATGGAGTTTATGGCTAATCCTCCCTCAATATCCTTTCAGTCCAGATTTGGGTGCCCCTTGTTTAGTAAGCGGTGGACAAGCAGGAGCGCCTTCTATTCCACGAACCTCTCTCTCGAGTATAGTAGACGTGCTTGGACGGCAACCCTTAATAGAAACCAGAAAGTAACTAGCGATGCAAGAAGGGTTGCATGAAAAATATTGAATTTAAAATTAGTGAAGAAGGTTATTGTCACAAGTTGGGAGAAAACTTTTTGTGTATTGGCTTAAGTAAAAGCTTTACATATGGTGTCCTTATATAATGAGAGGATCAACCATGAAAGGAAATATACAAGAGAATTAAAAGAAAATAATTCTACCTAACACAATTATATTTTCCCAAATAATGCAATATACATGGAAATAATAATCCTAAATAAGGAACGTATAATCCTATTAAGCACGCGTATCTCCAACACTCCCCCTCAAGCTGGTGGTTTTGGAGGTCTATAGACATCGAACACGCCAAGCTTGTTAAGTAGATACGTGTGTTGTCGTTGACAAAGAGCCTTTGTGAATATGTCGGCAGGTTGTTCTGTAGTGTTTATTTCACGGGTCTTGATAACTCCTTCTTGAATCTTGTCTCTCGTGAAGTGGCAATCTACTTCAATATGTTTGGTCCTTTCATGAACTATAGGGTTTGCTGAAAGTTTCAAGGCTGCATCATTGTCATAAAATAATAAGGTGGGACCTTTCAATCGTATACCAAGATCACGCAATAGTCCTCTTAACCATATGACCTCACAAGTCGTTTTTGCCATTGCTCGATATTTTGATTCAGCAGATGATAGGGAAACAGTAGATTGCTTCTTTGTTTTCCAAGAAAGGAGGGAATTACCTAACTTAATGCAGAAACCTGTAGTCGATTGACGGCTCATAGGACATGTGGCATAGTCAGTATCACAATATGCCTTCATTTCCATGCTGCAATTTCTAGATAATAGAAGTCCAAGACCGGGGCATCCCTTTAAGTACTTAACAACTTTGAGGGCGGCATTCATGTGAGATTGCTTCGGTGCATGCATGAACTGACTGAGGATGTGGACCGCATAACAGATATCTGGCCTTGTCATGGTGAGATAGATGAACTTTCCTACTAAGCATTGATACTTAGAAGGATCCTTAAGTAACTGGTCCTTGTCAGGGGATGATGTCCCGGTATCATATTCCGGTGTAGTGAGGCTCAAATTCTGTTTAAAGGGAATGACAGCTGGCTTGCAACCGGATAGGCCAGCATCAGAGAGGATTTCTAGAACAAATTTTCGTTGACTGAGACAAATCCCCTTTTCTGATCGTGCAATCTCAATACCCAAATAGTATTTAGGGGGTCCAAGGTCCTTGATGTGAAAGGTGGAGTGAAGATAAGACTTAAACCGATCAATAGCCGAAAGATTATTGCTCATGATTAAGATGTCATCCACGTATATGTGTAAATAGATAGAGGAATTACCCTGTCTCCAAGTGAAAAGAGCATAATCATGGCGAGATTGTCGGAAGTTCGCCGAGAGTAGAGCAACTGTGAACTTTGCATACCACTGTCTGGAAGCTTGCTTGAGACCATATAGGGATTTACGGAGATGACAAACTCTAGACTCCCCCTGTCTGCGTAATCCCAGAGGAAAATCCATGTAGATTTCTTCATCTAAGTCACCATGGAGAAAAGCGTTGTTGATGTCCATCTGATGTAGAGACCAGTCACGGAGGGCAGCAATGGCCAGAAAGGAGCGAACAGTACCGGCTTTGGCGACAGGAGAAAAGGTATCATGATAATCAAAACCTTCTTTCTGAGTGTAGCCCTTAGCAACCAGGCGGGCCTTGTAGCGCTCAATAGATCCATCAGCACGGTGCTTGATCTTGTAGACCCACTTGCAACCAATAGGACGACGATGAGGAGGACGAGGGACAACATCCCAAGTGCGATTTTCCGCAAGGGCATGAAGTTCAGCCTCCATGGCCTGCTGCCAGCGAGGGTCAGAGGCAGCCTCATGGTAAGAGGAAGGTTCCACCTCAGCAGAGATCCGACTGATGCAACAAAGGTGATCCGGAGAGAGGTGAGCAAAACTGACATAGGAGGAGATGGGGTAGTGAGAGCCAGGAGTAAAGGAGGTGGAGCAAATGTAGTCCTGGGTCCAGGTAGGAGGATGGGTGGCCCGGCCAGATCGCCGAGGGGCGGGGTGGGGAGCAGACACGGGAGGGTCCGGGGGGGGGGGGGGGTATATAAGGGACAATGGCCAAGGAATCGTCAGAAACAGGATCTAGAACAGGGGAAGGGAGAGAGGAGTCCGAGGAGGTATGGTTAGGAAGAGGGCTAGGGAGGATAGGAGAGGAGGGAGGGGTCGAAAGGGCATTAGGAGAGGGCACAGGGATGGGAGGTGCAACAGGAGGGGGGGCGGGGGTGGGATGGGTAGTAGGAGAGGGAGAGTCGGGGGGCCCTAGAAGGAGGATTGGGGAAGGCATGGGAACTGGGTCATCAGCCAAAAATTGCGGAGAGGGCACTGGCGGTGTGGCGGAAGAACCAGTTAGAGAGTCATCCTGAAAGGGAAAAATAGCTTCGTGGAAAATAACATCTCTGCTGATGAAAAAAGTACCTAAGGCAGGATCATAGACACGATATCCCTTCTGGAGAGAGGGATAGCCCAGGAAGATACCCCGAGTGGCACGGGGAGCAAACTTGTCACGATGCCGAACAGTAGTTACAAAATAAAGGCAACCAAAAACCCGAAGATGGCCAAGATCCGGGGGCCGTCCAAAGAGGAGCTCAAAAGATGTCTTCCCATCAAGAATCCGAGAAGGCATGCGATTGATCAAGTAAGCAGCAGTGACCACACAATCGCCCCAAAATTTTTCAAGAATAGAGGCTTGGTATTTTAGAGCCTGAGCAACCTCAAGAAGATGACGATGTTTCCGTTCAACAACGTCATTTTGTTGAGGAGTGTAGGGACAAGAGCTCTCATGGAGGATGCCATGGTCAGAGAAGAAAGAGGAGCAAGCATGATTGAAGAAATCACGGGCATTATCGGTGCGGACACGCTAAACAGAAGCATGAAATTGAGTGTGTATGAGAGTAAAGAACCGGGTAAGGTGGAAAAGGACTTGGGTTTTGGATTGCATGAGGAAAACCCAAGTGCCACGGGAAAAATCATCAACAATGGTAAGGAAAAACTGGGATCCATCACGGTGGGGTAAGTGATAGGGACCCCAAATGTCAAGGTGGAGAAGGGAAAAAATGGAGGAAGCACGAGAGGAGCTGACGGGAAAAGGAGAGCGAGGTTGTTTGGCGAGGGGGCAAACGGGGCAAGAGGGATGAGGGAAAGAGGCGCTATGACCCAAACGTTGGTGGGAAAGCAAAATATTATTATTATGAGAATTCGCATTACAAAAGGTGCCCAAAATGGGAGTAGTACATAAGGGAAAATGGGATTTTGAAATGGATGTCCAAAAATAAAGGCCTTGTCAAAGTTTACCCAAGCCCATCAGTTTGCCAGTCGAACGGGCCTAAAAAAAACAAGAATGAGAATCAAAAAAAGCTCGACAAGAATTGTTGGCACAAGCTTTGGAAACGGAGATAAGATTAAAGTGGAAGTGGGGAACATAAAGAACATTTTTGAGAATAAATGTGGGAGTGAGGTGGACATCACCAATTTTGGTGACAGATGTGACATCTTCAGTGGGGAGACGCACAGTCATGGAAGAATGAGTGGTGTGGATGGTAGAAAAAAATTATGGATCGCAAATAATGTGATCACTGGCACCTGAATCAATAAGCCAATCAGTGGATAAAATGGAACTCATGAAGCAAAAAGAAGTACCTCCAAAGCTAGCAATTTTATCAGGTTGGCCCATCTGCTGGAAAGCCTGAATAATCTGAGAAATCTGGGCCTCGTTAAGAGGTTGGGTGGATTTATCTCGGGAAATAACGGCATTGGACGCAAAATCAACGTCATGGGAGTCACGTTCACTGGGACGTCCATGTAATTTCCAACATGTGGCCTTAGTGTGATTGGTGCGCTTGCAATGCTCACAAAATAAATGATTGGACCGGACCTGAGAAGAATTTGGGCCACTGGACCCGTTGAACCCGTTGGGCCCATTGGGCCCGTTCGGCCCGTTGGAGCGACGCGCACGCGCATTATTCAGCCCGCGTGATCCCCTGTGCGCGGGTGCACTGACAGCGTGCTGCGGGCCGTCGATCTGCGATCCGGGCGAGATGAGTTGATAGCCGTCGGATGGAGGCGCGCTTATGAGCCCCTGGGAGCCGTCGGATGGAGGAGCGCTTATGAGCCCCTAGGAGCCGTCGGATGGAGCTGAAGGCGCGATGAAATGAGGACCGTCGGATCTAGGTAAATTCCGAGAGCCGTTGGATCCAAATAGAGAGGGGGCGCCCTCAAGAAACCCTAGAGAGCCCACTGAGGCAGCAAAGCCGCCGTTGAGTCCGCGGGCGGCGATGGCTTTCTGAGAGGCGGTGGCGCGAGCGGCGAGGATGACAGAGTCGCCAATCCGGAGGTATTCTGCCGAGGCCAATCGGTGGTTTTCCTCCTACACGGCGAGGAAGAGGAGACGGCGGAGCGACGGTGGTGGTTCCATGGCGAGAACTTGAGAGCGGAACGATGCGAAGGAATCGTTCAAGATAAGGAGGAACCGCGTGATGCGTTGTTCCTCCTTGAGTTGCTGCGATTGCTGGAGGGTCGAATCGGGGCCGATGAGCGATTCTGTGATCTGATCGAGTTTGTGGCAGAGAGCCACGAATCGGTTGTAGATCACGGAAACAGCAAGGTTTCCTTGGCGGAGGTCGGCGAGACGCTGTTCGATCTGAAAAATACGGACCCCATCGGAGCGGCCGTAGAGCTCCCGGAGATTTTCCCAAAGAGTGTGAGCGGCTTCGGTGGGCGGAAGGGCGGCAGCAACGTCGGGAGCTAGAGTGTTTCCGATCCAGGAACAAACAAGCTGAGCACATTTCCGCCACTGACGGAGGAGGCGCTCGGTGGTCGGGAGAGGAACAATGCCGTCGATGAAGCCGTCTTTATCCTTCGTGACGAGAGCACGACGGAATTCGCGAGACCACAGGGAGTAGTTCTTGGCGCCGGTGAGAACATGCGAGATGAGGTGAATTTCGGGGCCGTCGAAGGAGGCCGTGAAAAGAGGATCGCCGGGTTCAGGGCGGCCGGCGGCGAAGTATGGCAGCAAAATTGGGGAAGAATTCGGGTAGGGATTTGGTCCCCAACCCGAAAAACCCGGGTAGGGATCCGAACCCGAATTCAGACCCATAGGAGCAGTCGGAGCAGTGCGGGTTGGGTCATCGGAGGCGCTCTGGGCGGGATCCGAACCCGAAGGGCCGAGCGAGAGGGACCCGGGAGCAGCGGGGGCCGGGTAGAGGTAGGGGGCCCAGGGGATAGGTTGGGCCAGGGAGGGTGGCCAAGGTTGGCTAGAGGGGCCCAAGTGGGGCTGAGAGGAGCCAGGGGGCCCAGAACCAACTAAAGGTTCATGGGCCAAGGCAGAGTCCGTGCTGGAGAGGACCTGGGGAGAGGAGTGGGAGACATTTGTGAGGTCCTCCACCAAGATAGGGGCATTGGGGTCAGTAGGAGAGGTCGACATGAGGGAAACAGGGAGAGAGGAAAGCGGTCAAAGGGAGGGCACGGAAAAAAAAAGGGAGGGAGAGAGGATGCGGAAGCGAGAGGCCAGGAAAGAAAAAAAAATTTTTAGCCTACGCTCGTGATACCATGTCACAAGTTGGGAGAAAACTTTGTGTGTATTGGCTTAAGTAAAAGCTTTACATATGGTGTCCTTATATAATGAGAGGATCAACCATGAAAGGAAATATACAAGAGAATTAAAAGAAAATAATTCTACCTAACACAATTATATTTTCCCAAATAATGCAATATACATGGAAATAATAATCCTAAATAAGGAACGTATAATCCTATTAAGCACGCGTATCTCCAACAGTTATCACTGCACATCATAAAAAACTCTTTGATAATATTGTTGTGAAAGGGGGAATATTTCATGCAGTTTTTCTTCTTTACTTTTTTTCCAACCAATTTGATTGGAGTTCATGACAGCAACCCTTTAACTACTAAACCAGCTGTTACATTTTGTCGAGTATAGAACAGAGTAACAAAAGACAGAAGAGCAACTGTATATTTGGGACCGACTTGAACAAGTGATGGCTCATGGCCATCCATTCAAACATTTAGCTTCAAAGCTCACAAAGAGCTGAAAAAGTAGTTCAGAACGTTCAACTTTACAATGAAGGTACCCATACAGCTAACATTAAGGCCTACATGGACTGTCAAGTGATCACAAAAGTGAGGCCCCAAAACATAGTAATCCGAGCCACACCAGAGCTTTTCTGCATGTCTACTAAGACTTCAAAATGTTGCAGGGCATGGTGGACAATTTCGCAACTACGGTCTTCCAACATCGCTCAAATTGCCAAATTCCCACACAAAAAACCCCGGCTAAGACGTCGGATTTTTGTTGGTGGATCTCTTTGAGAAAACTCTTATAACATTACAATCTTTTCCTTCATACGGTTTTTGATAATCAATGGTCCATCTTATTATTTTTCAATCGGGTGGTCAGGTCTTCTGTAATTAGGATCACGCAGTCTACTAAATGCTATTGTTTGTAATCTCGTACAGAATGAATAAAACACGTACTCGTTTAGCGCATCTCCTTTATCAAACTTTGTCTCCTTCATCAAACCTTCCTAACTTGGTCACTAGACTTTCTTACAGCAACCGATAGGGGTTCATCCCAAAATCAATTGGCAATAAGTAGCAAAACCTACCATTATATAAAGCAAGGTGCATACACTTACGTAACTAATGTGAAACAACCATATCTCTAACACTCCTCTCCTGCACGAGGTAAGACAAGCACTGCAACATGAATAAATAGAAGCCCAAGACCACGACCTAACATAGGGAGGAAACAGCACAACCACAAGTCTCTAATACCTTGCAAATGCAACGTGCTTTCAATAGCTTATTCTCCGACGATGAAGCTACACGAACAAGTGGACACCATTCAACCTTGGAATCTAATGGGATAAGGCATAGGGAAGCTAAATGAGTACGGTCCAGCGAGCCTCTGAAAGAAAGGTTGGTGATAGAGCAGTATTAGAGTTGGCAATGAAAGAGCAGCAACAAATCATTACGAGGTAGGGTTAAATTTTGTTCTTACGGTAAAGTAAAATAATTTACTTCATTATGAGGTAGAGTTCAATTTTTTCTTACGGTACGGTAAAATAATTTACCACCCTTCTTGAAGTTGTTTAAAATGTTTTCGATGAATATAAATGATTTAGGTAGTTTAGATAAATTGAAAATATGTTTTTACCATATTACTTTCAAAACAAAGAAACTAGTCATTGTACTACTTTCTATACTTTTATTAAGAGAATAAGAATATCATTTTTCTCCAAATTTCTCCAACTCATTTTTACTTTTCTATCCTCCGGCTTTGTACACAGGCCATGATTGTGATGCACAAGTCTAGGCCAATGTGATATTACACTTTCTGCAACGAGCATTGTCGCTTCCTTGGATATACCACAAGAAAAGTTAAAACTAAGCAATCAAGCCTACTAGTAATGAGCTCGACGTTTGCTGGACGTAATGGGCAATAATTTCAAAAAAATAAAATGTTATTTTTGTGAAAAAGTAAGTTTGCATTAATAAAAATTAATATATGTAAGTATAAAAACATACCTCAATATTAGATGACTTATAAAAGTTATAAACTACTACAGAAGAGGGCCAATGACCTTTAGAAATTCGCAGCATGATGCGCATATGTTCTCATTTTATTAATGCTAAAAAATTCTAGCCTTATTATGAAAACTCTGATGTCAAATATATTAGCATCGCATGTGACACGATAGGGACATATGGATGTCCCTCCTTGCGACAGCAACCTTCAAATGAACCAGCTATCAGCTAGGTTCATTGAAAAAACCAACAAATATGTAGGTATGTAACAGGGGTTGCTGTCAAATATGTTGAATTTAAGACGAACCTTTAGACTCTTAGTACTGCGTGTAACACGAGATGCATCAGTGAGTAGAAATAAAAAGTAACGCTAACCCCTCACCCAAATTATGCCTTTGAAAAAACGGACGCATGATGTCACTTGCCAGAAAAGAGATGGGTGTCTCATATTGTCCTTTTTGGCTAAACCATACAACATCAGAAGAATCAACGCAAGTATTCATCTATTCTATGCTCGGACACGGCAAACTGCTCGCAAGCGTGGTTGAGAATGTAGGGGATGCGCTTCTCGTCGTGCAAGCTCACCTTCTTCAAGTTCCCGCATTCTTCTCTCTTGGCTTAACTTCGTATCTGATAAGCGAATTAACTCTGCTTCAAGTCGTCATTGAACTTTGTGATAGCAACTTTTAATAAACCAGCAAGCCGCTAAGTTTGAAAGAAGGGCTGCTAGAAAAGATATTGAACTGGAAAGGGACCGTCTTATCTTTTTGCAAAGTCGTCATTAGACTTTGTGAGTGCAAAAATTTGAAGAACAAGACCTCTGTACATCATCAAACTCTGATAATCGTGTCGTGAAAGAAGAAATCATCACTCCAACTTTTTTATTTTTCTTTCTTATTCAACCAATCTGTTACAGAAAAATTCATTTTTCCCATGTCTTGATTGGACTTCGTAACTACCAAACCAGTAAATATCACGGTGTTAAAGAAGGGAAGCCGGGAAAAGGATGCTGAATTTGACAGCAGCATTTAGACTCTGAGCACCTCGTGTGACACGATATACACAGTATCCCTTCTCATCCAAATCATGCACCTAAGAATGGACGCATTTCTGTCTTCTTTTGCCGACTGTTGCAAGGACATCTCGTTATCTGAGAATGCGTATGATGACACTGAAAATATAGACAGGGCACCTCCTTGCAGTGAAATGAAGAGTTCATTAGTCGTCATCTGCTTAGTGTTTCTTCAGCACCATGTTATGACAGCACAGCCACTGGAGAAATATTGGGCTAACCAACTTTTATAAAACGGTCTTACTAGATAGATACTAGTATAGATTTCCTCCCTTTTCAATTCCCAGATCATTTCGTGAAGGGTTAAACATTTCGACAATCATATGCGTTACGTAGTCTTTGCGCTGGGGACCATAAATTGCGACTGAAGTGAGAAAAATAGTGCAATTTCATGGCTGTCCACGGCTTGTCGTAATTTGTTATTTCTTTATCTTGCAATTTTTCATTTCCTTTGTCGCTTCTATGACATTGACCCCAAGAGTCATCCTCGTACATTATCGCTTTCCACTTTGACAAGACAATAGCATCAAGAAAGTTTTCTTTTCCGATATATCATCTCATACCATGACATGCACGCATCAAATGGGTTTCAAATCCTCCCCCCACTTTTTGTTTATTTGTTTGTTTGTTTTTTCTTCCAAGTCTAGCTACTTGCTCCACGTTGATGAATGATTTTGATCCTTATCACCTTGTACTAAGTAAATGACAAGCTAGCTTATTGGTCATAAGAAATTTTTAGCTTAATAGCTGTTATTTATATAATGCATTTACTGAATCTTAGATCACCTCTTTTGAGAATGTCTATACTCAACTAAAATTTGAGCACAACTAGAGATTATACTTAATACAACACTATCATACTTATTGTGACATTCAAGGATCAATGTTTATATTCATTTCAATAGTATAATAAAAGTTATCATGACATTCTTAAAGGGTCACTTCTTTTAAGAATGTCTATATTCATTGCAATTTGAGCACAACTAGAGATTCTACTTAACACAACACTATCATACTTAGTATGGCATTCAAAAATCAATTAGCCCTTTTAGTATATAAGAGAGAAACTTTTTAAGACATGTATTATTAAATCTATATATATATATAACTTTTATTTATATTATTTGGAATGAAAGAAATTATAAGATTTTTAGAGATAATATGATCTTTAAATGTGTAATTCTTGAAATTATTAAAAAACTTATAACAGATAAATTTTTTTATTTAAAAAAAGATTTCTAAAACAACTCAAAACTATTTATTCAGCATGCACTGAGACTAGAAGAATTTTTTTTTTATGTAGCACAATGTTGCGTATGGTCCCATAATAGGAGTATGCCCTTAGGTGTATTGTATTGATAATATTTATATATACAATTTTACTTAAAAAATAAAAGACACAAGTTAGCTGATCGTTTCTTTTCTTGCCCGAATATCTAGTATACGGCCGCCTTTTATCATCCAACTCAATTCGATTCCTTTAACTGCTCAAGCACCCTCTCTCCCCAACATTATACATACAAACATATTAGAACTAGCATCGTTTCTTTGACTTCTTTATATCCATAATCATAGGATGGAGGGTGGCGGTGTCAAACGACCTCCGAGATTTCACTTCAGCCCAACTGAGGAATTTGCGCTTCACTTTCTCTTTTGCAAGATTTCGCTCTTACCATGCCATCCTTATATAATTCCTGATCTTGATCTTTGCATGCATGATCCTTTGCTGATCGGTTATAATTATTGACGTTTTGTCATACATGTGACTGATGAAATGACTATAGACAACATTATTATGGGCCTAGATATTCTTCATCCCTATTCATCATGCAATCAAACGAGATATGGATGGATCACAATTTGTACACTTCCAATGATTTCTCTCAAGACTTGGCAAAGACTAGCAAATTCAACCAACAATGGTGTTAAAAACTTACTCCTTACGGTCAATTTAGTAGCCAAAAAATGGGGGATTGGGTATTCATATAGGTATTGATTACTTCCATTCATACTTTACTCAGCTTTATAATCATAAGAAAAAAAAAACATTAATTTTATCTTTTCCTATCTTACTGGGATAAATTTGAAGATCAATTTGTAGTACTTTAATTTTAAATTTGTTTAATCATCAAATACACCAATTATTGAAAAAGAGTTAGAAGTCCTAAAAAACTAAAGAAAGAAGACAATGACCGGTAATGCTGACAACACCGCCGTGGCTCTTTGTGCATCATACAAAGGAAAGCATTGTATGTGAGCTGTATTTTGGGATGCTTTTTGATACAGTCAATGTGGTGGTGTGGTGGCGGGCCATATTTGTTTTTAGATTAAGTGTTTCTATTTGGGTCAATGGCGGACCAATGAAGCTCGAGAATGATTGATCTTCCGTGCCTATACATCCCATTCAAAGAAGTCCAGAAAAGCCAAACGCACCACCGTCAGGTGGTGCATTTAATTTGTCTCTTTTAGTCGTACGTTGAGTTTTGATTCCTTTCGGATCAGTGAACGTGGCCTAGGGAATAATTTTACCAACTCTAAAGACTTGTAATGACCCAACACTTGGTAGACTCTAAGCCCCTCATGTTACACGATATGGACACATCATTCGCCTAAGAATGAACACATGTAGAAAAAAGGAGATGGCTGTCCCACATTTCCGTCTTCTTTGGCTAAGACATGCACACATCAAAATACCAAGACATGCACACTTCAAATGGATTTCAAAGCTTTCTCTTTATTTTATTTTATTCTTTTTTATAAAACTCTAGCTACTGGCTTCACCTCGAAGAATCATTTCGATCCCTATCCCCTTGTATCAGTAACATAGCAAGTTAGCTGATTGTTTCTTTTCTTGCCTCAATACGTTGTATATCGAACAACTTCATTCGATTCTGCTACTGCAAACAAGCACTCTCTCCATACCTTCTTTCACTTGATTATATTCATAAGCATAGGATGGGGATGGTGTCAAACTTTCTCCTCGATTTCACTTCAGGCGAACTGAAGAAGAAGAGCTTGCTGCTTCTCTTTTCCACGGTTTCGCTCTTACCGTACCATCCTGATATAATTCCTGATCTTGATATTTGTATGCATGATCCAGGGAATTCGAAGGCATGTTTCTATATATACCATGTTCATGATTTCTGTACAGTGCATTTAAGATCTTTGTATGCATGATACTTTGTTGTACATGCAACTGTTTGAATGATTATAGGGCAACTTTATTGTGGACCCTTAGCCTACAAATTCTTCGTCTTTATCCATCAAGCAATCAAAAGTGATATTGATATAGAAATATTTTGCTTTCAATTATTTCTCTCAAGACTTGGCGAAGACTAGCAGATGTTCCAATTGATATAGAATGCGTATGTTCAAATCAACTGTTTCTTATTGTGACAGCGTAACGAGTCATGTAGACTAGTACCCCATGATAAGGTTACGTGAATAACTGAACACCGTTCAACCTCTGAATTTAGTGGGATAAGCCGTACCTAACTTGTCGCTGAACCACAAGAGTTGCTGTCCAGCAAGTCCCGACCTCATGGCGTCCGCACTACTTTTCTCTTTTTCGTTTGTAACTTGCAGATAGTTTTGAATTGTTTAATATTGACGCATGCAGTTCATTCGGCTAAGAATTAAAGATTCAACTTGGAATCAAATAGTTTTAGAAAAAATGAAATACTATTTGATTATGTAATTTTTTTTCTATTTTTGTAAATATGTGAGTTTATTATTTAAGAATAAGAGAGTGGAAAGGCTTAAAGATATATTTCATTATTACAATTCATCTAAAAAAAATTAAGTTTAAAATTCTAAATTATGACACAACATTCACTTTTTTAATAAATATGTGAATTTATTTATTTATGAATAAGATAATAAAAATTTTAAATATATACTTTAACATTATAATTTATTTAAGAAAAAATTGAGTTTAAAATCTTCTAATATGACATAACAAATATTCGTCTGAAAATATTTAATGTTTTTAAATAAAAATATTCTTTCATATACTACTGTTTTAATTTTAGCCAATAAACTTGATATTTCAATTATTTTATTTTACAAACAACTATGACACAACATCATTATATCTATATAAACACATGTAACCTATGTAAATTCTCCAACTCATTCTTCTTTTATCTGTTCTTCAACTTCTTATTGCGTGTTAATACCCCGGACGATGTGACACTTCAGTTTTTGCAGTGGACAACGTTCCTGCAATCAAGCCTACTGATCACGAGCTTGACGTTTGCTGGACCTGAGTGGCAATATCTTTTACTAAAGAAATCTTGAAGTCCAGAGTGGCCAACCACCTTTGAAATCCCAATCATGATGCACGGTTGTTTTCAATAATACTCAAAAAAAAAAAAAAAATGCCTTAAGCTTGGAGTCTCGAATGTGAATTATACAAACTCATAATAAATCACCTTAAGGACTGAAAGAAAGTTATTCTTTGACTTTATTGAATCACATCCATTTTTGACGCCTCCTCATCTGGCCCCCAATCTGCGGGCGTCAATAAAGCCTCGGCCTCCGGAGCTGCTTTTGACGAACTTGAACGAGCGAAAGGGAAACGGCCTCAAATATAGATATTAATCAGAGATCTTCCGTTTCTCGATTTTCCTTTTAAGTGTCTATGGATGGCGGAGAACATGCATTTTTCTTTCATTAATCAAATTGATTTTGCCATATAAGGCAACCAGAGACCTAGTGGTTATTTCAGAAATCTAAAATTTTTCTTCATGAGAGATGTTTTGAATTTTGTCAAAAGTATGAAGTAGGAATCTAATTTATACATAACTGAGATGTATGAAGTAAGTAATCAAATCGTCACTCAACAGTAATTGAACCAACTGGTATATAATTATAAGTTATGTTTTCAAAACTCGTTTAACAAACCAAGGCCCAAGTTCAACTACCCAATCAAACAAATATTTTGGGGATAGCTAAGTGGTGTACTTTTGTTTGTAGGTTGCACATGGAACTTAAGTCATAAGAAAAAAAATGAGTACTCACTCAAATCTCGAAGTAGACGGCTAAAATTTCTAAAAGAAATCCTATATTACATTACAATATATTGATACATTACCTTAACCACATCTATATTGACAAAAATTTACAATCAAAATCTCTACTTAGAAATCTAAATAACATTCTATCCAATCCATTGGGTTTGATTAACTTTAACTTGTGTTTTCTTTAGAATATTGAAGCAACATTCTTTGTGTAATTATCAATCTTTTAAAGAAAGAGTAAAGTTATTAAATCAAGCCAAACAACACAAAGAACTTTCTTTCCAAAAGATTAAATCATGTTTTATATATTTAGGTGCGTGTAATTATTCATGCTCGTAAAGGAATCCCAATCCTTGTGTAATGTTCATTTCCCATTTTATTTTATGATAACAATATTTCGAAAGAAGATATGTTCATTTCCATCTTAGTATGCTTCCTATCCAAATAGGGTTACCTTTTTTGAATGAACGGTGTACAAGCAGGCTTTAGTTCATTGATCTAGTCCCTTGTTCTTAAGGGGCTTGGGCTTGGCAAACACGATAGAAATAATCCAGTTGAGGTTGAGAGATTAAGTGACTGCTTAGATCAGCACCCAAATTTTGAAGTAAATAACCAGGAAAGTTTCTAAAAAACAAAAAAGTCCGGAGTACGATTACATAGAACCAATACAGGATTAGACATTTCACAAAGGCCACTCGTACATTATTCTCTTACAATACAAACATGCTTAGAAGATAACACTACGTCGGATAGACGAATCAAGAGGAGACCCACATAGCTGTAACTGCATTCACAGTCGGGGACAGTGAGTCAGCGGACATTCCTAACCACTTGTAACAGGTAAAGGTCGTTTGCTATGGACTGCTAGCCCAAAAAAAGCGATGAAGGAGAGGAAAAGATTGAGTGAGGGAGCTGTTGTGTGGGAGATAAGGAGAGAGATGTCATCAAGGAAAGAAAAGAGAGAGGAAGGGAGCAATGAAGTGGCTAAATTTCGGCAAAGAAGAGACGCAAGCGAGAGAAAAAGAGAGGGAGGGAGAGACGGGCCGGGGGGAGTACTGTTGCTAGCCCCACATATCCAAATAAAGGCAGACAACCGCACCGACACAGTAAAGAAAAGGTACCAGGAACGCGGGATAAAATGCTTTTAAGGGCATGGCGTTAGGACTTGGATATGTGACACATACTGACATTATAAAATATGCAACTAAAAAGCAAAGTGACCCGGTGCAAACGTAGCTAATTGGCGCACGAGGGAGGAGAATGATTATTGCGATAATCGAGAGCAATAGGGAGAATGAATTAATCACGGTGAATGCAATGAACGGGCCACGGCCCATGACTGCTGTTCCAGCACGATGTGAGGGCCCATCGTCTGACCAAATTCCTCCGGGTGGGGTGATTGTCATTTGGAAGATTAGAGTTAGAAGCAAGACAAAAACCACCAAAACAGCACTGCGAGTTTCTCCTTTAACTCGCGAATACGATCTAAAAGTTTTCACACTGAATATCACCATTTGGAAGGGCCAGTAGTACTTCACCTGTGTTTCGGATCACAAGATGTCAAATTATTAGCATGTAGATCAAATCCACAATTAACCACCACCACACGACCTTCACAATATAGAGATGCATAAGTAATAGTCCAACAAAAATGTAAAACAATCTTACACCCAAACACTTCCCCTGCTCCCACACCAAAAGAAAAAGAAAAAAGAAATGAAAAAATTATGAGAGGAATAAACAACTTATATGTAGTCTCATGCTCATAAAGACAATTCAAAACATATTATTTGCTCTCCCTAGTGTAGTATAGATACATAATTATAATCTCAAGACTCGTAAAACAGTCCACACTATAACACCTCCCCCTTTCAAAAGATATAAATATAAGCGGACAAATGGTGCACACACACACACACATATAAATAAAGAACACTAAATATTAATATCAAGACCATAATATTTTTCGTATGTTTACAGTTGCACTGCAAAAGAAAAAATAACTTTGTCAAGAAGATTGTTAACGAAAATAGAGTTTTCATTTCCTTAACAAAAAAAAAAAAGTTCAAAAAAGTTTTGGCTAGTTATAAAATGTATATATGGCGTTTTCTTAAATTTAGGGACACTTGATTTATCTATGTTTGTTGATTCTCATTTTTTTAATTGTAACAAATTCAAAAAATTTATTGGAAAGATAAATGAGATGGTAGCTGCATATACAATGGAATGCAAATGAAGAGAAATGAAAGCAACAAACGCAAAAGCCAAATGGTATCAACTTGAGTAGTCTATGTATGCTTTCATGTCTAGGAAGACAACTAAGAGAGATTATTTGTACCAAAATTTATTATTATCTTAATAAAAATATTTTTGTGGGTTAAAAGCTAATGCTTGTAATAGTGAGTCCCTATAACCACCCACTCCTAATATCGTCAATTATATTCTTCTTTTTTAGTAGAAGACATGAGTAAAAGATAACTTACCAAGATATCTCTTATGGGACTTTTACAGTTTGATGCAAGGTCAGAGAAAGTTTCTTTGTTTGCATCCTTCCAATTTGTCAGTTTCTTTCTCCACAAGGAGGCATCTTCAAACGAGGCGTCGCCAAGCCATTCCTTCAAAAATATATAAGCCTTCCACTTCTCGTTCTTCAGGGCAACATGTAGGGCAGTTTCGCTCTCAACCGTCACATCTAAAATAGACATTGGACAGTTAATTAGAATCTCCTCCAAAAGCTGAAGATCTCCTATTTGAGCTGCATAATGCAAAGGAGTTTGACCCCCTTTTCCTTTAACACGCGCAAGGCCTTTTTCAAACTGAAGTAAACATAACATGAAGTTATGCAAAGGATTCGGTTCGGCTTGTGCTTCTCGTGCAAATCGCAAAGCAGGCCCCAGATTGAGTAGTAATTTTAGTTGTTTTAGGAGATACTGAGGATGTAGTTTGTTTAGGAGAGACTGGAGAGACTGAGGACGTTGGGTCGGTTTGATTAGGAGAGACCGAGGACGTTGGTTCGGATGGGGTTTAATTTCTGTCCCAGGGTTCGGATCGCGTTGTATTTGTTGGTTGGGACTAGGTGGTGGTTGCTGCAAAGCATGGTTCTCAGGGGTTTGTAATTGTGACAAAACAAGGTGTAGAGGGGTGAGGCCATCTCTATTCAGTTTCCGAGATAAAGATGGTTTCAATGTCATGATCTCGAGAGCAAACGCAATATTTCCCTTTGACGCGGCAGCATGTAAAGGTGTTTCTGCGAAAGGAGTACTGTCGATCTGCTCCAAAACACGCGGATACTCCCGCATCAATCTGTACAAATCATCAATTTTTCCTTCTTGACCAGCACGCAAGCACTGACCAATGATATCTTGAAGAACCCTCTCTTCGGAAACAGCCAAGCACCGATTAATGATATCTTGAGGAACGCTCTCTTCGGCCATAAGACTGTTAAAAGGAAATACCTTGAAAGCTTTGAAAGGGGTGAAGCTGTGGAATAGAGGTGTGCAGTCCAAACGATTGGAAGTGCTCTTTTATAGTGGGGATGAGATGCAGGGCTCTAGATCCAGCTCCAAACATCTGCGCACGTCATTTCACCTTGATTGTTACAAATGAGAACTTAAGAAAAAAGGGTCTGCCCGGAGGAGCTTTTCTACTTCGTGGGCCAGTGGTTGTCTGGCGGCTTCGAGTTATCAAGCTTTTCACTTCTTTGGAATCTCTTTCTTATTTTTATTAAATTAAAAAGTGAATGAAAATAAAAAAAAATTAATAAATTTCTATTTTCAAATTTTTCTTAGATATGTTTAATAATTAATCTATTTTTTAAAATAAGCAAAATAAAAATAAAAATTAAATAGTTTAATTTTTTATTATCTTAAAAATAAATATAGAAATTATCAATGCAATTAAAAATAATTTTTTTAGTAAAAAGGGAAATTCCCATTAATAAAAATTAATTTACAGAAATATAGGAACATATCCAATATTACAAGACTAATGAAAATATAGACTTATGATTCCCAACATTTTTCTTAGTTGTGATTTGACATAACTGGTTGATTCAACAACATCAAAACCCCATAAAACTTGGTTTTTTCTTACTGGGGAAATTAATAAAGATAAGAAGATTATCAATGCGTAATAATTGTGTCGTTAGCGAGCGCATTATTTATGCAATTTTATTTTTTAGCTCAACCAATTTGTTACGGCAAACAAGACATGTCCTTTTGCTGCAGCCTTGTGCAAAGGTGATCCAAGAATGGAGTACTGTCGATCTCATTCAAAACGCCCAATGGTTCCTTATCAATTTGTACAAGGCTTCAACATCTCCTGCTCAACTAGCACGCATGCACTGTTCAGTGACACTTTCCTGAACACTCTGTGTTTGCGGAACACTTTTAAAGCCATTTCCATCTCTCAGCAAAGAAAATGGCTTTAAAGCTGTAGGAAAAGGTGAGACTTAGTACTAGTGCGCAAATATGAGAGCCAACATCCTCTTTTTATAGGGTTCGATCAAATAAGGGCTCTTGATTCAGCTGTAAAAATATGTACACGTCATCAAGATCATTTGAGCACGCCAGATGTGACCTTGAAAATTAAACCGCTGTAAAAATCTTCCGGACCTTGAATAAACTCAGTTCCACAGTTGAAAAAAGAAGAGAGAAAGGAAAAAAGAGCACCTATATTGTTCCTTATAAGCCTTAAACACCACTCTTTGTAATAACGCCTTCAATAATTTGAATATTAAGTTTCAGCATCATTCACAGAATGCCATTATGACGAACGCCTTGGGTCCTACGAAAAGAATTGAGTACTGGCTCAAATCTTGAAGTAGACTGCTAAAATTTCTAAAAGAAATCCTATATTTCAGCACAATATATTGATGCATTACCATAACCACATATATATTGACAAAAATTCACAATTAGAACCTCTACTTAGAAATCTAAAATAACATTCTATCCAGTCCATTGGATTCGATTAACTTTAACTTGTGTTTTCTTTAGAATATTGAAGCAATATTCTTTGTTCTATTTGGCATGATTTAATAACTTTATTTTTTCTTTGAAAGATCAAAGCAACATACTTTCATTTCGTTTTCTACAAAAGACTGGAGCTATATTCTTTGCTTGAGGATCATATTTGCTTTAACTTTTGACTTCTTTAGAAAATTAAAACAGCAATCTTTCTCTTTTTCATGACTCCAGCATATCTGAATCTTGTGGCTATAAGAATTGGCTAATAATCCTTCTTCTTTTCATGCTTCATGGAATTGGATAACCACAACGGACCATAGATTGCTTCTTATGAACTTGGATGGAAAACTCATTGTTATATCATTTTTCCCTTACAAATAGCAATATAGTGAATGAATACTACAGCAAATAAGTCAAATAAGGAGAAAAAATATGATAATAATTTATTTGGAAAACTCTGTCATGTAGGTAAAAAAAATACAAAATAAATTAGAACATTAGTTTCACTATAAATAAATTGAATCTACAGCTATATATTAAATACAACATCAAATGAGTAACCCTATATTTTCTTTAATCACAAAATAAACAGAACAATTATTCTTTAATTTCAAGTTTACAAATGGCAAATGGAGAGCAATGCTAGCTATGAATAAACTATCTCTGAAAATTGAATAGTAGAAAAAAGGAGTGAATTGGATGACTAAGGTAACTCCTTCGGCATATTCTTTAAAGCTACAATTTATCACATCTAAAATAAAAGGAATGAACAAATTTCAACCAACAAATCTAAAGAGCACACCCATTGTTGCAAAAAACAAAGAATGATGTGAGAAGCAAAATTTCCTTAATTGATGGTGAAAGGCTTACAAATTGAAATAAATATTTACAATAGTTTTGAAATATTTTTAGTATTATTTTTAGCCTAATTGATGGATGATTGATTAAATAATTGTGTACTATAAATCATGAAATATATATAAAATATATAGCATTAGATTAAAAGAGAATCTACGAGTACATATATGTTGTAATGAAGTAGATATAAAATTGGAATATAAATTTAGTATAGGAGAAACAAAGGAGAGGCGTTGGCTTGTTTTTCAATGCTGTCAATAAGAGAAAAGTGGATGCGAAGCTTGTCTAGGCCGCTTGCTGGACCCACAGGCATGATTGCCGTGAATGTGTAACCTTCGCAAAATCTAGTTGTCCATCGTCCTTTAGATTTTTATGTCCAACAAGAGAAGAAATTGGAGCTTCTCTTCGGTTTCTATGTTGAGACTTAGTTTTGGGATCAAGTTGAAACCCCTTCCACATGCCAAACATCTCTTTTTATTCTTTGGCACTAAAACCTCTTTTGAGTACTGAGAAAGACAGCTTAGAACTTAATTCTAAGTGAGTACTTGCGGTTTTGTCCATAGCAAGTTTCTTTGTCTTTTAGTTCTTTAAACAAGAAGTAATTTCATAATTTATTGTTGAATAATCTGTAAATTTCAAATGAGTTTCAAGTGAAATTTTTGATTTTTTTTTCTTTTTTGATAAACGATTTGAACATTTCAACAAAGTAGTTGGATGATGTAAGGAGAGCTATATGGATAATACTATTGAAAGAAAAAGATGGTGAAGTGGCGGTGGACATATTACTAATGTTTTGATTTAATATATTTCTTTATATCTTCAAGTGCCCCATTTTTGTGAAATTAATCGTGGTGATATGGAATAAGAAAACTTTTTTCGTTTGTCCTAACTTTCAACGAATTATATGTGAATGACATTATGCATCGGTCGTTGCCAAAACACGGTTGTAATAAAATGATATTAAATCTTTTAGCTAATACACTAATTTTAGGCGATGGCCATGTATCGCGTTCAAAAATCCTTTCTGCTTCCAATATAATATCTTGAGTTATGTATCTAGATACGTGTAGTTATTCATGCCTTCAATGGAATCCCAATCCTTGAGTGAAATTCATTTCCCATTTCATGGAGTGATGACGATACTTGGAAAGATGTGTTCATTTCCATGTCAATATCCTTCCAGTCCAAACAGGGTTACCTTTGTTGATCGAGTGGTGGATGAGCAGGTTTTAGTTCAATGATCTAATCTCATATTCTTGAGGGCCTTGGGCGTGGCAGCCATGATACAAATATCTAGGTGAGGTTGAAAAATTAAGCAACTGCTTTAGATCAACACCCAAATTTTGAAGAAACAATACATAATTAGACATTTCACGAATCCCCTCGCACATGATTCTCTTATAGTACAAAACATGCTTAGAAGATAACCCTACGTCGGACACATGATTCTAGAGGAGACCCACATACCTGTAAGGGGGCAATGAGGAAAGAGAGAGGAAGGGAGCAATGAGGTGGAAGGATTTCAGCAAAGAAGAGACGAAACTGTGGAGACGAGGGGCGCCAATATGGAAAGAGCCACGTTACTGTCTCCGAGGGGCTCTGATTTTCATAGTAAAAACACAAGCCGACCGAAAAGTAAACGAAAGGTATCAGGAACATGGTATAAAATGTTTTTGAGGACAAAGCTTTAGGAATTGGATATGTGACACATACTGATATTATAAAATATGCAACGAAACAACAAAGTGGCAAGCTGCAAACCCCGCTAATCTCCGAATTAGGGAGGAGAAAGATTAGTGTCGTAATTGAATACCATAAGGACAAAGAATCAACCACCGTGAGTGCAATGAAAGGGCCACGGCCCATGATTGCTGTTCCAGCACGATGCGATGGCATATTTGCACAACTTGATGCACCATTTGCTGTGCAATTATGATCGTCTTGCCAAGTTCCTCCGGGTGGGGTGAGAGTCATTTGGAAGGATACTGTCACAAGCAAGATAAAAACCACCGCCACAGCACTGCGAGATTCTTCTTTAACTCGCGCAAACCATGAAAGCGTGTCATTCAATAGTTTGTGTCCCAGCCATCTAATGCGGGGGCGGTTCACCTGCACCAGGGTTGCCGATCACAGGATGTGAAATTCTTAGCATATAGATCAAATCCACAATTAATAGAAGATATGACTAAAAGAGAACTTGCCTGGGAAGTTTCTAAGGCACGGTCAGAGAAAGTTTTGTTGGTTGCATCCTTCCAATTTTCCAGTTTCTCTTTCCACAAATAGGCATCTTCCAACGAGGCAGAGTCAAGCCATTTCTTCAAACATTTATAAGCCTCCCACTGTTCTTTTTTCAGGGCAACATGTAAAGCAGTTTCTCTCTTAACCGTCAAATTTAGAATAGACAATGGACATGTAGTTAGAATCTCTTTCAAAAGCTGACAATCTCCTATTTGAGCTGCATGATGCAAGGGAGTTAGATCTCTTTTCCTTTAACACGCGCAAGTTCTTTATCAAACTGAAGAAAACATAACACGAAGTTATAAAGTTCTTCTCGCGAAGGATTCTGTTCGGCTTGTGCTTGTTAGATTGTATGGTTTAGTTGGGTTGTGCTTTTTCCTACCGTTGAGAGATACCAGAAAACCAACAGCTGGTTGTATAAGAAACTCTTCTGTGAATCAAACAAAAACCTTTAATTCACAATGTCCTGTTCCCTATTTGCATTGATCTATTCTGTTTTCAGCTTCTGCTAGCCCTTGTTCTGTTTTATTCGACCCGTGTGCTTACTCTGCAGAGAGCTTATCACACTGAAATCCCAATAAGCACGTTGACCTCATTTCCAATGTTGTGTGATGATGACAACACTTCCAGAGAAGTTATGTTCATTAATATCTAAATGTGCTTTCAGTCTAATGGAATAAGCTTGGACGAGGAGTGCCTTTTAACGACCCTGGTCCAGTCACACATCTTGGCAAGGTTCTTGGACATGGCGGACATGGCATTTATAGGCGGTGGCCGTCTATTCGGCAGACGTCCTTAACCACCCAATAGGTGGAATTGTAGGAGTTGTGAGCTGGGAAGTTTGTAAAATAAATCCTTTATTGTATCACAAATATATGATAAGAAGTCCCACAAACAGGAATACCTAATTACACATCTAAGCAATTCACTCGTAGAATCATTAGCACATAACACACACAGGATAATTCAAGTTACAGTACTTTGAACTCGACTGACTAATTTTTCACTAAAAAACATTCAACCTTATTTGATGGAGACCCAAAGTCGCTGTAACTGGATTCATAGACGGTGACAGTCAGCAGACTTTCCTAACCTTATGTTGGAAGGTAACGGCGGCTTGGTGATGGACAGCTGGCCTAGAGAGTAACGAAGCAGGGGAAGAGATTGCACGACAGGGTTGGTGAGACAGCGGGAGACAAGGGGTAAGATTTGACGAAGGGAGGAGCAATAAGGCGGACGGATTTTTTCCGAGAAGAAGAGATGGTTGACGAGCGGCAGCAAGAGGTGGATGGTCGAGGTAAACGAGGAAGAAAAATGGAAGAGAGAGAGAGAGAGAGAGAGATGGGTGGCTGGAAAAAGAAGAGGGGACGCTGGCGCTTCCGCCAGTTTCCGACTAACTGTAAGGCTCTGGATATTCGAGCAGATCCTGGAGGACCTATAACTAGAAAAACGGATACCACAATGAGGTAAATGATGAAACCAATCATCCGTACTAATCCAGAACCTTTCTTTGCGTAGATGGCACATTCAGGATCTGGATCTAGGACAACCGATGATATGTACCAATACCCCGCAAGTAAACCAATTGGAATGGAGCATAAAGGGCTAAGAGGTGATCTGGGGGGGAGTAGAATTGCTATCGTGAATGAGAGAAAAAAGGATAAAGTACAAAGATTTCAAATATTTTAAAAAAGTGACTTCCCATTATTGCAGTGCCGGCACGATGTGACTTCCCATCATCTTGCCAAGCTCCTTCTGGTGGGGAGAGTATCACTTGGAAGGTGATTGTTAGAAGTAGCGCAACAACCACCAACAGAGCGTTGCGAACTTTTTCGGGGACTTCGGGGACTTTAAGACGCAGACTACCTAAAGCGCGGTCACGGAGTAGCAGAAGATTAATCCTTTGGTTGTCCACCTGTGTTCCCGATTGGAAGATGTCAAAAGACTGTCTAATCATTAGTTTAAATCAACTCCACAATTCAATAACCACTTCCCAATTATAATCTCAAAACCCATAAAATAGTGTAAAACACCCCACACCACCCCGCCTCCAAATAAAAACAACTTTTAGCATCACCGTACTTTTAGGAACACAAAAATTAAAAGATGGGAAAAAAGTGTTTGTTATTAATCAGAAAAAAATAGTGCCAATCTTTTATGTTTGTGAATTTTAAACACTTGATTTATTTATCTTTTTATTCTCAAATTGTAATTATAAAATGTTTCAAAAGATTGTTGGAAAGGTAAAGGAGATAAATTTCTAACAAAACATATTATGTTAAGAATTGAATACAAATGACGAAACATTGAAGCATACACAAGAAAATTTGAGTGTCAAATCAAGTAGCTTGTGTATTTAATTTTGTTTATTTTTATTGTTAATTTTAGATTATTCAAAAAGTTGTTCATTCATGCTACTTGTGTTTATTATTTTTATGCGTACAAAAATAATTTGGAGAGATTATTTGTAATTAAATTTATTATGATTTATGATAAGTTTATTTTTGTAAGTATTAAAAACAAATCCCTATGACCATTCACTATTGTTAAGTCAAATATATATCATACCAATTCTATTTTTCTTCTTTGGTAGAAAGCATACGTAAAGAGAATTTACCCGAGAAAAATTCTCTCTCTTTTCAATATTCAAGAAAGTATCATAGTTTACATCCTTCCAATTTTGTAATTTCAATCTCCACAAAAAGGCATCTTTATACGTAACCCACCAAAGCCATCTCTTTAGCAATTGAAAAGCTCTGAGCTGATTGTGTTTCAAGGCAACATGTAAAATAGTTTCACCCTGAGCTGTCACATCTAGAATAGCCGTTGGACAAGCAATTAGAACTTCAATCAAAACTTCTAGATCTCCTATTTGGGCTGCGTAATGAAAAGGAGTTAGACCCCCTCTTCCTTTAACACGTGCAAGATCCTTATCAAACTCAAGTAAACAGAGCACCATGGTGTGCAGATTTGCTTGCAAAGCGGGGGTCGGTGTGGATTGCGTTTGTTGCAAAGCAGGGTTTGGGTCGGGTTGTGTTGGCTATTTCGATTCGGATTGTGTTTGTTGCGAAGTTTGGTTTGGTTCGGTTTGATGTGCCTGTTGCAAAGCTTGGTTTGGTTCGGTTTGGATTTCTTGCAAGGGAGCGTTCGGTTTAGGTTGTCCTGGTGACAAAGCAAGGCCCACTCTCTGTTTTTCGTGCAAAGCAAGATGTAGAGGTGTGAAACCATCTTCATTTAGCTTCCGAGAGAACGACGGCTTCAATGCCATGATCTCAAGGGCAAACGAGACATGTCCTTTTGCTGCAGCCCTGTGCAAAAATGTGTCCGAAAACGGAGTATTGTCGATCTCGTCCAAAACGCGCCGATTCCTTTATCAACCTGTACAACTCTTCAACGTCTCGTTCTGAAGCAGCCTTGAAACACCGTTGACTGATATCTTGCGGATCACCCTGATCGGCCATCAGATGGTTAAGAGAAAATGGCTTTAAAGCTATAGAAAATGGGGAACTGTGAAGTACTAGAGCAAATGTGAGAGCCGGCACCCTTCTTTTTAAAGGAGTCGCTCAAGCTGTGAAGTACTAGTGGGTTCCGTTTGTTTTCTTACTGTTTCTTCTTGCTTTGTCGGTTGCGCCGTGCTTGAACCCATGATGTTACTTAGGAAGAGAAAAAGATGGATGTCCCACATTTTTATTCTCCTAGCTAATAGGCATAATTACATCATTTTATATAACATATATGATCACATTAATTGTTTTCATATCGTACCAATGCAATGCAAGTTTAATAGCCTAGTGTCCAATAGTGAAACTACACAAGTAAATAAACACTATACAATCTCTTTAGAAAAATTTAAGCAACATTCTTTGCAATTAATTGGGTTAGATTAGCTTTAGCTTGTCCTTTTTTAGAAGTAGCACTCTTTCATTATGTTTCTATAGAAAATAGAAGAAACATTCATTACTTCATTTGGTCTAATTTGCTTCCAGCTTGGTAACGAAAAGATGAGTTGAGTTGCTTCAAAAGTATCTTTCTGGGGCCAAGAAATGATATATCCGGTTAAATTGTTCCTCAATGTCAAACTCCTAGAAATAGAATTGAGAACACTAACACACCTTTTATGGAGTAAACTTTCATATACGTCATTTAGTTTGATTAAGGTTGGTATTTTTTTACTTGGGAAGTATATATGCCTACCTTTAAATGCAAGTTTTTGTCTGTTGCCAAATTTACCTTTAATAGTTCTTGTCAGGTCATTTTTTATCCCCATTTTTGTTTCTTCCAGGACCGTATGACTAGGACGGTATAGGGACTGGGCAAGGCTGATGTTTGTAGTGTCTCTAATGGTTGCCTTAGCAGATATTTTTTCTACACTTGTTAAATCTTTTGAATTTAATGCTCCTAAGAAGGCTAATGTTTGTAGCCATACTATGTTTAAGAACAATATTTTGAGTAATAAACAAACGCTATGACATTGTCGATTTGGTCATTCTTCTTGTTATGCCTCTCCATACGTTTTTTATCCATTTTGTCCTTCAGTGAAATAGACAAGTCTTCCTTTTGCTTCTTGCACTTCTAACACAGAGTCTCTCTTTGAGTTGATCCATGTTGATATATGGGGTCCACATTGGTACCCCAACCATGATGGTTTGCGTTATTTCCTAACCATTGTTGATGATTTCTCACGTGGTACTTGGGTGTATCTCATGAGATCTAAGAGTTAAGCTTTGTAGTTTTTGCGTTCTTTCTTCCTTATGGTCAAAACTCGATTTCACACTCACATTCGTAGGTTGCGATCTAATAATGGGTAAGATTTTTTTAGCCATGAGTGTATTTCTTCCTTACAGCTTCGTGGAGTTTACCATAAAAGCTTATATGTCTATACACCTCAACAAAATGGGATAGTGGAACGTAAAATCTTCATTATAGAGTAAATTAATTTATGGTACAAACTATAAAAGAACTCTAATAAAGTAGCTTGATATTATAGGTTTCATAACATAGAGTTGAAGAGGCCTCCTCAAACTAAAATCCACTCTTACCTTAGTTCTTTGTAGGTTTGTCTATCGGTGCAAAGAGATTTATAAGAACTTTCAGTGAGTTGATAAAAAGGTGAATTGGTATAATCAAATTTAGATTAATAATATCAATAAACATAATTTTATTAGACAACTAATTTTTTAAGATAAACTTTCTATAGTAGTAAAACTTATTTGATGGCTTCATTCAGTTAACATGTACTATGATTTCTATTAGTCCCACATAAAAAGAAAAAAGTCATTTCGTTTTTAATATAGGTAGACAAAGATGATTTGAAAAAATTTCCTTACTTAAAATGGAATCTAACATTATATTAGAAGATAAAATGAAGAATTATAATAAATGATCAGAGTAATTAAAAAGATAGATTTGACTACAAAACTTCTTAATGTATCTTTTTAGCTTATGTTTATTATATATGGTTAAATGCAATAAAAGACACTTCTAAAATAAAAAAATTGACATATTAATTTTGTTGGTGAAAGTAAAAAAAATAATAAAATAATAAAAATGAGCACTTCTTATTTTACAATATATGATCATGTTAAAGAAATATCATTTTGAGTAAGATCTTGAAGCTTTAACCTTTATTTTTTTATAGTTATAATAAATTTTATAATGATGAAGTATGTCTAAGAAACCAAAATCGTTTAAGGAATGCGAATCTAAAGACTTGATGAACAAAAACTTCTTTTCTCAAAAATTTAGATTTAACTCAATTAAACAAAAAATCAACCTATTGTTAAACGAATAGGTTGATTACACGACTGGGAGTCGCGACCTTGGGCCAGGTTGGACAGGCCCAAACCCGACACCTAAATAATATGTTGGGCCGTTATATGGCCCAACCCAAACATAAACTCAACATCCCCCCTTAAACTAGTGATTTGTACAAAACAAATATGTGTTTAGTGCGTTCATGAAAGATAGGATTGGTGCCTTATTAATGGGGCCCAATAACAACCCCAAAAGATTCCTTAAGAGGAAGGAGGAGGGCCCCATTAATAAGGCATATTGCCTGGCCATCCGTATTTAATGTGAGACAAATAGAAATCCTAACATGCCCTCTCTTCCAAAGAGTAGGCCAGAGAGAGCCCACATGGGAGTTAGCCCAACGGAGTAGCAACCCGAGGGAGTTAGCCCAACAAGTCAGACCCAAGACATAAACCCACTCTGATACCATGTAAGAAACCAAAATCATCTAAGGAACGCGAATCAGAAGACTTGAAGAACAAAAACCTCTGTTCTAAAAATCTAGATTTAACTCAATTAAACAAAAAATCAACCTATTTGTTAAATAAATAGGTTGATTACGCAATTGGGAGTCGTGACCTTGGGCCAGGTTGGACAGGCCCAAACTCGACACCCAAATAATATTTTGGGCTGTTATATGGTCCAACCCAAACATAAACTCAACATTATGTTTTTCTATTTTTATACACTATATTTATTAATACATATACTTTCACCAAAATAATTACTTTCCTCTTATATAGAATACAAATTTTGACTCTCGTGTACATAAATTTTGTTATTGACCATTTCATAATAAAAAGCTCTCACAAACAGCTCCGGAAAGGGAGGAATCCATCGTTCGTAATCAAAAGTGGGTTTGAGGGGCTCAAGAAAAAAGTTGGTTTCGCGAGGTTTCGCGGTGTTTCGCGACATGATTTATGAAAATTTTAGAAAAGTAGAAACAAAAAGGAAACTCTCCATATCTGCTTATTTAGAAAATATTGAAAATGGTTAACCCTCCAGACGTCATAAAACTCTTTGATGATATTGCTGGGAAAGAAGAAATCATGCATCTAATTTATTGATCCGACGGATAGTTTTCTTCTTCACAACCTCGTGACCGGACTTTGTTACAGCAACGCTTCAACTTTGAAGTGACCGCCCAAGCCTTTCGGAGATGCAGAGCAGAAGCACCTTCAAGTGCCACGACGTTAGAGTGGTCCACCCCACTTTCGCACTTTTTCGTTTATAGCTTGCAAAATAGTTCTGTATTGCTTAGTGATTAGGCATGCCACCTATTCGGGCGATAATTAACGCTATTTTGGATTACAATCCATGAGTAAGATATAAAAAATTTCTGAATTCAAATATCATTAACTTCATTTTAAGAAAATTTGGTTCATTTGTTTTTTCTTTGGAAATCCTTGCTATTCTGGATCATTTTGCATTATTGATGATGAATTGTCTTGAGATACGTAATTAACTTATGTTGATTACATGGTAAGTGATGGCACACACATTTGTACACATGCTGACGTGGCTTGGACTTTTATTGTGATACACATGGCGTCATCTTGATGTCTTGGTCTAACAGATAGCATACCTTAATCACAGGCGTGGCAACAAGTCAAAGTTTGCAAAAGCTCCGTTATGATTTCCAGGACTCTTTACTTCTGTTCTCTTTCTCAACCCAATAGGTGGGATTGCAGGAGTTGTGAGCTGGAACGTTTATAAAATAAATCCTTTATTGAATCACAAATAGGTAATAAGAAGTCCCACGAACATTAATACCTAATTACACATCTAAGCAATTCACTCAGAATCATTAGCACATAACACACCCATGACTATTAAAATTAGTGTACTTTCAACTCTTGACTTTTTTCACAAAAAAACATTCAAACTTATTCGATGGGACCCAAAGTCGCTGTGACTGCATTCAAAGCTGGTGACAGTCAGCAGACTTTCCAAACCTTACGTTGCCAGATAACGGCTGGTTGGCTATGGACAGCTGGCCTAGAGAGCAACGAAGCAGAGGAAGAAACTGCACGACAGGTTTGGCGAGACAGTGGGAGACAAGAAGTGTGATGCGAGGAAGGGAGGAGCAATAAGGTGGATGGTTTTTTTCCGAGAAGAAGAGACGAATTGTGGGTTAACGAGCGGCGGCAAAAGGTGGATGATCGAGGAAAACGAGGAAGAAAAATGGAAGAGAGAGAGAGAGAGAGAGAGAGAGAGAGGGAGAGAGAGGCGAAGAGCGGCTTGAAAAAGAAGAAGGAAGTCTGTTACTAGTTGAAGGTACGCCGGCGCCGGCGCCTTTTCCCCACGACTGGCAAGACTGTGGATATTGGAACATCTCCTCCAGGAAGTGAAATTACTAAAACGGATGTGACAAAGAGCAAAATGATGAAAACAATGACCAGTACTAATTTATAACTTTTCTTTTCGTTGACGGCAGTTTTAGGATCTGGATCTAGGACAATCAATGCAATGGAATAATACGACGCAAGTAAACAAGATGGAACGAGGCAAAGAAAGCTAAGAAGTGATCTAGGGAGGAGGAAAAGTGCTATAGCGTATGAGAAACCAAAGGATAAAACACAAAGCACTCGCAATATTTTTAAAAAGTGAATGCCCATTATTGCAGTCCCGGCACGATGTGACTGCGGATCTTCTTGCCACGTTCCTCCTGGTGGGGTGAGTACTGCTTGGGGGGTGAGTGTTAGAAGCAGCGCAACAACCACCAGCAGACCGTTGCGAACTTCTTCTGGGATTATAGGAGGTGGAATAATTAGAGCGGGGTCACGGCGTAGCAGAAGATTAATCCCTTGGTTGTCCACCTGTATTCACCGTTGCAAGATGTTAAATGTTCGGAAGACACCAACTTTTAGTTCAATTCAATAACCACCTGACCTTATAGTGCACAGATGTCTAATTATAATCTCAAGGCCCATAAAATAGCCTTACAATATAAACCCCCCCCCCCCCCCCCCCCCCCCCACAAAACACAAAAAAATACCCACAAAAGTTATTAAAAAGAAAAAAGGGTAAATGTTACGTATTGATAAAGAACACCTAATACTAAATGTCGTTATCAAACGAGATAAGTTCCAAGCATGTTTTCAAGTGCACTACAATAAAAACAACTTTAACTGCAAGTTATTTAATAGCACCACTATACTTCTAAGAACACAAAAATTAGAAGTGGTGAATTTTAGACTCTTGATTGATTTTTTTTTTCCTTCTTAAATTATAATTATAAAAAGTTTCAAAAGATTGTTGGAGAGGTAAAGGATAAGAATTTCTAACAAAAAATATTATAATTTGAATGTTAGCTCAAGTAACTTATGTACTTCATTTCGCTTACTTTTATAGCTATGTTTAGATCATTCAAAAAGGGTCTCCACTCAAGTCACTTGTGTTGGTTAGATTTATGCATACAAAAATAATTTGGAGAGATTATTTGTACTTAAACTTGTTATTATATTAGATACATTTATTTTTGTAAGTGTTGAAAGCCAGTCTTTTGAAGCGGTGAATCCCTATGATTATTCACTACTGTAAAGTAAAATATCTGTTATATCAATTCCACTCTCCTTCTTAGGTAGAAAGCGTAAGTAAAGAGAACTTACCTAGGATAAATTCCTGCTTCTTTCAATATTCGAGAAAGTATCACTTTCTTCATCCTTCCATTTTTGTAACTCCACAAAAGGGCATCTTTACACGTAACCCGTCTAAGCCATGTCTTCAGCAATTGAAAAGCTCCGAGCTGGTCATGTTTCAAGGCAACATGTAGAACAGTTTCACTTGAGCGGTTACATCTAGAATAGCCATTGGACAAGCAATAAGAATTTCAATCAGCACATCAAGATCTCCTATTTGGGCAGCGTAATGAAAAGGAGTTAGATTTCCCCTTCCTTTAACACGTGCAAGATCCTTATCAAACTCGAGTAAACAGAGCACCATGGTTTGTAGTTTTGCTTGCAAAGCGTGGGTCGGTGTGGATTGTGTTTGTTGCAAAGCAGGGTTTGGGTCGGGTTGTGTTTGTTCCGGAGCATCAGTCGGGTCTGGTTGTGTTTCGTGGCTCGGTTCAGGTTGTGTTTGTTGCAAAGTTTGTTCTGGTCCGGGATGATGTGTTTGTGTAGCAAAGCTTGGCTCGGTTCGGTTTGGATTTCTTGCAAAGCAGTGTTCGGGCTAGGCTGTTCTTGTAACAAAGCAAGGTCCAATCTATGTTTTTCTTGCAAAGCAAGGTGTAGAGGGGTGAGACCATCTTCATTCAGCTTTCGAGATAATGATGGCTTTAATGTCATGATCTCGACGGCAGACGAAACATGTCCTGCTGCTGCAGCCGTGTGCAAGGGTGTCTCCAAAGCCGGAATGCTGTCGATCTTTTCCAAAACGCACGGATGTTCTATCATCATTCTGTACAAGTCTTCAATGTTTCCTGCCGAGCCAGCACTCGCACACTGCTCAATGATAATTTGCGGAACGCTCTGATTGGCCATCTGATAGTTAAGAGAAAATGACTTTAAAGCTCTAGAAATAGGTGAGACGGTAGAGTACTGTTGCGCAAAGCCTCCTTTTATAGGGCTTCGCGCGTCCTTAAAAATTAAACCACTTGTTCGGACTGGGGACCTTCGGCATGGTTTACAGGCAATTCTAAACCTTTCTGCTTATTACTTATCAACGAAGGTCCAGAACAAAATTGTCAGGATTCTTATATATCCAAACATAATTATCATGTTCAACTATGTCTCAGATTATTTAGGAAAATTAAAAAAGATATGTTTCCAAATGTGGGTATATGATTATGATATTTAAATTATTTACTTGGTTATTATCAAAATGATTATGAGTTCGTATTCTAACTAGCTTCCAACTTTCAAAATTATTATACTTAATTTGTAGTTTTTAGGAGTTTGTATACTAGTTGCTTTATGCCCTGATAATCTCGTCGCTAACAAGTTGATTATTTATGCAATTTTATTTTTTAGCTCAACCAACCTATTAACTTCTTGTGTTTTATGTAATGAAAAAATCTTATAATTTTTTATGGTAATATATAATTTTTGATTTTTTTTTTTAAAAAAAAACTTCTTGTGTTTTATAAAGTCACTGGTGACTGCGTGCTGCAACAAACACGTGGAGATCGATAAAGAAGAGCAGGCCAGCGAAAACTGCTTCTGCAGAGCTCCAGACATATCCATGTGAGGGGAAGCTTCTCGTTGTCTTTGCTGAACTTCGTGTTGCTTGATGAACGAATAAAGAAACTGCTTCGCTCCAAGTCGTCATTGGACTTTGTGGCAGATACTTTTTAAACGAACTGGCACAGAGCTTGGTCCTCCAAATAAAGGTTCTTCAGTGAGTTTTCCGCTTCTTTTTTGGAAGTTCTTGTAGGATCTTGAGACGGCAACCAGTTAAATAAAAGGACATGGAAAAACACTTAGAAGTTGGGATGACACGAATTCATCGTTTATACTGAATGTTGTTTTATGAATTTTTATTAATCTGGAGATACTTCCTATGTGTGATAACAAAAAGAACAAAAATGGTTTTTTTTTTTCTTTTCTCAAGTATCCTAAAAATCTAAATGTTCCGTCCCTTAATTTCTTTTTTCTTTTTTTTTTTTTAATTTGAAAAGGACCTCTTTACCTACCTTAAATATGAGAAAATATATATAAAAAATAAAAATTCATAGATCTTCCTTTTTCTTATTAAAGGTTGTTTCAAGCGTTTAAAAATTCGTAATGCTTTTCACTGTAAAAACTATTCTTTGAGTATTGTTTTCATATATAAAATTTGGCTATCAAAATGCATCTCTCAATTACATTACTTTTTAATACTTTTGTTATTATTATTATTTTAATAACTCACACACTCACTCTATAAGCAAGAAGTTCAGAGTAACACTTGTTTACCACTGAATTAAATGCTTGTCCAATTACTTTTGCTTACTTGGAAAAACAAGGGAGCATATGACTTTCCTTTATACTCTTACTCCTCCCTTTCTCTCTTTTCTCTTTCCTTTTTTTACTGTTTGCCGAACAAAGTTCAAACCATCCTCCACGTCTCAAGATTTTCATCCCCCACCAAACAGCAAAAGAGAAAAGAAAAGAAAAGAAAAAAAAGATAAATCAGATGGTAACTGATCTTTAGTACCTTTCAAGTTTTAACTCAACTTCACACTATAAATCTTAACCAATTAGAGAACTTGGGCTATCAACTGGCCTTTGGTCCGTTAACGGAATCCTGTAGTGCGTGAGATGGAAAATCTTTCATGAAACGAGTCGTGCAGAAGTACACAATAATGAGTTTTCCTTGGTTCTGCTAATTCAGAAAATGTTTATCATACTTGGTTGGCCATGGGAGCTCAAGTCCAGAATGGCTTAAATTCATATTAGTGGAAGAGGACGAAAGGATGGGCTTGTCTCCACAACTCTGGATCACGATGAATACAAGAGACCACTTCCTTAGCCTCAGCAAGTTTTCTCGACCGCTTGACGTTGGGACTTGAGGGGAAGGAAGCACTTCCAACGCCTCAGCTTAACTTTTTGTTGTCATCGTCTTACCATGTGGCAGCAGGCCTTTAAAGAAACCAGCACGTAGCTGGTCCTCTAGAGAGTTTTCCTTTTCCTCATTCTTTTTTGGAAGTTCTCATTGGATCTTGCGACAGCAACTCTTTGAATAAATCAGCATCTTGCTGGCATGCAAGAAGCGTAGACATTTACGTAATTTTCATTTTATCGGAGACGTCACTGGATCTTGGGATAGCGACACACTTCTACGTCAACCAGCAAGTAACAGAGACAGAGGGAATAAATAGGGTTAACGCTGTTGAATCCACTTGGGGGCCATGTGCCAAACCGCAACCTGCGCGCCTCTCTGATCCGTTTAAAAACCAAGATCCGTTCGCTTTGGCTGTTTGGCAATCAGACTTTTATTATTGTTACTCTTTCTTTTTAGAAAGGTAGTATTGTGTTAATAAAACTTAGTACATGAAAACATAAAGACATATTTCAGCATTATTAGGCTTGTGTTAATGAAAATTATTGAATGAAAACATAAAGACATATCTCAGCATTATTAGAATTACAAAAATTACTAAACGGTAAAGGTCAAAAGCTTTCAAATCTTATCCAAAATAACATTTTCCTATAAAGATTTTATGTTTTGAAATAAATAATTCTCTCTCATACAACTTTTCTTATTTAGTCGATAAGATTGGGATATTGATTGCTTTATTCTAAAATCTTCTTATAATGCATTCAACCTGTATATAGTAAATGTAAATTAAAAAAAATACCTTAAGAAACTTTGTAACTAAATCCATTTATTTAATTTTTGTTATTGTTATTATTTGTTTGTTGTTTTCTAAATATTATCCTTAGTTTAAATTGAATTGATACCTAATATCATTGAATGGTTAGTTTATCAAGATTGACTTTCTATAGTAAAAGAAATTATGCAATAGCTCCTTTCAATTGACTTATATTTTTATTTTGGTTAGTTTCACATTAAAAACACAAGTCATCTATTTTTTGAATGTAAATAAACTAGGATAATTTGGAAGACTATCATTGCTCATAATGAAATTTGACATCATATTAGAGGTTAGAATGAAGAATCTCAATGGATGATCAGAATAATAAAAGGAAGGAGTTTAGTTGTGAAATTTCTTGAAATACATTTTTGAACTTATATTTACTATGTATGAGTTGAACATAATAAGAGATAATTTCATAATAAAACAATTGATATCTTAATCTTGTTAATAAAAGTAAAAAAAAATATTTAAGGAAAAGTTTTTTATTTTGAAATATAAAATTTTCCTAAAAAATGTGATTTTAAATAAGATTTGAAAGCTTCTAAACTTCATTCTTTCATAGCTTTCATAAGTTTTGTAATGTTAAGATATGTTTTGTCTTTTTATATATTAATTTTATTAATGCAAACTTATATTTTTTTCTTGAAAGAGAAATTATGTTAATAAATATTAAAATATAAAAGTACAGGGCTATTAAAGAAGTCATTACATCATTAAAAAAATAAAAGTTGGAAGTTTCCAAATTTTATTCAAAATAGCATTTTTTTAGGATGATTTTATATTGCTAAACAAAAAAGCTTTCCCTTATATTACATTATTTACTTTTAGTAAGAAAACAAATATATCAATTTTTTTTTCTTGAAAGCATCTTCTTTTTTATTTCAATCCATATACAATAAATGTAAGCTAATAAATATATCTTAAAAAGTTTAGCAGCTATATTCCTTCTTTTAATTACTTTGATCATATATTATAGTTCTTCATTTTATCCTTTAATATCACGTTAAATTTCATTTTGAGCAAGAATACTTTTTTAAATCATAATTGTCCATACACAGTAGAAAAAAGATAATTAACTCCTATTTTTTGTATAAGACGGATAGAAATTATAATATATATTTATCTTTCTACTAAAAAATAATTAATAGTTTTAGTTAGCATTGGATCTTGTGACAGCAACACTTTTAAGTCAAGTAGCAAGTAAAACAGATAGAGGGAATCCTTCCACATACTTTGAGAGGATATCTAGATGGTTTTCCTGTTGTCCAAGTCATCACCGGATGTAAACCAGCAAGTAGGAGCGACAAAGGGAATCTTTCCGCGGCGCTCTTTCGTGCGCTGAAGACAAAAGTACGTTTAATGGGTTTCGAATCCACGTGATATCCATATGCCAGCACCGGAGCCCCGTGCACAGCTCCGATCCTTTGGCAATTAGACTTTTATTACCAAATTCGTACAAATTTAATGGCGAGCACAAATATGTCGATACCAGACTGTTGAGGATATATATTTTATGTCTAAAGTGTAAATATACAATTCTGACCTTATAAATAACAAAGGCTTATTATCTATTACTTATGAGTTTTAGAATGAATATTTTTATTTTAACATAATATCAAAACTTGGCTAATTATTTAATATGAATCCCTACACCACAATTATCATTTACGCTATTGGTCTGAAAGGAGTTTGTTAAGAATATATATTCTACATCAGAATTGTGACACATAGTCCTAACCTTATTAATGACAAGTGTTTATCATCTTATGAGTTATAGGATGGATCTAATTGCTTTTAATATACAGATTTTACTTGGTAGTAGTGACTTGTCTTTAGGGGGTCGGAATCCCAGACTCTGGTGCAAATTTGGGCGAATTTGCAGCCTCTGCACCTAAAGCATCAACGTTTCCTTCTTTACCGGCAAGGAAACACTGATCGATGATATCTTGCGGAACACTTTGATAGGCCATGAGATAGGTCAAAGGAAATGCGGTTAAAGTTCTAAAAGGATTAAGGCTCTTTTATAGGAAATGCCGTTAAACAAGGTTCCTTTTGGCACAATTTATGAGATCAGGTGTGCTGTTTTACAGCGATGGATCGGATGCAAGGCTCTGGATTTGACTCTAAGAATCTGCGGACGTTATTTAACCCTTGTTTGGGGGCTATGATTCCTTGTAAAAGAACCTCTTTCTTCCACATATGTGAATTGCACACGTTATTTAACCTTGTTTGCCGGCAATGAGACCTTGTAAAAAATTTCTACCAAAAGGAGCTCTTTTTTCTTCTTGGAATCTGCACACATCTTTATCTCATTGTTCTTCACTGGATTCTTCGTTGTGTCCACCATCTTGTTATCACTTTATTACAGCCTTATTCATTGTTCTCCCTGTCTTAACCCTTTTGAGCTCCTGAGTAAGCTCACTTTTGTAAATTGCTTTCAAAAACCTTAGGTGAGTATTTCGAGGTAGTCTGTTTTGCTTCTTGGTGTTGCATATCTCTAAATTCATCCAGTACGTCAGTATATACGAAATGATTTCAGAGTTTTGTTCATGTGAAAAAACTGGCTTTGTTAAAAGGGAGAACACGAAATGAGAGTCTTGCAGCAAATTAAAATTATAAAAAACCAACCAAATTCATAGAAAAAACAATTATATTCAGTAAAACGCGGCATGTTTCTTTTCACATTTCATCAGTGAATGTATATAGAGGCATATTTTCTTATTTGCTTCAGTGACCAATTGCCATCCACTAGATCGGAAAACACATACGTGGGTGAAGGCTTGATCCGCAGTTCCAAGCAACCGATTAGGTACGAAAAAAGCATAGCAAGAAAAACTGTAGAATTTAAGATGGATCTTTCGATGGTTTTCTTTTTCTCAAGGTTGCCAACTTTAAATAAAGTAACAAGTTGTTGGGTTTGACTCGATGTGCAAATGTTTGGAGAACATTATCGAATCAAACGACAGAGTAGCAATAAAAAATACTAGAGACCCCTGATTGATGAACGAATAAAGAAACTGCTTCCCCAAGTCGTCATTGGACTTTGTGGCAGCAGCCCCTTAAATAACCCAGCACGTAGGTCGCTCCTCTAAATAAAGGTTCTTCAGAGAGTTTTCCCCCTTCTTTTTTTGGAAGTTTACGTTGGATCTGGCGACAACAACCCTTCAAATAAACCAGCATCTAGCTACCATCAAAGGTGCTTTGACATTTACATACTTTTCCTGTTATGGGCTTGTGACAGCAACACTTTCAAGCGAAACCAGCAAGTAAAAGAGGGAAGCCTCCCACACGCCCAAATGTATAAGAATAACAAGAAAAGAAAAAAGAACAAAAAGAAACACACGAAAGCGGTGCAGAAAGGATATTTAGATGGTTTTCCTTTTCCCAAATAAAGCCATCTTTAAAAGAAGCCCACCGGAACCAATCTTCCAACAACATAAAAGCCTCCACCTTGTCATTTCCGAAGGCAATACGTAGAACAGTCCTATTTTCAGTTGTCTCATCCATAGACTTTGGACTGGCATTAAGAATTTCAATCAAGTTCAAGATCTCCCGCTTTAGTTTGGTTAGTGAAAGGAGTTAGACCTCCTTCTCCTTTAACACGTGCAAGATTTTTATTAAACTCAAGAAAACAGAGAACCAATTTGTGTCGTAATCTTGCTTGAAAAGCAGGATCCTGAGCGGGTTGGGTGGTCCTTGTTGGTTTGGCGCGTAATGTATTAGCTGGAAAAGAAGGTGGAAAAGCTGTAAAACCTTCCTTACTCAGGTTCGAAGATACTGACGGCTTTAATGCCATTATCTCGATGCAGACAAGAAATCCCCAGATGGGACAGCGTGATCCCGCGGTCTCGATTCGCGCGAGGATGAAAAAGACGTAACGGTTTGCATCTTATTCCCAAAATACATCTTATTATAGTCTTTTAGCCATGTTTGTCTTGAATGAGAAGAAAAAACGTGGCCTTGAAAACGTGCCGACAACTTTGTCATTCGATTGATTGAGCCAATAGTGGTAGAGAATGTTGGAAAGTGAATCAGAGTTCTTGTGCTTTTAAAGAGGAGATTGGAGTGTAAAAGAGGGAAGAATGTGAAGACAGTTTTTAAGGTTACCTTAGGATGTAACTGAGGCTAATAACTTCTTGTTATGTAATAACGTTATTAGTTGTGTTTCAACTTTTGAAAACAGTTTCTCGGGGCAAGAGAAGATAGCGCCGACGACGGACATGATAGCTTTCTTTTCCGAAAGCAGTAGTTAAGCAAAACGTACTAAGCCAGCGGGAGCCTGAAGTAGGAAATGAATGCTTGAAGCCGTCGTACTAATTAAGCTCAGATCGGAAGAGATCATCTTGTACCTTTTGATTTGTTTGTCAAGCGAGAGAGATTGAACTTTGGCTGCCGTTCATTCTAAGACACAATGCATATTTTACTAGTGCGGCACAAATCCCTAAATACCACTAAAAGAAAAGGCCAGATTCTACCATTTTTGGTATTCCCAGCGACACGATTCCTCAAAAATCGACTTTTGTTTACCAGTTTAAAGTTTTCTTGTCATCAATGAGATAGAGAGCTTCGTCTTTCTTCCCCAAATTGACTTCCATGGATGATTTAAGACTCGGTTTTCCAAAGATTGGGCGGACCTTCTTTAGACAGCTATGGCCTTAAGGAGGCCAGGAGTGTCAATGTCTTTCTTATACTTCAGCACCTTAAAGGGGTCTTTCTAGGTTTTTCGAGATCTTAAAGGGTTCTCAAGCTATGGCGGTAAGTTACCAGCGTATGCAATGTATATGTCACAGCATGTCACATCCATGTCCTCACGTACGTGGTGCAAGTAAGTTGGACGTCTACAACTCTATGAAAAGAGGCAGCCGGACTTCTCCCTCCTCACTCCCCACTACCACTTTCTCAACGATCTTACAGCACTAGACCCACTCCTCCAACTCTCTGATTAGTGATCAATCTTCCGAGAATGAATCATTATTTGAGCACTGCTTCTCAGCAAGGAAACATCGATGCCTTGTATTCCTTGATACGTAGAGATGCATATGTTTTACACAAGATCGATGTTCTTCCGTTTGCTGAAACTCCTCTCCATGTTGCTGCATCTCTAGGAAAAACCAGCTTTGCAATGGAGATCATGGCATTACAGCCTTCGTTTGCTAGAAAACTTGACGAAGATGGCTGCACCCCGTTGCATCTTGCTGTACAGAATGAGCGAACGCAAGTAGTGCTTCGACTACTTGATGTTGATGAGAGCCTTGTTCGTGTCCCGGCAAGGGATGGTCTGACTCCTCTGCATTGTGTTGCTCAAAGAGGTAATCTCTACCTTCTGGCCAAATTTTTAGAAGTTTGTCCAAGGTCAATTGAAGATGTAACAAATAGGAGAGAATCCGTTTTGCATATTACCTTAAAATGTAACAACATCGGTGCTTTTAAGCTTTTGTTGGGATGGCTTCAACGGACATGGTTGAAAAATGCCTCTTTTTGGGAGAAGAGATTACTGAACTGGCAGGATGATGAAGGCAATACTTTGCTGCACCTTGCAATAGCCAAAAATCTACCTGAAGTAAGTTCTCTATAATCATTTTTGTGATAAAAGAGATCTATTTGCCATGTGCATAGAAGGAATATTAAAAAGAAAGGCTGATGAGTCCTGATTAATTTGAAAGTTTGAGTTTGAAGACAACGCATCTGAGATCCCTTCAACTTATTTCTGGCATGCAGGATTCCGAAAATTCTGACTAGCTAATGTTATGTTTCTTTCTCCTCTTACAGATAGTTAGGTTGTTTTTGGATTTCAAGGCAGGCTTTGGCTATAAAGTTAATATAAATGCTATGAATTTGGGAGGTCAGACAGTATTTGACATTGCACAAGGGTAGGAGATTATGGATACGCTGCACCATGCAAGATTCTTCAGAACATGGCTTTTTCCAAGAGTTCCATCTCCTACAGACTATTTTAGGTCTCCGGTGTCAATTGATGAAAAGTTCTCTATATTCTTTCTTCGACTGAGAACAAATATGTCAAATGCATCCCGCGTTGTGATGATGGTGGCTGCTGTGCTGTTTTTTACGGTTACCTTCTAAGCAATGGTGAACCCTCTTGGAGGAGTTGCGTTGGCCCCAACGGCGTTGCTCCTTCGCCCGACATGGGGACATCTACCACATCACAGCACACTTTCATTGTCGTTGGAGCTTTGAATCTGATAAGCCCCTTGCTACACTTTTTGCAATATTACTTCTCTTCTCTTGTGATCGTAAAAGTGGAATGATCAACCTGCCGTTTCATCTACTTTCTTTGTATTTGATCACAACTGTACTCATCACAGCTCCCAGGGTACCGTTTTTGCCGAAGTGGATGACTAGTAGCAGTGTGAACTACTTCATCTTTTGCATTTTCTTTGCTTTGCTGATTTTGTTGCTGTAGTTCCTCGTGAATTATAGGCAAAGAAAGCTTGTCAACGCCTTTCATCCGGACGGGAAATTGTCCCACCAAACTCTTACATAGATTGCTATGGTTATGCTAAGTCTGTACATAGAACCATACTAAGGAGCAGTTTGAGTGTTGATTTGGTGAAAGCATGCGCCTGCAATCTTTTCAGACTATTCATGAAAGTCTGGAGCTGCAGTGTTTGTGGGACAGGTTTGGTATCTAGTTTTTGATGTTTCTTGTTTGCCCTAGCCAATTGGCTAGTATTTGTAGCAAAAACTTCAAGCTGTATTTACGTTTTACAGCATTGCAATGTACTGGTTGTATAAGAAACTCTTCTGTGAATAAAAAAAAACCTCTGTTTCACAACGACATTGTTCCTTGTTTGCATTGTTCTATTCTGTCCCCAGCTTCCCCTAATGCTTGTTCTGTTTTACTAGACCCGTGTACTTTCTGCGTAGAGCTTATCTCCTTGAAATCCCAGTGACCACGATGACCATGGACCAGTCCCACATCTTGGCAAGGTGCTTGGACACGGCGGACATGGCATTCAATCCGCTTGTGAGAATTTCGAAGACGTGGCTTTCATATTCATTAGATGAAAGAATTAATTGATAGGAAAGTTCCTTTGAAAACATCCTTTATTTAACAGCAAGTACACTAACGCATTGTTAAACAACACTTTGGACTCTTTACTCACAAATGTTTCACCCTCGAGCTGTGGCATACAAACATTCAACCTTATTTTGAAGGAGAATTATGGAAGAGAGAGAGAGGGGATGGAAGAAGAGCGGCTGGTTGGCAGTTTGGTTCTAGTTGGCAGTGCGTCTGCGCCACCTCTGGCAAAAGACTCTGTACATGAAGCGAAGTACGATCTCCAACTGCTGCATCTGGAAAATTGCAACCTTACAAAACCAAATGCCTGTTAGGACCAATAATAATTACCCCAACATCGAAGAAAAAAAGCCCTTTGAAAAACTCTTTGCGGTCATGTTCAGGATTTGGGTTTGTGACGTTTCGTGATATGACAAAAAACCCAAGAAGTAAACAAATGGGAACGAAACAAAGATGGCTAAGAAGCGATCTAGGGAGGAGAAGGATTCCTGCCAACATAAGAAACAAAGAGGATCCAGCATTTAAATAATTGAGTGCATCGAAATAGTAAGTGCCCATGATTGCTGCCCCAGCACGGTGTGACATCGTATTATCTTGCCAAGTTCCACCAGGAGGGGTGAGTAATATTTGAAAGTTGATTGTTACCAGCAGCGCAACAAGCACCAACAAAGCATTGCCAGTTTCTTCAGTGAGCTTGAAAAGTGAACTTCCTGCAGTAGTGTCACGGCGTAGCAAACGAGCAATCTCATCATAGTCCTCCTGTGTTCCGAATTGCAAGAAGTCCAATATTGTGAAGACCCTTAAAAGGCTGAGTCTAAATTAACTCAATAATTCGATAACCACCTCCTGTCCCCCCTTACTGCAGAGATGCATAATTATAATGTCCACACTCAAAATAGTTTACACAATAACACTTGCTCCTCCCAAAAGGTGAAAAAAGAAAGAAGAAGAAGGCAAATGGCACATACCAATAAAAGAAAAGAAAATTAAACACTAAATATCATAGATAAAGGAGATTATTTCTCGGTATATTTTTAAGTTCTCTACAAAATAAATAAATAAATAAATAAAAGTTATTCAAATGTATGGTTAGTCATTAGAAAATATATGTCAATTTTTGGCAGGTTGTTGATTTTAGAAACACTTGATTTGTTTATTTTATTAATTCTCAAGCTGTAATTATAAAAGATTCTAAAATGTTACTAAAAAGATAAAAGAAGTGAATTTTGAACAAAACATATTATGTGAGTAATGGAATTTGATTGAAGAGAATGGAAGTAGTACATACAAGAGTAATTTGTATGTCAACTCAAATAATTTGTGAATACTTTTATGTTTACAAAGGTAGCTTGGAGACATTATTATATGTGAATTTGTTGTATTATCAAATGAGTTTGCTTTTGCAAACTGTTAGAAGCTAATTTTTGTAGTGGGTAAATAAAAAAGCCTGCCTTTGATAGATCTCTATTATACCACTTAACTTACTAAATAAAACTTGCCTTGGATAGATATTGGCCTTGTCTAATTTTTGAGATCTCCTTTCTTGCTTCAAGCTCTCAATTTTGCAATTTGTATCTCTCCCAAAAGGCACCATTTGAGGAAGTAAGGTAAAGCCAATCATACAACATCATAAAGCTTTGTAGTTTTGATATCTTATGGCAATATGTAAAGAAGTCTCATCATCCACTGTCACATCTAAAATAGACATTGGACAAGTAATTAGCATTCCAATCAAAGGTTCAAGATCACTTATTTTTGCTGCATAATGGAAAGGAGTCCAACCCCCCTTTCCTTTAACATGTGCAAGGTCTTTGTCAAACTCAAGTAAACGAAGCACCACGTTGCGAAACCTTTCTTGCAGGTGAAGGTAGTTCCCGCGTTGAGGGTCTCCGAGGCTTAGCTCTTGCAAAGCAACATCTACTTTACCTTTCTCTTCCAAAGCAAGATGTAGTGGTGTGAGACCTTTTCTAGTTAGCTTCCGAGAAAATGATGGCTTTAATGCCATGATCTCGCCCAAAAACGAGACATGCCCTCCTTTTGCAGCACGATGTAAAGGTGTCTCTACAAACGGACTATTGTCGATCTGCTCCAGGACATCTGAATTTTCCTCCATCAAGTCGTACAACTGTTGAATGTTTCCTGTTTCACCAGCAAGCAAATATTCATTAATGATATCACGTGGAACAATTTGACTAGCCACCGACTGAGCAGGATTGATAACTTGCAGAACATTCGGATTGGCCATCTGAGAGTTGAGAGACAATGCCTTCAAAATTTTAGAAGAGATGAGGCCGAGCCAGGTAGGAAGAAATGCCTATAAAGTTGTAAAAGTTTGAGGAGTGTTAAGGCACAATTCAGGAGAGAGGCCATGCTCTTTTTATAGGAGTTGATCAGATGTGGCCATTAGATAGCACTGCATGCAAGAGAAGATGCAAGGCGAGTAATCCCAAACAAATAACTAATTAAAATAGCTTGCAATAGAAAAATTATTTTAATACATTTCTTCGAAAGTAGTACAAGCAACTGGAAGAATAAATTAATCAAAAAAATAGTGGATGGAGTAGAACGTGCAGTTAGTTTTATTTAATGAAAGGTTGGTTAGTTGATGGATTAAAATATATCAATATTTAATAGAATCATTAAAGTTGTCAAACAAATAGAATGAAATAAATAATATTCATGAATGTGTCATTCACAATAAAATGAATGATAAAATAAAAGAATGACAAAAGATTAAAAATATTTCTTCAATCCCCACTTAATTCTCTCTCTCTATGAACATTTATATTTATTTATTTTTAAATGTACATAGCCTTATAGGAATTCAGTGTCAAATTTAGAAGCTTTTGATCGTAAACCTAATACTAAGAGGTCTTAGGCCTTAATTTACTACTAAGCTACTAGGTAATATCACATTCTTTATTGGGTTTTGGTACATTTAATTGTTCTTTTTATTTTTACTATTTTAAATTTGTTCTTCACTTATTTTTTAGTATCATGCCTGCAATGGAATCTCTATTCCTGTTATCAGTGTTCATTTCTTATTTTATGCGATTAGGACGACAATTGGAAAGAGTTTGTATTCAGCGGGTTTGCTTCTCATCTTCTTCCAATTGCTATCTCATATCTGTTTGGCTTAACCCTTTTGGTTGATGCATATTTGATGAATGTATAATGACTGCTTAGGTCAAGACCCCGATGTTGCAGTCGAAGGCTTAAACGATTATGACAAAAATCCTTTATTTGAAGACCAATACATTGATACGAAACCATAAGAACATACATGATAACTGCGAAGTAGCAATTGTGTGGGAAAATGTTTAAACAAGACAGGCCTTTGGATGGTTTTCCTTTTTCTTTTTTCAGGTTGTCATTGGTCTTTGTGACAACGACCCTTTAAATAAACTAGCTGGTGGCAAGCTAAGCAAGTAAGGGCCTGCTGATGGACAAAATATTAATTCAAGACGCAAGCCGAAAAATCTAAAATAAATAAACGCTTCATCCGGATTGCTCAGGATGGGAAGACGAGTTTCTCCATAGACTGGCCTCTTAATACAGAATCCGACGCATGTTTCGGCGAATTTGCAGCCTCTGCACCTGTTTAGGGGCCGTGACATGTGAGTAAAGGTTGGTGTCCTCGAGTCTGAATAAAGCAGGGCGCAATGACAAATTTGGTATCAAGTCCTTATTTGGAAAGTTATTAATGATTTTTTTTTTTAAATTTTTTTAATATTACAATACACACACCCAATTCATACATATGAAATGTCCAATCTCATATTTTATAATTAAAGTTCCTCTTGTCTCACCATTGAGTTAGATGGCTAAACAATAGTTAAAAAAAAAAAGTGACAATGCTATAAAAATCATATCAACAATGAGAGAAGTTTGAATCAAGACCTATAGAACAGCATAATTTTGTATCAAGTTTTGATTTGAAAATTTAGTACAGACATTGTTAATGCCGTGACAATCCTTTCATCAACGAGAGAAGTTTGAATGAAGATATGCAGAATGATATAATTTTGTATTAAATTCTAATTTGGAAACTTATAAATGAAGATTGTCAATGCCTTGACAATGGTTTCATCAATGAGGGAAGTTTGAGTCGAGATATGCGGAATGACATAATTTCTTATTATATTCTTATTTAGAAACTTAGTAAAGAACGATCACTCTAATCTCTCATAAGCCTTCGACATATCAAGTTTTAATGATTACATTACCTCCTAGCATTGATTTATTTACTTCATGTATCATTTCTTGAGCAAATGTTATATTTTCTTGGATGAATTTGTCCTTAACAAAATCAAATTGTTCTAGTGAAATAAAACCTCTTATTAGACCTATATTGTTGCTCTGTGATATTGAATCAATGAGGAAGATAGCAACCAATCATGAAAAGATCAAATATATTGAAATTAATCACCATTTCATCAGAGAAAAGATAGCAACACGAATCATTTGAATTGCACACATCTTGACATGTGATCAACTAGCAAATTTGTTGATAAAGGCATTAAGACTACAACAACATCATTTCCTCATGGGCAAGCTAGTAGTCTATAAAAATCATAGACTCCTAGCTTGAGGTGAAATATAATTGTTGTTGGGCCACACTTGTAATTTAGGGCACATAATACTCGAGGCCCATCAAGGCCCATAGGCATGTAAAGCACTTGTTTTTATTTCTCTCTTAGCAGCCGCCAGCCCATTATGTTGGTAGAGGCCGTATATACACATTTCCAATCAATGAAAGGAGTTTCACCGTTTCTCCTCAAATTCTACTTTTATAGATACCATCCCATAATCACAATTTGCAAAAGCTCAATCATGATTACCGTGACTCTTATTCTGTGCTCTTGCTCAACACAACAAGTGGGATTGTTGGAATAGTAAGCTGGAAATTTTCTAAAATAAATCCTTCATTGAATCACCAATACGCAATAAGAAGTTCCACAAATATGAATACCTAATTAGACATCTCACGAACTCACTCACAGAATCATTTGTACACCATTCACACATAATAATTAAAAGTACAGTGCGTTGAACTGTTCCCTATAGTTAAAACGTTCAACCATATATGATGGAGACCCAAAGTCTCTGTAACTGCATTTATAGACAGTGACAGTGAGTTCAGCGGACTTTCTTAACCTACGTTGGCAGATAACGGCTGGTTGGTGTTGGACAGCAGGCTTAGGGAGCAACGAAGCAGAGGAAGAGATTGCACGAGAGGGTTGGCGAGACAGTGGGTGACAACGAGTGAGATGTGAGGAAGGGAGGAGTAATAAGGTGGATGGAATTTTCCGAGAAGAAAAGACGAATTGTGGGTTAACGAGCGGCAGCAAGAGGTGGATGAAACGAGAGAGAAAAATGGAAGAGAGAGAGAGAGAGAGAGAGAGAGAAGCGTGGCTGGAAAAAGAGAGGGAAGTTTGTTGCTAGTTGGAGGCGCCGTTTCCCCACTACCTGCAAGGCTCTGGATATCAGAATACCTCCTCCAGAAGTGCCAAGTACAACAACGGATGTCACAAAGACCAAAATGGAGTAAACAATCATCGGTACCAATTCAAAATGGACCTGGATCTAGGATAAGAAGTGACATTAGAAAATACCCGGAAAGTAAACAAAATGGAATGGCACAAAAAAGGCTAAGACGCGATCTAGGGAGGAGTAGGACTGCTGTCACGAATGAGAAAGCAAAGGATGCAGAACAAAGCATTGCAAGTATTCTAAAAGGGAGACTGCCCATTATTGTTGTCCCGGCACGATGTGACAGTTTATCTTCTTGCCAAATTCCTCCAGGTGGGGTGAGTATCATTTGGAATGTGAGTGTTAGAAGTAACACAACAACCACCAGCAGAGCGTTGCGAACTTCTTCTGGGAATTTAAAAAATGGATCAGCTAGAGCGGGGTCACGGCGTAGCAGAAGATTAATCCCTGGGTCGTCCACCTGTGTTCGCCGTAGCAAGATGTCAAAAGACTCTCCAATCATTAGTTTAAATCAACTCCACAGTTCGATAAACACCTCACCTCATAGTGTACAGATGCACCATAATAATCTCAAAATCTATAAAATGGTCTAACAGATAGAATACTCCCCACTAAAATCAGGAGAGTAGTCCATGGAAGAACTTTTTTATTTAGAAAGATTAAACTCTCTCAAGCTAATGTTTTGTTAAGTCATAGTTGGAGAATTCTAAATTCTATTTTCTCCTAAATGAATTGTAATGCTGGGGTATGTCCCTAAGTTTATATACTTCTTTATTTTTTGATGAATAAACTCACATATTCATTAAAAAAAAAAATAGAACACTCACCACCACCTCAGCAACAAAAGTTATAAAAAAGGAAAAGAAAAGTTCTAAGCATGTTTTCAAGTTCAATACAATAAAAACAAATTTAACGACAAGATATTTAATAGCATCACCGTACTTTCAAGAGTACAAAAATTAAAAGTTATGAAAAAAGTGTTTGTAATTGATCAAAAAAAAAATTGCTAATTTTTTGTGGTTTGTAATTTTAGACACTTGATTTATTTATTTTTTTCGTTCCCAAATTATAGTTTTAAAAAGTTTCACAAGATCATTGGGAAAGTAAATGATATGAATTTCTAACAAAACATATTATGTTAAGAATCAAATCCGAATGAAGAATAACATAAGTGTATTCAAGAAAATTTGAGTGTCAAATCAACTAACCTGTGTGCCTAATTTTGTTTATTTTTATAGTTAACCTTAGATTATTCAAAAAGGTTGTCCACTGAAGTCACTTGTGTTCATTAGTTTTCTGCACACAAAAATAATTTGGAGAGATTATTTGTACTTAAATTTGTTATGGTATTAGATAAGTTTATTCTTGTAAAGCATGAAGAGCCTATCTTTTGTAGTGGTGAATCTCTATGACCATTCACCATTATGAAGTCAAATATTTGTTATATCAATTCTATTCTCCTTTAGTAGAAAACATAAGTAAAGAAAACTTGCCTGGGATAAATTCAACCTTCTTTCAATATCTGAGAAAGTATCACCTTCCAATTTTGTAATTTTTGTCTCCACAAAAAGGCTTCTTTATACGTAACTTGAATAAGCCATCTCTTCAGCAATTGAAAAGTTCCGAGTTTGTCATGTTTCAGGGCAACATGTAGAATAGTTTCACTCTGAGCGGTCACATCTAGAATTGCCATTGGACAAGCAATAAGAATTTCAATCAAAACTTCAAGATCTCCTATTTGTGCAGCATAATGAGAAGGAGTTAGACCCCCCCTTCCTTTAAGACGGGCAAGATCCTTATCAAACTCAAGTAAACAGAGCACCATGGTGTGTAGATTTGATTGCAAAGCATGGGTCGGTGTGGATTGTGTTTGTTGCAAAGCAGGGTTTGGGTCGGGTTGTGTTTGTTCCGGAGTATGGGTCAGGTCGGGTTGTGTTGGCTGGTTCGATTCGGATTGTGTTTGTTGCGAAGTTTGGTTTGGTTCGGTTTGATGTGCCTGTTGCGAAGCTTGGTTTGGTTCGGTTTGGATTTCTTGCAAGGGAGCGTTCGGATTAGGTTGTCCTGGTGACAAAGCAAGGCCCACTCTCTGTTTTTCTTGCAAAGCAAGATGTAGAGGTGTGAAACCATCTTCAGTTAGCTTCCGAGACAACGACGGCTTCAATGTCATGATCTCGAGGGCAAACGAGACATGTCCTTTTGCTGCAGCCCTGTGCAAAAGTGTCTCCGAAAACGGAGTATTGTCGATCTCGTCCAAAACGCGCCGATCTTCCTTTATCAACCTGTACAACTCTTCAACGTCTCCTTCTGAGGCAGCCTTGAAACACCGTTGACTGATATCTTGCGGATCACCCTGATCGGCCATCAGATGGTAAAGAGAAAATGGCTTTAAAGCTATAGAAAATGGGGAACTGTGAAGTACTATAGGCAAATCTGAGAGCCGGCATCCTCCATTTTATAGGAGTCCGTCAAATATGGATGTTCCGCCCCACTTTCCCCTTCTTTTCTTTTTCTTTTTTTTTTTCTTTCTTTTTTGCTGTTTCTTCCAACTTTGTCGTTTGCGCCGGGCTTGCCCAACCATAAACGTTTGAATAATAAGTTCCAGCATTCACCGGATTAGATGTCGGAAAAAACAATTTGAGCACTTGCCTAAAAATTCTAAAAGGAGTATTGCATTGGTCCCCAATACATAGATATATTTAAATAAAAAAAAATTCACAATCAACACACCCGATAGACTTATCATAAATGTACTCTTACAATAAGCTAAAAACAGACATGATCACTATTTATTACTTATCAACAAAGGTCCAAAATAAAATTTTCAAGATTCTTATAGCTATAAACATAATTATCATGATCAAAATGTCTTAAATTATTTAGGTAAAACAAAGGAAAAATGTCTCCAAAGATTATGGCTGGTGGGACAATGCCACGACTTCGACATTGTTCATTCTTAAGACTTTGGTCACCTTTTTATCCACTTGGATTAGTTTAGAGTTGTAAGGACAATTTAAGGCTCATTACTCAGGAGTGAGCATTGGTTAATGGTTGAAGGGATGACGCCTCCAAATGGATCATCTTTCGAGAATAAAGAGGTGTTACGTTTTTTCATATATTTCATAACCTTCTAGGAAGTTTACATAACATTTACGATAAGGTTATCATATTAGTGGTCGCCTTCATTAAATAGCAACTTCTTGGGAAGCTTCCTCTAGCAACCGCGATAGGATTAAGGCTGGTGGGACAATGTCACCACATCGACATTGTTCATCCCCAAGACTTTGTCACCTCTGTATTCATTTGGTTTAGTTTTAAAGTAGTTTGAGGCTTGTTATCCAAGGAATAGAGTTGTTCAATGGTTAAGTTGGAGACAATCCAATGAGAGGCCGGATTCTTGGTAAAGGACGATACAAGATTCTTGACTTGGCTCGATTTTCGTCCTTCCTCCATGTCAATTGCTATAACAATTTTTAGGAGTTTGTATACTAGCTGGTTTTTATTGCTTGATCTTCTAAATGTCAAGCAGCAACTCAATTTATTTTTTAAATAGTGGGACAAATTATTAAGCTACCATATTTACTTTTGAAAACAATGTCATAGCCTAGTTTGCAACTTATACTTCCCAACTCACAAGTTAATTTTTAAATTGAATTTTAAGTTTTTTGATCTAATATCATAATAGAGCCCAAGTTAATTCACTTAAACTTTTGTTTAATTTTAAGTCCTTGAAGATTTGCTTGATGTGTAGAAAAGTATCCATTTTACACTTTTCCATCTTGAGTCCAAAGTAGACTTTGCATATGACAAAGTGTTAATGACAAAAGTTTCATAGGAGAAAGTTATGATCCTTATCTATGTTTAAATAATTTGAATTTTTTGCACAAAGTTTCTGTATGCATGGAAGAATATGTAATACTTATAGATCTGATATTGAATTATATTTAAGAAAAACCACTGAAAAAATCATCATCTCCTTTGAAGACTATCCATCATAAATTACTAATGCTTGGGAAAAAGCACACAAAATCATTAAATGTTTAAACAAGTAATTAATTTGAAGATAAAGATGCTCTTCCGGTGGAATTGTGAAATTTGTTTCCTTTTCCTCACTTTCAACATATCCTATTTGGGATGGAGAAATGATACTTAATACTTAATTCAAGGTGATCAAGAGAACAATGCTTTCCGTAGGTCTAAGAATGAAATGTAACTCTCATATAGTTCCGAATTAAAGTAGACTATAAAAAAAAAAAAATTAAATACCATCCATAACAACCTACTGTTTTTCCACTGGATTTCAATAAGGTCATGCAGCAGGACGCAAGCCTACTTTCCACCCTCCCACCAAATGGATTTTAGTAATAGTTTTTGCCTTCAACTGCCTACACGGAGACGAAATAAGGTCATATAGACAAACATCTTAAAAAATAAAAAATAAATAAACTCTTAACAGGCTCTCTTCGTCAAAAGAGAATTTACTTTCACTGAAAGAATCCGAAACCCACTCAACTTCGGAGAAAAACTCGGCTTTCCTTTCAACTTTCTTCTACCTCAATTTCTTCTTTCACTTTCAACTTTCTTTTATTTCACTTTCTTCTTTCACTTCCAACTTTCTTTTATCTCACTTTCTTCTTTCACTTTAGATGGGACGGCAAAAAGACTGTTCCTTACTCCGCATCCTTGTGAACACGGCTTTTCTCTAAAGATGAGGAAAGAAAAATCAGTTTGAAGTGAATAAAATAACTTTTCCCATGGAATTGACTTTCGATTTGGTTGGAGTCGTCGTCAAAAGGAAGTTGCTTTCCGTGTAGTCGTGTTCGCCACTCAACGTTGGAACAAGGGTTCCTCATGCATGCAATCATTAACAGTTGGTCCATTTTTCTATAATTTGCTTTATCTACTTCTTCACCTATAATATCAAATAAGTACCTGAAATCAATTGTTTTTGGCAAAAAGCAATTTATTTCCGTAGTAGCCGTGAGAAAGGATCTCTACTCTGTACTGTAGAACAAGGAAATCGTCATCTAATGGGTACTTATTGTTTTTCCCAGTAAGCCCCTTTCAGTGTCTTCACAGGAAGAACTATTTCGTCAATTGTCACAGAAACCCTTTAAAGAAATCAGCAACTAGAAGAGAGGGGGAATCTTGCCACATGGGAATACCCAAACGTACAAAAAAAAAAAAAAAAAGAGACACCTCGTACTTTTGTAAGGTATCATGATAATTGATAAATACTTGATTGTAAACATATGTTTTAGGAACTATATGAAAACTATTGTTATTTATGACACCACTTGTTTGTACAAATGAGTAAGGTGATATATAAAGTACAGTATAATTTCTCATTTGCATGTGCCAAAATGCATGATTTAAAAGGGTTCAATAATTTTGCAAAGCTATAATCAAAACTGTATTCTTGAGGTGTTCTTTGGAAAAAAATTGAAAAATCAAAGTTTTTTAAAAGGCCAAAAGTGATGTCTTGTCGAAACAATTGGATTAATAATTTTAATCACAATGCGATCACGAGAATAAAACAACATAAGTACATGCCATGTGGGTTGTAACCCACTTCCAAGCTTGCTAATGTGAGTTTGGACAAATTTCTCAAACAATCAACATAATTAAACTGCAAGGCTAAAAAAGCTTAAACTTGAACATTGTGCAAAATTGGCTTTCTGTATTAAACCAATTACTGTGAGTGCCCTTGTAGCTAGTCATATCCTTTAGGGCTTGAAGGTTAACCTCGTACATGCACAAGCACACCTGGGTCTTGTGTTTTCGACTTGTTTCACTTTGGTTTGAATAGACCTTCAAGACAAGTTGAAGTGAAGCCTGTCTTTCATTGTAGTTTGGTAGAGTAGCCCAATGGTGGTTCTTTACCCGCAATGAGCTTATACGTTCTACCTAGCCAGCAAGCTTTGCAGGCACAAATGATTATGACACTTGACTTGGTGCTCGATGTATATATGTGAGAAATTGATAATTATTTTGGAAGAAATATTAAATTGATCCCTTTAATTGGTAGTATTGAATCATTTCGTTTAGACTTTTTCAATAGAAGATTGTGCCAATAGTTCAACTTTCCTATTAGAGCAAATCTATTGTCAACACATATATAATGTCTTCTAATTCTTTGACATCAATGCTAGGTAAGCTAAATTTGTGTTAATCCACTACATCTACACCATATAACAAAATTGTCAATGGCAATAATCCACTAACTTAGACGGTATTTCAAACCTTTTGAAGTTTGTTTTGTCTTTTTCTTCTAAGTGTCTATAGCGGGTTTGAATATTATAAACTACTTTACATTAATGGATAACTTAGTATATGTTTATATTTCTTACAGATCATTTAGTTATTACTGAAATTTAAGCCATACCTTCGCTATAAATTTAATTTAAATGCAAGGAGTTCAAGACATTATATGGTATTTGACATTTTGAAAAGGCACACACAATACAAGGATAGCAAAATGATCAAGAATATGTTATGTGGTGCTAGACTTCTCAAGACTTTACTTCCTCCTAGAGTTCCATCTCTTCTAGATTATTTTCAATCTTCTCTTCCAGCTGACGAGAAGTTCTACATACCCCTTCTCCATCAGAGAATGAATATTTTGAAAGAATCGTGCAATGTGTTGTTGGTGGTTGCTGTGCTGCTTGCTACGGTCACCTTTCAAGCAACAGTGAGGTCCCCCTGGAGGAGTTTGGCAAGGTGGCCCCACTGACATTGCCCCTTCATCTGCAGTTGAGACACCCAAACCGGGGACATCTATCATGTAAGGATACACTTTCCTTATAGTGGTGGGTTTGACTGTTATAAGCTATTTTGCTACTGTCTGCGCAATATTCGTCGTCCTCCGCAGTGATCTTAAAATTGGAATGATCAACTTACCTCTTCATCTCCTCTCTCTGCATTTTATCACGGCTATACTCATAACAGCTCCCCGTGATATCTTTTTCTTTTATCAGATTTGGCAAATGTGGGCGCTGTGTTCTACTTCAGCATTGGCCTTTTCTCTTCTGTGCTATTGCTGCTGTTGCGATTCCTTGTTGAATTATGGGCGAAGAAACTTGTCAATACCTTTCTTCCGGACCTGCAATTGCTTGATCCAACTCTTACATAGATGGTGGGCTTATGCCCATTCTCCCACCACGGTTGGATGCCAAGCTTAGCCGTCGATTTATTCCTTAAACCGCCCTTGCTCCTCCGTTGTTAGCTTAATGAGGGCGACTCCATGGTTGTTTTCTACCTGTCCATAGACTTGCTTGATGATTTATGTAATAGCTGTAACCTCCAGTGTAATGCCATTTAGTTTTTCTTTTTTTTTTCTAATTTCTTTTCTTGCACGTTGTTTTGTATTTCGCTTGTTTTGTTAAGAGCGTCATATAAATCCATTATATGGATATCGCATACAACCAAAATAAAAGGGAAAATAGAAGTTCAAAAACTAAAAAGATATCTCAACTGAATCCATAAGTCATGCATGGACATGTAATGTCCCCGTAACAACGGGTGATAAATTTCCCGTTCACCCATAAGTTCCTCGACAATACAGGAGATATTTTCTGTCTTAGTTCATAATCACAATATAATTAAGCATTTAAGATCAATTGGTAAAGAAATCATGATGTTATGATGGGACACGAGTTCAATGGGATGGTGAGCCACTTAACAATTCAGTGTCATTAGAAGTTTTCAAGATTTTGGAGAGGCCTTGGGATGTTAAGCTACTTTTCCCTCGGTCATTCCTATAGATTGTCTACCAAATCTACGGTTTGGTTTATGTTTCTCTTAGCAACAACATAAAACCCATGTGCGTATGACACAATGCAAAAAGGCTAAGAACTAGTGAAAGAGGTTTGATACTCAGATGTTATAGAATTTTCTTTACACGAAGCTTTTTAACTTGTAAAACTAGGTGATTATTTACAAATGATCCATCTTTATTTATAGAAGTGAGAAGAAGAACCTGATGAAAAAGACAACATAATTTCTGTAAAAGTAAGGCCTTTTCCAAAAAAGCAAATCACGTTTATCAAGTAGGAAAACCCTTTTTAAACAGTAAAAATACCTATGTTAATACAATAAGAATTATTTATATATTTTTTTCTAGTAATTCGTATTAGATACAGAATTAAAAAATGTTAAATGGAAACCCAAATTTTCAAGTAAATGACCTGCAAAATTTTCTAAAAGAAATCCTTTTTGAGGACAAATACTTTAATATCGTATCTTAAGTACATACATGATAAAAAGTCTAAGCATTTAAACAGGTTTCTCATGAGTTTACTCACATAATTGTTCACACCCCATACATACACGATAAGTAAATTTTCAACTCTCAAGCACTACGTCATGCAACGTTCCATCTTATTTGAAGCAAAAGGGAAGAAAAATTGCAAAGAGGGAGAGAAAGAGAGGATCGAAGAAGAGCGGCTGGCCAAGAAAGTGGATTGTGCTAGTCGTCTAAAAATCTACGAAATCTTTCTTGCAAGTAGGCGTCTTTCTCCTTGTTAGAATGCCAAAACAGTCGTAAACCTCTCAAAATCTAACTGTATTATAATTATATTTCTCTTTAATGTAGGCCTTTATTGTTTAGTATTTCTCTATAGTTCTATTTCGGTCTTTTTACCTAAGTGAGATTGAAGGATTTAGAGATTTGCTTTTGGTCATTTTCGCTCACATTTTTCCATTAATCTGTAGTAGAAGAAATAATTATCTGCTTAGATCAACATGCAAATTTTGAAGTAAATAATTAGGAAAGTTTCTAAACAAATTGTAATACATACTTAGACATCTAACGAGTCCACTCCCACAGTGCAAACATGCTTAAAAGATAACTCTGCGTCAGCCATCCTAACCAACCCCACAACCCCTAAAAAGAAAAAAAGAAAAAAAAAGATTTTCTCTATGAATTTTCAGCTTACATGGGGTGCCATGGAGTCAAACATGTGGTGTCCTATAATTAGTGAGAATAACACAAACTAGATACTCTTTTTAGCGGACAATTAATCGTCATGTGATGAAGAGACGAGGAACAAAAGAAATTGGCCAGGGGAGGGCGTCGGGAGACACTCAAGGCGGGAGAGAGTCAAGGCTTATCAAAGGCTTAACAAAACCGCCTCTATTCTCTCCCCAAATGTTGAAAAAATATCTCATTGGCTCATAAAAAATTTAAGAAAAACGTCATGTCAATCATAAAGATCTTAAGAACATCCACTTTCATACATAATACAAATGCGAGATTTTTTAATTTTGATAGTGTAAAACTAATATGTATATTGCTCTCACTATTAATATACTTCATTTTTATGGGGCATTATTTCTTATTTTTCCTTCTATTCAAGAAGCAATAGACAGCATTTGCTATAATTGTTTATTAGCACCTAATCATTATTGAGGTTCTTATTGATGCCAAAGGAAATATCGAATGACAAGATTAACATTAAAATCAATATTCAACAACAAGAATTTCACAATAAAGAATTTCATTGGAAACTCACTTGGATGCTACTGTAAAATCTAATAATCCTTGTTTTGATCATGATCTTAAAATAACTATTTAACGAAAAGATTGATATCAAAAGAAATATCCAATCATAAGATTCATAATAAAATCACACCAAGTCTAATCCAAAGAGTAACAAACTAACAGTGCAATTCAAACAACCCTCCATCCTCCCTCCTACCACTTACTTAAACTTCAGACGAAACCAAACGATGTCGTACAACCCCACTCCAAGACGACATAATCTTTAACTTCCTGAAAATAAAATGACATACGAAAACAAATTCTTATTTTGTCACGGGTCGGGACCTTGTCTTTGCTCCTGTGGTTGTTCCTTTCTTGGAAGAAATTTCTCGTTTAATTTTCTTTGCCTCCATATTGAAATCAGAAGAAAAATGATAAATAGGACCTCAATCGAGAATATCCCAGTGGTAATGTGACCGATATTGCTGTAAGGAAGCAACCCCAGAGGCCCATGAGAACGGGCCCAACGACAATACAACTAACACCAACGGGAGGAAGGAGAATGATCAGTGCACAAGTCATAAACAGGAGCGATGATGCATTCACGTCCGTGGCAAGGCTGAAAGCGGTATCGTTCATGATGGCCGTCCCCGCAGCGTGTAACAGCTGTAGAGTTTGATGAATTAGCTGCAGTAGAATAATAGTCTTCTTGCCAAGTTCCTCCGGGGGGAGTGACTGTTGTTTGGAAGGTAACTGTTAGAAGCAGAGTCACAACTACCAACAAAATGTTGCGATTTTCGTTTGTGAGTCCCGAAAGCGAACGCCAGAAACATATCCAGAGTCTCTGTTCCAGTGTAAAAGGAAATTTGATGTGTTTCAAAGGTCCAGAATCTGGAGTTCTTTTTTCAGGCTTGGCTCGATCCAGTAAATCCTTGATGTTGTCTCCCCTGTTTGATGTAGATTTATTCAGGATGTCAAATGCTGTATCACCCTCTTCATTCTTAGCGTCCTTATCAACTCGACCATCTAATAACAAACCCACGATCTGCATAATGTGTAAATCTAAAATTAATCGTAAGAGATGGACGTAAGAAAAGCTAATGGACATATTTAAGACAGCAAACAAAAAAATCCTTACCAAGAGTCTTAAGTAAATCATTTGAACACAAATTTTAGCATGTTGTTAAGGAACGTTACACCTATAAATAATTAGGAGTTATTACTTGCACTTATATTTTTGAACTATTAGACAACAGATAGGCGACCATTATGACAACTTCATTCTGGCTTTTTAATAAAAGAGACAAGTGAAGATAACTTGCCTCGAATAGATTTTTGGATGCCGCAATGTGTAAGAGCGTATGGCCATCTTCATCCTTCAAGTTCAATAATTTGTTTTCCCACCAAAAGACATCTTCAAAGGAAGCCCATTTAAGCCATGTGAATAGAAATCGGAAAGCATCAAGGTTGTCGTGTTTCAGAGCAATATGCAGAGCACTCTCATTTTGAGTGGTACGATCTACAATAGACTCTGGATAGATATTCAGAAACTTGGCTAAAAGATATTGATCTCCTGTTTTAGCAACATAATGAAGAGGGGTCCAACCCCCTTTTCCTTTTACACGAAGAAGGCCCGTATCAATATCAAGTAGCTTGAGGATCACTTTGGGTCGATTTCTTTCCAAGGCAAGCTGCAAGACAGTGTGGCCCTCTTTATTCAGCTTCCTTGCAAATGAGGGCTTCAACCTCATGATTTCCAAGGCAAACTTAGTGTGCCCTTCAGATACTGCGGCATGTAGGGGAGTCTCACCAAAAGGGATCTTATCGAAGCTTTCCAAAACATGTGGGTCGCTCTGTATCAATGAGTACAATTCATCAACGTCTCCTCCTCGAGCAACACTTAAGCATGCATTAATGCTTTCTTGCTGAGCAACGGTACTGGAGCTAGCATCCGTACCTTGCTGCTGAGTAGCAGCTACAGCAGTCAAAATTGCATCAATGCTTCTTTGCTGAGAAATAGTAATAGTCAAAATCTCATCAATGGTTCTTTGTTGAGCAGCAGCAACACTCAAAATTTCGTCAATACTTCTTTGCTGAGTAGCACTAACACTCAAACTTGTGTTATTGCTTTCTTGTTGAGTAGCGACGGCACTCAATTTCTGATCCATTTGAAGTAGGGGGATAGTCAATTGACAGATAACAGGAAATGCTTGTTAAGTTCTTTAAAAAGGCAACACTGCGTAAACGATTGTGCAAATGAGAGATGGTGCGTTCGTCGAAAGAAAATTTACTTTCACTGCAGGCATGCGAACCCCACTCAACTTTTGAGAAAAACTCGGCTTTCTTTTCAACTTTCTTTTATCTCACTTTCTTCTTTCACTTTAGATGGGTCGGCAAAAAGACGTTTCCTTAACCGGGTAGCCTTGTGAACACCGCTTTTCCCCAAAGATGAGGAAAGAAAAATCAGAGTGAAATGAACAAAATAAGAATTATATGTTAAAATGCAATAGAAGTTACTCCCAAATCCCTGACCGTCGGTTGAATGTTTCCATAGAATTGGCTTTCGATCTGGTAGGAGTCGACGTCAAAAGGAAGTTGCTTTTGGTGTAGTCAAGTGCTCGCCACTCAACTTTGGGATAAGGGCTTCCTCATGCATGCGATCATTAACAGTTGTACCACTTTTCTTTAATTTCCTTTATCTTCTTTACCTTTATTAGTACCTGAAATCTATTTTCTTTGGCAAAAGGCAATTTCTTTTGGTTGTATCCGTGAGAAAGGGTCTTCACTCTGTACTGTAGAACGACGGATTGGTTGTCCAGTGGGTATTCGAAACATTAAATTATGAAGCAACGTTAAACTTTGGAAAAAGGGCACGGCTCTCTACTCAATTTTTTATATCTACTTTAGCATTAAAAATATACAAAATAAATTTCACCATTTTTACTTCATAGTCATGTAAAAGTCTTTTTTTTTTTCTTTTTCACACATACATCCAAACTCAAGCACCTTGAATATTGAAGCCTGGCCACCATGTCAGTGGCCTTATTAGATTTAACAATGAGCTAGCAAGAAATGAACTAATAGAAGTCACTTTACCTTTGTACATTATTGTTTAGAAAGGAAGTTAGAAAGTTTTTCTTTTTTAAAATAACTATGTTTTATGTTCTACCTAACAATTTTTAAAAAAATAGTTTTAAGGGAATCATGTGGGAAAACCCGAATGTACTATTTTTATACTTCTCTAAGATTTTGTTTGGTAATTAAGCTAATTTTTGTTCTTAAAAATAAGAATGAAAGCAAACATTAAATAGTTTAGTTTCTTATTATCTTGAAAATAAGTATAGAGATTATCAATGCACAATATAAATCTTTTTTTTTTAAAGGTCAATAATTATATATCACCATAAAACAATTGTAAATTGTTCAATTATAACATCATTATTTAGGCTCAAATGCTGCATTTGGTAAATTTCAAAATTTTTGCAAAAACTTATCACAATTTATAAGCTTTGTTTTCTTAAGAGATGAAATCTTATGGTCAAATTATGTAAACTTTTATTACTGAATCATCTTCTATTTATTTTCCTCCAATTGTGATACAATACAGTTTTAAAAGATACATTGAATAGTGTCACTGCATAATATAAAACTTGCAACAAGGTAAATTTTCCAAAACAAGAGAACCAATCATCCGGATAATTCACGATGGAAGGACAACCTAGGCTATTGACTAGCATTTGGTAGGGGATCGGAAACCCAGAATCTGATGCATGTTTCAGCGAGTTTGCAGCCTTTGCACCTGCTTATGATTCTTAGTTTAGTTGCCATCACATGTGACTAGTGATGGGTGTCCACAACTTTGATTCAGCACAACTCGCTTGCAGAATGACATAATTTCATATTAGTCGAATATAAAATAATTTTTTTTTTAGCTTGATTTTTCCTGTATACAAAATACCCTATTTAGAGGCAAAGGAAATATGTACAATTTTAGATTTACGTGAGTAAAAAATCTGATTATTAGATAATGGAGATCCATGGTTACAGACATTCCAAAATCTGGCCATAAGATCTTAAGAGATCTACAATTATGAGCGTTATAAAATCTAGCCATCAGATCTTGTGGATCAACAACTAAATATTGAGGAGGCGTTTGAAGCATCTTTACCATAGGTTTCACTTGGAACTAAATTGAGTGTATTTGTCAATGAACGTGTGACATAAAAATCAAGTGGCAGTTTCCATTTAATTTCGTCTAAAACTGTTGATTTTGTAGGATTGAGTGTAGGCTAAATCTGAATTGCATTATTGCTGACGCAATTTACTTACGAACTTTATTCATAAACTATGATGTTCATGACCCTTATTATATTGTAGGCATATTATTAATATTTATAGCATTTGAAAAAGATTATAGTTTGTGATGCAAGAATAGAACTTTGTGAAAATAATATCATTGTTGTACTAATTTTACAACTAAAATGAGGTTGAGGAAATTGGATACTGCTAAAAAATTGAAAAAATGTTATGAAAACACTTCTTTCTAATCTATAGTTGTGACGAATCTATGGTGCTTATTATGAGAACACTTGGATTATTAATTTATGGTGTTTCTTATGGCTGAAAACACTTGTGACGAATCTATAGTGATTTCCTCCTTAAGTAAAATATAAAACATTTGTCAACATGCCTTAGCTCAGGTAAGCCCAGGGTATATAAGATCAAGACCAAAGATGTCCCCTTTATATATATATCCTATTTCTTCTTAAAAATGATAGAGGAATAGAAGATTAATTATCAAGAAAAAATGATAAATTGGCTATTACTTTGTTAAGCAACATAAACTTAGAAATACGCTGCTTGTGAAATACGAAGTATGGTTTAACAAATATCACACAAAAAGGCAACGAATAAAAAATAACGTAAATTCATAAATCAATCCTACTTGTCTTTTTTCTTTCGAGATGTATTGCGAAGTGCCAGAAAAGAAAATTGGAACTCCGGAATTGATATAAAAAAGCCAACATTATGGCTAAACACGACGTCAAACTTTAAATTTACAATTTACCTCTCAGTGGAAATAGAATGCATAGAAGAATATGAGCAATTTGACTCTCAACAAGATCGTAAAAATTTTAAAGAGAAGGAGAGATTGATTTCTTAGCACCGGCTTGGCTACGTTCTTGGAAATCCTCCCCGCCCAGTTCCTAGCCTGCGAATCGCTGTTAACCTCGGATTCTATGCTAATAAAAGATTTATTATTAATTTTTATGGTAAAAAGCTTATTACGGCGCAATTATAGATTTGTGTAGGCCTGGGCTAAAATGTCGTGTTGGAAGGTGGATCGGAACCAAGTTGTTTGTTCTTCTCAGGAATCCGTGGGTGATAGCTATGACTCTCCAGTATTCACAACAACATAGCTGCCTAGTGTGACTCCAAAAAAGTGCTTATAAGTTTTCTCCACTAAATTTTATTTGGTTTTTAATGCTTTATTAGCAGCAAGTATTTGATATCTAATTTTGTATTAAAAAAACAGATCTCATTTTGATAAGACAACACTAGTTGTGGATATGCTGTAAGAAAACTTTAGATCTTATAGAAACAAAAACCAAACCTTATAGAATTTGCGTAGTCAGATGGAAAATAACATTCTAGACTTACAAAATAAAATAAAACAAAAAAAGAAAAAAAAAAGATTCGAATTACTTCTTCCTTCAGACCATGATAACACTGAAAAAACAAAAAAGAAATAAGAAGAATTTGTTCATATACTTATAAGATTCTAAATGTACAAAAAAGAAAAGAAGAATAAGGGAACAATTTAAAAACTGAATAACAAGGAGTTCTTCATTTGTAACGAAAGATGATTTTAGTTAGCTTTAAAGAAGAAAATTTTTTGTGATGGAATGGAAATATAGCCTAAAAACCAAAGTTTGTTTAGTGGTAATAGAACAAACCTAAAAATGTCTTTTTTAGCATAATTCTAGCAATTTTAATATACGAAACTTATATTGATAGAAACCTTTTTCTGTTTTGTGATTTCCAGTGAATATCAGGTACATTTATATTTTTCTGATAGTATTTTTTTGGGGCCAAATATATATATATATATATATATAATCCGGTTAAAAGTGTTTCGTCTTGGCAAACTCCTTCAAATTGTGTTGAAAATATTAATGCCACATTTACGGAGTAAATGTTCATATGCGTCATTTAGGTTATTCATTAAGGTTGGTATTTTGCTTGCTTAGGAAATATAGCCTTCAGACTAACCTCACAAGAAAGGAAAGCGAAAACTTTGGGTTAGCGGACAGAGAGGGCGAGCGGATGGATTCGAATAGATGCCCGGGCGCATCACTCTTCTCAGAATATCGCGCAGGGACCAAGGCAGCGCAAGGAAGGACGTCATTCAGTTGCTCAACCGAAATATGGAGTCTTAGGTATGAAACTTGACCTAAGCTTGTTATGTTAGACTATTTACATGGCCTATCTATATGTGGGCTTACATGAATGGTCAATATAAACATCTTTTACTTGATATATTAATGTAATTTTCATATAGTCTATTAAGGTGATATAAATGTTTTTATTCATAACAAATATGGAGGTATTAGTATAGGTCAATGTTTATCTAATAAGACTGTGATGAGTCAGGCCTATTTGAATAACACATAAATTATATGGTTAAATCCTTTTCCTAACTCTAAATTATGCATATATAAGTTACATTAAATGTATAAACAATTAAGTTGTGGGCTAGTGAGTTTTGGGCTTATAATGGGTTTTATAGATGAATGTTTATAGTTAAGTTTACAGTTTTGTGTACCGTTACATGAGTCTTAAGTTGGTTAAGACAAAGGCTTATATAAGATACCGTAAACACAGTTATTGATATACAGAAAACACATCCGTCTTTTTTACCCTTTCATACTTACAGTGACTTAGAAATAAGTCTCATCGATCTTGTACTCTAGAAGAGAATAGGGAAGTTAGATAGCTATTTTACTGAACCTATGGAGCCAAAATCAGGTTTGTTCTAACATCCTTTTATTCCATTTCATGGTTTATGATAATTAAGTATGATCTATTATTATTAGACTCTTTCGAGGCCGGATTTTTACTAACATGTTGTTCCCCGTTGACTTGATTGTAGGAGTGAACACAGGGAATATTCTTCTATAAGAGACCTACAGCCTCTTAGGAGCCTCTTCTATTTTGAAAGGAAGAACCTAGTTGGCACGAGCAAGAAGAATGAGTGAGGTCGAAGAGGGGGCTAACCCAACCGGCGGAAGCCTTCTAAGAAAAGTGAGCATTTTTGCTAATACCCGAGGAAACCCGAATCCGATCCCACAATATTAGCGTAGATATACTCCATCTAATTGCTTCGCTTTCACTCGTCGTGGCAGAAGCGAGATAGGAGGCAAACGAACAAAAGGAAAGATTAGTAAAGCCCGAAGACCTTGTTCCCTACTAACTAAAATTTTGGTAGTGGGAATTCTGTCATAACGAAGATTACCGTGTAAAAGGAGGAGTTAATGTCTTATATGGACTTAAGTCCCCGAAGCGCTGTTCCCCCGGTGATGGCAAGGTCGCAAACTTGACATGCCTCGTATATATATGCAGTAGCAAATTCCCATTGTCCCTTACCAGACGTCACCCAAACAAAAGCCAAGGAAAGATTCTTTCTTTTTTATTTAGCATTCCTACTACGGTTTGGCGACCTATACTTAGCATGAGGCAAATGCTACCCATGCAGTTGGCATGGTTAGTAGACATATGAGCAATCCTAGATGTTCAAGAGTTCTGGAACCATGTGCATATACTTATTGTTATTGCTATTATTATTTTTGTTATTGTTATTGTTATTATTGTTATTGTTATTGTTATTGTTATTGTTATTATTATTTTTATTATTACTATTATTATTGTTATTGTTATTGTTATTGTTATTTTTAATATTGTTATTGTTATTGTTATTGTTATTACTATTGTTATTATTCTTGTTAGTATTATTATTATTATTATTGTTATTCTTATTATTTTTATTTTTATTTTTATTATTATTATTATTATTGTTATTATTATTATTATCATTTTTTTGTTGTTACTGTTGCTGTTGCTGTTATTGTTGTTGTTGTTGTTGTTGTTGTTGTTGTTGTTGTTGTTGTTGTTGTTGTTGGAATATATTAATATTTTGATGATAACAAATAGAGAATTATAATATGAGAATATTATAATTATAATCATTTTTTGATTATTTATTTAATATATTTTTATAATAAGATTGATAAATAAATAAATAAATATTATGCAAGAAATAAATATTGGATCGTTCTTTCCAACCAGTGAAGCCCAAAGCAACGCGCAAGCCCAGTCCGCAAGTCAGACCCGTCCAAGCCTAGTCCGCAAGTCAGACCCGCGTAAACCCAATCCACAAGTAAGACCTGTGCAAACCCATTCCACAAGTCAGACCCGTCCAAGCCTAGTCCGCAAGTCAGACCCGCGCAAACCCAATCCACAAGTAAGACCTGTTCAAACCCATTCCACAAGTCAGACCTGCGAAAACCCAGTTTGCAAGAGGTGCACAACCCATGTCCAGCCTAGAAGGTGCAACCCAAATCCCAGGTGCGAGCCCGTGTAAGTGCGACCCAACCCGTGATCCAGAGGTGCGACCCAACCCGCGAGTTCATCGACAAAGCCAATTCAGAGGAAAACAAGAAACTGCTGTTGCGGAGGTGCAGAAATATCCGCGAGAGGTTGAGAATTATAAAATGAAAAAAAAAAAAAGGAAAACAAAAGGGAAAACTCTCCAATTATTCTAATTTAGAAAAACTAGAGAAATTATTGTCCGTGCAGGCGCCATAAAACTCTTACCATACATCTAATTTATTTATCTGATGGATTGGTTTCTTTTTCTCAACCTGATGATTAAAAACTTTCTTATGTCAGGGAAATATATTTGCCCAACCATTTTGAAGTTGTTTATAAATTTTATTTTATAAATATATGAATTTATTTATAAATAATATAGAGGCTCAAGAGAAATTTCTTATATTACAAGCTCATCTTAGAATAAGAGAAAATCAAGGTTGAAAATATTGTACCTATAATATAGGAAAATATTTGATTGGGAGGACTTAATGTTTATAAACAAAATATTCTCTCATGTATTATTTTTCAAATTCTTACCAACAAGATTGGTATCTCAATAACATTATTTTGAACATATCTATGATTATGTTCAAACCATATGCAATATATACACATTACAGAAAAGTTTAAGAAGTTTTCTAGTCAAATTATTATTATTATTATTATTATGTTGTTGTTGTTGCTTTGATCATTCAGTAAAATTTAGAGTTGAAGTTGTATATAACTTCTATCTACAAATATAAATGATTTGTGTTGGTTAAATAAATTTGAGACATAAGTTTTTGCTATTTCAACGTACTTATAACTTCTCACCTCTAATTAGTGTTTTTTTTTTTTTGGTCTCATCTTAATTCATAGGTTGTATATACATAAAAATTCAATCCTAATCAATATAAGAGAATCCTAATAACAAGATTCCTACTTAAATTAAAATAATATATTCTTATTCTTATTCTTATTCGTATCCTAAAGAATAAGAATTTGATTGGAACTAAAAAGACTATTACTTTTAACTCGACCAAACAACAGCATAAATTGCTCCAATGTGCACTACATTTCTCTCGCCGTTTGTAGAGGGGCTTGGACAACAAGCTTTAAAATAAACAGCCATCAATGCAGGAAAGGTTGCTAGAAAATACGTTAGTAAATTTTTTTTCTTGTAAAGAGAAATATTAAATAATATTTAGGTAATGTGATACTTATGTCATACCATTTTCAACATGTTTCTTTATCTAGAATGTGAAAAAATATTTTATATGGAAATCTTTATTGGTGCAAGAAGGGGTACTATACTTAAATTTGAGGTTTAATATTATATTAAAAAATTTAATCTTATCAAAATGTTGATTTGAGTAAAGGGTTCATTATTCATATTTGGAGGTTTGAACCAAGATCTAAGTAATCTAAGACATTTTGTCACACAATGTTTAACATGTTTCCTCTCAGGAAACTTTTGCATGGGAGATTATTATCTCTTAAACCTAAACTTTGGTATCATGGTAAAAATTATATTTTTATCTAAAAATCAACTTAAGAGTTAAAGTACTTTTTTATTATAAAAATATTTTAAACAAGATTTAAATAAATTTGTTTCATGGAGACGTTCTTTTTATTTTTTTTGGAATAATAAATTATATTAACAAAAATTTGAATACAGTTCTTTTTTCCCTCGTGATTGGACCTCGTGACAGCAACCGTTTAGCCACTAAATCAACAAGCTGTCTGAAATGGGAGCAGGAAAAAATATTAACTTTAAGGCGGATCTCTGGACTCTGAGCACCGGATGTGACACGCTATGGACACATGAGCCCCCCTTAAAAATAATGCATCTTAGAAGTGGACACATGATGCTACTTACGAAGAAGAAAAAAGATGGACGTCCCGCATTCTGGTCCTCTTTGCCTGAGAGGTACAAATTCGTCACTCCCAAAAATGCGCAAGGTCAAACTAATTGTATTATTACTGTGACAGCGTCTTGTAGCCTAGTAACCGATGATAAGGCTACATGAATAAGTGAACACCATTCAACGTCTGAATTTAGGGGAATAAGCCGTACCTAGGCTGTCACTGAACCACAAGAGTTGCTGTCCAACAAGTCCTGACCTCAAGGTGGTCCGCACAGTATTCTTATTGGGAGTTTCTTTTTTATTCCTTTTTTCTTATGAATATATAAATATATTTATTTAAGAATAAGAAAATATATAAATTTAAGGACATATTTCAATATTTTTTTTTTGAAAATATAAGATTGCATTAATAAAAAGTTGTATACATAAGCATAAGTTCATACTCCAGAATTATAAGAATTACGAATATATAAAGGTTGGAAGCCTTCAAATCTCACTCAAAATGACATTTTCCTATAGAGATTTTATATTTTGAAACAAAAAAGTTCTTCCTCAAATAATTTTTCTTACTTTAGCCAGCATGATTGGAATGTCAACTATTTTGCTATGAAATCTTCTTCTATTGTGTTCTGTCTATATACAATAAATGCAAGATAAAAAAGATAACTTAAGAAGTTTAATAACCAAATCCTTCTCTTTAATTGCTTTGATCATCCATTGCAGTTTTTCATTCTATCCTCCAATATTACGTTGAATTTTATTCTAAGCAAGGATAATTTTTCAATATTAAAATTTATGTAAGAGAAAGTTAAATTTAAAATTTTTCATCCCCACATTTACATTATTGTATCTATATAAACACATAAAACCTAAGTAAATTTTCCATCTAATTCTTCTTTTATCTAGCCCTTAACTTTTTACACTAAGTACGTGATTGTGGTGTAAAAGTCTCAAGAAAATGTGACACTTCCATTTTTTGCTGTGGACAACGTTTCTTGCTTGAGATATTCCTTAATTAAAGTTAAACTAAGAAATCAAGCCTACTGCTCACGAGCTTGACCTTTGCTGGATGCGATTGGCAGTATCTCTTACTAAAGAAAATCTAGAAGAAACGGACTCAAATATAAATATAGATCATAGATCTTCCATTTCTTGCTTTTCCTTTTAAGTTTCGATGAATGGGGAAGAACATGCATTATTGTTTCATTAATAAAATAACCACTAGGTCTCTTGTGGTTATTTTGGAAATCTAAAATTTTTCTCTCCATGATAAACACTTTGAATTTTGTCAAAATTATGAAGTTACTTATGGTGTGTCATATGAACTAAGATGTATCAAGTAAAGTAATCAAATCATCACTCAACAATATTTGCACTAACTTGTACATAATTATAGGTTATGTATCCAAAACTCATTTAACAAAATTAGGCTCAAGTTCAACTAACGCCCAATTAAACAAATATTTTATGAGTAGCTAAAGATAGGTACTTTATAAGCTACAAAATAGAAATGAAAATTCAAGAACATTGTTAGAACAACTTTTGTTTGTAGGTTGCACATGTGACTTGATTTTTCTCAACCAAGATAAATGGATCTTGAATTTGTCCTTTGTATATGGTTATATGCAATTCAAGTAGAACTAGTCCAAGAGATCAAAGTGTAATACTAGTCCAAAAAATCAATCTAAACAAACTAAAAAGACTCAAGTGACATAGGCTTTAGTTAGACCTCAAGGTAAAATCACTAAGTTCAATTTACCCCAACTAGGCTAGTCACGTAACATGTTATTACAGCTAAATTGCTGTAATGATAACATTCTGAGGTTTCAAGTATCACTAGTACACCTATGGTCCCATATAATAATGTAGTGGTTAGGTGATGATGAATGGGGATGATTTTCTAAATTATCGTTATTAAGACTTACAAGGTGGAATGTGAATGCAATCAATTTCTTAAGTTTAGCACTATGAAGACTTAAAAAGTGAAAGTACTTAGGTGATTGGTAAATGTGAATAATTTTCTTAAGTCAATGAGTACAAAGACTTAATTTTCATGTCTACTACTAGGAAGACTTATGATGTGAAAAATACTTAGATGATTGGTGAATTTGAACAATTTTCTCAAGTCTATTGCTATGAAGACTTATGAAGTTAGAGTGGTTGGATGATGGTGAATGAGGATGATTTTCTAAATTATCATTATGAACACTTATAAGGTGGAATGTGAATGTGAGTAATTTCTTAAGTCTAACACCATGTAGACTTAAAAGGTGAAAGTACTTAGGTGTTGGGTAAATGTGAATGATTTTCTTAAGTATACTAGTATGAAGACTTAATTTTGAAGTCTACTACGAAGACTTATGATGTGAAAAATACTTAGATGATTAATGGATATGAGCAATTTTCTCAAATCTATCACTATGAAAATTGATAAAGTGAAAGTGCTTAAGTGATTCATGAATGTAAATGATTTTCTCAAGTCTACCACTATGAAGACTTTGAAAGTGAAAGTGGTTAGATGATGATGAATGAGGATGATTTTCTAAATTTTCATTATGAAGACTTGTATGGTGGATTGTGAATGTGAGTAGTTCCTTAAGTCTAGCACTACAACACTTTAAAAAGTGAAAATACCTCAGGTGATTGGTAAATCCAAATGATTTTCTTAAGTCTACCAATACAAAGAATTATAAATGGAAATTGCTTAGGTGATTAAGAAAGGAGATTGATTTTGTAAAGTCTAAAAGTTGCAATTTTGAATCTTATAAGCTTTTTTGCTATGCTTTTTGCAATATTCATTCTCTTCCTTTGTGATTACAAAAGTGGACTGGTCAATCTGTCCTTTCATATCCTATGGATTGTCTACTAAATCTAGACTATAATTTATGTCTCTTTTGATGACAGTATAGAACCCATGTGTATGTCATTTACATTGTCAAACATCCTAAACCCTTTCTTGGATCCCTTGTCCCCCATTTATTTTTATGTGTTCTTTATAATTGTTTGTTCTACTATGTGTGTGATATATATATGGCTTTATACTTGTTAAAAAAAAAAGATTATTACGCATGAATTTTGACACTAATGTTGTTCATTTAATTTTCTATAGAAAGCATAGGTGACCTATTCAAGAAGCATAATTATATCACAACTAATTGATAACATAAATTTAAAGTTTTTCCAAATAACATAATGTGATATCAGTAATTTATGCCATGTATTATAGCTAATTTGCTTACACTTTGCTAATGTGTCCCTATTTACATAAGATTCAAAGTAAAAGATACAATAAAAAATAGTAAAGCAAATACCAAAGAGATAATGATTAATGATGAATTAAAATTTTTTTTTTAACAGTTGCAATTTTATATCAATATATAAGTTATTAGTTATTATATCATACATTATTATAAGAAATTTATTTAGGATCAAAGATTGTTTTCAAAACCTTTTTTTAGAATTCTTGAGGTAATTTTTCTTTTTTTGTGAAAAGGTAAATTATATTAATAAATTTTAAGATATAGATGCACAGAAGCATACCCTAATATTACAGAAGTTACCATATTTATGAAAAGATAGAAGTTGGAAGCCTCTAAATTTCACTCAAAACAACATTTCATTGGGAGGGTTTTATATTTCTAAACAAAGAAGCTCTTCCATATACTAGCTTCTTTATTTTGGCTAAGAGAATAAGGATATCAATTTTTTTTTTCCATAAAAACGTCTTCTATTTCGTTCAACCCATATAAAATAAATGCTAACTAAGAAAGATAGCTTAAGAAGTTTAACAACTAAATCTTTTCCTTTAACTATTTTGATCATCCATTGTAGCTCCTCATTCCATCCTCTAATATCTCATCGAATTCCATTTTAGGTGAGAATACTTTTGCAAATCATCCTTGTCCATGCACATTCAAAAAAGAGATGACTCTTATTTTTTAAATAGGATTGACAAAAATCACAATATATATTTACCGAAGGAAGCCATTGTACAACTTCTATTGCTGTAGAAAGTTTGTTCCTACAAACAAGCCATCTAATGAAATTATGTTTGCTAATGCCACAAGTCCAAATTAAATCATATTAACCTATAGTTGCATCAACTTCCCAAAGATCATTATAAAACTTTTGACAACAATATATAAAACTAGAGAGAATAGAGGCAAGTGTAGGCCTTAATTTGAGAAGACCTGTCAACTCCCATGGTACATTTTATGTCCAACTACATTATTGAAGTTTTTTTATACTTTGTACTGTGAATCCATTTACTCCATAATGAAGCTTCTAAGAGATTTATGATATTCTAAAGCATATGCCCTAAAAGAACTTTATTCCAGATTTTGAGATTCAATAAACCTAATCTCCCTTCCTTCTTTGGTGAGCAAATAGTTTGCTAAGCAACTTTATGAGACCGATGCACATCTATATTACCTGCTCATAAGAATTTCCTTATCTTTTTTCAATCTCATAAATTGTTTGCTTCAGTAGTAGGAAAACTTGCATCCAAAACGTACATATGGAAATGAGAACAAATTTTGCCAATTGTAATCTTCCTACATAGCTAAAATGTTTCATTCCACAACCTTCTATTCTTCTAAAGATTTTATCCATCAGACCTTTACAATCAACTTGAGTTACTCTTTTCGTGATAAGGGAAACTCTAAGGTATCTGATGGGGAATGAACCCTTAAGGAAATGGGTATGATCAAAGATAAGAAGTTATTCTTGCTCCGATAAACCTGAAAAGAAAATTTAACATTTGCTTAGGTTGTACTTTAAGCCTGTTAGATCAACAAATTCCTCTAGAACTTTTATGAAACAAAAGACTAAGTATACATCACCATGAGAGAAGAGAAATAAATCATCAGCAAAACATAAGTAAGTGATCTTTTCATATTTGCAACCCCAATGAAATTTAAACGCCATTGTAGAGGTCTCCATAATAATGATTTTATTGAGTATCTCCATTACCAATACAAATAAATATGGGGATAAGGGATCACCTTGTTGCAATCCATTAGTACTTTTAAAGTATCCTAAATGTTCTCCATTAAAGTTTATTAAAAATCTTGTTGTAGTGATATATTCACCTATAAGATCAACCAAGTATGGGGGAGTGTTGATGGCTTTCAAAACTCCTAATACTGCATCCTATTTGACCATGTCATGTGCTTTCATAACATCAATTTTTATAGCCACGCATTTACCTTTGTCTCCCTTGTGATAGTTGTGCAAAAGTTCTTGGCAAAGCATAATATTATCTAAAATTTGTCATCCTTTAATGAAGGTTGTTTGATTTTGGCTAACCACTAAAGGTAGAATGAGGCTTATCCTCTCAGCAAGCATCTTAGAGATGATTTTATATAAAACATTACAACATGTTATTGGTTGGTAATCTTTAATGCAACTTGGATTAGGAACTTTAGGGACTAAAGAAAGTAACGTAGAATTTATAGCTTTCAATGAATTCCTAGAGGAGAAAAACTCTAGTATAGCATCTTCTATATCCCTTCCAATGATAGGCCATGTTTTCTTATAGAACATACTGTTATATCCATCGGGCCAGGAACTTTAAAATCATGAATGGCCTAGAATGGTTTAATAACATTAGAACGTTCAAAATTTGGCAAATTAAATAGTACACTAATGTGCTTATAAAATAGAGAAGTGAATCTCTCATAGTAATGGGAATACTTCTAGAGTTGCCAAGAATGGACTGATAATAGGAAATAATAGCAAACTTCAATTCCTCCTCATCAATAATAATTAAGCCATCATTTAGTATCAATTTATTGATCTTGTTTTGAGCTTTCCTCCTCATTAATGATGCAAAGAAACTCTTACTATTGTTATCCCCTTCTTTTAACCATATGTTCCTTGATTTTTGTTTGAGAAGGATTTCTTCATGTTTGCTCATAGTAAGAAGTTGGTCAAGTTGTGATTTCTCTAAAGCTTTCAATTTTTGCACAACTTAAAACATTTTTGAGCCATCTATTTTTTCTTGCCATATTAAACTTACTGTATCCATAAAATCTAAGCAATTAATCCAAATATTAAAGAATATGAAAGAAGATTTCTTCTTGTTTGTAGGATTTCCAAATTTTACTAAACATGGAGAATGATCCGAGACACCAGGAAGTAGGAATTCAACAATAAATCTATCAAAATTAAGCATCCATTCTATATTGGTGAGGACCCTATCGATTTTGCTAGCTCGAAGACTAGTTCTTGAGTTTTTATTTGTCCATGTGAACTGAGGACCACAAAAAGGAGGTTTAACCAATGTTATATTCTGAATCATTTCATTATAATTCTCCATTCCTTGTGTCCATCTAACATTTGGGCCAATGCACTCATTTATATTTCGTATTTCATTAAAATCTCCCATTAGTAACCAAGGAACAATATGAACAATAAGATTAGAGAAGCTTGTAAGGTTGACCTATAACTCTTTACGTTCAACTTCTAAGTTACTTGCATAAATGGTAGACAACAAGTAAAGAAGCATACTTAGCTTTTCAATTAGGCAATAGATGACTTGATATGAGGAACCTTTAATTATAATTTGTAGCTCTGAGGCTTTCCAAAGAATCCAAATTCTACCAAGACTACTAGAACTGTAGTTATGAATATACTTCCAATATGCAAATCCAAACTTTAAGAGTGCATCTGCATTTTCTTCCTTAACTCTATGTTCAATCAAAATAATAATTTGGGGGGCATGAGATAAAACAAATTTTGGTACTTTCCCTATTCTAAGGCTTTTATTTAAGCCTCTACTTTCATTTTTCAGGAGGCTTATTCTCTTTTCCCATCAACCTAAAATCTTCAACAGAACAAGGTGTGTCATCTGCTAGTATCACAAACTTATTTCTAAAAATGATCTTTTGTTCCTTTTCTTTTTTCTTTCTTGAAGATTTTGACTTTGTAGTACCCAAGGAAGACTTAGAGATTCCTACTATTTCCTTTGGTTGAACAATAATACATGTTTTAGTATCTTCTATAGTAAAAGTTGGCCTAATTTCTTAGGAATCATTTTGAATGTTCTGGGCATCCTTTGCAAGAACCTTACCTCACACCTTGAGTTTCTTTTTGGGTAACTTAAACATTTACATTCTTTTTAGGAACCCAAATTTTTTTTGTTTTTGGAGTACATTCTTTGCGTCCAAAATAATTGCAAACTTTACATTTCATAGGGACCCAACAATAATCAACTTGTACCTCATATGGTTCCTCTTCACCCATGTCTATTTCAAATTTTTTCAGAAATTCACTATTAATATCCATCAAAATACAAACTTTTGCATATGATAATCGAAGCTTTTGTTTTGTTGCTTTATCCATGTATAACGGTTTACCCAACACACTAATCACATAACTCATTCTCGTATTGGTCCATAGCACATGAGGGACATGATATAACCGCACCCAAATGAGAACTATAGAAATTTTTGTTTTTTCCAATCTAATGAAGGGATGCCATTTCCGAAGGAAAAGTGGTCGGCCTATAATATCCCATACTCCTACTTCTATAACCTCCTCCATTTTCTTAATATTTGAAAAGTGAAAGAAAAAAAAACCATCTTCAATTGCTAAAATTTCAGATAAGTTTTCTCTTCCTGACAATTTTTCCACAAATCCTTTCACTAAATAATAAGATATATTTTTTGTTAAAAAATAACTCACAAGACAATTTTCAAAATAATTTTTACCTTCATCAATAGCCTCTGGGGGAGGTATTGCAACAAGCTTATTTCCCCTCTTCAAAGAAGGATGATAATCTAATTTAGCTGTCTTTATAAGATTTCCCATTATAATATGTTCCAAGACAACCCAACTCCACCAATAGGTGCATTAGTATTTTGACTATATGTTGCAACCATAGATATATGTTCTTGAATGTTGTCAATAACATTAACAATTTTTGCTTGAGATAATCCTTTACTAGGTTCAATTTCACTAATTTTATCCAAAGTATGAGTATCAGTAATTTTACCTGAATCATCCATTCTTGATTTGAAAAGTGATGCCACAATTTCTGCTGCCAAATCTGACTTTTTAGTGTTTGAGGCAATTCCCCTAGTTTTCGTAGGAACTTTATCACTTCGAGTACGTGTCATCAATTCTGTGTTTATAAAATCTAAGTGTTCGGAAAACTTGGCTTAGGACGGAGAGTAACTCAGGATCAATACGGTCTACCAATCTGACCATAGACAGATTTCAAAAGTAGACAAAATTGATGTCTGCAAACCACCTTCTCCTGTTTTCTTCTGCCTACAGAGTCTTTGTGGGCTCCCTTGCCTTCCGATACCTCGTCATCCTTCCTTGCACCGTTCAAATCGACAAGCTTTGACAACACCAAATCAGAAAAAACGTGCCTCTTTTGATTCTCCAAAACCAAACTATGAGGAAGGTGGAGGAAGTCTCAACCCCGTCCTACTCAAATTCCGGCGCCCCTTTTTTCCTCTAATGAGAGAGAAAAATCGTTTCCTCTCCCAATCTCATGCGGTGCTCCTACCAGAGACACTCGTTCAACCCAGCGCCACCATGGCTCACAAACGCATGCCGCCGCTCGCCACCGTTCTCCACCAATTTCACATGGGTTTCCCAAATCCGTCGGGTCGTAGCAGTTCACAGATTCTCTACCCCACAAAGATGCCGATCTGTCTCTAAAGGAGCAAAGGCCGTGGTCACTCACAGCCACGCGCTTGCACTTGCCGCCAATTACTGGCTCGGGTTCCCAGCGTTTTCACAATTTCGTTCCGCCGCCGGCTCGCAATCTGATCCAATTTTACTTATGGGTGGAAATTCCTATTTCTTGAAGTAATTTTACATAAACAAATTAACACATCATCATATGAGTTTTGTTTGTCGGCCACCATAATCACAGATTGGCCCGTACAGTGATTCTATAATCATTTTCTGCATGCTATATATGTATCAGCCAGTTTTGCATCATTAATTTAGACCCTCGATTTCTATCTTTTACATTTTTGCTTCATTCTTGTTATGAAATCCCCAATTCATGCGGCGATGTTCATTTCCAATTTTATGCGACGATGACAACACTTGGAGAGAAGAGAAGTGCTCATCTAAATGTGTCTTCAGATGAGTGCCTATGGGACCATGGTCCAGGAAAGATACAGGATAATTTAAAATGCTACACTTTGTCCTCTTTCACTCTTAAGAGCTGTCCCTAACCACTTGGCAGGTGGTGGGTAAGGACAGCTGGCCTCGAGTGTCCCAAAGCAAGGTAAGCTAGTCGGCGATGCGTCTGGGCCACCGCAGGTGAATTAGCGTCTGTATCTGCTGAGTCCGGACATGTATGACCTTATAAAACCAAATGCCTATAAAAACTATAATAAGAAACTCGACATCCCAAAAACAATATTTTTTGAAAAACTTTTCAAAGTGATTTTCAGGATTTGGGTCTTGGACTCTTCGTGATATGTTAAAAAGCCCAAAAAGGATACCAGTGGGAATGACGCAAAACAGGCTAAGAGGTGATCTAGGGAGGAGGAAGACTACTGCCCAGATTGAAAAAGAAAAGGATGCTACGTTTAAATATCTAAGTTCTTGGAACGAGGAAGGACCCATGATTGCTGTACCGGCACGGTGTGACTTGGTATCCTCTTGCCAAGTTCCTCCGGGAGGTGTGAGTAATACTTGAAAGTTGATTGTTACTAGCAACGCAACAACCACCAACAAAGCATTGCGAGTTCCTTCAGTAAGTTTGAAAAGTGAACTTCCTACAGCAGGGTCACGGCATAGCATACGAGCAATCTCATTGTAGTCATCCTGTATTGCAAGATGCAAAATGTCATTAAAATCTTCTAAAGGTTGAGTCTAAATTAACTCAATAATTCAACTAAATAAGACTTACCTTAGATAGATATTGGCCTCGTTTGATTTTTGAGATCTCTTCTTTTGCTTTTAAGATTTCTTCATTTGCTTTAGACTGTTTATTTCGCAATATGTATTTCCTCCAAAAGGCTTCGTTTGAAAAAGTAAGGTAAATCCAATCATACAACATGAAAGAAGCTTTGTGCTTTTCATATTTTAAGGCAATATGTAAAGCAGTCTCACCATTAATTGTCAAATCTAAAATAGACTTTGGACAGACAATTAGAATTTCAATCAAAACCTCAGGATCACCTATTCTAGCTGCATAATGGAAAGGAGTATGACCCTCCCTTCCTTTAACACAAGCAAGGTCTTTATCGAACTCAAGTAAACCAAGCACTATATTGCGAAACCTTTCTTGCAAATCGAGGTAGTTCTTGCGTTGAGCGCCCACGATGTTTGGATCTTGCAAAGCAACATCCACTTTACCTTTTTCTTCCAAAGCGAGATGTAGAGGTGTGAGACCTTCTTTACTCAGCTTCCTAGAAAACGATGGCTTCAATGCCATGATCTCGCCTGCAAATGAGACATGCCCTCCTTTGGCAGCACGATGTAATGGTGTCTCTGCAAACGGAGTATTGTCAATCTGCTCCAAAACACCCGAATTTTCCTTCATCAAGTCGTACAACAGCTGAACGTCTCCTACTTCACCAGCAATCAAATACTCATTAGTGATGTCATGTGGAACACTTTGACTGGTCACTGACTGAGTAGCATTAATCATTTGCGGAACATTCGGATTGGCCATCAGATACTTGAGGAGTAATGCCTGCAAAGCTTTAAAGAGGCGAGGCTGAGACAGCGAGGAGGAAATGCCTATAAAACTTTAAAACAAGGGAATGGTAGTGCGCAAATCAGGAGATAGAGCGTGCTGTTTTTATAGCCGTTGATCAGGTGTGAATTGACAATTCGAGTCATCAACAGTGTGGGGAATTGACAATCTGGTCCACCAACCGTATTTTATCAGGCTGTCCTTAAAATGTAGGACCCCTTATTTGACAATCATGATCACATTAACTGTGTTTACATTGTGTGAATGCAACGCGTGTCTTGTAGCCAATTGCTTGGTAATGAAGTTATACGAACAAGTGGACACCATTCAACCTTGCAGACATAATGTTGGAAGGAAACGTGATGGATGTTCCACATTTTTCTCCTCTTTAGCCACTACGCAGCACCCTTTATTTGACAATCATGATCACGGTATCTGTGTTTACATTGTGTGAATGTAACGCTTGTCTTGCAACCTATAAGAACAGGTGGATGCATTCAACCTAAAGCTAAAAAACTCCATATTGACTGGAAAGTCTTTGTACATCGAATAATCTCAATATAAGAGCACCATAGATTTTCTTGAAATAGGAATCTTAATTTCCTTCTTGATATGTAATGTAGAGAGATTTTTCTTAATTGCTTTTTTTTTTTGTCTTATCAAATCCCTTTCAATCATTCCCATCAAACCCATTAATTAAACATTTCATGGCAATCAAAGGACCACCTAACACGACTTAGAAAATCTAAGGACAATTCTTACTTGCTTTTTTTCTCTGACTTGATAAATCTTCTTAACCATTCATACTAATAAATGTTTCATAAAGTTACAAATACTTTGAGGCCCACGTTATAAACCAATTTCTCTTTTAGTTTTCTCCTTTTATATAGACATTAGTCTTACATAAACTTTTTTTTATAGTTTTTTTCTCTAACCTAAATGTTGAACTATGACAATAATAAGCTTTAATCACCATTGACTTGGAGTCAATTTGAGACATGTTGATCATGCCATGGACTCAAAAGTTAAAAGACTTATGTCAAAACTTTTTTCCTTTTCACACGAAGCAAAGTTTACATTTGCTTGATAATATAGTAGAAAACAATATTTTAAGAAAATGCAAAATTGTCATGTATGAATGAGGACAATAATGTGCCTCAATCACCATTGACTTGAAGTCAATCCTGGACGTGTTGATCACACCATGGACTCAAAACTCAAAGGAGTTATGGAAAAACTTATTTCCTTTTCACATGAAGCGACGTTTAAATTTGTTTGACAATAAAGTAGGAGGCGATATTTCAAGGAAAAAGCCAAACTAGCATGTTTGAACTAGGACAACAATGTGTCTTAATCACCATTGACTTGGAGTCAATTCGAGATGCATTAATCAATCCATGGACTCAAAAGGGTTATGGCACGACTTCTTTTCTTTTCACACTAAGCAAATTTCACATTTATTTGGAAACAAGATAGGGCTTGCGGGAAATTGATCTACGTAGTCCATCAATGAGCTAAGAAGAAACGAAAAATGAAGAAATTTCTATCATACTTGCTTGCTGTAAAATCCCGTACATTCCACATGTAGTGAACAATTAATAAAAATACACACTTTTCATCATTCTTCCTCAAACTAATGTTTCTTGAAAAAACAAATTATTAAGTTGGCAAAATACATACAAAAGTAACCGATTTTTTTTTTTCTTTTTTGGGAAACTATAAGACCAATTGACTTTGATGGACTAAAAACCTAATGTGTAATGGGCTAAAAAAGCCGATCTGATAGCCCATCTCAACTTTATGGTGAGATGATTCATCTCTGTTTTAAAGCTTTTATTTTTATTTTTTATTTTTACTCACACATTTGGAAGAGAAGAAGAGAATTCAAAACTTTAACCGGTTGGACTTACTGGTCAGGATTCTTATGATTTTAAAGCTTTAATAGTTCAGTTTATCACACTGTAAAAGCTTATATCGGGCCGATTCCCTGATATAAGAGCCCAACTCTCATGTCCGCAAAAAGTAGTACGATCACAAATCATTATCCCTCTTTGTCTTTATCTTATTTTGCAGTGGTTCTTACAGTACCGTTAAAGGTTGAGTAATGGGAGATTAGGATGACAAATAAATGAGAAGAAGAAAGACGCAGCCTGATAGAAAGAGCAGGGGAAATGATTAGTTATGACGATGGAGTGAATAGTTTTGGAATGAGATGGAATTGGAAAGCGTGAAAATGAGATATGACAAAGGGTCGCTTTGGATGATGAGGTGTTTTACGGGAGAAGGGAAAAAAAGGGAAAAGAAAAGGAAGGAAAAGAACGTAACCTTGAAAGTGAATCAGACTTCTTTTATTATGATTTTTGAACACCTACCTTTTCTTAGAGCGGGAGCAGATGGGCTCTCTTTCCCGAAATTTGAGTTGTTTAAAAAAAAGGGGATTTTGTAACATTGCCCTTTCTTTCCTTTACTTTTGTTAGGATGCAACTCTTTGTTATGCCATAACGTAATCAGTTGCGTTGAAAGTTTTGTGAAAGTCCACGTAACAGGTTCTCGGGGTGGTGGAAGACATCGCTGATGACGGACATGATAGCTGCATCTTTCGTCAAGTAAGATGCGCTACGCCAGCCGGAGGCTGAAGTAGGAAATGAATGATTGAAGCCGTCATACTAGTTAAGCTCGGATAGGAAGGGAACTTCTTGTAGCTTTTGATTCGTTTGTCAAGGGGAAAGGATTGAACTTTGGCTTGATTCTTATTATCAACTGCATTTGTAATTGATATGAAAGCAACTAATTATGTTCTTCTTAAAGTTCTGAGCGTGGGCTTCACTTGACCATCGATTTAACCCTGTTTTTTCAAACAAACCATTAAAAACGTGTAGGAGAAATAGTTCAAATAAAAAATCGTTTAGATTATTTTTTTAAAATAATTTATTTTAATGTTACATTAAAAACCATTTATTTTATGTAAATCCGTGTTATAAGGAATAAATATCTTTATATATAAGAACTATAATAAGATTTAACATATCAATAATATAAAGGACAAATAAGATTTTAGTTATATACAAAGTAATAATAGATTTTGATGTAATTAAAAATAATAAATAAGGAACTAAAAGAATAAAAAATATTGTATAAAACCACACACGAGCTACTTTTCATGAACATTGTTTTCCGTTCCTTTACAAGATGCCCCAAGTACACACTACTAGAAAAAGGGAGATGCTCCTATTTTTGCTATTCGCAAGATCCGATTCCTCAAAAATCGCCTTGTTGACAAGTTTTAAGTTTTTCTGTCTTCAAGTAGACAGAAGCCTTCCTTATATTTCTTTGCCAAATTTACTTCCATGCATAAGTAAGACTAGGTCCTCCAAATATCGGGTGGACCTTATGGAGACTCCGAGTAGCGCACGTGAACACTATTCAGCCACTGAATACGGCCAGAGATGTGGCTATACCACAGGAAGTGCTGTCCAAGAAGCGGTACGGATCCTCTATTTCCCTCAAACTCGAGGTTATTTGCACTGCCACTGCCTTTGTCCGTTTAGTAGTACCTAGGTTTGTACAGCTTAATCTATCATTGTGGTGGAAAAGTCGTGAGCCACTGTAACACGTGGACCTGTCGCATAATGATCCTCACACCATACATATAAGATATTAAAAATACAACGCTTTTCATTCTTCACTCACAAATACAACATACGTTTAACCTTATTTGAAGGAGACCTAAAGTCATAACTATAAGAAACGGACCAATCTCTCCAAAAGGCCTTGTAAATAGTGGAGATATCGTAACTAATAAAGCGGTTAACATGGCTATGGGAAACTAATGTGGGACAATTTCCAACACCCCCTACACGTGCAGTTTATCAAAGACAAATATGGAAATACACCCACATCTAAATGGTAATCATGACAAAGACTAACTGGGCAAGGTGAACCAATCCACATGGCATAGCCCACCGAACTTGCTCTAATACCATATAAGAAACGAATATATCTCCTCAAAAGGCCTTGTAAGGAGTAGAGATTCTGCAGCTAATAAAGCAGTTAATATGGCCATAAGAAACTGATGTAGGACAATCTCCAACAATAATTGCTTTATAGCTGGTGATGATACGATAACCACTGGTTGGCAATGGAGAGTTGGCCGTGAGTGGAACGAAGCAGGCAAAGAGATTGAGTGACAGGTTTGCTGAGACAGCGGGAGAAAAGGAGTGAGAGGTAAGGACGGCAGGGAAAGAGAGTGGGAAGGAGGAATGAGGAGAACCAAATTCTGAAAAGCAGAAGAGGAGGATCGAGGAAAAAGAGAGAAAAATAGAAAGAGAGAGAGAGAGAGGAGGGGCGATTGGAAAAGCGCGGCTGGTCTAGGAACAGGGAAGTTTGGTGCTAGTTGCGAAGGCCCCAGCGGCACCTTAGGCAAGAGAGATGCACCCACATAGTCCGAAAATTTAAAAGATCCGTAAGCCATATGATTATAAAATATGGAATAATTAACACGATAACCATGATAAAAAGAACTTTTGGAAACTTTTTGACAGGATTTGGGTCTTGGATATATTGTGATATGCGAAAAAGCGCAAAAAGAAACCGAGGGGAAGTGTGCAAAGCAGGCTAAAAGGCGATTTAGGGAGAAAGGAACATTGCTGTGAATATTGAAAAACAAAAGGATACATTATTTAAACTACTGACCAAATTGAAATCAGAAGTGCCGATGGTTACTGTCCCAGCATGGTGTGAATGTCCATCATCTTGCCAAGTTCCCCTAGAAGGGAAGAGTAATACTTGAAAGTTGATTGTTACGAGCAATGCAACAACTACTAACAAAGCATTGTGAGTTTCTTCAGTGAATTGGAAAGGTGAACTTGCTACAGTGGAGTCACGACATAGCATATGAAGAATCTCCATGTAGTCCTCCTGTGTTCCAATTACAAGATGTCAAATATTGCGAAGATCCTTTAAAGGCGGTGTCTAAATTAACTCAACCATTCTATTATTACAAAGATCCATAATTACAACCTTGACACTTAAAATAGTCTATAGCATTGTTACAACCCAACAATTTCCAATCTAAAGATTAAAGTACAAAATAATTTAAAGCCAGGATCGAGTACTATTGACCTTGTTCGACCAAGAATCCACATGAAAATACGCATACACAACTCGAGCGTCAACAATGGGGACACTGCACCCGCACAGCTATCACCAACAAGTCTAAAGAAGAAAAACAATACAACAAGCCTCACCCTAACTTCACAATACATGACCCTTTAAATGTTACCAAGACTTGGGCCTAATCCCGACCCAGCCCATGTACTACTTAATCCACTTGCTAAAAGGCCCGTAACAAGCAACTTCCCATCCCAAAAGGTGAAAGAATAAAGAAGAAGAAGAAGGCAAATGGTACATATTAATAAAAGAAAAAAAAATTATACCCTAAATATCAGTAGCAAATGAGATAATTTCTCAATATGTTTCCAAGTGTTGTACAACAAAAACAACTTTAACAATGAAATTTTCAAAGGCAACTCTATAATTTAATCAAAAAATAAAAATTGAAAGCTACGGATTGTGTGGTGACTCATTAAAAAAGGTATACTGATTTTTGATAGTTTATTGATTTTAGAGACACTTAAAATTTATTTATTTTATTAATTCTCGAGTTATAATTATAAAAAAAATTATAAAAGGTTGTTGAAAAGATAAAAGAGATGAATTTTGAGCAAAACATATGTGAGGATTGAAATCTAAATAAAGGGAATGAAAGTAATATATATAAGAGAAAATTCAAGGATCAACTCAAGCACTTTGTGTCTCATTTCATGGTCACAAAGACAACTTGGAGAGGTTATTAATATGTGAACTTATTGTAATATCATATGAGTTTGTTTTTATAAATGTTAGAGGACACTTTTTAACAATGGACTGATCACTTCTATGACTCAAATCTCTATTATGTCAACTTTCTTCTCTCTCTATTTTTTTTTAATCGTGACAGAAAAAAAAAAACTAAATAAGACTTGCCTGGGATAGGCCTCTTCTGATTTTTGAGATCTCCTTGTTTGCCTTAGGCCGCCAATTTCACAATTTGTATCCCTACCAAAAGGCTTCCTTTGACGAAGTGAGGTAAATCCAATTGTACAACATGAAAGAAGTTTTGTACTTTCCATAATTTAGGACAATATGTAAAGCAATCTCATGTTAGCTGTCAAATCCAAAATAGACTCAAGAAAACTAATTAGAATTCCAATCAACAACTCAAGATCACCTATTTTAGCTGCGTAATGGAAAGGAGTCCAATACTACTTTCCTTTAACACGTGCGAGGTCTTTATCAAACTCAAGTAAACAAGACGCCAGGGTGCATAGATTTGCTCGCAAAGAATGAGTTGGTGTGAATTGTCTTTGTTGCAAATCATGCGCGTTTATCTGGTTGCAGTGGAAAGGTCTCACGCCAATGTGACGCTGCCTCTTTTGTAATGTGCAATCTTCCTTCTCCTCATTAGAATATAAGAACAATAAATTAATTGTTCTCCCTTTACAATAAGTTATTGTATATGATGTAAACAAAATCATAGATGCTTCTAGAATAAGTCTATTCAAATATTAATTTTATTAGCTAAAATTATGAAAATAGTACGTAAAAAAGCATTTTCATTTATGAATATTAAATTTTTTCAAACAAATGTTTTACTGTATAATAATTAGAAGATTCTATATTCAATTTTCTCTTAGATAAATTATAATATTGAGGCATACTTTTAAACTTTTCTACCCTCTTATGTTTTAAAAAATAAATTCACATATTCATCAAAAAAATAATAATTCTTCAAAAATGACATAATAAAAACAAAACAAAGTATCCAAGCCTATTGGTCATGAGTTGGCAATATTCTAACTTGATTGGCAATGTCAAAAAATTAAAAATAATGTCTTTTCTTTTCATTTCTTCCAAAAGAAGAAATATAGAAGGTGAGAGTGCTGACAATCTTTATTAATTGCAACTTGTTGCAAGTTTGTTGTCAGTTTGTCACTTCTGAAAGATTCTATCCTTAGCATGGAGACTAAAGTCAATTATATAACTCACAATAAATCATCTTAAGGACTTAAAAAAAATTATTCAATAATTTTTGAATTAAAAATACCTTTAAAATCAATTCGTTCATTTTATTGAATCACATCTGTCTAGAATATAGATATTAGTCGCTAGATTTCCCTTTTCTGCTTCTGTTTCCAAGCGCCCATAAATGCAGTTATAAGGTAGCCATTTGTAACAAAAATAAGAGTTGTATTAATTCATACTAAGTGCATATATATATATATATATATATATATATATATATATATATATGCTACATAATCTATATACATATATTCACAAACACCTTATAACCATCCATATATTTATAAGGGAGATAATTGTGCAACGCCTTAACAGTGGATTTTCTTACAAAATTTTACTTACCCATTATACTTTGTGAAAGTAATCTGTGCTTAGGAAAGATTCATAGCTAAAGATACATTATAATATATTTCAGCAAATACAAGAAAGGTATTCATTTACGATTAGTACAATTGCTTCATTATAGTCACTGATTTTATATGAACATATTTTTTTGGGCGCTATAATTCATCCAATACACTACAACACGAAGGAGGGGTATGTGATGTTGTGGTTTACCAGCCGAATAGTTTGCTTAATGATTAAGAATTAACAGGATTGCCCATTCATATAATGTACTCATCACGGCGTTTTTCACACTTCACTGTCTCGGCATTTTTCCAGCAAATACTTATAACATACAACCATGAATGGTTTTCCGTCAAAAGCCTTTGATTTCCTCCTCCGCTCTCTGAGAGATTGTGTCTCCGGCTAGAGCAATGAAGCCAGCTGTGACCGCTTGCTTCAACGGAAACCGGTAACCAGCTCCGCTGGTCTCCTCAACGGAATCGGAGGATTTGGATTTGGATCCGTCTTTTGCTTTTTGCGTGAAAGGACAGTTCATGCTCCAGAAGCCGCTAAAGCCTCCCCCGATTCCGTTGAGGAGAGCGAATTACCGAAACAACGATTTTTTCCAAAACTTATTGCGCTGCATTCCCTTCAACAACTGAATAGGACAAATTTTCTATGGTTTTTCATTATTGAATTAAATTTCTGTATGCTAGATTTAGCAGTTAGGTTTTAAAAAATAGGATAATAAAAATACTTATGTCATACCGTTTTAAGCTTTATTGTGTAATCTATACACATAAAAATCTATAAATATTAAAAATCTACTAAAATAGAAAGAATATTTTATAAAAGTTTCAAATATAAAACTCTTCTTGAATCATATTTGAATAGCGATTTTATGAGAAATTTCTCCATAATCTCTTAAGTTACAAAAAGAAAAGGTCCCAAAAAAGAAGAAGCAAATCATACATATTAAAAGAAAAAAGAGAACACGAAAAGACAAAATACTAATATCAAATGAGATAATTTCTAAGCAAGTTTTCAAATGTACAACAACAAAAACAACACTGAATACAAGAATTTGAATAGCGATTTTATGCAATTCCCTGATTTATTTATTTTTGCTAATCCTCAAGTTCTAGATATAAAAAACACGGAAAAGGTTGTTGGGGAGATAAAAAGATAAATTTCCAGCAAAACATAATATGTGAAGAATGGATCCAAGTTAAAAAAAATAAAAACAACATATGATAGAACAAATTTGGGTGTTAACTCAAGTAGCTTGTTTGTAGTTTCATGTTTCAATTGACAAGTTGGAATGATTGTTTGCATTAATTTTGTTTTTATAATATTCGATGTGTTTATATGTTAGAAATTATTGATAGGTTAGTATCCTAATAATTGATTATTAACCACTCAAGGCTAGTTCTTGAATTTGACATTCTATCATACCTAAAGCTCCACAACTATGCATTGAGATTTCTATTGTATCAGTTCTATTCTCCTTTTTTGATAGAAGACATGAATAAAGGGGACTTATCTAAATATATTTTCTTATTTTTTATTTTATGTATGTACTCAAACTCACATATTCAACCTAAATAGATCTTTGAATACAAATCTCTGTTTCCATTTTTAATGGAATAGGAAAGATATAGCTTCAAATGTTCAAAATCTATCCCAAAATATCCAAATCCACATTTAGTTTCACCAAACCGAGTTTTGTACACACATGTACCTAACAATGCATTTTCTTATCTTACAAATAAGTTCCAAGTATGTCCCTAAATTTTTTTATTTTTTTATTTTTGTATTTTTGTATTCTTAAATTAATAAATTCACATATTTATAAAAATATAAATAAATAAATTTTACTAGAGAATGTGAGTTTCTTTAATATTATATCAAAACATATATTTGAAGTGTAGTACTTGCTTTACTTATAAACTACGTCTTCATAAAATGTTTTTTCTAACGCTAGGGACATGTGACAAGTTGAAATATTATATGTATTCCACATTGCAAATATCATGGCATATTAACACTCCTTATGTGTAAATGTTTCTTTAAAAAGAGAAACACATACATTGATGCAGTACCATAAACACATATCAACAATTGTCACAAATGGAACACCAAATTAAACATCTCGCAAATTCACTGATAAGTATTCTCACACAAAACAAACATACTTGAGAGAACTTAGAACATCCCACTTAAATTCTTCAATCTCAAGTGTCATGTAGCGTAAATATTCAATATTATTGGAAAGAGATCGGCAGTCTTCGTAACTCAGATCAGCAGACTTTCAAAAGCACCCGCATGTTCACAGATATGAAGACAAACAGTAGGAGAAGCGAAGGGGAGGAAGAGAAAGTAGGAGAAAGTAGGAGAAAGCAAGAGAAATTTGAGGAAGGAAGGAATGTATAAGAAACTCTTCTGTGAATCAAACAAAAACCTCGTTTTCACAACGACATTGTTCCTTGTTTGCGTTGATCTATTCTTTTTTCATCTTCCGCTAGCTTTTGCTCCGTTTTATTGGACCCGTGTACTTACTCTGCAGAAAGCTTATCACACTGAAATCCCAATAAGCACGTTGACCTCATTTCCAATGTTATGTGATGATGACAACAGTTCCAGAGAAGTTATGTTCATTAGCATCTAAATCTGCTTTCAGTCTAATGGGATAAGCTTGGACGAGGGGTGCCTTCTAACGACCATGGTCCAGTCCCACATTTTGGCAAGGTGCTTGGACATGGCGGACATGGCTTTCATATCCACTTGTGTTGAGAATTTGGTGAAGTGGCATTCATATTTGCTTGGCTTAACTTTTTTCAATTAATTCTTTCATGTAATGAATTACTTGAAGGGAAAAGTTTCTTTGGAAACATCCTTTATTGGACCGCAAATACATTGATACATTGATACAATCACTCACAAAATAATTTTTACACAACACATTGGACTCTTCACTCTCAAGAACTCTTGGCATACAAAGGTTCAACCTTATTTGAAGGAGAACTAAGGTCATAAATGTATTTATAGGCGCTGGCCGTCTATTCGGCAGATGTCCTTAACCACCCAATAGGTGGAATTGGAGGAAGTTTCTAAAATAAATCCTTTATTGAATCACAAATATATGATAAGAAGTCCCACAAGCATGGATGCCTAATTACACATCTAAGCAATTCACTCGTAGAATCATTAGCACATAACACAAGATAATTAAAATTATAGTACTTTGAACTCGACTGACTAATTTTTCACTAAAAAACATTCAACCTTATTTGATGGAGACCCAAAGTTGCTGTAACTGGATTCATAGACGGTGACAGTCAGCAGACTTTCCTAACCTTATGTTGGAAGGTAACGGCGGCTTGGTGATGGACAGCTTGTTGAACGATAAAGGCAGTTTGTAAAGGAAATGTAGGAAGAGAACACACGAACGACTGAACCAAATGGTTCTAGGATACTTAGTAAAAGCGGAAGCAAATTACAGTGAGTTCCAAGTGAACTTCTGGTTTGTAGTCAGCACGTTACATGTCTCTTACTAGTGCTGCTACTTAAAGACAGAAAGATAAACTAGCAACCTAGGTCTATGATTGCTATACCCGCATTGGGACTTACAAAAGTAAGGTCTTTACCATTTTTTCAAAAAGCATACAGCACCATGCTTTTCCTATCTTGTCTTGATGCTCTTTACGTTACCTTCACCTTGTTTTCATTTATGAGGTTGCCGTGTTTCAACAAAAGACTTCTAAAGCTTGTCTAGCAGTCACGTCACATGTTCAACATCCCTCCTTGACGGGATCTGCTCCCATCCCGGTAAGTTCCCTGAGTTTCTCATGTTGAGCTCGAGGAAGCCCTTTTGTGAACATATCAGCTACTTGATCACTGCTTTGACAAAATTCAAACTTTACAACTTTGGCTTCAACTAGCTCTCGAACGTAGTGGACTCTTAAGGACACATGTTTAGTTCTGGAATGATGACTGGGATTTTTGGTCATTGCGATGGCTGATTTGTTGTCACTCAAGATGATTGTCTCTTTCTTCTGTTTGAACCCCAGCTCTTGTAGGACTCTACTAAGCCAAACTGCTTGGCACGCAGCTGTAGAGGAGGCTACGTATTCAGCTTCTACAGTTGATAGTGAAACGGAGTCTTGTTTCTTAGAGGACCATGATATAGCTGCTGTTCCTAGATGGAAAATGAACCCGCTCGTACTCCTGAGTATTTGATATCACCCCCCCAATCGCTGTTACAGAAACGCCCTAAAACAAACTCCTTTGCTTGACCGTAGAACAAACCAAGGTTAAGTGTACCATGGACATACCTCAATACTCTTTTAAGCTTGCACATGTGAGCCTTGGATGGATGTTGCATTTGCCTAGACAATACAGACACGGTGTACAAAATATCTGGTCGAGTTGCACTCAAATACAGGAGGCTTCCTATTAAGCTTCTATAGATTGTGCTGTCTGCCTCACCTGAGCCATCATTTGAGCAAATCTTCTCGGTTGGAATGATTGGAGTTGAGACTGGGTTGTAATCTGCCATTCTGTATTTTTCCAGCAAACCTCTTGCAAACTTTTGTTGAGAGAGAAAGATCCCTCCTAGAGTTTGCGACACTTCCAACCCGAGAAAGAACTTCATCTCCCCCATATCGTTCGTTTCAAAAGCTTGCATCATATCTTCCTTGAATTTTTTCACAAGTTCTACATTATTTCCTGTGAATATTAGATCATCTACATAGATAGATACAATAAGTACCGAATTACTTTCCTGAGAGATAAACAGTGTAGGCTCGCTCGAACATCTTGTGAAGCCATTGTTAGAAAAATATCCTGCAATCTTGCTGTACCATGCCCTAGGAGCCTGCCGTAGTCCATATAATGCCTTCTTAAGCTTGAGTACCTTCCCTTTAGCTCTGTCTTCTTCATATCCAATTGGTTGCTCTACAAAGATTTCTTCTTCAACTTCTCCGTTTAAGAAGGCAGCTTTGACATCTAGTTGCCACACCTTCCACTTGTGCTGTGCTGCAATGGCTAAGACAATTCTGATGGTTTCTAGCCGTGCAACAAGAGAGAATGTTTCTCCAAAATCGACACCAGCCACTTGGGAGTACCCTTTGGCCACAAGCCTAGCTTTATGCCTTACAATCACCCCTTCAGCATTGGTTTTTATTTTGAAAACCCATTTTAACCCCACGGGCTTCTTCCCAGTAGGGAGATCAGCAACCTCCCACATATTGTTTTTCTTGATAGTGCTGATCTCTTCATCCATAGCTGATTGTCATTCTTGGTCTTGCATTGCCTCCTCATAAGTGACTGGCTCCAAAGTGGCTGAGTTGTAACTTTTATATAGATCTTCAAGACTTCTCATTCGGACTGGGGACATGTTAGAAAATTCTTTCTGAATACTGGATCTTTGCATGGCTGCTTCAACTAAGAAAGAGTTAGTGTGGCTATCACTTTGTGGTGGAGTGAATGGAGATGGAGAGCTTGTTTCTCCTCCAGACACATTGCCTTCTTCATGCAACTTACTTTCTGTGAGAGTGATGATATGAATGCTTTTGTTGTCCATATGCTTCTTTTTGGTCTCCCAATTCCATGCAGCACCTTCATCAACTACAAGATCACGGCTAATCACCAACTTGTTAGTGGTTAAATCAAGTACTCGGTATGCTTTAGACATTTGGCTGTACCGGAGTAGAACTCCCTCACTGGCTCTTCGTTCCAGTTTGGAACGTTTGTGTTCCGGAGTATGTATGTAACACACACTACCGAAAATTCTGAGATGCTGGACAGCAGGCTTTCTTCCAGTCCATGCTTCATATGGCGTGACTCCTTTCACAGCTGCAATGGGAGTTCGATTTAGAAGATAAGATAGTTGTGCTTACTGCTTCTCCCCAATATTTTTTTGGAACTTGTTTATCTTCCAACATACATCTGGCCATAGCTAGAACTGTGCGGTTTTTTTCGCTCAGCCACACCGTTTTGTTGTGGTGCATAGCTAGCTGTTCGTTGATGCCTTATTCCCTATTCAGCACATAGTTTTCCAAACTCTGTAGAGAGATATTTGCCACCTTGGTCAGAGCGGAAGCTCTTGATGTGCCTTCCACTTTCTTTCTCTACTGCTGCTTGGAAGTGTTTAAAAGCTTGGAACACTGCTCCTTTCTCCTTGACGAAGTAAACCCAACAATATCGAGAGGCATCATCAATAAAGAGTACAAAAAATCTGTTACCTTTCAAAGTGATAGTTCTCATCGGACCGCACACATTAGTATGCACAAGATCCAATAGCTCCGTGTGATAAGTTTTGATTTGTGTCTGAAACGGCTTTCTGGTGCTTTTCCCGAACTGGCAGCCTGCACAAATACTTTTAACTTGTTTTATTGCTGGCAGTCCTTCCACCATTTGTTGTTTCTAAAGTTGCTCAAGGGCTTCAAAGTTGAGGTGCCTAAACCGATGGTGCCACAGCCAACTTTTGTCTTCCTCCATGCTCAAAGCAGCAGGAACATCATACTCAAAACAAAATTGGAAAATTCCTAGAGTTCTTCATATCAATGGCAGCTATCTCTCTGGTCATGGTTGGGTCATCAAAGATCCTGCACGAGCTTCCTTTAAAGAGGAGAACATATCCACTCTGCATCATCTGTCCCACACTTAGCAAATTTGCTCCAAGTGCAGGCACAAAAAGGACATCCTTAATTAGCTTGACACCTTGTGGGGTTATAACCGATACAGCTCCTTTCCCTACTATATCTATAAAGTGGTCATCTCCAAGCCTAACTCTGGATCTATAGGTATGATCTAGTTGGTTGAATATATGATCGAATGGGGACATATGGTTCGTGCAGCCACTATCCACAAACCAAAGCCTATGGTCAGCGGGTGAGGCAGACAAGCTTGCAAAGAACAAGGTTGCTGCTTCATCCGAAGTATCTTCTGCCGACTTTGCTTCTTGTGTTTCTTTGTGCCTACAATTTTTTTCAACATGTCCAAACCGTTGACAATTTTTGTACTGAGGTTTACCTTTATGCCAACAATACTTTTCTAGATGGTTGGACTTTTTACATACCCCACATGGTGGATATCTAGATCTACCCTCTGAAGGTTGTTCAATTGAGGATTTTTCCTCACTGGTTTTTGAACCTGCAAACATCTTGGCTTTAAATGCCATTTCATCATTTGCTCTCTCCTTTCTCCTACATATCCTTTTTTCAAACGCTATCAAGGACCCTACTAGCTCCGACACTGGCATATTGACAAAATCCTTTGTCTCCTCAATTGTGGTGACTATTGCATCAAATTTTTCTGTGAGACTAATGAGAATTTTTTCTACTATACGAGACTCAGGCCATTCTTCACCTAGGTTTCGGATTTGACTCACAACAGTGTTAACTCTAGAGAAATAGGCATTTATAGTTTCTGCATCTTCCATTTTGAGCAGTTCAAAGTCCCCTTTCAAGGATTGAAAACGGATAGCACGTACCTTTGCAGTGCCTACAAACTCATTTCTTAGAGTGATCCAAGCTTCATGTGGAGTGGTTGCATGACTGATACGATGGAGCTCACTGTCTGCAACACCCATCTGAAGCACCACAAGAACTTTAAACTCTCTCTCTTGTTGCTTTCTGATACGCTCACGTTCGGTAGGTGTGAGTTCAGAAGTTGATGTTGATGTGGTTGTGGGAGTTCCACTTTCAACAAGCTCCCACATTCCTTGGCATTTTAGATAAGTTGTCATCCGAAGAAACCATGTTTGATAATTGGTCTCATTGAGAATAGGCAGCAGAATGGTGGAGCTAGGAATGATTGGAGCAGACTGTGGAGGAGATATTGAAGAAGAGGCACCAGAGGATGGTGTAGAGGCCATTTCTGAAATCAATGAAGATTTTCAAACAAAGAGGAACCTTTCAGCTCTTGATACCACTGTTGAACGATAAAGGCAGTTTGTAAAGGAAATGTAGGAAGAGAACACACGAACGACTGAACCAAATGGTTCTAGGATACTTAGTAAAAGCGGAAGCAAATTACAGTGAGTTCCAAGTGAACTTCTGGTTTGTAGTCAACACGTTACATGTCTCTTACTAGTGCTGCTACTTAAAGACAAAAAGATAAACTAGCAACCTAGGTCTATGATTGCTATGCCCGCATTGGGACTTACAAAAGTAAGGTCTTTACCATTTTTTCAAAAAGCATACAGCACCATGCTTTTCCTATCTTGTCTTGATGCTCTTTACGTTACCTTCACCTTGTCTTCATTTATGAGGTTGCCGTGTTTTAGCAAAAGACTTCTAAAGCTTGTCTAGCAGTCACATCACATGTTCAACACAGCTGGCCTAGAGAGTAACGAAGCAGGGGAAGAGATTGCACGACAAGGTTGGTGAGATAGCGGGAGACAAGGGTAAGATTTGACGAAGGGAGGAGCAATAAGGCGGATGGATTTTTTCCGAGAAGAAGAGATGATTGACAAGCGGCAACAAGAGGTGGATGGTCGAGGTAAACGAGGAAGAAAAATGGAAGAGAGAGAGAGAGAGAGATGGGTGGCTGGAAAAAGAAGAAGGGAGTCTGTTACTAGTTGGCGGACGTCGGCGCCTGCGCCAGTTTCCGACTACTTGTAAGGCTTTGGATATTTGAGCAAATCCTGGAGGATCTATAACTTAAAAAACGGATACCACAATTGAAGAGAAATCAACGCTGACAGGTCCCATGGAAAATGTGAAAAGAGAAATTAAGAAATCAATGGTGCGGGACCCATGATAAAAGGAAAAACGTGAAAAGAGAATTATCTAGAATCGTGGAGACCGACGTGAAGGAGAAATGAAGAAGAATCTACTTTAGGCCCCACGTGAAGAAAGTCATGAAGAAATAACTCTCTAGAGAATGACGTGAAAGAAAAAAATGTATCGGAATTATTGACAAGAAAATATCAACCTAGGGAATTATCCAGAAAGCTGAAGAAACCGACTTGAGAAGTCGGCTAGGCGTTCTATATAAAGGGGGGAGAGTTCCACCCCAAGATGTGCTAACAAAAGCACAGATAAAGGCACTAAGGAAAGTGCCCAAAGATGGGTGCCAAGAGGAGGCACCAGCACCAGGAGGGGTGCCGAGAAGCACCAGGAGGGGTGCTAAGAGGCACCAGATGGGTGTCGAGTGGAGGCACTAGGAGGGCACCAAGAGAGCGCCAGGAGGGCGCCAAGAGAGCGCCAGGAGGGCGCCCAGAGAGTGCCAGGAGGGCACCAAGAGAAGGCGCTAAGAAGAGTGCCAATAAGAGGTGCCATAGGCACCAAGCGAAGGAGCCTAAAGAAGACACCAGGAGAGCGCCAAGAGAAGTGTCTAGAGAGGTGCCTAGAGAAGAGGACGTCCAAAGGAGTGTGGTCGTGGGAGCTGCTAGGAGAGAGTAGTCTAACCAATAGTCCGGCGATGTAGTTTTGTGATACACAACACTCCACATGATTCGGTGAAGGAATGTGCGTCCAATAAAAGAGTAAGATAAGTGTTCTTGTCATTTATCTTGTAAAGAATTTGTAGTTGTATAAATAAGAAGTATTATACTTTTGTCCTCCATTTGTGTGTAATTCTCGGGCCCACTTGAGCTTCAACAACAATGAGCTCAATGATTAAACCAATCATCAGTACTAATCCAAAACCTTTCTTTGCGTGTATGGCAGTTTTAGGATCTGGATCTAGGACAACCGATGATATGTACCAATACCCCGCAAGTATACCAATTGGAATGGAGCATAAAAGGCTAAGAGGTGATCTGGGGAGGAGTAGAATTGCTATCCTGAATGAGAGAAAAAAGGATAAAGTACAAAGGATTTCAAATATTTTAAAAAAGTGACTTCCCATTATTGCTGTGCCGGCACGATGTGACTTCCCATCATCTTGCCAAGCTCCTCTTGGCGGGGAGAGTATCATTTGGAAGGTGATTGTTAGAAGTAGCGCAACAACCACCAACAAAGCGTTGTGAACTTCTTCGGGGACTTTAAGATGCAGACTACCTAAAGCGTGGTCACGGCATAGCAGAAGATTAATCCCTCGGTTGTCCACCTGTGTTCCCGATTGGAAGATGTCAAAAGACTGTCTAATCATTAGTTTAAATCAACTCCACAATTCAATAACCACTTCCCAATTATAATCTCAAGACCCATAAAATAGTGTAAAACACCCCACACCACCCCGCCTCCAAATAAAAACAACTTTTAGCATCAACGTACTTTTAGGAACACAAAAATTAAAAGTTGGGAAAAAGTGTTTGTTATTAATCAAAAAAAAAATACGTGCTGATCTTTTATTGTTTGTGGATTTTAAACACTTGATTTATTTGTTTTTTTATTCTCAAATTGTAATTATAAAATGTTTCAAAAGATTGTTGGAAAGGTAAAGGGGATGAATTTCTAACAAAACATATTATGTTAAGAATTGAATACAAATGAAGAAAAATGGAAGCATACACAAGAAAATTTGAGTGTCAAATCAAGTAGCTTGTGTATTTAATTTTCTTTACTTTTATAGTTAACTTTAGATTATTCAAAAGGTTGTTCACTCATGCTACTTGTGTTCATTATTTTTATGCATACAAAAATAATTTGAAGAGATTATTTGTACTTAAATTTATTATGGTATAAGATAAGTTTATTTTTGTAAATGCTAAAAGTCAACTTTTTAAAGTGGTAAATCCCTATGACCATTTACGACCGTGAAGTCAAATATCTATTATACCAATTCTATTTTTCTTCTTTGGTAGAAAGCATAAGTAAAGAGAACTTACCTGAGATAAATTCTTGCTTTTTCAATATTTGAGAAAGTATCACCTTTTGCGTCCTTCCAATTTTGTAATTTCTGTCTCCACAAAAAGGCATCTTTATACGTAACCCACCTAAGCCCTCTCTTCAGCAATTGAAAAGCTCTAAGCTGATCGTGTTTCAAGGCAACATGTAAAATAGTTTAACCCTGAGCTATCACATCTAGAATAGCCGTTGGACAAGCAATTAAAACTTCAATCAAAACTTCAAGATCTCCTATTTGGGCTGCATAATGAAAAGGAGTTAGACCCCCTTTTCCTTTAACACGTGCAAGATCCTTATCAAACTCAAGTAAACAGAGCACCATGGTGTGCAGATTTGCTTGCAAAGCGGGGGTCGGTGTGGATTGCGTTTGTTGCAAAGCAGGGTTTGGGTCGGGTTGTTGGCTATTTCGATTCGGATTGTGTTTGTTGCGAAGTTTGGTTTGGTTCGGTTTAATGTGCCAGTTGCAAAGCTTGGTTTGGTTTGATTTGGATTTCTTGCAAGGGAGCGTTTCGAGTTAGGTTGTCCTGATGACAAAGCAAGGCCCACTCTAGGTTTTTCTTGCAAAGCAAGGTGTAGAGGTGTGAAACCATCTTCATTTAGCTTCCGAGACAACGACGACTTCAATGCCATGCTCTCGAGGGCAAACGAGACATGTCCTTTTGCTACAGCCTTGTGCAAAAGTGTCTCCGAAAATGGAGTATTGTCGATCTCGTCCAAAACGCGCCGATCTTCCTTTATCAGCCTATACAACTCTTCAACGTCTCCTTCTGAAGTAGCCTTGAAACACCGTTGATTGATGTTCGGTGAAATTCTACATACAAGTGTACATGTTGAACAAGTAATATAATGATGAGAATGAGTATCGTCCTAAAGGGACCGGTGTTTACTAAACTAATTAAGTACTAACGGTGAACAGTTCCTAAAGTTTATCTAGCCAATCAAGATGATAAAACATGGATTAACTAACTTAGTTTAACCTAAACTTGATAAACGAAATATGTTAAAGCGTCCGATTTCACCTAATTATTAGATACAAATGTGGATCATCTATGCTAGCAAGATTAATTCTACTTATGTGATGGCGGAATCTCCTAATTTATTCACTATTCTATGTTTAGGTATAGCGAACCTACTTAGCTTATTAATTCACTGTGAGTCTGCATATGAATTAAATAAACTAAGTGGATTAAGATATGTGAATATTCCAGTTTGCACCTAAAGTCACACAAATCATATGGTATATGTCTATCCATATTAATCTATGGTTACATATTACATGAAGCAACTACATGTCATCTCCTGTCGGTCTCAAACATGTAAATCATATCATTTAAGTGGTAGCTAATCACCTAAAAGCATTAAACTCCGAAATATGCAACTTCACATTCATAAAATATCTCACAAAGCCTAAATAATCACGTTCATACGTTATAATTAAGTTTCATCGTAGCTCTAACAAACTAAACTAAAACAACATATTTACATAAACTAGAATGGTGCAGAAAATTAAACAACACATTTTGTAAATTAAAAACATTAAGTTGTCACCAAAAATGTCTTCAAATCACAAAATAAGTTGCAAAAATCTGCACATCAGGGGAGAAGGAGTTTTTGTCTGAAAAATGGGGTAAAAAAGAGCATCCACGCGCTGCCACGCGCCTCCACCACTTGCTGACTAGTCGTCGGTCACGCGCCGGTCACACGCAACCGTGAGCCGCTACGCGCCGCCTCCATTCTTCATGGAAACTGCCGGAAAATGTAGATCGAGGTCCCTAGAGTGCCGATCTGTAGAGAAATTGCACTGAATCACCACCGAATGGCGTAGATCTGATGAAAAAGGCTCGGACGGTGTTCGCCGTTCTTCGCTGGAAAACCGAAAACTGCCACAGAATGACCAGAAAACACACCAGAGTTGCAGATCCGTTCTCCTTTCGCCAAAATCAACCCAGAAACGGCCGGAAAATGGACTTTATCGTCGAAAATCGGTGCCTTTGTAGGAAAACTCTTCTCCTTCGCCGGAAACGAATGTGACGGTCGGCTTTTGCTCGACCGTCGCCGTTCTCAAGGTTCCGCGTTGTCGCGCGTACACCTACTTTTCTGGCGAGGAAAAGCCGCTCGCCTCTGCTTCTCTCTCTCCTCTTTCGGTTTCTCTACGCGACAATTCTCCCTCTTGGTTAATCTGCCCCCGTCTCTACTGCGGTCTTACACGATATTCTCTTTTCCTCATGTCGGTTCCACGTGCATACCTTTGCTTGTTTTCTTTTCTATTCTTTTTTCATGATTTTCTACTTCTTTTTCTTCTTTTTCTTTTATTTTGGAATTGCTGCATAAAATAACAAAATGTACATAAATACCAATAAATATAACTATAATTTAACAAATATTAAATTATAATTACCTAAAATTATAACAATAACTCTATATAAAATAAAGTTTTCAACTGATATCTTGCAGATCACCCTGATCGGCCATAAGATGGTTAAGACAAAATGGCTCTAAAGCTATAGAAAATGGGGAACTATGAAGTACTAGAGCAAATGTGAGAGCTGGCATCCTTCTTTTTAAAGGAGTCGCTCAAGCTGTGAAGTACTAGTGGGTTCCGTTTGTTTTCTTACTGTTTCTTCTTGCTTTGTCGGTTACGTCTTGCTTGCCCAACCATAAACGTACTTGCCTAATTGTTAAAGTAAACTGCAAAAATCTCTAAAAAGCCCGACCCAAAGATACCATATCCTAAGCAAATAGATTTCTTTTTTTTTTTTTAATAAAAAAAAAAAACAATTCAGATTCAGCACACCTGACTTTGTTTCTTCTTATACTTTAGATGGTTCGGCAAAAAGACGCCTAGCTACTCGTAGTTGCTTTCTCTAAAGAAGATAAAAAAAAAAAAAAATGCCAGCATCTATAAATTTTAATATTGATCTTCAAAGTCTACACTCAAGATTGAATAGTGTAAAATGGATACTTTTTTGTACATCAAGCACATCTTGAGGACTTAAAGTTAAACAAAAATTAATTGGTTAAAAATTGACTTAAAGCTCTTTCTTGTATAAAATAAGTTTACACTTCACAATCTCTCTAGAAAGTGTATATAACATTCTTTCCAATTAATTGGGTTCAATTAGCTTTAGCTTATGCTTTTTTAGAATAGTAAAGCAACATTTTGTCAGTAGGTCTTGTACAAACAACAGAAGCAATATTATTTGCTTCATTTGGTCTAACTTGCTTTAAACTTCTTTTATTTTCTATAGGAAATTAAAGTAACATATTTTCATTCCATTCTTTAGATAAAATAGAAGTGATATTCTTTGCTTGACTATGTCTTATTTGCTTACCTTTTGTCTTCTTTAGAAATTAAAGCAACATTCCTTCATTATGTTCCTCATGTAAAACGATATGGTTTCATGATCCTTGACACCCAAATCGTGTATCAAAGAAATGAACCTATGATGTTACTATGAAGAAAAAGGATGGATGTCCAACATTCTTGTCCTCTTTGGCTCACCAGTGCAATTCATCCATTTATATGACAACACATATGATCACATTGACTATGCCAATGTAATGTGTATCTCATAACTTATTGTCTAATAATCAATCTACATGAATAAATGGACACTATACAATCCCTTTAGAAATAAAAAATAACATTCTCTAGTTCATTGGGTTTGATAAGCTTTAACTTAATTTTTCTTTATAATATTAATGCAACATTCTTTCATTTTTCTTTTTGTAGACAAAAGAAGCAACATTTTTTGTTTTATTTGGTCTGATTTGCTTTAACTTTTTCCTTTCTTTAGAAAATTGAAGCAACAAACTTTCATTTCATTTCCTACAAAAAAATAGATGCAACATGCCTAGCTTGATTGTTTCTTATTTTCTTTAGCAGCTGTCTTCTTTAGAAAATAAAGAACACTCCTTCCTTCTATTCCTCATATAATGCAATATAGGCATATGATCCCTTCTCACCTAAATGTCATATCTTACAAATGTCCCAAAGTGCTTTAATAACATAAGATCATTCAAAATTTGGCAAATTAAGCAACATACTAATGCTCTTATGGAATAGAGAAACGTACCTCTCAGAGTTGGTAGGAATGCTTCTAGAGTTACCAAGGATTGATTGGTAATAGGAAATAAGATCAAATCTCAATTCCTTTTCCTTTGTAATAACTTAGCCATCCTCTAGTATCAGTTTATTGATATTGTTTTGAGCTCTCCTTTGCATTAATGATGCAAAGAAAATCTTACTATTGTTATCCCCTTCTTTTAATCATGTATTCCTTGATTTTTGTTTAAGAAGGATTTCTTCATGTTTACTCAAAGCAAGGAGTTGCTTAAGTTGTGATTTCTCCTCAAAACATGCTTATGGACAATAAGGATTATTCTCTAACCTACTCTGAATTTGATTTAAGTTCTCTGTTGCTTCCTTCACCTTTTTTTGTAAGTCTCCAAAATGGGTGGCATTGAGTTTCTTAATAGGAGTCTTTAAGGCTTTCAATTTTTGCACAACCTGAAATATTTTTTATCCACCTATTTCTTATTGCCATATTGAACTTATTGTATCCATGAAATTTGAGCAATTAGTCTAAAAATTAAAGAATTTGAATGGAGAGTTTTTTTTGTATATGAAAGTCCCAAAATTTACTAAACATGGAGAGTGATCGATACACTAGGAAGTAAAAATTCAATTGTGACTCTGTCAAAATTATACACCCAATCCACATTGTTAATGACCCTATCAATTTTGCTAGCCTAAAGACTAGTTCCTAAGCCTTTATTTGTCCATGTGAACAAAGGACCATAAAATGAAGGTTCAATCAATGTTATATTCTCAATCATTTCATTCAAATTCTCCATTCCCCATATCCATCTAACATTTAAGCCAATGTGCTAATTGATATTCTGTATTTCATTAAAATCTCCCATGAGCAACCAAGAAACATTATTTACAGTAAGATTAGAGAAACTCGTAATGTCAGCCCGTAACTCTCTACGTTCAACTTCCAAATTACTTTCATAAATGGCAGACAACAAGTAAGGGTGCATACATGGCTTTTTAGTTAGGCAATGGATGACTTGAGATGAGGAACCTTTAATTGTAAGTTATAGTTCTAGGCCTTTCCAAAGAACCCAAATTCTACCAAGACTACTAGAATTGTAATTATGAATATATTTCTAATCTGGAAATCCAAACTTCAAGAGTGCATATGCATTTTCTTCTTTAACTCTATGCTTAATCAAAATAATAATGTGGGGAGAATAGGACAAATTTTTTTTTGCTAGTTCCCTTATTCTAGGGCTTTTATTTAAGCCTTTTACATTCCATACAAGTGCTTTTATTTTTTGGAAAGTTGATTATCTTCCCCTATTAACCCAAAATCTCCAACAGGACCTACAATGGTAGAGGTGGTGTCCTCCGCTAGCATTGTGAACTTATTTCCAAAGATGACCTTTTGCTCTTTTCCTTTTTTCTTACCAGAAGATTTTGATTTTGTATTACCTAGGGAAGAGTTAGAGATTCCTACTATTTCTTTTGGTTGAATAACTACACATGTTTCAATATCCTCTGTAATAGGAGTTGGCCTAACTTCTTGAGAATCATTTTGAATGGTCTAGGTATCTTTCTCAAGAACTTTTGTATTAGGTCTCACATCTTGAGTTTCATTTTGGGTTTGAACTAGAGGATTCATTCTCTTTTTAGGAACCCAAACTTCCTTTTTTTAAAAAGTTACATTCTTTGTGTCCAAAACAACTACAAACTTTACATTTCATAAGGACCCAACAATAATTAACATGTACCTCATATGGTTCCTCTTTACCCATATCTATTTCAAATTTTTCAAGAAATTCACTATTAATGTCCATCAAAATGCATACTTTTGCATACGATAATGGAAGCTTTTGTTCTGTTGCTTTATCTATGTATAGTGGTTTCCCTAATACAGTGGTCACATAACTCATTCCCGTAACCGCACCCAAATGAGGAACATTATATAACTACACCCAAATGGGAACAATAGAAATTTTTGCTTTCTCCAATCTAATGAAAGGATGCCACTTTTGAAGGAAAAGTGGACGACCTATAATATCCCATACCCCTACTTCCATAGCCTCCTCCATCTTCTTAATATTTGAGAAACAAAACAAAAAGAAACCATCTTGAGTTGCTAAAACTTCAGATAAGTTTTCTTTTCCCCACAATTTTTCCACAAGTCCTTTCACTAGATAATAAGAGATATTTTCAATTAAGAAATAACCCACTAGAAAATTTTCAAAGTGGCTTTTGCCTTCATCAATAACCTCTGGTGGAAGCTTTGCAATAAGTTTATTTTCTTTCATGGAAGGAGGATGATAGTTTAATTTTGCTATCTTCACAAGATTACCCATTGCAATGTGTTCCAATACACCTCAGCTCCACCATTAGAAGCATTAATATTTTGACTATCTGATGCAACTAGAGGGATATTCTCTTGAACTTTGTCAAGAAAACTAATCATTTATGCTTGAGACAATCTTTTACTAGTTTCAATTTCACCAATGTTATCCAAAGTATGAGTATCAAAATTTTTACCTAAATCATTAATACTAGATTTGAAGAGTGAAGCTGCAATTTCCACTGCCAAATCAACTTTTGTAGCATTTGTGGCATTTCCCCTGGTGACAAGGACTTTATCACTCCGAGTATGTGTCATCAAATATGTGTTTATAGAATCAATTGTTCTAGAAACTCACCTTCGATTGACATAAAGTAACTCTGGATCGATACGCTCCACCAATTTGACCATAGACAAATTTAAAAAGGAGACTAAATTGATGTCTGCAACCACCTTCTCCTACTTTAAATTGCCTTTAGAATTGTAGTGACCTCCCTTATCTTCCCGTCACCTCTTATGTCATTCCTCCAATATTCAAATCAAATCAAGAATCTTTAGAAGACTAGATCCCACTTTTGAAAGACTTTTTCAAGAGAAGTAGTTGCCACTCATCCTGCTCACCCTTTTGGAGCTTAGTGTCACTCCAATCAAAGGATTGGAATAATTAAAAAAAACCACTCTAGTCACACCTTCTGAGTCACGCTTTTCTTCCCCTCCCCTTCTTTCCAACCGGCATTGTTTGGCTTTTTTTGTTCAAGAGAGAGAAACACCAATTTTCCCTTTATTCCTTGTATGTTTTCTATTATATATGGTTTGAAAGTAATTATAAACATTTTCAAAATAAGACTATTGATATACCAATTTTGTTGGCTGGAATCAGGAAAGTAGTTGGTGAAAGAGCATTTCTATTTGGGAACATTAAACACTCTCTGGTGAATGTTTTATTGTGTCATAATTGGAGAATTGCAAATTCTATTTTCTCTTAGATGAATTGTAATGTTAGGATATGCCCCTAAGTTTTTGTATTCTCTTATTCTTTGATGAATAAACTCACATATTCATTAAAAAAAAAAAGAGTACAAAAATAGATATAGATCTGTTTCAAATAAGCTCTTATTTTTCTATCCAGTAAGTGTTTTTAGTGTCTTTAATTTATTATATTAATATCGGAAGTTTAATTGATGTCTGAATCAAATGAGTAAGAGACTCGAACCCTTCAGCAAAGTATTTCGAATGGTGATGCTGCTTGTAGAAACGTTATTAATAGTAAAATGTGAATTTATTTCCTTATGTAAGATATTTCATGACATGGTTTACCAAAAAAAAAAAAAAAATTAGATTAGAATTATAAAAGCCGAAGTTAACTTATTAATTACATGTTAGCATTTGAAACACGAATTCTTTTTGCGCTCAAGGAATTCACGGGGGGCCATTTATCCCCAGTGTTACAATAGATACGTTGTTCATTTTAGTTTTAGTTACTTTCAACTGTCGCCTTTGTTTATCTTCTTCGTATGCTTGTAATGGAATATAAATCCTTGTCTTTGTTTATTTCTCATCTTATGTGATTACGAAACTTCGAAGGAGGTTCATCATTGGTTATGTCCAATTCTATCTCAGTATCTTTTCAGTCCAAAGCAGGACCTTATGTGTTTCCCATTAAATTCGTCACCTATGATCTAAAAATGGAGAAATAAGTTATCTTATTGTCGCAGGGAAGGACAACGATTGAAACTAGCTGTGTTTCAATAGTTGGTCTGCAATTTTATTTGATTATTAGGAGTTGTTTTGGTAGTTTAGTAAGATCTAAGGCATCACTAACACATATATCCATATAGTTGGTGAATGAGTGAACGTTTTATTAGGCTTGGCTCACAAACAGAGATATTGAGGACATGAGCTTGTGGACCATGATCCCATCACGACCTCTTGGTTTTTTGACACTTCACAAAATCAAAGCAAGAACAATATAGTGGACGGGTTTTTTGACACTTCACAAAATCAAAGCAAGAACAATATAGTGGACGGGTTTTTTGACACTTCACAAAATCAAAGCAAGAACAATATAGTGGACGAGTTCTTAAGAAAGAACATAGCAAAGTAAACGAAAGCAAAGAAAACGACGCAAATGTTGGCCAAGCCCAGTCATACATCCTAAAAAATGGCAATTCTTGTCAATCTTGTTTCCTTCTTTGATTGTTCACATCACATGATGCCACAATTGGACAGAGTACTACACATGCTTAACCCCATCTCCAATGCTTGAAATGCGAGCCACCAATTTCCCTGAAGGCGGAATGAAACAAGAAATAAGTGAACTGTAATTGGAAAATCAAGGGTACTCCAGAGTTAACTGGTGTGTGCATAATGTATGAAGATTTCATATTCTTTCTAAAAGGCAGGAGTAGAGAATAAGGAGGAAGGAGAAAAAGGAGAGAAGAAAGCTTACCCTTGGAGGTACCCTTGGAGTTGGTGGTTGTGGAACTAGTGCCTGCAAATTTGATAATAAAAGTCAAATTTAGACTCCATTTGCTTAAGTCCCAATAAATGACATAATAGAATCCTAGAGATTCTTTGAAACAGTCTTACTATATATTTAATCAAACAGGATTAATTTTGTATTAAGTGACTTAATTGCAATTAGTGTTCCGTGTTACTGTGCCAATGACCTTTGGACAAAATGTAAACTAGACAAGCAAAATCTCAGCTAATAAATTGAGAAGTATATTTACTTAACATATCAAATATCTTTGAGAAAAACTAAGTTATCATAGATTAGCATATAATTGTGATCCTAATCGAATGCTCATTTCTAATTCATACCCATCTAATGAGAGTTTCTACCGTTGTCCTATACAAATACAAGATTGCCTTACCAGATTCGGATTTGCGGCACCAATAGCAAGCCCTCTCCTGGAGCGTAGCAACAAGTAGCTATCCAAAAAGGAGTTGTGGGGGTGAGCGAAATTTCGGGCACCATAGCAGGCTGCACAGAGGTCATAGGTGTTGTGACCTTCGTCAAAGCATTTGACGCATGTGAAATACAGCCCCAGAAGGCACACTTTGCAGCCGTTGCACCACGCCCCGCGGGTTTTCATGATGTAGTACAACGTGAGGACTTCGCCGAAATCCAAGCTACCGTCACCGTTACGGTCTAACCCTCGGAAAAGGTTGGTATCTATCCAGTGATACCCGCATTGCCTGAAGAAGGCCACGAACTCATTGAAGCTAATCCGCCCATCCCCATCCCCATCCATTGAGCGGAAAAAATTTTCTGCCAGCTGCCGAAGTTCCCTGGAGCCATTCTGATAGTAGGCTGAAGCAGCCATGTGAAACTCTTCCATAGCCAGGTCGGTCTGTTTGAACTCCGCAGTTCGGAAAATGTCAAAAAAACCAGAACGTTGGTAAAGGAATAAGGAGTTTGTTTCAGTTATATAGAAGTGTGTAGTTGTGTAGGGTAGGTCCAGGTGACGCGTGGTGCGGAGTCGTTTTTAGGAGCATCCAGAAGCGTGAAAAGAAAAGTCTTCATTTGGAGATACTGAATACAGACGTGGTTTCGAATCACTCATTCTATTAATTAATTTTTTCACCCTCTTGTTGGTAATCCCCTAAAAGAACGCGGATTATTTGAATGCAATGACCACTAAAAACTAATCCATGTGCACCTTTATTAATAGGATGGAGTGTGGCTACCGAGGTCACATGCAACTTATGCAACTTGTTGCGTTTACTACGAAGTCGTCGTTGGGCATTATGATCGTAACCCTTTAAATAAACAAGCAACTAGCTTGAAAATATCTCCAATTTAAAACCGTTTTAGTTATGACTGCATGTGACGAACCTTTCGAGCTAAGTAAAATAAAGTATTCACCGAGACAAAGGTGGTTCATGGCTGAAATAAAGCTGCCTGTGCGCTGAATAAAGAAATTGCTATGCTCGAACTCTTCACGAGCTATTGTGCCAGTGTCCACTTAAAGAAACCAGAAAGTAGCCAGGTCTTTGAATAAAGTTCCCTCGTTTTGGACCTTGTGACAGCAAGTCTTTAAATAAACCGGCGACAACCTTCGCACGTATGATGGGTTTAATTTAAGACCGGCCTTTGGCTACTTTTGTATGTTGTGAAGGCAACTCTTTTGTAAAAGATAAAGAAAAAAACGTGTAGAAAAGAAGTCATCGTTCATAGTAAAATAATATGGGTATGGTGGACTGAAGACAAAGTAGCTTCTTTAATGTTTTACGAACCCACGTGGGGGCCATGTGCCACCAACGGACCCCACGTCCCGCCGACTCTTTTAAACAGCAACATAGGGTCGCTGTAGCAGTTTGGCAATTAGACTTTTATTGTTGTTATTATTTGTTTGCAGTTCTTTAAATATTTCCCTCAATTTAGTGCTGAAACTTGATTTTAGTCAATAAATAAACCAGCACGCAGCTGGTTTATATTAAGGTGATCCAAGTCGTCATTGGACTATGTGGCAGCAGCCCCTTAAATAAACCAGCGCGCAGCTGGGAATCTAGAAAGTTTTCCTTCTTCGTATACGTTTTTGGAAGTTCTCATTGGATCTTGTGACAGCAACTCTTTAAATAAATCAGCATCTTGCTGGGATGCAAGAAGCGTAGACATTTACGTAGTTTTCATTTTATCGGAGACGTCACTGGATCTTGGGATAGCGACACACTTCTACGTCAACCAGCAAGTAACAGAGACAGAGGGAATAAATAGGGTTAACGCTGTTGAATCCACTTGGGGGCCATGTGCCAAACCGCAACCTGCGCGCCTCTCTGATCCGTTTAAAAACCAAGATCCGTTCGCTTTGGCTGTTTGGCAATCAGACTTTTATTATTGCTACTCTTTTTGTTTAGAAAGGCAGGCTTGTGTTAATAAAATTTAGTGCATGAAAACATAAAGACATATCTCAGCATTACCAGGCTTGTGTTAATGAAAATTAGTGAATGAAAACATAAAGACATTCTAGCATTACTAGAATTACAAAAACTACAAAATGGTAAAGGTCAAAAGCTTTCAAATCTTACACAAAATAACATTTTCCTATAAAGATTTTATGTTTTGAAATAAATAATTCTCTCTCATATAACTTTTCTTATTTTAGTCAATAAGATTGGAATATTGATTGCTTTGTTTTAAAATCTTCTTATAATGCGTTCAACCTATTTAGTAAATGCAAACTAAACAAAATACGTTAAGAAACTTTGTAACCAAATCCATTCATTTAATTTTTGTTATTGTTATTATTTTTCTGCAGTTTTCTAAATATTATCCTTAGTTCTTGTGCTGAAGCTTAGTTTAAATTGAATTAACACCTAATATCATTGAATGGTTAGTTTATCAAGATTGACTTTCTATAGTAGAAGAAATTATGCAATAGCTCCCTTTAATTAACTTATATTTTTATTTTGGTTAGTTTCACATTAAAAACATAAGTCATCTTTGTTTTGAATGTACATAAACTAGGATAATTTGGAAGATTATCATTGCTCATAATGAAATATGATATTATATTAGAGATTAGAATAAAGAATCTCAATGGATGATTAGAGTAATAAAAGGAAAGGATTTGATTGTGAAATTTCTTAAAATACATTTTTGAACTTAAAAAATTAAATGAAACCATCTTTGAATTTTTTTAATTCTGCAATTATAGTTTGAGGGAAGTTAGCTTGGAGTTTGCCAACGAAAATAAAAAGTAAATGAGAAAGGGTGTATGGTTGAAGGGAGTGTAAGGAAAAGTCATATCTTTTATTTATTTTTATTTTTAAAGAAGAGGCTACTGGTTTATTGACACTTTTTGTAAACCAAAGTTTAGTTCTAAACAAAAAAAAACCCACAGATTTAGCTTTTAGATTTAAGACCTAGCTTTAAAAGAAAAAAAGAATACATATTTTCTTATGTTTGAGGAATTTAAAAAAGCTTTTTCAAATTTTTTGAGAGATTAAAGAAGGTTTCTGGTTGTGGCAGCATAAGTAAATTTGCAAAGAAGACCACCGTAGGAAATGCAATGCATACATCATAGTATGTGGCACCGATAACGTCACATACCCCAAATTTAAATAATTTTAATGTCACAACTGTATAAAAGGGGGACGGCTGGTCTCCTCACTCCTCACTCCCGCCATTCTACTACACTTTCTCAACAATTGTAAAGCTCTAAAGTCACTCCTCCAACTCTCTTTTTAACTATCACTCTTCCAAGAATGATCCAAAGTTTAGGGGATGCTGCTCAGCAAGGAAGCATCGATGCCTTGTATTCATTGATACGAAGTGATGCAGGTGTTTTGGACGAGGTCGATGCTCTTCCGTTTGCCGACACTCCTTTGCATATTGCTTCATCTTTAGGGCATATCACCTTTGCCATAGAGATCATGAGGTTAAAGTCTTCATTTGCTAGGAAGCTTAACAAAGATGGATACACACCCTTACATCTTGCTTTACAATATAAGCAAACTCAAGTAGCACTCCGGTTGATTGACCACGACAAAGACCTTGTTCGTGTTTCAGGAAGGGAGGGCTTGACTCCTTTGCATTATGTTACTCAAAAAGGAGATGTTGATCTCTTGACTAAATTTTTAAAAGCTTGTCCAAGGTCTATTGAGGATGGAACAAGTAAGAGAGAATCCATTTTGCATATTGCCTTGAAAAATAATCAAATCCTAGCTTCAAAGATCTTATTGGGATGGCTTAGACGAGCTTGGTTGAAAAATGCCACTTTTTGGGAGATGAGATTGCTGAACTGGCAAGATGAGAAAGGCAACACCTTGTTGCACATTGCAATATTTGAGAATCAACTAGAGGTAAGCTCTCTTTACTCCTTTTTGTAATAAAGAACGAGAATAAATTGGTACAATAGAGATTTGTCTTATAGTGCAAAAGAGTTATTGTAAGCATTCAATCTCATAAACTTGTTAAAAATTGTCTTTAGATGATTGATTTTATCTTTTAGTCAGCTTAATTCATAACATCTACTTTTAGTTTTTTGCTCTTTTGAAGTTTGTTTTAGCCTTTTTCCCTCTTTTTTTCATTTCTTTTTGGGTGTTTCTAAGGTGGTTGAATATTATAGGCTACTAGACATTGATGGATAACTTATTGCATATTTATCTCTTGCAGATTGTTCGGTTGTTATTGAAATTTAGTCATACTTTTACTGTAAAATTGATTTAAATGTAAGGAATTCAGGAGGTTATACGGTATTTGACATTTTGAAAGGGGGTACACAAAACAAAGAGAACAAAGAGATCCAGAATATGCTATGTAGTGCCAGACTTTTAAGGACTTTTTTTTGTCCAAGAGTTCCATCTCTTATAGAGTATTTTCAATCTCCTGTTCCAATTGATGAGAAGCTCTACATATTCCTTCTCCGTCATAGAACGAATATTTCAAACGAATCGCGCAATGTGTTGTTGGTAATTGGTGTGCTGCTTGTTACGGTCACCTTTCAAGCAACAATGAGCCCCCCTGGAGGAGTTCTTCAAGTTGCCTCCATTGAGGATGCCTCTTCATTTGTAGTGGTGAGACACTCACCGGGGTCATCTGTTCTGCCAGGAGACACTTTCCTTATAGTGGCGGGTTTGAATGTTATAAGCTATTTTGCTACCATCTTTGCAATATTCGCCCTCCTCCCTGGTGATCTTAAAAGCGGAATCATCAACTTACCTCTTCACCTCCTCTCTCTGTATTTTATTGTGGCTATGTTCATAACAGCTCCCGATGATGTGTTTTTCTATGGTTGGGTACCTCATGGCACTAAATACTACTTTATCTTTTGCATTTTCTCTCCTCTGCTGTTGCTGCTGTTGCGATTCTTTGTGAATTACAGGCGAAGAAAGCTTGTCAACGCCTTTCATCCGGACCTGAAATTGCTTGAACCAACCCTTACATAGGCTAGCGGGATCATGCTAGCCCCAACACAGTAGGATGCCAACCTTAGCTGTTAATTTGTACCCTAAAGCGCCCTTGTTCCTCCATCGTTTGCTCAAGAAGGGCCACCCCATGGTTGTATTTCGTTGACATGTAATAGCTCTAATAGCTGTAACCTCCTATGAAGTGTCATTTATTTTCTACTTTGTATGTCTTTTCTCGCACAACGATTTGTATTTGGTTGATGTTGTTGAGAGCCTCATCTAAATCCATTACATGGACGTTGCAGAAAGTGTTCCTTCTCTGCGTTACATGGACATTAGATGGAATAAGAGATCTCATATATTTCCTCACATACACTTAAGTATTTGCCAATTGTCTTTTATATTTTTCCAATACAGAGTTGGCATCTTCCAAATTGACAGCGAAAGTAATCAGCAAATAGCTGGGTATGTCCAAAGGTTAGCTAGGAACAAAGTGTTGGATTTAAGGCAGACATGTTATGATCTGAGCACCGCATGTGGTTGGGCTTCTGAATTAGTATCCATCGTCTTCGCTCACATTCTTCTAGTTGCCACTTTTAAATAAACCAGGAAGTATCTAGATATGTGAGATGGATTACTAGAAAAAAATGTTGATATTAGACCGAGCTTCAGATTTTTTTCCTTCTCTATCTTGTTATTTGAGTCTGTGACAGCAACCGTTTAAATAAACCAACAGTAGTTAGGTCAATAAACCAGCAAGTGGCTGTCTCATTTAAATAAATAGGCAGGCAAGTCTTTAGGTATATAAGAGGGTTGTCGGAAGATAGTTAAATGATGGTTTTCCTTTTCTCAAAGTTGTCATCAATTGATTAAATTCTTTAAATAAACTAACAATTGACTAAACTCATTGTTCAATGAATAAACTCACATGTTCATCAGAAAAAAAAAAACAAACAATTGACTACTTTTGAAAAAATCATTAGGTTCTTAGGTAGTAAGGTGGGTTGCTGGAAAAAATGTTGTTGAACTTGAAACATCCCTTTATATGGTTTCCAATTTTTTCCAGGTCGTCATTGATGACAGCAGCCTTTAAATAAACCAGCAACCAGGTACGCATGTAAGAAAAGTTGCTGCTGTAAAAAGATGTTGAATTGAAGATGGACACTGGGACTTCGAGTACCTAAAGTGACATAAAATGCAAGCTAAGAAAACTAAAATAAACAACTCATCGGAAAAGATGATGCATGTGTAGAATATTAGAAAGATGACTTGGGTCTATAAGCTGGCCTTTGGTGTGTGAGATACAAAATAGTCCCTGAAACCACTCGCGCAGAAGTGACACAGTATGGAGTTTTCTTGAGTCGGCGGATTGGCAGCCTCTGCACCTATTTATGATACTTGTTTTAGTAGCCATGGCATGTGAGTACTGGGGGTTGTCGCGTGGACTGTAGAAGCCCCAAGCCTTTAAGAAAAATTTTCAGTTGGTGGCTTCCTAAACGGTAGACAATCCCAAACGAATGCATCTGTAATGCCACTCAAAAATTTTTGGAATTATTTGACTTTAACTACCAGCTTCACTGCTAGAAAATGTCGTATGGAGATGTCTTTTATTTTGATAGAATTACTCATATTTTTTAAAGATTATGAGCCTGTTTACTATGGAGAAAAATTATATTTAGTAAGAGAAGTGAATTTGGTAAAGTGATCAAAGATAACTTGCCATTGCAAATTAAAGCAACATAAGCACATGCCACATGGCTGTTACCTTACAAGCTTACTAATATGGACCTTGACAAATTTCTCAAACAAATCAGCATAATTAAATCAAGGAACACAAAACCACTAAAGTTAAACGTCCCCCGACGGTTCCTTACCAATTTGTACAAGGCTTCAATGTCTCCTGCCCAACCAGCACACATAAACTCTTCAATGATATTTTGCTGAACACTCTGTGTTTGCGGAACACTTTTTGAAGTAATTTACATTTCACTACACGTCATCAAAATTATTTGAATACGCTGAAGTAACCATGACAATTAAACCACTTGTTCAGACTAGAATACTCACAGCGCCTTCCAGACAATGCTGAAACTTTTGGGGATGTTCCACCCCCCTTTCCTTTTTCTATGTTATTGTTACTTCTTCTTGCTCGACCATAAACATTTGAATATCAAGCTTCAGCATTCACGGGATGCCATGGCGTCAAATGCCTGGTGTCCACTTGTTTGTGTCGCTTCATTATTAGGCAATAGGCTATACTACGCATTGCCTTCTCACAATGTTAACACAACTGATGTGATCGTAATTGTCAAATAAAGGGTACTACTTTGAGGCTAAAGAGGACAAAAACCTGGGACATCCATCATTTTTCCTCGTAATATCATGTCTCCATTTCACATTATTTGATTGGGAGGGAGCATTTGTCCAAATTTTTTCACATGCGGTGTTCAAGACACCTCTTAACTTTAGCATTCTTTCCAACGACTCATCTTTTTCTGGGGCAGCCATTAAAATTCTGCACGTTTCATTTACCCTTTTTCGCTTGCCGCATGTGACGTCTTGGAATGTTATGGTTCATTTGAAATGTATTTTTTGACTTTTATTTTTTTCAAAAATTTAAAAATAAGAATGAAAGTAAAAATAAAAAAATTACATTCCAAAATGTTGACTTTTATAGTTTTCAAAAACATGCTTGATAATTTATCTTAGAATTTGTTTTAAAAGTAACAGAGAAAAAGTAATATGTTGGACAAACACGCCACACTCGTTGTAGACCCAAATTTTATGCAACTCTATTTCATATCTGGTTTCGTAGACTTTCCGAAAACTGCTTGTATGCTGGCAAAATATGTCGAACATTATCAGTTAAACGATTGAGGACTTGTGTTCTAAGTGACATTATTTAAAGAAATCATTAAAAAAAACAGTAAACAAACCCTACAATTTTTATAAATCATTAATATTCAAAAAAAAATATGTTCTTTTTCTTCTCTTTTTCATTTTTTAATTTTTGCTTCTAAATTTTTGTTGCTTATGCCATTTTTTACATTATTTTTGAATCCACTCTATTTGTATTATGCTAACATAGATATCACATGCACTAAAATAGTTGTATTCAACAAAGTTGATAAGTATTTAGTTCAACTACAAGTAAGCATTGCTTGGCATTTCTTGGTCTTAGATTCAATACTAAGTGCCTATGTAGGTGTTTTTATTTAAAAATAAAAATAATAACCATAATTAGTTAGATATTAATTAGTCATACACCATATTATATATCAAAGTAAGAATTACTATAGTGAAATGAAATAATATTATAATTAAATAAATACTACAATAAGGCTATGAGCATACGGTAAGAAAAAAAAAAAAAGCGGGGAGACATTTATTGAATAAAACAAAAATTTTTGGATAGACATGAATACCGTTTGAACAAAAAAAAAGACATAATTGGCATAAATTTTATTAATAACTATTAGACTAGATATAATAATCATATTTTGGATAAATACAAAGAATATGATGTAAACTTGACTCTTTAAGAGTAATTCAAAACATACATGTGAAGTTGCCGCTCAAGCTAAAAAAAGTCAAACATAAAATACAATAGGTGGTGCATACATTTAGTTTATGGTGGCATATAATTACCTACTTCTAACTGGTATTTCTTGAAAACAATTAAGCATGATCATGGTAAGGATCTAAACTGAAAAAAAAAATTCTAACATTCGCTACTGCCCCTCCCGGTAAACATGTTGCACGGTTGTTTCGGAAGGAATCATTGATACACATTGTTGAAGAATATGGTCTAGTTTCCAAGGATCCTCTATTTTGAACCAAATAAATCCAACTAGACTCGATGACATGGGTACCTAGTTCGGTTCACGACATATTTTGAAACCGTCCAACATAATTGGCGTAACTATTTACATGTGACTTTTTTGGTTCACATGGCAAAGTCGTCCTGCATCCCCAGCTTTTACACCAGTGTCAAGTCAATGTCACGGAAGAGTCCACGGCATATGATAAAAGCACGGCGAATTGCCAGTGGTATTGTTGTTGTATTATGGAATTAAGAGAGTGTCGAATGGCCGAAACGAATCAAAGCTCACCATCCATTGACAATCGCCAGTTGTATTGTTGTCGTATTTCGTCAGTTTCGTACACGTAACGTTTTTGGTTCACATGGCAAAGCCGGTGCATCCGAAACTCTTGCACTAGATCCAATGTCACAGAAGAATCCATAGCCCAGCATCTGCTAAAAACGTGGTTTTAGGTCTTCGTCTTTGTACTCTGGCTTCTTCGTTCACTTGTTGTAGGGAGAGTAGCAAGGGACTCCTTGAGAGGCAATGAAAATACCTCCGACAAGATTATCAGGTAGAACGTGCTGTGGGTTCTCCTTGATAATTTAAACAAATTATGGTAATTTTTTTTTACTATTTTCATTTTCAATTTAATGATTTTTGAGCTCAAGTATTCATTACAATCACATGACACTGCTCAACAGCGATGGGTTCGGTTCCAATCAATTATGCCAAATACATGGCTTTTACTTCCATAAGCTTGGACAATAGATAGACAGTTTTTATACACCTCGGTTGTTAGAAATAGGTTATTTTAGAAAAAACAGACCTTTATTTTTTATTTATATTTGCACTCTATTTTGAAGATGAGAATGGCAATCTTTTTACCATTTTGTTAAAAAGAATCTTTCACTTCTTAATTCTTGGCCTTGTATACCATAACAATGTTGATGTTTATTATGATTTGGAAGAACTCATTCTTAACGTATAATTGTTATTTGAGTCAATTTAAACTACTTATCTATGTGTTATTTACAATAGAATTCCTACTAATTGAAAGTTTATCCAGTTGCTTCAACCCCAGACCTAATAATTGTTAAATCTGAAGCCAACTCAAACTTTACTCTTTGAGTGGGACTTAAACCAGGAATAAAGTGATAAATCTGCCCCCAGAAAATGCAAACAACGCGCCTTCCCCGTCAGCCCCAAGCGCCATCAAGAGACAAAACATCGTCTTTTTTGAGAGGCCCGAAACACTAAAGCAGAAAGCCAAGACATCGTTACCCGCTATTTTGGTGTTGGGTCATTGTTTTCTTTCTTCAGCGATTTCGGACTCGTGAGCCCTTCACATTGCTTTGGTTCATGAGCAGTAAAGCTATTTCTTTCTTGTTGGACAGAAAGAACGCATTCGAACGCAATTTATTAACCCCCTCCAGGAAGCGTAACATTTGGACAGTAGGATTTTTCTCATGGCCCGGAGCCCAATGCCTTTGTGGTCGCTCTTGATCCCAAACCCTATTGTCCTTGGGAGATCTAATGCAAGAACCAGTAACACATTTGTTACATGAAGCACCGGAAATGTTATCACATATTTGTAAGACATGCAGAATGTTGAAATTTTCAAAGCGTTCATCTCCAAGGAATTAAGTGCCATGGATGCGTACAACTTGGAACTAAATTCTAAAATTTTGGATTCTTGAACATGGAACATGTTAGTACTAAGCTTGGCCCGTTATTAATTAAAAAAAGAGGCCTATTCAAATAACCTAGGGTAATAAGTTAAGAGGCATATATGAGACATTTTCAACCTTCAAAAAGGGGCACACTATCACAAAAATACCTTATTTATCCTTAGTAATTTTCTTTAGCTCTAGCCTTAGTTTTCTTATAGCTTATGATAGAAACAATTTATTAGTAGCGTCATAATTTCATATTGTTTGCTAATTTGATTAATATCAATCGGTTGTACTTGGGTTTGAATTGTTGGGTCCTTGATTACTATTACCATTGGAATTACTTTGAGCTTAATAAATAAGGCATTCTTCAATTGGAATTCTTGCATTCCGTGTTTGTGTGTTTATGTAGGGCTTGGATCCTAAAAAAATAATTTTACTAGTAGAGGAAGTGAAATACAAATAATTGGTGAAATCATCTAAACATAGATGCACGATTACATGCAAATAACTTAGTTGATGAAACTTAAACTACCAATTACTACTTAGGATAAAATCTCCTATAATATGTAGAATAGGTTTTGTCATTTATGCAAGAGATTCATAAATGGATAAGATATTCATCATTAACAATTAGGAAAACAGCATGTAGTGACGTGGAAAATGTGAGGTTTGTTAGTTTTCAGTAAATAAAAGAATGAAAATAGTCAACTCATGTTTTCTACAGTTCCACACATCAAACAATACCAATATGAACGATGTATGTATAAAAAAAATCTTTTAAGTATGTTTCTTAGAGAGTTGCCTTCTAAGAAAGATAATTTTGTGAGAGTTTTATGTATTCCTCAACAAGCAAATAACATATGAAGTGTTGTCCTATTTATAGGATAGCCAACAGTTAATTACATAAATAAATAAATAAAAAAGAAGGAGGAGAAACATAAAAGGAAATGGAACAATCTAGACGTACAAAATCTAAACCAAAAATAAAAAAATAAAAGAACAAAAAGGAAGAAGATGAGACACGAATAACTTATTCCAAAAGAAGAAAAAAGAACTTATTCACATGCTTAGGTTTCTAAATGTACAAAACTAAAAAGAAAGAAGGAATAGATGAAATAGGGAACATTATGAAGATTAAGCAAACATAATCTAACCATTCGTTATAAAAAATGAGTTTAGTTGGCTTAAAAAAATGAAAAGACTAGCTTAGCAAGCTCAAACCAAAACAAAGTGTGCTTAGTGGGGATTGAACAATCTATTGTGATTTTCCATCCAATGTTGGGTACATTTGTTTTTTCTTTGATAAAGCATTCTTTGGGGGCTGAGAGAAGATGAAGTACTATAGTTCCTATATAACATACTCCATATTACAATGAGGTTTAATGACAGCCGTGGTTGTCGACAGGGAACATCAAAGTACTAGACTTAATGTAATTCCCATCAAAGTACTAGGTTTAATGCAATTCCACCTTCAATTGCGGAATTTGAGACATTTGAGAAGTGGAAAAAAAGACCGAGATTGGCTCAGTTTGCTACCTCTTTGTCTAATGGTAGATTCAGGAAAACCTAAAACTCGTGCTGAAACCTAAAAACATTGAAACCCAAAACTCGTTCAATATGGATCATAGTCTACAAACGAAATTTTAAGGAAAATTTGATTTTGAGGTAGATCAAAATTGCATTCTTGAGGTGTTCTCCAAAATACCCTCATATACCCACAATACACAGAGCAAGTCTGTTTCCAACTTGTTTGACTTTGGTTTTGAATAGGCCTTCAAGACAAATTGAAGTGAAGATTGCTTTACATTGTAGTTTGTGGAATGGCCTAATGGCAGTTCTTCTACCCTAAATGAGTTTATACGCTCTACGTAGCCAACAAGCAAGCAGACGAAATTTTGACGCTCAACTTGGTGCCAAATGTATATATGGGTAAGAAAAAGATAATTATTTCAGAAGGAATATTTAGTCGATTCGCTTGATTGGTGGGTTTCTAGTATATTTGAACGATTCTTGCCATTCACAATGTTGGATCATTTCCTCTAGAGTATTGCAAATAAAAATTGTGAAAGTAATTCAACTCCCCTCTTCGGACCAATCTATTATCATCACATATACAATATATTTTATCTTTGTCTAACAAAACGCTAGGTAGGCTAAATCCATGATAATCCAGCACATCTGCACCACATAATAAAATTGCTAACACTAACAATCCACTAAACTTTGAGACATTTCAGAATCCCTGGGTTGATGTTCATTTTTCCATTTTACCTCATGATGACGACACTTAAAAAGAAGTTGTGTTCGTTTCTATCTCAAGCCCTTTTAGTCCAAATGGGTTGCCCATGGTGAGCCAGAAGTGGACTAGTAGAGCGGTGATAGGGCCATAGTCCTGTACCACGTATTGGTAAGGTGCTTGGACATGACAGATACGGCAAACATATCAGATGAGGTTGAGAATTTTGGAGATGTGCCTCTTGTCATCAAACTCATCGTCTTCTTCAAGCTGTCACCTTTATGTCTACTTGGCCTTAACGTTTCTCTATTATTTCCTATTACCATGAAAAGTTTATAAAATAAAATACTTTATTAGAACACAAATACATCAATACAATATCTTAAGCACATACATCACAAAAAGTCTGACGAACAAAACATCTAATTAGACATCTCACTGATTCACTCTCACAATTATTCTCACACCACACCTATGTGAGAATAACAAGACAATAATTTGAAAACCTCAATCATGAAATTTTCACTCTCAAGCACTATGTGGTATAAACGTTCCACCTTATTTTTGAAGCAGTCCCAAAGTCACTGTAACCGTACTTATAGCCGGTGACAGTGGTTCAGCAGAGTTTCCTAAGAACTCTTGTGATGGCAGACAACGGCCGGTTGCCTATCAAGTGAACGAGAGGAAGTGATCTGGAAGAGAGGGGGGGTGAGATGTGAGGAAGAAGGGAAAATGAGAGGAACTGAGGAGGAATGAGATGGATGGATTTCTGAAAAGAAGAGACGAACTATAGAATAACAAGGGGTGAGTCAGGGCGAATCGGAGCCGGCTGGTGGTAACAGCCAAAGAATTTGCGAATTCTTTTTTTGGCCCGTTCGAAAACTGGCCAGTGAAAAAGGAAAAAGAAAGGGTAAAGGGACGCTGCCAAAATTACCACCAACACCAGAAAAAGAAATTTTAGGGATAAGGCTTCAGAACTCGGATATGCGAGGAATACCAATAATGTAAAAGACGCAACGAGACCACTAAAGGACACCATCCAAAGCGGGCTATAAGTATCGTAAGGGAGGAGAGAGAGTAAAAGAAAATATAGTGCGGCGCCCGATAAAAAATTAAACCCAACCAATGCCCATGACTGCTGTCCCAGCACGGTGTGACGGCATGGCGAAACAACCAGAGGTATTATTTGCCGGACAAGAAGAGTCGCCTTGCCAAGTTCCTCCGGGGGGACTGTATACTGTTTGGAGGGAGAGTGTTATAAGCAGGGTAGCAAACACCAACAAAGAACCCCGAGTTTCTTCTTTGACTTGGTCAGCAAATGTACGTCGAGTGCCTTTTTCCCTTATCATACTTTTGATACGGCTGTAGTCTACCTGTGTTACAGATTGCAAGAGGTCAAAAGTAGTTAAGAGCCTTTAAATCCTTACCATTAATTCTTACCATTAATTCCACAATTCATATTGTTGGGATGCATAATTTATAATTCCCATACTCTAAAATAACCTACACTACAACATCTCTACCTCCCATTAAAAAAAAAAAAAAAAAAGAGGGGAAAAATGATAATTGCGAATAGTACATATTAATTCAAGAAAACAACACATACACCTAATATCTTTCCCAAATGATAAAATTTTTAGCATGCGTTCAAGTGCACTGCAACCAAACCAACTTCAACAACAAGACTTCCAGCAGCATGAACAATTTTGTACTACTAATAAGCCAAAAAAAGGTTGTTTCTAATTACAAAAGAAAAAGAATGTAGTTCTCTCCCTTATACTATTATTTTTTGAAGGAGTTGTTAAAACGTTTGATGAAAAGAGTTCCTACGCAGACATAAAAGTCATAGAAACTTTTAGTATCAATATATGTATTAGCAAAAATCGTTTGCCAATTATTTTTTCACTTCTTTTTGTAAACGAAAAGAAAGGACTTTGCCAAGGGAATATTAGCAATGATTGTAAGTGTTACTAAAGAGTTCTAGAAAGAGTAAATATTGGCTAGAATACATTATTTTTCATAAATTGTTCTACATAATTCTTCTTATATTTCGCAACAAATTGTTATTTCTGTTGACTAGATTAACAAATTAGTATCCAAAAATATAGGGACATACTCTAACAATTGAAGAGACAAATCTATATCGAACTATTACCTAAGGTCCTATTTCTTCCGTGTGAGATTGCATTTCTCAACACCTATTGCATACAAAAAGGGTTCAAGTTGAGTTGGATTTGAAGCAAATCTTATCTTTTAACTCTGATACTATGTTAAAAGTCTAAAGGTCAAGATAAAAATTGACTTATAAGTTGGAAGTATAAATTCATATTCAAAGGTCCTATATTTCTCGGGTGTAAGTTTACATTTTTCAACAGTAAGTGAAGAGGACTTACTGGAGAAAAATCTGTATTGTCTTCAACGCTTGAGGCAGTTTCGCCGTTTTCATCCGGCAAATGCAGAAGCTTCTGCCCCTTCAAGTTGACCTCTGAAACCTGCCCTTGTTTTAGCCATTGCTTGAGCAACTGAAAAGCTTCGAGCTTCTTGTGATCGAGGGCAATTTTTAAAGCGTTCTTCATCTGATTCGTCAATTCTAGAATAGACGTTGGACAGACATTTAAAAATAAAAGCAAAAGGTCACTATCTCCCATTAAAGCTGCGTAATGTAAAGGAGTGAAACCTTCTCCTTTAACTTTAACCAGGTTTTTATCAAACTGAATTAAAACGCGTACCACCTTGAATAGTCTTTCTCTTAGAGTACTGTTCGCGCCTTGTATTCCTTGCATTTCAGGATCTTCGTTGCGTTGTCCACTCGAGGCAGCCTTCAACTTGTGCATTTCCTGTAATGCAAGGTGCAAAGAGGTAAAACACTTTTTGTTCAGCTTCTGCACTAACTTTGGCTCTAATATCAAGAGCTCGCTGGCAACCCATACGTTTCCCGCTGATGCCGCAACGTGTAAAGGTGTCTCCTCGAACCGAGTCTTTCTTATCTGCTTCAAAGCTTGGGGATGGCGCTTTAACAATGAGAACAAAGTTTCAGTGTCTCCATCCTGAGCAGCAGTTGAATAGTCACGAACGATCTCTTCCCATTCCTGAGCACTCTGATCTACAAATGGAACAGCATCTGAATCTTCGATTTTTGGCTGACCACACCGTTTGGCCATCTGACGGTTAAGAGAAGATGCCATTAAAACTTTAGAAAAGGGTGAGACTAAGGAATGATGGTGCACCGATGAGAGGGCGGACGTCCACCTTTTATAGTGGTGGGGGATCAGAACCGTAAATTCTACACCCTTCCTTTAACCTCGTATTGCAGACCTTGAGGCCTCAAAAAAAGTCTGCCTGGTGGAGCTCTTTCTGATAAATATGTGGGCCGGAGCTTTCCTGTTCTTTTTTTTTTTTTTTTTTTTTTTTTAAGGCAGCGTATTACATCTTGGAATATTATGGTTCGCTTGAAATCTCTTTTATTTATTTTATTATTTTTTAAATTTAAAAATGTGTATGAAAGTAAAAATAATAAATTGCATTCGAAATACTGACTTTTATGGTTTCCAAAAGCATGCTTGATAATTTATCTTGGAATTTTTTAAGAAAAACTACTATGGTGGACGCCACCTTCGTTGTAACAGTCAGTTTTGCAGACTTTCTTAAACTACTTGTTTGCTGGGAATATATGTAGAACATTATCAGGTAATTGAGTGAGGAGCAACTATATAAAATAAAGGAGCACTTATTTTTTAATTACAAGTTCACTAACTGCATATGGAGGACAATGCTAACTATGAACAAACTATCTCGAATAATTGACCAGTAAAAAGAAGAAGTAAGTTAGATAAGTAGGATTATAAAAAAAAAAAGTTTTTATAACAATTCTACTAAACATATCTTTCAAAGTTACAATTTATAATATTTGAAATAAAAAATAGGATAAAATTCAATGGCCAAAGTCTAAAGCATGCAACCATTGTTGTAAAAATAAAAATAAAAAGAATGTGAAAGATAAAATTTTATTAATTAAAGGCATAGACTTATAATTTATAGTAATCATTTGTAAAAGCTTTGAAAATTTTCAATTGTTATTTTTGGGCCTAAGTGATGAATGATTGATCAAACAATTTTGTATTATAAATCTTCTAATATTATATATAAATATGACATTTCCTAAAATAATAATAAAGAAAAAGAAACAAAACGTTGGGTTGTTTTTCAATGCTGTCAATAAGAAAAAAAGCCCCCACATGTGATGCTGCTTAGTTTTCAATGCCCTAAAGCTTCTCTAGGCCGCTTGGATCCAGGAGGCTCTAGGTTCTTTAGAATCAACAGGCATGATCGCCGCACCTGTGTAACAGTCTCAAAATCTAGCTGCCCACTGTCCAATAGATTCTTATTTCAAAAAGAAAAGAAATTGAAGCTTCTCTCCGGTTTTTAACTTGAGACTTGATTTTGGGATCAATTCGAAACCCATTCTACATGCCAAACATCTCCTTTTATTCTTCGGCACTCAAACCTGTTTTGAGTACTAAGAAAGAAAGCTTAGCAGTTTTGTCCATTACAGGTTTCTTTATTTTTCAATTTTTAGTAACAATAAGTAATTCAATAGTTTATTGTTGAATAATCTATAAATTTCAAATGAATTTCAAATGAAATTATGGAGTTCGTTTCCTTTTTAATGAACGAAATTGGAACATTCCAACAAAACATTTTGATAAGTCAATCTTTTCTATGATACCGCTTCTTTATTATGTCTTATTGTCTAAGGCTGGTCATGGCGTGGTTCACGAAGGGAAAGATCTCCACAAAAAAGAAGAAGAAAAAAAGAAAGAAAAAGAATAAGAATAAGAATAAGCAAAAGAAAATAAAACATTAAAAAAGTAAAAGAAATGGTAAAAAATCTAGAAGTGCAAAATCCAAATCAAGAATAAAAATGAAAGAATGAAAAAGAAGAAGGTGAGACATAAAGAACTTATTCACATGCTTAAGATCCCAGATGCACAAAATTGAAGAGAAAAGAGAAAACAAATGAAATAGGGAACATTTTGAAGATTTAGCAAAAATAGGCTGACATTCATTATAAAAAATTAGTTTAGTTGGCTTAAAAAAAGAAAAGAAAAAGCTATCTTTGTAGGCTCAAACCAAAACAAAGTGTGGCTAGTGGTGTTTGAACAATCCTAAAAATGTGTTAGCAAGAGAAATTTGATATGAAAGAAATTTATAACTTTTTTTTTTTTTGGGTGTGATTTTCCACCGAATATCTTTTTCCTTGATGAAGTGTTCCTCTCTGGCTGTGGAAAGATATACATGCAGTTAAAATGTTGCTTAACAACATACTTAATATTGCAAGGAGGATTAATGAGGGTTGTGGTTGTCAGCACGGAACCATCAAAGTGCTAGACTTACTTCAAATCGCCGTTCACTCGTCGAATTTCAGACGTATTTGAGAAAAAAAAAAAAAAAAAAGGGTCGAGATTGGCTCAATTTGCTAACTCTCAACCTAATTGGTAAATTTTGGAAAATTAAAACACGTGCTGAAACCGAAAAACAATGCAAACCCAAAACTTATCCCAATATGAAGCAAAATCTGCAAACAATATTTCCAAGAAACCTTGATTTGGAGATAGATGAAAGGTGTACTCTGGAGTGCTCCTTACAAAAAACTTGAAGAGCCAAATTTTTTTGGAAGACCAAAGATGGATTGTAACCATAATACGATTAAGAATACAACAAGAATCAAGGAAATAAAACAACATAAGTACGTGCCATGTGGGCTGTAAGCCAATTACGGTTTCTTTGTTTTTCAGTTTTTTATTTACAATAAGTAATTTCATAATTTATTGTTGTGCAATCTATAAATTTCAAATGACCTTCAAATGAAGTCATTGAATTTTATTTTTTTTCCTTTTTAATGAACGCAATTTGAAGATTCCAACAAAGTATTTTGATAAGGCATGTTATTTATGATAATGATTCTCAGCATAATAGTGTTCTTATTGTGTCCTATTACCTAATGTTGGTCATGGCATGGTTCACGAAGGGAAAAAGGACAAAAAATGAAAAAAGGAAAAAGAAAAAGAAAAAGAAAAAGGAAGATCTCCACAAAAAAGGGAGAAGATAGAGGAAAAGAAGGAGACAACAAAAGAAAAGGAAATTGCAAAGAATGTAGAAGCACAAAATGTAAATAAAAAATAAAAATGAAAGAATGAAAAGGAAGAAGATGAGACATAAAAAGAACTTATTCACATGCTTTAAAATCCCAAATGTACAAAAGTAAAGAGAAAAGAGGAAATCAATGAAATAAGGAATGTTTTGAAGATTAAGTAAAAATAAGTGGATCATTCCTTACAAAAAATGAGTTTACTTGCCTTAAAAAAAAGGCTAGTTTCTAGGCTCTAACCACTAAGCGTGCTTATTGGGGATTGAAAAATCCCAAAAATGTGTTAGCAAGAGAAATTTATTTGTTTCAACTTTAAAATTAATTTTTTTAATTAACATAATATTAAAGTTCAAATTAAATATACTCCAATTTATGCAACTTTAAACTTGATATTATTTTGCAAAGTATGAATACAAAAATTCTATACAAAAAAAAAAAAAACCTTGAAGTAAAACTTAACAAAAGAGAACTTTCAAATTTCAAATTAACTTTTAAATTGAGGGTATAAAATTTTTAATAAAATTTATATGTAATAAATATTTCTTAAATTATTTTAAATTTAGATATAAACCTTCTAATATTATATTAAAGTTTGGTCCTTTTAATTACTCTTACTTATATGAGTAAGTTTATACTTTATACAGTGAAAGGAACTCTAAAAAATAGTCTGAATTGATATTATTGAATTAGGAGAGTGCCGAATGGTCGAAAGGAATTAAAGCTCACCATCCATTCACCATTGCCAGTTGTAGTGTTGTCGTGTTTTCGTCAGTCTCGTACATGTAACCTTTTTGGTTCACATGGCAAAGCCGTCCTGCATCCGAAACTCTTGCACTAGAGCCAATGTCACAGAAGAATCCAAAGCCCAGCATCTGCTAAAAGCATGGTTTTAGGTCTTCGTCTCTGTACCCTGGCTTTTTCGTTCACTTATTTTTAAGAAGTCACACAGCACCAAACATCTGTATGATTTTTGTAATGTTGACTGGGTGGTAAGCTCACTAGGAGATCTACAACTGATTTTTTCTGTTCTTTAGTTCAAATTACATATCACGAAGCACCAAAAGACAACCAATTTTTTTTTTTTTTTGATAAAAAAAGGGCCTCAACTAATGGTCCCATGGATATACTGTAACAATCTTTTAAATTGCGAAAATCTTGGATGCTAGGACAGCTGCTTCGTAAGCCACGTGCCTTTCGACTGTTGCTTCTTATTTTCTTCAGTTTGTCTTCTTCAATGTACTTATACGTCATAAGGTGTCGCAATGACAACGTCACACGTAGTATACCAAAAAAGTTAAATGCATTATTGTAATGGGAGGTAGAAGCCTCTTGACTAACGGCTTGATCATAGACCACTTTATTATGTGGCTCATAAAAAATGAAAGAAATGAAAGAAACGTATCCATCTAATCTCTCTCTCTCTCTCTCTCTCTCTCTCTTTCTCTAATAATGGAATTATTATGCTGATCAGGTTTCTAAAAGACTATAATTTTTTGACTTTCGGTGTTATTGTGCACATGAAAGATGCCTCACAATTAAGTCCAAAATACATCAAAATATATTTAACATATCATTTACAGCATCATAAATTAAATGGAACCATTTTGATTTTTTCTTTTTTCCATGCTGCAGTTATAGTTTGAGGAAAATAAAAGACAGGGATATTTATTAAAAGAAAGATGATTTTGAAAGGCGTGGAAAGATAGCTTGGAGTTTGCCAACAAAAAGAAAAAAAAAATAAGAGAGGGTGTACGGTTGAAGGGAGTGTAAGAAAAATTTTTCCTTTATTTATTTATTTATTTTAAAAAAGAGACTGTTTGATTTACTCACACTTTGTGTAAACCAAAGTTTTGTTTTAATAATAAAAAAAATCAAAGATTTAGTTTTTAAGATTTAAGACCTAGCTATAAAAGAAAAAAAAAAGAATACATATTTTGATATATTTTCGGAATTTAAAAAAAAAAAAATTCAAATTTTTTGAGAGATTAAAGAAGGTTTCTGTCTGTGGCAGCATACGTAATTTGCAATGAAGGCCACTGTAAGTAATGCAATGCATACGTCATAGCATGTCGCACCCATAACGTCACATACTGCAAATTTAAATAATTTTAATGTCACAACTCTATAAAAAGAGGACGGTTGGTCTCCTCACTCCTCACTCACGACATTCTACTCCACTTTCCCAACAGTTTTAAAGCCCCAAAGCCTCTCCTTCAGCTCTCTTTTTAACTATCACTCTACCAAGAATGAACCGATGTATGGGGGATGCTGCTCGGCAAGGAAGCATCGCTACCCAAAAGTTGGGGGATGCTGCTCGGCAAGGAAGCATCGATACCTTGTATTCATTGATACGGAGTGACGCATATATTTTGTGCAAGGTCGATGCTCTTCCGTTTGCCGACACTCCTTTGCATATTGCTGCATCCTCAGGTCAAATCAACTTTGCAATAGAGATTATGGGATTAAAGCCTTCGTTTGCTAGAAAGCTTAACGAAGATGGTTACACCCCCTTGCATCTTGCTTTACAACATAAGCAAACTCAACTAGTGCTCCGGTTGATTGACGCTGACGAAAACCTTATTTGTATACCAGGAAGGGACGGTTTGACTCCCTTGCATTATGTTGCTCAAATTGAAGATCTTGATCTTTTGACCATATTTCTAAAAGCTTGTCCAAGGTCAATTGAGGATATAACAACTAAGAAGGAGTCTGTTCTGCATATTGCCCTAAAATGTGGAAAGATCGAAGCTTTTAAGCTCTTGTTGGGATGGCTTCGACGTTCCTGGTTGACAAATGCCTCTTTTTGGGAAAAGAGGTTGTTGAACTGGCAAGACCAAGAAGGCAACAATTTGTTGCATATTGCAGTATCTGAAAATAAGACAGAGGTAAGTTCTCTCTACTCATATTTGTAATAACGAAGGAGATAAATTGCTATAATAGAGATTTGTCTTCTTGTGCAAAAGAGTCACTATAAGGATTTAATTTCATAAACTTGCTAAAAATTGTCTTAAGATGATCTTACTTGAGCTTTTAATTAGTTTAATTTATAACATTTACTTTCTTTCTTTCTTTCTTTCTTTTTCCTTTTCAAGTTTGTTTTAGCCTCCTTTTTGTGTGTGTGTGTGTGTGTCTAGGATGTTTGAATATTACAAACTATTGTAAATGATGGATAACTTATTGTATCTTTATACCCTTGCAGATTGTTCGAGTATTGCTGGATTTTAAGTTGTATTTTCACTATAAAGTTGATTTAAATGCTAAGAATGTGGGAGGTGTTACAATATTTGACATTGCGCAAAAAATGGACAACAATGAGATCAAGAGTATGTTACGTGGTGCAAAACTTTTGAATATTTTGTTTCGTCCAAGAGTTCTATCTCGAGATTACTTTCAATCTCCTGTTCCAATTGACGAGAAGCTCTGCATTTTCATTCTCCGTCAGAGAATGAATATCTCAAAAGAATCGCGCAATATGTTGTTGGTAGTTGCTGTGCTACTTATTACTGTAACCTTCCAAACTACAGTGAGTCCCCCTGGAGGGCTTTGGCAAGATAGTTCCCCTGCTTCAACCGCAACGCCAACATCCACCAACAGCTCTCCAGCCCCAACGCCAACACCCACCAACAGCTCTTCACATATAGTGGGAACATCTAGTATGTCAGATCCTACCTTCGTTGCAGTGGCAGCTATGAATCTTATAAGCTATTTTTCTACGGTCTTTGCAATCTTCGTCCTCCTCCCCAGTGATCTTAATATACTTGTAAACTTACCCCTTCATCTCCTCTCTTCGTATGTTGTGGCGTCTGTACTCATCACAGCTCCCAGGACCCTTGGTATCGCGAAGTTTATAGTTGGCAACGAGGCGTACTTCTTTACTTTTTGCATCCTCACTCCTCTGCTGATTCTGCTGTTCTTGCAATTGCTTGTGTATTATAAGCGAAGAATGGTTTTCAATGCCTTCTATCCGGACGTGAAAGTGCTGGACCCAAGTCTTACATAGAACAGTGGCATTATGATAATGCCCCCAACACAGTTGGATGTCGAGCTTAATTGTTGTTTAATTCCTCAAAGCGCCTTTGCTTCTCCACTGTAAGCTCAACAAGGGCGACCCTTGGTTGTTTTCTACCTGTCTATAGGCTTGCTTTATGATCCATGTAATAGCTGTAGCCTCCTATGAAATGTCATGTGTTTTCTTTTTTGTATTTCTTTTCTCGCACAACGTTTTGTATTCGGCTGATATTGCTAAAGGCCTCGTCTAATCCATTGCATTGATATTGCATAAAACCAAAATAAATAAATAAATAAATGTTAAAAACTAGAAAGACCGATTGAGTAGGTCCATATGTAATGTACGAACTTTTAATGGTCCTAGGACAATGGAGTTTAAATCCCTGGTGATAAGTTGTCCATCCGATTGTAAGTCCTTGACAATATAGGAGATATTTTTCATAGTTCATAACCACAGTATATTTAAGCATTTAAGATCAACTAATAAATAAATTATGATGTTAACAAGTATACAAGGCGCTATGAATCATGGGATGCTAAGCCACTTTATGCACTATGATGTTAATAGGATGAGTTTTCAAATTTTTGGAGAGGCCATGGGATGCTGAGTTACACTCCCCTCGGCCACTCCTATGATTTTTATACCAAATCAATGATTTTTTTTTTTAATGTTTCTCTTAGTCACAATATAAAACCCATGTGTTTATTATACAGAATGTTAAAAGGTTAAGAACTAGTGAAAGAATGTTTGACACTCATGATACTTATGAGTATATTATAGAAGTTCTTTACATGAAATGTTTTAGCTTCTTAGATTAGATGATTATTTGTAAATAATTCATCTTTATTTATAAAAATGAGAGAAGAAGATGGTAAAAAAGATAGAAATTAATTTTTGAAAAAGTAAGATCTTTTTCTTTTGAAAAAATTACTTTCATTCATCTTAATTTTAGAAATCCCTCTCTTTAAAGAGAAATAATTTTTAAAAAAAATAGATAGATGCAACAAAAGTTCGTTGTCTTTTTGTAAACTTAACTGCATCTTTTCTTCTTTTTAAATCAAGAAAAGAAAACATGCCTAACTGATACCACAACTACAATGCCTGCCATCTTTGTTAAAGATGTATGTATGCAACGAGGCAAACCATCCACCAGACAAAAATCCATTTATTCCCCCGTTGTGCCCATGGAAGATTGGGTGGGAGAGACAATAAAAGTGGGAAACGAAGAAAACAAATATCCACATTTCTAGAAGTGGCTGCTCATCGTATCACCAAAAGGCAGCTTTTTTATAAGAAATAATCTGGTGTTCCGCCGGTAACATCCGCGGGAGCTGGCTTAACTGGATGAATATGTGGCTCCTGCAGTCATCAACTTCCAAGACAGAAGCCATGTTACCACAACGAAAGCAATAATTGGGTGCACTAAATATTGTAAATCCATTCATAACCAATTGATGAGCTCTAGCAATCAAGTTTAAGTTGTTTGTATGATTGAATTGTTCAAATACGTCCTGGCCGAAAGTATATCTAGCACCACGAGGTAAAAATTGAATTCCCAGGAGAAGAGTGACGGAATTGACTGTTTGAAGAATGATTGTTTTGTATTCAAGTGAGCACGAAATATAGAAAGCTACATACTCAGATTTATACACAATATAGAGTTCGATTTACAAGGCTACTTTAATTTTGCTTTTGAACAAGACTACTTGAAACGTGATATCTTGATTGTATTCCAACAACTGGCAGCATTCTCCATGTGTTCGGCTACTACCAAAGATCCCTTTGCAATTAACGAAGCATCTTTGTTATCTTGCTTGAGCCATTCTTGTTGTGCTGTTACCTTTTAGGAACTTATTCCTTTGAAATTGCTTTGACCTTCCGTTTGAGACTCTTGATATCTCATTTGTCGTAGTTGTCACTCACTTTGTCTCTTCACTTGTTGCATAAAATTTTTCTTACTAACATTTCCTTGCAAACTTGGGTTTACAAGCTTGAGTTTGGAACACAAAGAGAGAAAATTATGATTACTAAGAGGCTTCGTGAAGAAGTCTGCTTGTTGCTTAAGGCCATACAATGCTCTTTGTAGCTTACAAACATCCCTAGCTTGGATTGATTTATGAATCCTCGCAGCTGCATCATATAAACTAGCACAATGTTAAAACCATGCATAAAAAGCATTGCTGATATCATATTGTTGTAGGTCCCATACTTTTATTGTAGTAATTGTCAGCACAAGTTAGATTTTAGTCTGTCTCATCACTAGACTAAATGTTTCAAGAAAATCCGCACCATCTTCTTGATGAAAACCACATGCAACAGAGCAAGCTTTTACCCTATCTAGAGACCCATAAGATGCAATCTTTGGTTTAAAATCTATTTACATCCTACAATACTCATTGAAGAACATTTTGGCATCAATGTCCAGGATTGATTTCTAACGATTGCATTCATTTCTTCTTCCATAGCCTTTTTCCAACCAAGATGTGATAAAAGCAGTTTGCACGGAAGTGGGTACTTGTGCAACTAATGCATATATTGGATTCGATTCCTGTATTCCAACTTGGCATCTAGTTATCGTGGGATGTGCTCGTTCAATTGGTTGTTGTACTTGTGGATGTTGCGACGGCATGATAAAATTTGTTTCACCAGAGTATCTCTCTTCTTCGAGCTACGTTCGGGTTCCACCCGATGACTCAGTCATCATATCAGATGGCATTACAACTTGTGCTTGTTGGTCATTTAGTCCTGTAGGAACTTCGGTGAATTACGCGGCCACACGATGATGCAAAGGGTGTCGGGATCGAGCTGGATGACCTGGAGGACACGCTGGAGATGCCCAAGTACGAAGCAATCCCGTCCGTTCGTCGTAAGTACATAAGTAACGTGGGGCCAAGGTTACTTCTGGCCACTACTGAGATCTGGGGCGGGAGAACGCAGCTCGTAAAAGTGAACAGGATGGGACTGAGGGATTTTCATGCTATTTTCATTCAATCAATGAATATTCTTATGAATGTCATTGGAGGTGTCTCCCTCATTCAGAGGCTTATTGCGTGTGCGTGGTGTGCTAATTTTTGTGGAGTGTGAGTGAGGATCCCTTTACGTTACAATAGGGAAGAAGAAACAAAGAATAATCTAGTCGGATTGGGAGAAGGAACCGGGAGAAGACCCATGTGCTGACAAACCCGCATAATCTAGCCGAGTTTGCACCATATTGCTTATTTACTTTTTTTTTAATGAATATATGAGTTTATTTATTTAAAAATAAGAAAATATAAAAACATAAAGGTGCTTCTCAACATTACAAACTTATCTAAGAAAAAATCAAATTTTAAATCTTTTAATTATAATACGATAAAACATACTTAACCAATATTATGAATACTTGTATTTAAGTTGCCATTAAGGATGTCTATAGATTTAAATGGTAGAAATTAAATCCTAACAAAGGAAAATGGAGGCAGGATAACAATATATGCAAGACCATTTGGGTGTTGATACCAAGAGCTTATGGTATATTTTCGCTTTTTTTTTTTTTTAAGAAGGAACAAGTAAATGATATGATTTGTGCTTAAATTCTTTAGTATTGAATGAGGTTATTTTTCTTAGTATGAAAAGACGATAGGTATCCATTATATAGATTTTATTAAATATATCTTGATGTTGATCAATAACACTTATTTGAAAAATTATATCATTTTAAATATTAATATTCGTGTGCCAATAAAAATGTTCAATGCTATGTACAACAAACAATCAAACTTTTTAGATTTTGAACACGGACGAACTAAAGACAATGAGATAACAAGTAATGAAAAATGAAAAAAAAAAATTATATTTGCATGCTGTGAAAACCCATGCATTCTACATGTGCTGAACAAATACCCAAAACACACCCTTTCGTGAAAGAACAAAATATTGAGTTTGCAAGATACATAGAAAAGTAACCAAATTTTCTAATTTTGGTAAACAGTAAAGCCAACTGACCTAATTGGCTGAAAAGCTACAATTTAAGAGACTAAGGTGGCCGATTCAAATGCCCATCCAAACTTTTGGTATGGCCGTCCTTCTCAATTTTGAAGCTTGGACAGAGCATCTCACTTTTGATATGAAAAGGCCGATTCACCGGACATGGAAGCACGACTCACGTGGACGAATCACGAGCATTGGCTGGCCGCTCCTCCGCAGGAGTTTGCTGATAAATGCCGCTTTCGGCAGCATTCTATTGAACCACGAAGCAACGTCCAGTAATACGATCCCAAGATCATTCTCTCTTTGTTATCCATCTTCTTGTGGGATGGTTGCCAAACTAGGGTGTATTATTGAGAAGCGAGAGATTACGATGAAAAATAAAAGAGATATTTGTATCGATTTGAGAAATGAGAAGAAAAAAAAAAAAGACGTGACTTACCGGAAAGGATAGATGAAATGATTTTTTTTAATAAAAAAAGATTAAATTATTACTTTTTCAGACAGGTAAAATTGGAAAGTGTGAAAGTGGATTAGTTTGAGATAAGAGAAAGGGTCACTTTAGATGATGTGGTGCTTTACGTGAGAGGAAGAAAAACAAAACGTGGCTTTGAAAAACGTAAGGAACGTTGGAAAGGGTGATCAAGCAGATGGCACTCTTCCCGAGTGTTGAATTGTTTGAAAGGAACAGGGTTTTGGAACGTCCCCTTTCTTTCCAGTGAAGTTGCTTAGGTGACTTCTGTTAGGCAGTAACCGAGGGGGTAACTTTTTGTCACACTAAACCTCCATGTAACAAGTTCACGGGGTAACTTTTTGTCATACATGATGGGAAAAACGACGTATAAAGTTTCCCACTTTGATTGAACCTATGAGGAAATACTAAAACACCAACGATGTATTTGAATCACAAGTAAAATAAGCAAATCACAATCAACACAAAAGAATTTCTACGTGGAAAAACTCCTCCAATGTGAAGGATAAAAAACCACGGGACCGGTCACGGAGTCCACCCCAATCTCCACTATGTAAATCGTTAGGTTACAACCCAATCAAGTCCTTAACAATAGCAACAGGACTAAGATTTACTGATTCAACAATAATAGAATCACCAATTAATAGTGAAGAACAAGTTGTAAACAACAACTTAACCAAGAAAAGTTAGAGAAATATCACCCAGATTTTCAACCAATATCTGCTGACTTCAAGAGCTCCAAACGACGATCCAACCGTTCACAATGAAGAACACCCAATCCCGAACCTGCTGACAAAAAATCAGCTCAATCGGACCACGGATCAACCTTGATCAGACGTTTGATCAACTACTGCACAGGGCCTCTAATTCCTGCGAAATTCTGCTCTTTTCTTTTCTCTCTCTTTTCTCTTTGACGGCCACTCAACTCTTCTCTCTAAAGAAAAAACCCTATATTTTTCCTTTTAAACCTTAGGGCCACATTACCCTAATTGGACCCAATAATAAGTCCCCGAATATGGGTTGGACCAACCCAACAATTCTCCCCCTCCAGCCCAAATGAGGGAGATTCCATATGTCCATTTCTCAAGCACAATCCAAACCGGCCTCATGCCGACAAAACTCAAACTTTTCTCGCCATAGAGCCTTTGTCATCATATCAGAACCATTATCCTCAGTATGTACCTTTTCAAGTGCAACCTCTTTGGTTTCCATGATATCTCGTATCCAATGATACCTTACATCAATGTGCTTTGATCTTTGATGAAAAGTAGAGTTCTTAGCAAGACGTATAGCACTTTGACTATCACAAAATAACACATACCTTTCTTGCACGAAACCAAGTTCTTTTATGAATTCCTTCATCCAAAGCAACTCTTTACATGCTTCCGTTGCTGCAATAAATTCTGCTTCCGTTGTAGATAAAGCAATACATTTTTGTAATCTTGATTGCCATGCCACAGCTCCCCCTGAAAACTTAATCAAGTAGCCTGAAGTAGATCTTCTATTATCAATATCTCCTGCCATGTCAGAATCTGTATATCCCACAAGAATAGGCTTATCACTCCTAAATGAAAGTTTCAAACTAGAAGTGCCTCGAAGATACCTTAGAATCCACTTCACTGCATTCCAATGTTCTCTTCCAGGATTAGAAGTAAATCTGCTAACTCCTCCAACTGCATGAGCTATATCTGCCTTGTACAAATCATTGCATACATTAAACAACCAATAGCCGAAGCATAAGGAACTCTTTCCATATCTTTTCTGTCTTCCTCATCTGTAGGACATTGTTTCTTACTAAGCTTAAAGTGTGTAGCAAGAGGCGTGCTTACCACTTTAGCTTTATCCATACAAAACCTCTGAAGCACTTTCTTAATGTACTCCTCTTGAGACAACCATAACTTCTTGGCTTTTCTATCACGACTGACTCTCATACCAAGAATTTGCTTCACTGAGCCTAAGTCTTTCATTGAGAATGACTTACTTAACTCCTGCTTCAACTTTTCAATTCTTGCAGCATTCTTACCAACTATAAGCATGTCATCTACATAAAGCAATAGAATGATAAAGTCATCATCTAAGAACTTCTGCACAAACACACAATGATCAGAATTTGTCTTCTTATAGGCTTGCTCCCCCATAAAAGACTCAAATTTTCGATACCATTGTCTCGGTGCCTGTTTTAAGCCATATAAACTTTTCTTTAGCTTGCAAACATAGTTCTCTTTACCTTTTTCTTCAAAACCCTCTGGTTGCTCCATATAAATTTCTTCATTTAGGTCACCATGAAGAAAAGCAGTCTTTACATCCATTTGCTCAATTTCAAGATTAAGACTGGCAGCCAATCCCAAAACCACTCGAATTGAGAACATTTTCACAACAGGTGAGAAAATCTCATCATAATCAATTCCCTTTTTCTGACTGAAACCTTTAACAACTAGTCTGGCTTTGTATCGGGGTTGTGAAGAATTTTCATCATGCTTCAATCTATAAATCCAACGATTCTTCAAAGCTTTCTTGCCCTTTGGCAATGTCACCAACTCAAATGTTTGATTATCATGCAAAGATTTCAACTCATCTTGCATTGCATCAACCCATTTTTTCTTATCCACATCCTTTGTGGCTTCTTCAAAGCTCTCAGGCTCACCTGCATCAGTCAACAATATATACTCCTCAGTAGAGTATCTAGAGGATGGATGGCGATTTCTAGTAGACCTCCTTAATGGTGGAACTGAAGATGGATTTTGCTGAACATCAACAACATTATCTGTCTGAGTGTCACTATTATCTACACCCTGTTGGTCATTCTGAACCTGATCCTGAACATCATGCTGAATATCACTCTCAACTTGTTCTGGCAACTGTCGCTGTAAATCATTTGAAGGAATTAGATCAATATCAATACCAATCTTAGAGCCTTGTGACATATTCTTCTCACTCTGGCCAATATCTGCCATATTTTGATTCTCAAAAAATACAACATCACGACTCCTCACAATTTTCTTCACAGCTGGATCATAACACCTGTAACCAAATTCATCAGAACCATAACCAAAAAATATACATTCTCGTGTCTTGACATCTAACTTAGACCTCTCATCCTTTGGAATATGAACAAATGCTTTGCAACCAAATACTCTTAGATAGTTATAGGAAACATCCTTGCCAAACCAAACTCTATCTGGCACATCACCATCTAAAGCAACAGTTGGAGATAGATTGATAACATAAGCTGCTGTAAGTAATGCCTCACCCCAAAATGTCTTTGGCAGGTTAGCATTTGAAATCATGCATCTAACTCTCTCAACCAATGTCCTATTCATTCTTTCCGCTATACCATTCAACTGAGGTGTTTTTGGAGGTGTCTTCTGATGTCGAATACCATGTTGCCTACAATACTCATCAAATGGTCCAATGTACTCACCACCATTGTCTGATCGAATGCATTTCAACTTCTTTCCAGTTTGCCGCTCTACTGAAACTTGAAACTACTTGAACACATCTAGCACTTGATCTTTTGACATCAAAACATAAACCCAAACCTTTCTTAAGTAGTCATCAATAAAGGTCACAAAGTAGGATGCTCCACCAAGCATCCTCGGGTTAACTGGGCCACAAACATCTGAGTGTACTAACTCCAAGAAATCTGATTTTCTTGAAGGAGGGTGACTATAGAATGAAACCCTTTTCTGTTTTCCAGCTTAACAATGTGCACACTTTTCAAGTTTTGCACTCTTAATCCCAGATAACAAGTTCTTCTTTGCCAACATATTCATGCCCTTCTCACTCATGTGACTTAACCTTTTGTGCCATAAAGCACTTGCATTCCCATCTTCCACTACATTACAAATGTCCTTGGAAATCTTGGCCTGAAATAAATACAAAAAAGACTCTTTCTTGCCTCTAGCAATAACTAGTGAACCCTTAGTAAGTTTCCATTGTCCATTATTGAAGATATTGCAAAAACCTCCATCATCAAGTTGTCCGGTAGAAATCAAATTCAAGCGAATTTCTGGTACATGTCTAACATTCTTGAGAACCAGCTTGGATCCATTACGAGTCTCCAAGCATACATCTCCCATACCTGCAACTTTAGCCAAGCAATCATTACCCATCTTCAACGTGCCAAAGTTTCCAAGAGTATAAGAAGTAAAGAACTCCCTCTTGGAAGTAATATGAAGAGAAGCACCACTATCAATTACCCAACTTGTCTCATTACTTGCAAAATTCACATTATCATCGTAGCACACAATAACAAGTTCATTAGTAGCTGCTGCAACTCGATCATCATCATTGTTGTCCTTCTTCTCCTCACTTTCATTAACTTTCTTCTTCTCATTTCTACCTTTACCATTCTTCTTTTCATTTTTTAGCTGGAAGCAATTTTTCTTGATATGACCCATCTTGTCACAATGATGGCACTCCACATTTTTATGCCATGATCTAGACTTACTTCGACTTTTGTTATAACCTCTCAGACCTCTACTATGACTTCTCCTCCTGTTTTCAACAACCAAAGCTTCAGAATGAGACAAAGAACCCTGACTCTTTCTTCTCATCTCTTCATTCAAAATACTAGTCTTGGCAAAATCCATAGTGACAATACCATCGGGAGCAGAGTTACTCACTGACATACGAAATGTTTCCCAAGATTCTGGTAAAGTACCAAGTAACCAAAGTCCTTGTACTTCATCTTCAAACTTCATATTCATGCCTGAAAGTTGATCTAACATTCCCTGAAACTCATTCAAATGATCAGATATGGATTGCCCATCTTTGTATTTCAAGCTAATAAGTTGCTTCATCAAATACATCTTATTATTTTCAGTCTTTCGAGCATACAAAGATTCAAGTTTGTTCCATAGAGTCCGAGCATGTGTTTCTTTACTAATGTGATTCAAAACATTCTCATCTACAAATTGTCAAATGAACCCGCATACAATTTTATGCTCAAGAGTCCAATCGGCCTCACTCATGTTGTCTGGTCTAGTTTCACTAAACACCGGTAAGTGCCACCGCTTCACATAAAGCAAATCTTCCATCTTACCCTTCCAAACATGATAATTTCTTCCATTCAAACTAATCATCCTGTTAGTGCTTAGTTCCATCGTTCAATCAAATCTAAAAAATAAAACAACCACAACCTAAGCTCTTGATACCACTCTGATGGGAAAAACGACGTATAAAGTTTCCCACTTTGATTGAACCTATGAGGAAATACTAAAATACCAACGATGTATTCGAATCACAAGTAAAATAAGCAAATCACAATCAACACAAAAGAATTTCTACGTGGAAAAACTCTTCCAATGTGAAGGATAAAAAACCACGGGACCGGTCACGGAGTCCACCCCAATCTCCACTATGTAAATCGTTAGGTTACAACCCAATCAAGTCCTTAACAATAGCAATAGGACTAAGATTTACTGATTCAACAATAATAGAATCACCAATTAATAGTGAAGAACAAGTTGTAAACAACAACTTAACCAAGAAAAGTTGGAGAAATATCACCCAGCTTTTCGACCAAGATCTGCTGACTTCAAGAGCTCCAAACGACGATCCAACCGTGTACAATGAAGAACACCCAATCCCAAACCTGCTGACAAAAACTCAGCTCAATCGGACCACGGATCGACCTTGATCAGATGTTTGATCAACTATTGCGCAGGGCCTCTAATTCCTGCGAAATTCTGCTCTTTTCTTTTCTCTCTCTTTTCTCTTTGACGGCCACTCAACTCTTCTCTCTAAAGAAAAAACCCTATATTTTTCCTTTTAAACCTTAGGGTCACATTACCCTAATTGGACCCAATAATAAGTCCCCGAATATGGGCTGGACCAACCCAACAATACAAATAATAGACCTGATCATTTTCTCTCATGAAAGCAGTGGTATAAATGCTTTTGGCCGTCAGATTAAGGAAAGGAGCAGATAATTAAGTATCTTGTGATATATTTGTTAAGTGAAATATCAAGATCCAGAGTCGCTTCCATAATCGGTAAGAAGAAAAGGCCAAACCTTTGGTTTGAGCCTCTTCGGCTAGTTCAGCTTTTTTTACTATCAAAAACAGATAGCGGTTTCAACGTTCATAATTGAGGTGAAAGCAAGCAAAGATATTCTCTTTTCTTTTTTGTTATAAAATAGAAACTAAGATTGTTGGAGAAAGTCCCAGCGTTGAAGATCAAAATAAAAAATTATTTTATAAACTTTTTATTATATATTTATTTTGAAATTATATTCAAAGATCAAACATCTTCTTTAAAACCGTGTTATAAGGAAAAAAAAAATCCTTACATGTAAGAGATATAATAAGATTTAAACGTAAGATCTTAAGAGAGCATATAAGAACAATTATTAATGTGAATAATGAATTTTCAGAGAAATTAAGGATGTAAAGCGGGCAATCTTTATGATTTATAGATCAACCATACAGTACGTAGAGTAGAATATTTTCTTTAGATATGTGTAAATCTCAACCAAAGTTGAAAAATAGCTTCTTTGGGTAAACGCAAGGAGAGATGGAGCTCGGTGAGGGGGCCATGTTCGACTGCAAGGGGAGTAAGCTCTTTTGTGATTTTTGCATCTGTTTCTTTATGTTTTCTGTAACCAGTTTGTAGTGCTACTTAGGACGTTCGGTTCGCCGTGTTTGGTTTTTGCTGGAACCTTTGATGTATGAAACTTGAAGACTTGCAGCTGTTTCGTGTTCCTTGAATATTATAACACTTGAATGTTTATTTTGTACTCAGCTGTTTATTATTTGATGTTTTTTGCTTCCTGGGTTGTTGCTGATCTTTAGTCGGACAAAAGCTGTAGATTCTTCTCTGGTTTTGGGTGATTTGTTGAACCATGAGGTTAGCGTAGTTGATCCTTTGACCGCAGAGGAGTCTTAATGAGTGAAAGTCCAACATCTATAAACGTGGAGGCAAGAGGCAAATCCAGGAATAGAAAACACAGGCCTTTTACTCCTTCGGAAGAGCCAAGCCTTTATTTTCTTGCAAACAACATAACCTGTGAACTTATTTCCTTTCAACTTCACAACACAATTTCCAGCCCTAACCCTTCTTTTGCTGGTTGTTCTTGCTTTGTCTCTGGTGTTGTACTAGCCCACATAAGCACAGACATGATGAAAAATCTCACAAGCAGAATAGCTAATTATACATCTCAAGACTTGACGCCTAAATACTCTCAAAAACAACAAACACACTCAAAAGATACTCTCACAAACAACAAACACACTCAAAAGATACTCTCACAAACAACAAACACACTAAAAAGATAACACTCATGCGTTATTCTTACAAACATTCCACGTTGTAGGAAGGATACCCACAACCTCCGTGACTGTATCTATAGCTGGTGACAATCAGTTCGGCGGACTTTCCCTGTTGGCCGAAAGAGACATGAAGGAGAAAGCAGAGAGGAGGAGAATGGACTAGAAGGGTGGCGAGAGAGAGAAAGAGAGAGAGAGAGAGAGAGAGAGAGAGAGAGAAAGCGAGAGAGGTGTGAAGAAGGAAGGCAGGGGAAAAGAGTGGAAGAGGTGGATCCAGGCAAAAAGTGGGAAATGGGCTAAGAGAGAGAGAGCATTCAAGGGGGAAGAGGGGGAGGAGGAGGTTGAGAGTGTGCTAATCGGGTTCAAATAGTTTCTTGGGGAAGAAGTTTCTTGTCAAGTTTTTTCTTCTTCCAAACGATAAAAATAGCCCCAAACAAACAAAAGAAGAAAGATGAAGCAATTGTAGAATAAAAATAGGCCGATATAGGTACCTTAACCGGAAAGGTGATGGAAACTGATGTAATGAAAGTCGTATAGAAGCCGAAGAGAAGGAATGGCGAGATGAGATTAGTAATACCACCACGAGGGAGAAGGATGACTAATATAAACATCATATAGTTGGAGTATAAAGAATTCAACCCCATGAGGATACCGTATAAGACAGTGTCCATGATGGCTGTCCCTGCAGCGTGATATCGGGATGGTACATTATGTGGTGAAGGAGCAGTTGCAGAAGAAGAGCTTTCTCGCCAAGTTCCTCCTGGGGGTTGGGTTGTTGTTTGGAAAATGATCGTTATAAATAGCGTAACAACTACCAACAAAGCGTTGCGACTATCCTCTCTGAGTTGCGCCCTCATACGCCGGAAAATTATGTATAACTTCTGATCAATTCGGAAAAGAAATCTGATGCAATTTAAAGGTACATATAGAAGAGAATACAGAGTTATACTTTTAGGTTTGGCACGACGCAGTATATCCGCCCTACAGCATTGCACTTTCAAGATGTCAAACGCTGTCTGATAATTTACATTCTTGGTGTCTTTCTCAACTCCACAATTCAATAACCTGCGCACAAGCTGCATAATGTCGAACTGCTAAATTAATCAGAAGAGAAGTATAGAAGGGCATGCAAATCGGACCCTTTTTAAAAAAAATAAAAATAAAAATAAATAAAGCCCTTTGAAGGCAAATTTCAGCATGCCCATCAGGTGCATTATACCTAAGCTAATTAGGAGTGTTTATTTTGTGCTTAAATTTCTGTTGTATTGGACGAATCTATTTTTTTTTTAGTGGTAAATTCTTAACACACAATTGTACGAGAAGATGGACCTCCATTATTCCAACTGCATTCTCAATTTTTAATAGAAAACATAAGCGAAAATGACTTGCCTTAAGATTTTTAGATGCTGCAATGTGCAAGAGAGTATTGCCTTCTTCATCCTTCAAGTTCAGCAAAGTCCTTTCCCAAGAAGAGGCATTTTTAAAGCAAGCCCGCTCGAGCCAATTCAATAGGAAAAAAAAAAGCTTCAAACTGGTTGTTTTTCAGGGCAATGTGCAGAGCACTCTCACTCTGAATAGTAAGATCCATGATCGACTCTGGATCCTTATACAGAATTTGAGCCAAAAGATTTATCTTTCCTGTTTTAGCAGCATGATGCAAAGCAGTCTGGCCCTTTTGTCCTTGGAGACGAAGAAGGTCTTTATCAACCTTAAGTAGCTTGAGTGCCAACTGGAGTTGATCGTTTTCCAAAGCAAGGTGCACGGCAAGGTGACCCTCTTGATTTAGCTTCCTTGCAAATGAAGGCTTCAACATCATGATCTCCAAGGCAAACGGGGTGTGCCCTGCAGATACTGCGGCATGGAGGGGAGTCTCAACAAATGAAATCTTATCAAAAATCTCTAAAACATTTGGATCCCTCTGTATCAATGAAAACAATTCATCGAGGTCTCCATTTCGAGCTGCACTTAAGCATGCATCAATGCTTTGTTGTTGAGCAACAGCACTCAAAATCGCATCAACACTTCCTTGCTGAACAGCACTACTGGAACTCACATCATTACTTCTTTGCTGGGCAGCAGCTACAGCAGCCAAAATCGCATCAATGCTTCTTTGCTGAGTAGCATTAACAGTCAAAATGGGATCAATGATTCGTTGTTGAGCAGCAGCAACACTCAAAATTGCATCAGCACTTCTTTGCTGAGTAGCAGTAACACTCAAACTCGTGCTAATGCTTTCTTGTTGAGCAGGAGCAGCACTCAAATTCTGATCCATTCGCAGGAGAGTAATGGTCAATCGGACAGGAAAGAGGAAATATGCTTATAAAATTTTCTAGAAAGGCGACTCTGTGGAGTACTTTTGTGCAAATGGGAGAAGGGGCGTGCTCTTTTTATACGGCTGGATCAGAGATGGCGTCCTCTAACCGATTAGCCATTAAATATAACATTGAAAATCTTTATAGTTTCTTGGACGACAAAGTCCCATGTTAAAGGGAAAGAGTACTTATGATGTGTTTTATAAGCTTGGATAACCTCTCTCTCTAGTGAAACCTTTCAGATAGAGATGGACGTCGCCTTCTGTATAGCTGATCGAGCACCACATCTGTCTTATTTTCTCGCAAAACATCATTTAGTTTGTGAGAGCAACTTTTTACGTAAACCAGATCTAGCTAGCTGGACAATGATGAATTTAGGACGGATTTTAGACTTATATGCACTGCACGTGACATTAGTTTCAAGCTGGGAAAACTAAAGTAAACACCTAATGAAATTTCCTGTATTCGTAAACGTTAATAGGAGATTGGCATATTCTGCTCAAGTGGGCTGTTGGGTGTTCTCGGAAAACACCATCGCTGTAGTTTTGCCTTTCGCCTTGTTACATTTTATCTTATATTAGATCAAGCTCCAACTAAAACAAAATGAGAAAAGAGGGAAGGCGGGGCCCAGTGAAACCAGAGTCCGGACGTCAGAAAAAACTTGCATGTTCGAATCAAGCCTGATTTCATGTTTGAATCAAGTACTTTTCATGATTCTTTTGTTCTTTACATGAACAAGCAACAAGCAAGGAATGTAACAAGCGTTGTTAGAAAAAAAAAATGATGAATTTAAGACGGACCTTAAGACACTAAGAACTGCATGTGACAAAAGATGCGAGAGTGTGTAGAAAATTTCATGCTTAATTGTAGTATTTGCCAATGTTCTTTCATGCTTCCAATCATAGGAACTTAGCAGCAAGAAGGGTGATACTATGAGTTATGGAATCAAATATTGTTGAAATTGTTAAAGTGAAACATGATTTTCGTCATATGAACTCAACAGCGAAAAGATTGTTAGGATGAGTTATATTAGCAGAGACAGTTTATGACATACGATGAGTGTCGAGACTTTGTACTTATAATCTTTAATTGCTTCTTCTTTTATTCACATTTGTCTTCTTCAATGTACTCATGCTTGAATGGCAGCTTGTGTAATTCACAAAGAAGGGGTATGCAGTGTATCCAATGTTTACAACGTAAGCTGTCGCAATGACAACGTCACACCCAACGTATGAAAAAGATGAATGTCATTATTAGGATGAGAGATAGATAAGTCTCAATAACTTTGTTCTTGGACCTTAACTGATGGGCTATATATTATTGACATTAACCATGCACAGGACACCTGTGAAAATTAAGGGTTAACAAGTGACCACCTCCTTACGGTGTCTTTGGCACCATGTTAGGGCAGGGGACCCGATGGGGAAATATTTGTCTAACCAACTTTTACAAGATGGTCCTACTAGATAGATACTGGTATAGATTTTCTCCATTTTTTATTCCCAAATCATTTACCGAAAGGTTAAGCTTTTTGACAATTATATGCGTTGCATAATCTTTTTTCTGTAGACGATAAAATGTGATTGAAGTGAGAAAAATGGGGCAATCTCTTAGCTGTCGACCGCTTGTCGTAATTTGCAATTTCTTTATCTTGCGCTTTTTCATTTTATTTTGCTGATTGTATTATTGCCTTCCACCTTGATAAGATAATAACGTGAAGCAAGTTTTCCTCTCCGATATCACATCACCGTCATACCATGAAATGCACACATTAAATCGATTTCAAAGTTCCCTCTTCCTTATTTATTTTCTTTTAAAACAAAGTCTAGTTACTAGCTTCATGTTGAAGAATGATTTTGATCCCTACTGCAATCAAGCACTCTCTCTCCCCCAACCCTTACATACTTTTTGACTCGTTAATATCAACATTCATAGGATAAGGGATGGTGGGGTCGAACTTGCACCTGGGTTTTTACTTCAGCCTAACTGAAGAGGAATGGTAGCTAGAAAGATGTTAAATTTAAGGACCCTTGGATTCAAGTTGAGCGTGTGGCACGAGATACATGAATGTCCCACATTTTTGTCCACTGTGGCTAAAGAGAATCATTATTGCAGCGATTAATGTCTTTTTTTCTTTTTTCAACCAATCTGTTGCATCGAAAACTTCTTTTTTCTGATGTCGTGATTGGACTTAAACCAGCAACTAACAAGGTGTGTAAGAATGGTAGCTAGAAAGATGTTAAATTTAAGGAACCTTGGATTCAAGTAGAGTTTATGGCACGAGATACATGAATGTCCTGTTAACAATATTAATATTAATAATATTAATATTATGAAGATATTGCTTCATCCTCCTCTGGAGTAGCTGGCTCGTCAGAAGTTGATTCCGGTTTATGTGTATCAGTTAGTGAGGGAGCTTCCTCAGAAGAGACTACTCCTCGCTACCTTCCCCCAGAAGATTATGGTGCAACGTTTCAATGGTCTTGTTCACCTTTTGACGTAACTGCACCTGGGCCGTTGATGCTCTCGTCTCAACATAATGCTCAGACCGACTATGCTGGACAAAACGAACTATGTGGTGAAACTCTTGAAGCAGTTGAGCCTAGATGTCAGTTAATAGGTTCGGGCATACCACCTACTTTTGAGCCAGGAGAACCTTCCCATCAGAGAGAAAATAATGTGGTTTCGAATGGCTTGGGTTCGAACACATGCCGAGACTTGCTGCCACCTTTACCTGAGTCACTGATGATTAAGCAAGAACCTCTCTCACCCATGCCGCCTCTAGAGACGGATCCTAACGTAAACTTGGTTGGCTATTCTCTTGGAAATGATAATGATAGTCTTCTCAACGGGTTTAATTATGAAGATGCTGTAGCACTTCAGTGGCTAAACATGGAAGATAATGGGAACCTCAACGTAGGGAATTATGATGAAGTTTTGAATAGACCCCTAGCCGATTATCATGCCAGTACGCTAGACAATCACGCAGGAACATGCACCGTTGTTGAAGATCTCGGTGCAGAAGACCCACTTACTGCTTTAAGGGTTTACGGGGAAGAGCTATCCGAAGTGGGGTACGTGGGTTCGACGCATGCGGCTGGAGACTTGGAGAAATAATGGGGGACCCGCATACTGCCTTCTCTAATGCCTCATCTGATGTCTTTAATGCTTGCAGACCTGATCTATGTAATGATGAGAACTTGACAAGTTTGTGTTACGTCCCTTCATGCAAGTAGCATGCAGGTGGCATGCAAATTGTATTTTGTTGTTTTGTCACGATGGTTGCCTATATAAAGGCTGTGTAAGATGTTTTCCACAAGCAAGCAAAAACTATTTTGAGTGCTCAACACTAATTCTTGCTCAACACTAATTCTTGCTTCGACTTCTTTCTTTCTATTTCCGCTCTGATTTCTTCCTCTTGATATTTCTCTCGGTTTGCTTATTTTTTCTTTATTTACTATAAATATTGTTTTTCATTTTGTCCCACAATTTTGTCCGCTTTGGCTAATGGGAACAAATTCTTCCCTCATTTCTTCCACGTATTATTCCCCACCCATTTATGACATGAATTGACCTTCAACCTCTGATAATTCTCATTGATGACATGGAACTCTTGTAATCTTTTGGCCGATGTGAAGGGATAGGAATGAGTGGAGAGCGCAGAATCTCAAAATTTGATCAGATACGCGCCCCGGAGCTAAACCAATGGCTTGCTGGAGTGCGGTCCAGCTAGCCTTTGACAGAAGAAGCTGTTGAAGTGACAGCGAAAGGCTATTTAAAAGAAAAAGAATGAAGTACAGCTTGGGCCTTGATTGTGATGTAAAAGTCTCGCCGTCGTGACGCTTACTTTTAACTTCGTTTGGATACACAGCCGATAAATTATTGCTGGTTCATGCACGATGCAAGAAGAGTTAACTGAGCAATCAAACCTACTGATCATGTTTTACTCTATATGGAAGCGGGAGGTCTGTTAGTTCCATAGAAAATCTAAGATTTTTATCCTGTGATAGACCTTTTAGTTCTAATTCCTTACAACTAAAATGTATGACCAACTTGTATATAATTATAAGTTATCCATCCATACTTGTTATAGCGAGCCAAACCCAAGATCAAATGAAACCGAATTAAGCAAATGTTCAAGTGATATCCACATATAGGTACTTTAGAAACCACTATCTAGAAACAAAAATTCAAAAACATTGTTGCAGCAACTGTTTGTAGGTTGCACATACAATTTAATTTTCCTCGTATTCTCTTGCATTTTTGTTTTTATTTTATGCAATTGAAGTAGAAAAGTTTTCATGATTTAAATCCTTCAAGCATTCATGACTTCTGTAGAAAGATGTTAAAATTAAAATTCATAATATTTCAAGTTGGGGATGAAATGATGTACCAACTCAATTCTAATCTAAACCCCAGGAAGCTTGTGTAAGGACTTTCAAGCCTAAATTTGATTTTAGTTAAAGATCCAAACTTAAGTTTAAATCAGCTTAACAAACATTGAGATTCCTTACAACTTAAAGTCAAGTATTAATTTAATGCATTAGCCAAGCTTGTGAAATGATGTACCATTCTATATATTAAAAAAAATATTTTTGACACTAGATGTGAAAAATTAGAAATTAGATTTCAATTTGTGATTTGTTGTCATTGATAAGTCTGGAATGCATTCAATTTTAACAGGAAATTTATTAACTCTCTATTATTATCAACTGTAAACCTTTATTATAATAAGAGATGAAAACTATATAGTTTCTAGCCAAGTACGGACATGCAAATTAATCTAAATCTACACCCCGTACCCTCCCTAATAATACTTCGTTATTTTTAAGCTATAGAGGCCTTGACAAACCCACGCCCTGCTCTTCTTCTTTTTTCCTGTCCTATTCTATAATTTTGTGTCTCTTCTGCCGCCGAAGCCTTCCTTCAACAGCCATTATTCTTATTAGAAACAATCAAGTCAGGTATTCATCTGATATGTGCACTTCATCTGTTCTATGCTTGGTCACGGCAAACTGCACGCAAGTGCGGTTGAGAATGTGGGGTATGTGCTTCTCGTCGTGCAAGCTCACCTTGTTCAAGCTCCCGTATTCTTGTCTACTTGGCTTAACTTCGTATCTGATGATCGAATTAACTGCTCAGCTTCAAGTCGTCACTGAACTTTGTGATAGCAACCTTTAATAAACCAGCAAGCCGCCAAGTTTGAAAGAAGGGCGGCTAGAAAAAATATTGAAATGGAAAGGGGCCGTCTTCTCTTTTTGCAAAGTCGTCATTAGACTTTGTGATTGCAAAAATTTGAAGATCAAGATCCCTGTACATCATTAAACTCTGATTATCGTGTCGTGAAAGAAGAAATCATCACTCCAAATTTTTTTATTTTTCTTTCTTATTCAATAATTTGTTAGAGAAAAATTCATTTTTCCGATGTCTTGATTGGACTTCGTGGTAGCTACACTCGTAACTACCAAACCAGTAACTATCAAAGTCTTAAAGAAGGGAAGCCAGGAAAAAGATGCTGAATTTAACACAGCATTTAGACTCTGAGCACCTCGTGTGACACGACATGGACACAGTATCCTTTCTTACCCAAATCATGCACCTAAGAATGGACGCATTTCTGTCTTCTTTTGCGGACTGGTTCAAGGACATCTCATTATCTGAGAATGCGTATGATGATATTGAAAATATAGACAGGACTCTTCCTTGCAGTGAAATTAAGAGTTCATTAGTCATCATCTGCTTAGTGGTTCTTCAGCACCATGTTATGACAGCACAGCCATTGGAGAAATATTGGGCTAACTAACTTTTATAAAACGGTCTTACTAGATAGATACTAGTATAGAATTCTTCCCTTTTCAATTCCCAGATCATTTCGTGAAGGGTTAAACATTTCGACAATCATATGCGTTACGTAGTCTTTGCGCTGGAGACCATAAATTGCGACTGAAGTGAGAACAATAGTGCAATTTCATAGCTGTCCACGGCTTGTCATAATTTGTTATTTCTTTATCTTCCAATTTTTCATTTCCTTTGTTGCTTGTATGACACTGACCCCAAGAGTCATCCTCGTACATTATCACTTTCGAATTTTATTTCCTTTGTTATTTTGAGTAAAATTTTGAGATTTTCAATCACATGAATTCGTAAGAGTAGAAAACTTGTTTTTTTTGTTTTCTTTTTAGCAACCACAGTCATAGCTTTGGCACGACAAATGGATTACCGAATAAATTACGACTATTAAAAAGAAAAAAGAAACAAAGAAAAAGAAGGAAGTTTAGCGGAAGGTGTGATTTATCACTCCAAATCTTTTTCTACTCAATGCATTTAGAATTAATTGGATTTGTTCGTACAATAATTCCAAAATCATTTCATGTGCACTATATATGTATCATCCAAAATTGCATCATTAATCTATATCCTCAATTTTTATCAGTAATTTTATGTAATGAAATCCCAATCCGTGCGTTCATGTTCATTTCCAATTTTATGAAGTAACGTTTATTTCTATCTAAATGTGCCTTCAGTCTAATGGTACAGGTCCTGCACGAGGAGTGCCTATAGGACCATGGTCCAGTCCCGCGTCTTGGCAAGGTGCTGGGACATGGTAGACATGTCCACTTGTGGTTGAGAATTTCAGGGATGGGCTTCTTATTGTCTTGGCTTACCTTGTTCAAGCCGCACTTTCATACCTAATTGGCGCAACATTTATAAATTAGTTCATTGGATGAAAGAATTAAGTGATGGCAAAAGTTTCTAAGAAAACATCATTTTTTTTTTATGAAAGGTTAAAAATATATATTACCGTAAAAATTACAAAATTGTTCAATTACAAAATATCATTATTTAAGCGGAAACATTACATTTGACAAATTTCAAAACTCTTGTAAGAACTTATTTCAATCTAAAAAAAAATCATTTATTAGACTACAAATACATTGATACAATAATTGAAGCAAATACGTAATAAAAAGTCCCACAAACTAAACAAACTAATTAGACATCATGAAATTGCTCACAGAATGATCCTCACACCATACATATAGGATAATTAAAACACATCACTTGGCATTCTTCACTCACAAATACAACATACATTTAAGCTTATTTGAAGGAGACCTAAAGTCATAACTTATTTATGGCTGGTGATGATATGATAATGGCTAGTTGGCATTGGACAGCTAGCCGCGAGTGGCACGAAGCAGGGGAAGAGATTGATTGAGAGATTTGCCGAGACAATGGGAGAAAAGGAGAGAGAGGTGAGAACGTGCAGGGAGGGAGAGAGAGAGAGAGAGAGAGAGAGAGAGAGAGAGAGAGAGAGAGAGAGGAAGGGAGGGGATTGGAAAAGGGCGGCTAGTCTAGGAACAGGGAAGTTTGGTGCTAGATGAGATGGCGCTTGCGCCACCTCGGGCAAAAAGCTCTGCATGAGAGGTGCACCCACAGAATCCGAAAATTTATGAGGTCCATGAGCCGAATCATTATAAAATATGTAATAGTTAACGCCACAGCCAGAAGAAAAAGGACTTTTGGAATCTTTTGGACAGGAATTGGGCCTCTGATATTTCGTGATATGCCAAAAAACGCAAAAAGGCAACCGAGGGGAAATATGTAAAACAGGCCTAAAGGCGATTTAGGGAGGAGGAAGATTGTTGCGAATATTGAAAAACAAAGGGATGTATAATTTAACGTATTGACTAAATTGAAATAAGAACTGCCCATGGTTGCTGTCCCAACATGGGGTGAATTCGCATCATTTTGCCAAGTTCCTCCGTGAGGGGTGAGTAATACTTGAAAGTTGATTGTTATGAGCAATGTAACAACCACCAACAAAGTATTGCGAGTTTTTTCAGTGAATTGGAAAAGCGATCTTCCTATAGTGGGGTCACAGCATAGCGTACGAACAATCTCGTTGTAGTTCTCCTGTGTTTGGATTGAAAGATGTCAAATATTGTGAAGATCCTTTAAAGGCCAAGTCTAAATTAACTCAATAATTCAATAACCACCTCTCATCCTCGTTATTATAAAGATGCATAATTATAATCTCAACACTTAAAAATACTCTATAGCATTGTTACAACCCAATAATTTCTAGTCTAAAGATTATATACAAAATGATCGAGTAATACTAACCTTGTTCGAACAAGAAATCCATACACAAATACATCCACACAACTCCAGCATCAGCAATGGGGACATTTGCATCCACACAGCTGTCACTGGAAAGTCTAAGACAACAAACAATACAACGAGCCTCACCCTAACTTCACACTACATGACCCTTTAAATGTTAACAAGAATTGGGCCTAAACTTGACCCGACCCATTCATTACTCTAACCCACTTTCTAAAAGGCCCGTAACTAGCAAATTCACGTCTCAAAAGACAAAAGAAGAAACGAGGAGGAGGAGGAAGAGGCAAATGGTGCATATTAATGAAAGAAAAGAAATTATACACTAAAATATTAGTAGCAAATGACATCATTTTTTATATGCTTCCAAGTACTCTGCAACCAAAACAACTTTAGCAACAAAATTTTCTAAGGCAACACTATTTTTTACCCTTAAAAAAACTAGAAGTTATGGAATGTATGGTCATTCATTAAAAAATATAAATGAGACTGTTTGTTGATTTTAGAGACACTTGATTTATTTATTTCAATAATTTCAGACTATAATTTTAAAAAATTATTAAAGGTTGTTGAAAACATAAAGAAGATGAGAAATAATTTATAATTTTCATTCGCAAGTTATAATTTTGAGTAAAATGCATTATCTGAGAAATGAAATCCAAATAAAGGGAATGAAAGTAGTACATATAAAAGCAAATTTGAATGTCAACTCAAGCACTTTGTGTCTAGTTTCTTGAATACAAAGACAACTTGAAGAGATTATTAACATGTAAATTTGTTGTAATATCATTTGAGTTTATTTTTAAAAGTATTTAGAGGCCATTTTCTTTATAATAGTGGTCTTTAGGACCACCCACTTCTATGAGTCAAATCTTTGGTACGCCAGTTTTATTCTCTCTTTTTTAATCGTAATAGAAAAAAAAATTAAATAAAACTTGCCTTGGATAGGCCTCTTTTGATATTTGAGATCTGCTTGTTTGCCTTCGAAATCTCCTCGTTTGCTTTGGACCGCCAATTTCGCAATTTATATCTACTCCAAAAGGCTTCATCTAACGAAGTGAGGTAAATCCAATTGTACAACATGAGAGAGGCTTTGTGCTTTCCATACCTTAGGGCAATATGTAAAGCAGTCTCACCATTAGCTGTCAAATCCAAAATAGACTTAGGACAAATAATTAGAATTTCAATCAAGAGCTTAAGATCACCTATTTTAGCTGCGTGGTGGAAAGGAGTCCAACACTCCTTTCCTTTAACACGTGCAAGGTCCTTATCAAAACCAAGTAAACAGAAGACCATGGTGCATAGATTTCCCCGCAAAGCGTGGGTCAGTATGGGTTGTGTTTGCTGATCGAGTTCTGTTTGTTGCAAAGCATGGTTCGGATGGGGCTGTGTTTGTTGCGAAGCTTCGTTCGGTTCCGTTCGGATTTGTTGCAAGGGAGGGTTCGGGTTAGCTTGTTCTTGTTGCAAAGCAAGGTCCACTTTGGATATTTCTTCCAAAGCGAGGTGTAAAGGGGTGCGACCATCTTCATTCAGCTTCCGAGATAACGACCGCTTTAATGCCATTATCTCGACGGCAAAGGAGACATGTCCTGCTGCTGCAGCCTTGTGCAAAGGTGTCTCCAGAAACGGAGTACTGTCGATCTCGTCCAAAATAAGGGGATGCTGCTTTATCAGTCTGTACAATTCTTCAATGTATCCTGTCGAACCAGCACTCACACACTGTTGAATGATACTTTGCGGGCTCTCTGTTTGCGGAAGACTCTCTGTTTGTGGAACAGTAGTCACTTCCATTTCTCAGCCACAGGTAGGTAAGAGAAAATGGCTTTAAAGCTATAGAAAAAGGTGAGGACTGAGTACTAGTGCCCAAATGTGAGAACCGGCATCCTCCTTTTATAGGGGTCGATCAAATATGGGCTCTTGATTCAGCAGTAAAAATCTGTACACCTCATCAAGATTATTTGAGTATGCTTTCCAGTCGCCACAAGGGACCAAAGGAAACACGGGGCTGAACTATGACCCAACCACTCGACGACTAATGCCGAAGATAAGTCAATTACCCCATTTAAGGGGCGGAGAAAATGCTGGTGTTTAAGCACCATGCATTAAAAAATCAGCGGAGATAAGGATAAGTAACTTCATGACTCCATTTTCTTGATACATGAATTGGGAGGGAGCGATCATATGTCCACTTCATATCACATTGAAGTCCATCAGATTCGCTGCAATATTACAAACACTTCAACTACAAGTCCTTTCAACAGTGGAGGAGCGAGGGAAAAACACTTCAACTACAAGTCCCCCATTTTTGGCATTTTTGGCTACCACGTACATGATAAAATTCTAATGTCCCGAAAAAGGTAATCCTTGATGCATTTTCTTTTGCTCCAATTTGTTCCATAGAGATTTTTTTTCCGATGTCGTGATTGGACTTCTTGACAGCAACCGTTTAACCACTAAACCAAAAGCTGTCTAAACTGGTGGCTGGAAAAATAGGTTGACTATAAAGCCGACCTTTCGATTCTGAGCACCGGACGTAACCCGGTATGGACGCATGACCCCTCCTTACAAATAATGCATCTTAGAAATGGACCCGTGATGACACTTGCGAAGAAGAAAAAAGATGGTCAAATTAAGTGTTTCTTATTGTGACAGCCTACCCAGTGATAAGGTTACATGAATAAGCGGACAACGTTCAACCTCTAAATTTAGTGGGATAAGCCGTACCTAAGTTGTCGCTGAACAAGAAGTCCGGACCTCTTGGCTCACTACCTTATTTATGCTTAGTTATCTTTATAAACATCAGCTAAGCTTAAATAATTATAAATTATCATATAATAAAACATATATAATACCCGATATATTTTATATTTTTATTTCTGAATTTTATGTAGTAATTTAATATGTGAGTGTATTGCCATTTTTTAAGATTTAGGCTAATAACATATTCTTTCTACTTATTTTCTTTTTACTCATTTAAAATATAATTATTATATCTAGTTTTATTGTTATTAATAAAATTTATCAGGGTATTATCTCTATTTTAAAAAATTAAAAAAAAATAGAGGAGTTTCCAAAAATTATAAAATTTTGAAAACATGACAGAGTATAATATTAATAGAAACACGTCTAAACATCAACCAAATATCCTAAGAAGATATTTCAACAAAGTATCCAAACGCTATAACATCAATGTGGTCAGCACTACATTTCCCTTTTTTTTTTTATAACTTGTAAATAGTTCTGTATTGCTTAGCGATGACGTAATACAGAACTATAGTTTTAAGAAAAAAAAATTATTTCATTCTGTAAATAGCTTATTTTCTTTTACATTTACACCGTTAGGAATTTCTTTCGCTTTATAACCTACCAGAATTTACAAGGTAATATAAATAGAAAATTCTCCAGCTCATTTTTCTTTTTCTAGCCTTCAACGTCTTACACTTAGGCCATGATTGTGGTGTAAAAGTCTAGGCCAATGTGATTCTTCCACTTCTATAATAAGCATTGTCTACAATGAGCATTGTCCCTTCCGCGGGTATTCCGCAAGAAAACTTAAAACTAAGCAATCAAGCCTATGAGCTCGACGTTTGGTGGACATGATAGGGAATATCTTCGAAAAACTATTTTCCTGTCTGCTTGATGACCGAATAAAGAAACTGTTTCCCTCCCAGTCTTCATTGGACTTTGTGGCAGAAACTTTTTAAATGGAGCTTCGTCCTCTAAATAAAGGTTCTTAAGCGAGTTTTCCCCTTCATTTTTGGAAGTTCGTGTTGGATCTGTCGCAACCCAAATGAGTCCGTGATAATGTTATGTTTATTATGTGCGTTGATTATTAGTTATGTCTTTAGGATTGTATTATGTGCTGTATCTTGGTTGTCTGTAACGTTGAAGGACAAGTGTGGTGTTATGGCTCATTAAAAAGGGGTTAAGTTGTCTTTTTGCTGTGCCTTGTAGGGAGAGAGCCCGTAGATAAGGCAGATTGGGGGTTAGGGTTCCTCACTTTAGTAATCCGAAACCTTGAAAGTAAATGGTGTAGTGTCCCTTTCAATGCTGAGGTTTAGTGTCCCTTAGATGCTAGCCAGTTTGTGTTGTGTGAAAAGATTGCTAGGCGTAAGAAACAGAAGCCTTTCACTGGGATTGATCGGCCATTGCAGATTGCCGAACCCAGGGTGTCTTAGGCTGATTCCAACTGCGACAGGATCTTGGGACAGCAACCCGTTAAATAAATCAGCACCTAGCTAGCGTCTAAGAAGCGTTGTCATTTACGTAAGTTTTCCTTTTACGGGAGTCGTCTTTGATCTTATGACAGTAACACTTTCAAAAGAGACTGAGGGAATCCTTCCACATGTAAAAGCGATAGGGGGCATCTTTCCACATGCTTTAATAAACCCAAATGTGCAGAAATAGAAGGGAATGAAAAACACTTAGAAGTCGGGATGACACGAATTGATTGTTTATAATCAACGTTGGTTTATGAATTTTATTAACTGGAGATACTTCCTATTTGTTGATCACAAAATATTTCTAGACCCGAATACGTACACCCAACGAGGCCGTTTTGGCCATGACCTATAACTGGACCTTAAGGAGCCTGTAAAACTTACGTTATTAATGATAACAAATTCGTCTATCATGATTATATTTTAATCATTACAACAACTCAAGTTTTTTTTTTTTTTGGTCTTTTAAAGAATCATAATATGACAGGCCTTTATGTGGGAAAAAGAGAGTGAAAAATTGTGATGGAGTTTATCAAAAAAGAAAAAGAAGAAAAATAGTTTTTTTCTTTTCTCAAGAATTCTAAAAATCTTAATGTTTCATCCCTTGATTTTTCTTTTTTATTTGAAAGGGACCTCTTTACCTACCTTAAGTATGAGAAAATATATCTATATATATAAATTCATAGATCTTTCTTTTTCTTATTAAAGGTTGCCAACACCGCAACCTGCGTGTCTCACTGATCCGCTTAAAGCCAAGATACGGTCACCTTGGCTGCTTGGCAATCAGATTTTATTTTTGTTATTATTTGTTTGCAGTTCTCTAAATATTATCCTCGGTTCTTGTGCTGAAACTTAGCTTGAAATCGAATTGAAACCCATTTGGCACGTCAAAAATGTTTTTTTGGTTCTTTTGTACTGAATACCAATTTTAAGAACCAGAAATACAAATTAAAATTAATTTCAAAAAACCCCTTCATGTTTCCCCCTAAGCTCTTTCTAGTTTCCTTGCTAGGAATACCTAAAAAGTCCATTTTATTGATGTCCAAATGAAATGGTTAAGAAATAAGAATTGTAGTTAATAGATTTTACTATTTACAGTAATTAATAAAGTTTAATACTAATAGTAATTAATAGTTTTAGTTGCATTTGATTTTGTAATAGCAACACTTTAAATAAACAAGCAACTAGCTGGAAAAGATGTTGACTTTAAGAGCGTTTTACTTATTACTGCATGAGAACGTTTCAAGCGGAGTAAACTAAAGCAAACACTGAGACAAAGGTAGTTCATGAGTGAAATAAACCTTTTTGTCCGCCGAATAAAGAAACTGCTTCGCTCGAGGTCTTCACGGGATTTTGTGCCAGTGTCTACTTAAAGAAACCAGAAAGTAGCTAGGTCTTTGAAATTAGGTTTCCTTGTTTTGGACCTTGTGACAGCAAGTCTTTAAATAAACCAGCAACAACCTTGGTATGCATGAAGGGTTTGATGTAAGACCGGCCTTTAGCTACTTTTCCTTTTGTCGAAGTCGTCACTGGATGTTGTGACCACCTTCATAGGAAAGAAGTCGTGGAAGTGGTGTAGAAAAGAAGTCATCGTTCATTGTAAAAAGTATAGGTTCGGTAAGCTGAAGACAAAGTAGAAGGCTTAATACGGTCGCTATAGCAGTTTGGCAATTAGACTTTTATTATTGTTATCATTTGTTTGCAGTTCTCTAAATATTTTTCTTTGTTTTGTGCTGAAACTTAGTTTAAAATTGAATTGAATCCCATTTCTCACGGCAAATACCTTTTTTGGTTCTTTTGTACTCACAATCACTCTTGAGTCCCAAGAATACATATTAAAACTTGTTTCCAATAAGCCCTTATTGTTTTTTCCGTTAAGCCCCTTTCAGTGTCTTCACAGGAAGAACTACTTCGTCAATTGTCACAGAAACCCTTTAAAGAAATCGGCAACTAGAAGAGAGGGGGAATCTTGCCACATGCCAGGGGATACCCAAACGTAAAAAAAAAAAAAAAAAAAAAAAAAAAAAAAAAAAGAAAAAGGAACACCTCATGCTTTTGTAAGATATCATGATAATTGATAAATACTTGATTGTAAACATAGGTTTTCATTGTAAACATATATGAAAACTATTGTTATTTACGACGCCACTTGTTTGTACAAATTAGTAAGGTGATATGTAAAGTATAGTATAATTTTTCATTTGCATGTGCCAAAATGCATGATTCATAAGGTTTCAATAATTTTGCAAAAGTATAATCAAAAACTGTAGTCTTAAGGTGTTCTTTGGAAAAACTTGAAAAACCAAAGTTTTCAGGAAGACCGAAAATGATGTCTTGTAGCCACAATTGGGTTAAAAATTTTAATCACAACACAATCATGAGAATAAAACAACGTAAGTACATGCCATGTGGGCTGTAACCTACTTCCGAGCTTGCTAATGTGGGCTTGGACAAATTTCTCAAACAATCAACGGAATTAACTGGAAGGCAAAAAGGCCTTAAGTTGAACATTGTGCAAAATTGGCTTTCTTATTAAACCAATCATTATGAGTACCCTTGCAGCCAATCATATCCTTTGGGGCTTGAAGGCTAGCCTCGTACATGCACAAGCACACCTGGTGATATGGAATAAGAAAACGTTTTTTGCTTGACCTAACTTTCAACGAATTATATGTGAATGACATTATTCATTGGTTGTTGCCAAAACACGGTTGTAGTACAATGATATTAAATATTTTAGCTAATACACTAATTCTAGGCAATGGACATGTATCGCGTTCAAAAATCCCTTCTACTTCCAATTAATATCATGAGTTATGTATCTAGGTACGTGAAGTTATTCATGCCTACAATAGAATCCCAATCCTTGAGTGAATTTCATTTCCCATTTTATGTAATGAAGACAATACTTCGAAAGATGTGTTCATTTCTATGTCAGTATCCTTCCAGTCCAAACAGGGTTACCTTTGATGATCGGGTGGTGGATGAGCAGGTTTCAGTTCAATGATCTAGTCTCATATTCTTGAGGGGCTTGGGTGTGGCAGACATGATACAAATATCTAGGTGAGGTTGAAAATTAAGCAACTACTTTAGATCAACACCCAAATTTTGAAGTAAATAACTATGAAAGTCTCTAAAAGAAATCCGTAGTACAATTACATAGAAACAATACATAATTAGACATTTCACCAATCCCCTCCCACATTATTCTCTTATAGTACAATACACGCTTGGAAGATAAACCTACCTCGGACAGATGATTCAAGAGGAGACCCACATACCTATAACTGCATTAATAGTCGGGGACAGTCACTTAGCAGACATTCCTAACCATTCGTAACAGATAAGGGGTGGTTAGCTATATGGACTGCTGGCCAAAAAATTGGAGTAGGAGGGAGAGATTGGGCGAGAGAGCTGGTGAGTGGGTGAGAAGGGGAGATATGTTAGTAAGAAAAGGAAAGAGAGAGTAAGGGAGCAATGAGGTGGAAGGATTTCCGCAAAGAAGAGACGAACTGTGAAGACGAGGGGTGGCAATGTGGAAAGAGCCACGTTACCGTCTGTGAACGGTTTTGGCTTTCATAATAAAACACAAGTAGACCGAAAGGTAAAGAAAAGGTATCAGGAACACGGTATAAAATGTTTTTGAGGACAAAGCTTTAGGACTTGGATATGTGACGCATACTGATATTATAAAATATGCAACGAAACAACAAAGTGGTATGATGCAAACCACGCTAATCCACGAATTAGGGAGGAGGACGATTAGTATCGAAACTGAATACCATAAGGAGAAAGAATTAACCAACTTGAGTGCAGTGAAAGGACCACTGTTCCAGCACGATGCGATGGCATATTTGCACAACTTGATGCGTCATTTGCTGTGCAATTATGATCAAATCCACAATTAATAGAAGATATGACTAAAAGAGAACTTGCCTGGGAACTTTCTAAGGCACGGTCAGAGAAAGTTTTGTTGGTTGCATCCTTCCAATTTTCCAGTTTCTCTTTCCACAAATAGGCATCTTCAAACGAGGCAGAGTCAAGCCATTTCTTCAAAAATTTATAAGCCTCCCACTGTTCTTTTTTCAGGACAACATGTAAAGCAGTTTCTCTCTTAACCGTCACATCTAGAATAGACAATGGACATGTAGTTAGAATCTCTTGCAAAAGCTGACGATCTCCTATTTGAGCTGCATAATGCAAGGGAGTTAGACCCCCTTTTCCTTTAACACGCACAAGTTCTTTATCAAACTGAAGAAAACATAACACGAAGTTATAAAGTTCTTCTCGCGAAGGATTCTGTTCGGGTTGCGCTTGTTGGACTGTATGGTTCTGTTGGGGTTGTGCTTTTTCCTACTATCGAGAGATACTAGAAAACCAACAAACTGGTTGTATAAGAAACTCTTCTGTGAATCAAAGGTGTGAATCAAACAAAAACCTTTGATTCACAATGTCCTGTTCCCTATTTGCATATCTATTCTATTTTCATCTTCCGCTAGCTTTTGCTCTGTTTTATTGGACCCGTGTACTTACTCTGCAGAAAGCTTATCACACTGAAATCCCAATAAGCACGTTGACCTCATTTCCAATGTTATGTGATGATGACAACACCTTCCAGAGAAGTTATGTTCATTAGCATCTAAATCTGCTTTCAATCTAATGGGATAAGCTTGGACGAGGAGTGCCTTTTAACGACCATGGTCCAGTCCCACATCTTGGCAAGGTGCTTGGACATGGCGGACATGGCTTTCATATCTACTTGTGTTGAGAATTTGGTGAAGTGGCATTCATATTTGCTTGGCTTAACTTTTTTCAGTTAATTCTTTCATGTAATGAATTAATTGAAGGGAAAAGTTTCTTTGAAAATATCCTTTGTTGGACCGCAAATACCCTAATACATTAATACAATCACTCGCAAAATGATTTTTACACAACACTTTGGACTCTTCACTCTCAAGAACTCTTGGCATACAAAGGTTCAACCTTATTTGAAGGAGAACTAAGGTCGTAACTGTATTTATAGGCGGTGGCCGTCTATTCGGCAGACATCCTTAACCACCCAATAGGTGGAATTGTAGGAAGTTTCTAAACTAAATCCTTTATTGAATCACAAATATATGATAAGAAGTCCCACAGACATGAATACCTAATTACATAGCTAAGCAATTCACTCGTAGAATCATTAGCACATAACACAGAGAGGATAATTAAAATTACAGTACTTTGAACTCTTGACTGACTAATTTTTCACTAAACAAACATTCAACCTGATTTGATGGAGACCCAAAGTCGCTGTAACTGCATTCATAGACGGTGACAGTCAGCAGACTTTCCTCACCTTATGTTGGAAGGAAACGGCGGGCTTGGTCATGGACAGCTGGCCTAGAGAGTAACGAAGCAGAGGAAGAGATTGCACGACATGGTCGGCGAGACAGTGGGAGACAAGGGGTAGGATTTGAGGAAGGGAGGAGCAATAAGGTGGATGGATTTTTTCCGAGAAGAAGAGACCAATTGTGGGTTGGCGAGCGGCGGCAAGAGGTGGATGGAAAAAGAAGAGAGGAGAGAGAGAAGACGGGTGGCTGGAAAAAGAACAGGGGAGTCTGTTACTAGTTCGCGGTACGCCGGCGCCTGCGCCAGTTTCCGACTACCTGTAAGGCTCTGGATATTCGAGCAGATCCTGAAGGACCTATAACTACAAAAAAGAATACGGATACCACAGTGAAGTAAATGGTGAAACCAATCATCCGTACGATTCCAGAACCCTTCTTTGCGTAGCTGGCTTTTTTAGGATCTGGATCTAGGACAACCGATGCTATGTACCAATACCCCGAAACTAAACCAATTGGAATGGAGCATAAAAGGCTAAGAGGTGATCTGGGGAGGAGTGGAATTACTATCATGAATGATAAACCAAAGGATGCAACACAAAGCAATTCAAATATTTTAAAAAAGTGCCATCCCATTATTGCTGTGCCGGCACGATGTGACTTCCCATCATCTTGCCAAGCTCCTCCTGGTGGGGTGAGTATCATTTGGAAGGTGATTGTTATAAGTAGCGCAACAACCACCAACAGAGCGTTGCGAACTTCTTCGGGGACTGCACCTAAAGCGCTGTCACGGCATAGCAGAAGATTAATCCCTTGGTAGTCCACCTGTGTTCCCGATTGGAAGATGTCAAAAGACTGTCTAATCATTTGTTTAAATCAACTCCACAATTCAATAACCACTTCACCTCATAGTGTACAGACTCCCAATTATAATCTCAAAACCCATAAAATAGTGTAAAACAGCCCACACAACCCTGCCTCCAAATAAAAACAACTTTTAGCATCACCGTACTTTTAGGAACACAACAATTAAAAGATGGGAAAAAAGTGTGTGTTATTAATCAGAAAAAAAATACGTGCTGATCGTTTATTGTTTGTGGACTTTAAACACTTGATTTATTTGTTTTTTTATTCTCAATTATAAAATGTTTCAAAAGATTATTGGAAAGGTAAAGGAGATGAATTTCTAATAAAACATATTATGTTAAAGAATTGAATACAAATGAAGAAAAAAAAAGCATACACAAGAAAATTTAAGTGTCAAATCAAGAAGCTTGTGTATTTAATTTTGTTTATTTTTATAGTTAACTTTAGATTATTCAAAAGGTTGTTCACTCATGTTACTTGTGTTCATTATTTTTATGCATACAAAAATAATTTGGAGAGATTATTTGTACTTAAATTTATTATGGTATAAGATAAGTTTATTTTTTTAAGTGTTAAAAGCCAACTTTTTAAAGTGGTAAATCCCTATGACCATTCACTACCGTGAAGTCAAACATCTATTATTTTCCTTCTTTGGTAGAAAGCATAAGTAAAGAGAACTTACCTATGATAAATTATTGCTTTTTTTAATATTCCAGAAAGTGTCACCTTGTACGTCCTGCCAATTTTGTAATTTCAGTCTCCACAAAAATGTATCTTTATACGTAACCCTCCTAAGCCATCTCTTCAGCAATTGAAAAGCTTTAAGCTTATCATGTTTCAAGGCAACATGTAAAATAGTTTCACTCTGAGCTGTCACATCTAGAATTGCCGTTGGACAAGCAATTAGAACTTCAATCAAAACTTCAAGATCTTCTATTTGGGCTGCGTAATGAAAAGGAGCTAGACCCCCTCTTCCTTTAACACATGCAAGATCCTTATCAAACTCAAGTAAACAGAGCACCACGGTGTGCAGATTTGCTCGCAAAGCGGGGGTCGGTGTGGATTGCGTTTGTTGCAGAGCAGGGTTTGGGTCGGGTTGTGTTTGTTCCGGAGTATCGGTCAGGTCGGGTTGTGTCGGCTGTTTCGATTCGGATTGTGTTTGTTGCGAAGTTTGGTTTGGTTTGGTTCGGTTTGATGTACCTGTTGCAAAGCTTGGTTTGGTTCGGTTTGAATTTCTTGCAAGGGAGCGTTCGGATTAGGTTGTCCTGGTGACGAAGCAAGGCCCACTCTCTGTTTTTCTTGTAAAGCAAGGTGTAGAGGTGTGAAACCATCTTCATTTAGCTTCCTAGACAACGACGGCTTCAATGCCATGATCTCGAGGAATAGAGTTGTTCAATGGTTAAGTTGGGGACAATCCAATGAGAGGCCGGATTCTCGGTAAAGGACGATACAAGATTCTTGACTTGACTCGATTTTCGTCCTTCCTCCATGTCAATTGCTATAACAATTTTTAGGAGTTAATATACTAGCTGGTTTTTATTGCTTGATCTTCTAAATGTCAAGCAGCAACTCAATTTGTTTTTTAAATAGTGGGACAAATTATTAAGCTACCATATTTACTTTTAAAAACAATGTCATAGCCTAGTTTGCAACTTATACTTCCCAACTCACAAGTTAATTTTTAAATTGAATTTTAATTTTTCTAATATAATATCATAATAGAGCCCAAGTTAATTCACTTAAACTTTTGTTTAATTTTAAGTCCTTTAAGATGTGCTTGATGTGTAGAAAAGTATCCATTTTACACTTTTCCATCTTGAGTCCAAAGTAGACTTTGCATATGACAAAGTGTTAATGACAAAAGTTTCATATTAGAAAGTTATGATCCTTATCTATGTTTAAATAATTTGAATTTTTTGCACAAAGTTTTTTGTATGCATGGAAGAATATGTAGTACTTATAGGTCTGATATTGAATTATATTTAAGAAAAACCACTGAAAAAATCATCATCTCCGTTGAAGACTATCCATCATAAATTACTAATGCTTGGAAACAAGCTCACAAAATCATTAAATGTTTAAACAAGTAATTAATTTGAAGATAAAGATGCTCTTCCGGTGGAATTGTGAAATTTGTTTCCTTTTCCTCACTTTCAACAAATGCTATTTGGGATGGAGAAATGATACTTAATTCAAGGTGATCAAGAGAACAATGCTTTCCGTAGGTCTAAGAATGAGATGTAACTCTCATATAGTTCCGAATTAAAGTAGACTATAAAAAAAAAAAATTTAAATACCATCCATAACAACCTACTGTTTTTCCACTGGATTTCAATAAGGTCATGCAGCAGGACGCAAGCCTACTTTCCACCCTCCCACCAAATGGATTTTAGTAATAGTTTTTGCCTTCAACTGCCTACACGGAGACGAAATAAGGTCATATAGACAAACATCTTAAAAAATAAAAAATAAATAAACTCTTAACAGGCTCTCTTCGTCAAAAGAGAATTTACTTTCACTGCAAGAATCCGAAACCCACTCAACTTCGGAGAAAAACTCGGCTTTCCTTTCAACTTTCTTCTACCTCAATTTCTTCTTTCACTTTCAACTTTCTTTTATTTCACTTTCTTCTTTCACTTCCAACTTTCTTTTATCTCACTTTCTTCTTTCACTTTAGATGGGACGGCAAAAAGACGGTTCCTTACTCCGCATCCTTGTGAACACGGCTTTTCTCTAAAGATGAGGAAAGAATAATCAGTTTGAAGTGAATAAAATAACTTTTCCCATGGAATTGGCTTTCGATTTGGTTGGAGTCGTCGTCAAAAGGAAGTTGCTTTCCGTGTAGTCGTGTTCGCCACTCAACGTTGGAACAAGGGTTCCTCATGCATGCAATCATTAACAGTTGGTCCATTTTTCTATAATTTGCTTTATCTACTTCTTCACCTATAATATCAAATAAGTACCTGAAATCAATTGTTTTTGGCAAAAAGCAATTTATTTCCGTAGTAGCCGTGAGAAAGGATCTCTACTCTGTACTGTAGAACAAGGAAATCGTCATCTAATGGGTACTTATTGTTTTTCCCAGTAAGCCCCTTTCAGTGTCTTCACAGGAAGAACTATTTCGTCAATTGTCACAGAAACCCTTTAAAGAAATCAGCAACTAGAAGAGAGGGGGAATCTTGCCACATGCTAGGGAATACCCAAACGTACAAAAAAAAAAAAAAAAAAAAAAGAGACACCTCGTACTTTTGTAAGGTATCATGATAATTGATAAATACTTGATTGTAAACATATGTTTTAGGAACTATATGAAAACTATTGTTATTTATGACACCACTTGTTTGTACAAATGAGTAAGGTGATATATAAAGTACAGTATAATTTCTCATTTGCATGTGCCAAAATGCATGATTTAAAAGGGTTCAATAATTTTGCAAAGCTATAATCAAAACTGTATTCTTGAGGTCTTCTTTGGAAAAAATTGAAAAATCAAAGTTTTTTAAAAGGCCAAAAGTGATGTCTTGTCGAAACAATTGGATTAATAATTTTAATCACAATGCGATCACGAGAATAAAACAACATAAGTACATGCCATGTGGGCTGTAACCCACTTCCAAGCTTGCTAATGTGAGTTTGGACAAATTTCTCAAACAATCAACATAATTAAACTGCAAGGCTAAAAAAGCTTAAACTTGAACATTGTGCAAAATTGGCTTTCTGTATTAAACCAATTACTGTGAGTGCCCTTGTAGCTAGTCATATCCTTTAGGGCTTGAAGGTTAACCTCGTACATGCACAAGCACACCTGGGTCTTGTGTTTTCGACTTGTTTCACTTTGGTTTGAATAGACCTTCAAGACAAGTTGAAGTGAAGCCTGTCTTTCATTGTAGTTTGGTAGAGTAGCCCAATGGTGGTTCTTTACCCGCAATGAGCTTCTATGTTCTACCTAGCCAACAAGCTCTGCAGGCACAAATGATTATGACACTTGACTTGGTGCTCGATGTATATATGTGAGAAATTGATAATTATTTTGGAAGAAATATTAAATTGATCCCTTTAATTGGTAGTATTGAATCATTTCGTTTAGACTTTTTCAATAGAAGATTGTGCCAATAGTTCAACTTTCCTATTAGAGCAAATCTATTGTCAACACATATATAATGTCTTCTAATTCTTTGACATCAATGCTAGGTAAGCTAAATTTGTGTTAATCCACTACATCTACACCATATAATAAAATTGTCAATGGCAATAATCCACTAACTTAGACGGTATTTCAGAATATCAACTACTATTTCTTGTTATCATTATTGTGCAATTAAGGGTGATATGGATAAAGGATTGCTTTTCCTTGTATCTCTTTTCAGGGCAACTGTGTGAGTGGGATGTCATCTTTGACTAATTTTTCTAAAATCTGAAAAAAATAAAATGATGTTGAATCATGTCTCACAAATGTCCCTTGTACTTACCAAACCAAAAAAAAAAAAGACTCCTGTGCCGTCATTACACTATCACCTATTACGTGTCCCAAATTTGTATCTTCTTTAATTTTGCATCATGCTTATAATGGAATTGCCATCCGTCCATTGATATTTATTTTTCCATTTTGCGTGATGATGACGACGGTCAAAAAGAAGTTATGTTCGTTTCTACTCGATGTCCGTTAATTCCAAATGGGTTGCCCTTAGGGACCAAGAAGTGCACGAGTAGAACTCCAAGTGGGCCACGGTCCAGTCCTGTGTCTGAGGTGCTCAAAACGTGGCAGATACTACAGACACATCCAAGTGAGGTTGAGAATTTTCGAGACATGCTTTCGAGCTCTATCTTCTTCAAGCTATATCTTTTTCAAGCCGTCACCTTTTTGTCTACTTCGCCCTAGCTTTTCTTCATTATTTCATATTACATGACCTAAAAAAGTTTGTAAAAGAAATACTCTATTGGAGCACAAATGCATCAATATAATATCTTAATTACGCACATGCTAAAAGCCCGATGAATAGAATATCAAAATTAGCCCTCTCGTTGATTCATTCTTACAATTATTCTCACACCATACCAACATGATAATTAATTGACAACAATTTGAAAACTTCACTCAGGAATTTCTACTCTCAAGCACAAAGTGGTATAAACACTCATCTTATTTTGAAGCAAACCCAAAGTCATTGTGACCTAACTTATAGCCGGTGATAGCGGTTCAGCAGACTTTCCTAAGCACTCTTGTGATGGCAGACAACTGCTGGTTGGCAATCGATAGGTCTCGCAAAGGAGAGAAATGATTTTCACGAGACGGATGGTGAGACTGAGAAGAAAGGAGTAGGAAAGAGATGGATGGATTCCTGAAAAGAAGAGACGAATTGTAGGAAAACAAGGGGTGGCTGACCAAGGCTAAAAAGGCTAAAAATGGCAAAGAGAGAGAGTATCAGAGCCGTTGGTCCTTAAGTGTGTAGATGCAATTAAGTCCTGATGTCAGAGATAGTCTTCTTAGTCGAAATCCAAACTTGTTCCTGCCCAACAAGGCTAAAAGAAAAATAGATAGGCTTTGTTTAGAAATATAAAAATCTTCCAAGGTAATAGATTTGGAAATTTTCAGTTTCTATCTTTTCATAGATATAATAACTTTTATAATGTTAAACTATATCTTTATGCTTCTGTATTTTAATTTTTATTAATACAATTTATCATTCTACCAAAAAATAAAAAGATAAACTAGCTAAAACAACAAGAGAATATGACATATTTAGCGCATATATTGATATTATGTAACTTTACACTGTTTTTGTAAATTTAACAGCAAAAAAGTTTAGTTCTTGAGCTTTAGTCTTATGAGATATATGATCATTGTTCTTATTAAGACATTTCATATTGTTTGCAACCTATTGTAGCATCTTCTATATATAACAAATTACATCATTCCTTATAAATCCACTTTAATAATGAAATAAACTTTCTAACATGATATTAATGCTTATGGTTTAGGTGAATAAGATCTCATTGTGGTCCATGTTTCAAGTGTAAGGCTCTACTATGATAATACTCATGTAACCGACAATAATTTTATCCATGATAATAGTAAGGGGAGATATTTTGGATGTTTATATTACTTTCAATTTGCTATGAACTCCTTTATATCTTAATTAATTATCCTCCCCTTACAAGTTAGTCTTAAAGAGGGAATGAGTCTTCTAACAACTCCTGAAGAGAGAATGAGGCTTCTAACAACTCCTAATTAAGTCTAATCTATCTTTGGATATAAAAGATTAATTTTTCTAGATCAACCCAATGAGAGTTTGTTACTTATCTCAAGAGTCATCTTATTATATCACCTATGTAAGTCAAATCCATAATAATAATTAAAAAAGACTAAGACGGGAAAGAAGGAAAAATGAATTTCAACATAAGAGCTACAAAGGTTGGTCCACAGCCTTTCTAGAGGATGACAACCCATCTCGACCTAATGGAAGAAGAGCAAAACCAGACTTTGCAACTCGTGACATGATCTCTACCGATGCTTCACTAAGGGAAATGATCCCCCTGGTGCTTTTGTCATGTGCACACCACCTATTGCCGGGAATGCTAGAGCCACAAAATTTCCCCTCAAGACTTTTTAAAACACTGACAATCTCATGTTTGACAATGACCATAATCTCAATATGGTGGCAGATTATTAGGATCATTTCGATATTGGGATGGCCTTACATTTGGGTCCTTACTTTCTACATTCAGGATTTCAGCTACCTGTATGACACGGGCACTGAAACTGTTGGCACATGCCAGTTCCGATATTCTATGGTGCATTCAATGGGAGACGCCATAACGCTGCTAGAGCTATGATTTTCCTATTTATCACATGGGGTTCATTCTTCTTTGGTGGGCTTTCAATCACTACTAGTGCTGCTAGAGTGGTATATGCTCTCTCAAGCAACAAAGGAAATCCCTTTTTAGCCGTATGGAGACAAGGGCATCCAAAGCACAAAGCTCCCGCGAATGTTATGGCTATGTGCCGCCATTTGTATTCCTCTTGGACTTCCTATCTTGAAAGTCAACGTAGTCTTCATTCCAATAACATTTATAGGTGCCCTTGGTGGGGTTGGCGGCTATGCAATTCCAATCTTTGCAAGAATGGTTATGGCTAAGAAAAGCTTCAAAGTAGGGCCAAGGTCGTTTAGGTCATTATTAGGTTTCTTTCTAGGGGTTATGTTGTATTGGGTACAAACCTTGAGGACAAGGTTTGTTTAATGGGTGATGGAATGTTACAAGTCGATATTTAGGCCATGGTCATGAGGTTTGGTCCATGTTGGAGGTAGGCCTAGGGGTGAGTTAGGCCCAAGTTAGAAATGTTATTAACATATGAACTATAATTTGGAAGGAAAGTTTTGATGAATGAAAACTTGGGATTTCCTTTCTATGGAAGTAGCATCTCCCTCTAACAAGACTAAAGGTGCTGCTCCCCCTCTGATGAGACCAAAAACTTGCAATCATGCTTGTTCCTTGCTCCAAATTCAACTGTCGAACCATCTATTATGGTTGAGCCATATTAGACCAGCAACAATGACAGATTAGGAAAACATTAAATCAGGCTAGAATTTTGTCCGCAATGTGGACAAATGTAAGTTTGGAAGAAAGAAATTGCAGTGATCAAACTCCGTTGGCCGAAAAACTTGTGGTGTGACCCGGTTTAAAATGCAATTGGACGTCGATGCATATAAAGACGAGCAAAAGGAATGCTTTCCTCATCTTTCTAGCTCACGGCTCGTCCCTGCAGCGCTCGTTCAACCCTTTCAACTTCTTCACTTGAGAAAAGTAGTGTTTTTTTTTTTCTTTTCTTTTTCACGTCTTGAAGCTGAATAAATCTGTTTTCTATCGTAATATATAGGTTTTAAATCTTAGGTTTGCATTTGGTATGCTTCTTTAACACCTACAAGTATAGTAGTAATTGTAAATCCTTTGAATGGTTGCAAGTAGCTAATTGCATGTTTGTTAATCATATATTTATTACAAAGTCTAAAGTTTAACCCAACAATTAACTTTTGAATTAGTGAAATATTCTTTCATATTTAAGTATTACTCAAAAGTTATATCTCTTTACTGTTGGACTTTTATTTTAACAATCTCTTGCACATTTAGCATATTTTAAAGTTTCAAAATTAAATGAGAATTGTAGTGGATTAACTTAAATTCCAATGTCATATTTAAAAGCTTAAAGTCTAACTCAAAATTTAACTTTTGAGTTAAAGATAATATTTTTTATGTTTCTGCATGATCCAAAAATCACATACTTTTACTATATGACTTTCAACTTCAAGAATATTGTTGCCCATAAAGGAGGGATAGCACATCACCCCTACACCTAGGATCGATTGCAAATGCTTCAAGTATTATTCCGGATCTTGACTTCTAAATTCCGACCATAAATGACTGCTCTGCAGTTCTACAATCAATCAACTGTGGCAATCTTCTTATCCTTTGTAACTTCTTTTTGTTTATGTTTCCTGGGCATCGATGAACAGTTCAATGGTATTATCTTGTTCAAACTCATTTGCATTAATCTATTACCAGAGATTATGCAGTACAAGTTTGTTATTGTGATAGTAAATTCCCTGGCATCCTGAAGCTAAAGAGAGAGTAACAAAACAAGGTCTTCTTGTAGGGAATTCTATTCTCAGACTCCATCATTACAAATCTATTCTATTATTTCCTAGACATATAACCCCTCATTTTTGAGGATCAGCAGCTCCACTTCGTCACTAAGATGGATAGAAGGCTGTTTGAGGAGGCTCAAACCGGAAATGTCCAGCAAATGCAGGATCTGCGTTCGGGAAACCCCCTTATCTTCCCAGAATCCTTTACACGTAGCATCCATTGCTGGGCATGTAAAGTTAGTTCAAGAGATGCTGAGGTTGAGCCCAGAATTTTCTAAAGAAATGAACGAAGATGGTTTTAGCCCCATGCACATGGCATCAGCCAAGGGACGCTTGTAGATCGTCAGAGAGCTGCTCAGAGTTGATGGGAACCTGTTCTTTTGGAGGGGAGAGAGAAGAAGACTCCTCTACATTGTGCAGCTATGAAAGGTGTTGGGTTGGTCCAGCCCATATTCGGGACTTATTATTGGGTCCAATTAGGGTAATGTGGCCCTAAGGTTTAAAAAGAAAAATATAGGGTTTTTTCTTTAGGAAAAGAGGTGAGTGGCCGTCAAAAAGAGAAAAGAGAAAGAGAAAAGAAAAGAGCAGAATTTCGCAGGAATTAGAGGCCCTGCGCAGCAGTTGATCAAACGTCTGATCAAGGTCGATCCGTGGTCCGATTGAGCTGATTTTTTGTCAGCAGGTTCGGGATTGGGTTTTCTTCATTGTGAACGGTTGGATCGTCGTTTGGAGCTCTTGAAGTCAGCAGATTGTGGTCGAAAATCTGGGTGATATTTCTCCAACTTTTCTTGGTTAAGTTGTTGTTTACAACTTGTTTCTTCACTATTTATTGGTGATTCTATTATTGTTGAATCAGTGAATCTTAGTCCTGTTGTTATTGTTAAGGACTTGATTGGGTTGTAACCTAACGATTTATATAGTGGAGATTGGGGTGGACTTCGTGATCGGTCTCGTGGTTTTTTTATCCTTCACATTGGAGGAGTTTTTCCACGTAGAAATTCTTTTGTGTTGATTGTGATTTGCTTATTTGACTTGTGATTCGAATACATCGTTGGTGTTTTAGTATTTCCTCATAGGTTCAATCAAAGTGGGAAACTTTATACGTCGTTTTTCCCATCAAAAGGAAGGGTTGACGTGATGGCTGAAATGCTTTTGGCTTGTCCAGAGTGCATCGAAGATGTCACTGTGCATGGGGAGACTGCTTTGCATTATTAACCATAGCCAATCTGTGGCAGTTAGAGTTTTGGTAGAACGGATCAGAGGGATGGAGAAGAAGGACATTGTTAATGCCAAGGATACGCAGGGGAACACTGTTCTTCAACTTAGTTGCCTGGAAGAAACAACGCCAGGTGAGTGCATGTTTCAATTCCCACGGATGCGGATAATGGGTTTCATGCAGAGAATGTCACCTTTTTGAGTTGATCTTATTTCATTTAAAAAACATTATAACTGCTTTGCAGGTGATAGAGATCCTGCTCTACAATGAAGCTATAATTGTGGCACTGCCCCGGCCATAAATGCCATAAACCACAGTGGTCTAACTGCCCTGGACTTGCTGATTGCTTTCCCAAGTGAGGCTGATGATGGAGAAATCGAGCAGATCTTTAGAAGTGCAGGAGCAATTCGTGCAAGAGATATACCCAATATGCTCACCCCAGAAGTACAGGCATATTTTTTATACCCACCGAATTGTTGAACTACTTCAAGTTTAAAATGAGTCGAGATTCTCCCTCAGATGCTAGGAATGCTAGGAATGCTAGGAAACGAAGTTTCTGCCACGGATCCTAGACGAAGGTCGTCGCCGAAGAAATTCAGTATTTCCCGGCACTTAGTAGCTCGAACTACAATAGCAATCTCCGTTAGTCGATTCCAAGGCAGGAGATCGTTGATGCGTCGCCGCCGCATCCTGAAACTGAACCTGTAAAACCTATGAACGTTCAACGTGGGGACAACGTTAAAAAATCGTAGAGAAATTGAATCGCCTAGAGCAATCCCACGGGAGTGTTCTCCTAGTTTAATGGCAAAAAGTCAAAAAGCATAATGTGTGAGTTTCGAAACTAGCTATCACCCCGAAAAGGAATTATTTATACTTGTTTAAAAAGATTTAAAACAAAGTTTAACCGAGTCAAAAGGATAAGAATTAGTGAGAATAAAAGAAGACGTTGGCCAAAAAAGGGTTTTGTAAATATCTTGTCATTTTTTCCTGCTGATTAGAGAAAAGGAAAGAAAATTTGAACTTCTTTTTTGTTTTCTTTTTTTCTTTTGGTTAAAATTCATGAAAATTATTTATTAAAATTTATATTTATATGATAATTATTTTAGTTAATTTTTAATCTATTTTTAAATTAAATAATAATTTTTTTAATATAATATCAAAACTAAAATATATCTTAGCATATTTATACATTCCTCTTACTGTAGAAGCATCTAATGGTCTAAAATTTCAACACGAATATGACAACAAGCTTCTTTACAAATACTAATAATTGTTCATTCTTTGTTCTTATTTGTGATACATATAATTAATCTCAACTATTTTATAATTTTTTTTGTTAAATTTTGGGATACTGGATTTACTTATTTTTGTTGAGTCTCAAGGTGTAATTGTAATAAATTTAAAAATTTTGTTGGAATGATAAAAGAGATGAAAACAACATATACAATGGAATCCAAACATAGAGAAATGAATGCAACACATGCAGGTGCGGCTGTTAAATCAAGCTGCCTATGTATGGTTTCATGTCTATGAAGACAATTAGAAAGACTAATTATACTTAAAATTCAATTATTGTTTTAAATAAAAATATTTTTGTGAGTAATAAAAGTCAAAGAATTTTCCTAGTATTATTAGTTGTGAGTAATTATTGTATGGTTTCATGTCTATCAGGTCGATTCTTTGTCCCCACCACTACCCATTACTAATGTTATTAATTTTATTCTTCTTTTTATTAAAAAAATGAGGAAAGAGAAGTTGCTTGAGATTGATTTATGGCTTTAGCACACTCAGAGGCAAAGGTTAGAGAATTTAAGACGGATCTTTCGATGGTTTTCTTTCTCTCAAGGTCATCAACTTCAAATAAATCAACATGTTGTTGGGTCAGACACGATGTGCAAATGTTTAGAGAACATTATCGGTGAAATGACTGAGAATCAATAAAAAATACTACAAACCCCTGAATAGCAAATTATTACAAATTATTTGCACATGCGTTTGAAAACTTTGTGAGTTTCCCCCTTCGTTTTTTTTTGGAAGTTTTCATTGGATCTCGGGACAGCAATTACAGTTAGCTAATTAGTTTAAATGATGAGTTAATAAAGGTTCTGACTATAAACATTTGAGTGTGAATTGAATAGGTGCATTATAATCATTTTAAAAAAAAAATCCTGTAAATATACAAGCATCTAGCTAGCATTTAAGAGGCGTTGACATTTATAAAGTTTTCCTTTTATCGGCTTGTGACATCAACACTTTCAAGCAACGCAGCAAATAAAAGAGACGGGAGAAATACTTCCACACGCCCAAAAAAAGAATAACAAAAAAAGAAAAAAAGGAACACACGGTGCAAAGAGGATATTTAGATGGTTTTCCTTTTCTTGAAGTCGTAATTGGATGTGAACTAGCAAGTAGATGTAAACCTGCAATCCTTTTATGGATTACTAAAAATCAAACACTTACAGTGACAACTTTATTTTCACCATTAGCTGCACTTGGACTTTCATTAATTACTTCAGAATTTGCTATTACTTTGTCGAGCAATATACATTTAGAACCACTAGCTGTATGTGGATGGATAGATTTGTCGATCGGAAATCATACAAAAAGCTAAGGAATAAAAAAGAAAAGAAAAACAAAATTCATAAATTAATGAAACCTAGAAAATTTAACCTTGCCAAATGTTACGCGGCCAAATGTTTTCAACTCAGAGGATGAAATCATTACTCTTTGAAAAATCGATTACCTTGAGAGAACAAAGGCTTAGCTTGATGATGTAGTGTTTTACACGAGAGGGAGACAAATAAAACGTGGCTTTGGGAACGTAAAGAAAGGGAATCAATTAGACGGCTCTCTTCCCGATTTTGAGTTGTTTGACAAGAACAGGTTTTTGTTTCGTCACCCTCCGTTTCCAGTGAAGTTGCTTACTTAACTTTTGCCATGCTGTAACTTATTCAGTTGTCTCGTAGACTTTGGGCTGGCATTAAGAATTTCAATCAAGTTCAAGATCTCCCGCTTGAGCTGGGTAGCAAAAGGGGTTAGGCCTCCTTTTCCTTTAACACGTGAGCTGTTAAACCCTCAGGTTTCAAGATCGTGACGACTTTAAAGCAGACAAGAAATCTTCAGATAAGACAGCAGCGTGTAAAGGTGTGCCCTCGAAGGATTTCCCGATCTCATCCCAAAAAGCCTGATCCCGCGGTCTCGATTAGCACGAGGATGGAGAAACATAAGAGTTTGAATCTTGTTCCCAAAATACATCTTATTATTGTTCCCTTGTGTCTTTGATGTTTTTTTGTTAATTTAGTTGTCAATCTTTCGCGTTTGCATCATTGCACTTCTTCCCTTCGGCCGTACCTAATATTTTCTTAGTTAAAAATATACATAATTTACCGTTTTGCCTTGTTGCAACATTACATAAAACAGAACATAACTGAAAAGGAGATTATCCCACAAAGGCTTTGCTCTGATCTTCTGCACACACTTTTGGTAGCTTTTCATGACATTTATAAATATTCATACATTAAATGTATGGACTGATTTTTCTTTTAAAGCTTCTAGCAATTTAAGCTGTCATCAACCTAAGCCGTAAGACGTCGATGTGCTGCACTGTTTGGTCTCGTGGATCGTGCAAAGTTAGCCTGTAAGACCTCCATGTGCTTTGGTCTCATGGATCGTACATAATTGGCTGGCTTACACTAATAAAATTGGATGAGCTGCAGATACAGTTTGTAGAAAGGTTTCTTGCTGTTGACTGATATGATTGATTTCTCTTTGCTTTACTTCAAGAACTTATATCAAATTTAAATAGATTTAATGTCATAACTCTATAAAATGATGACGGTTGATCTCCTCACTCCCGCAATTCTGCTGCGTTTTCTCAACTATTTTAAAGCTCCGAAGTGACTCCTCCCACTCTCTTTTTAACCTCCACTTTCCCAAGAATGAATCCAAATTTGAGGGATGTTGCTCAGCAAGGAAGCATCGATGCCTTGTATTCATTGATACGGAGTGATGCATATGTTTTGAACAAGGTCGATGCTCTTCCCTTCGCTAACACTCATTTACATATTGCTACATCTTTAGGGCATATCACCTTTGCCATGGAGATCATGAGGTTAAAGTCTTCATTTGCTAGAAAGCTTAACGAAGATGGATACACACCCCTACATCTTGCTTTACAAAATGGGCAGACTCAAGTAGCACTCCAGTTGATTGACATTGACGGAGACCTTGTTCGTGTTTCAGGAAGGGAGGGTTTGACTCCTCTGCACTGTGTTGCTCAAAAAGGAGATGTTGATCTTTTGACTAAATTTCTGAAAGTTTGTCCAAGGTCTATTGAGGATAGAACAGTTAGAAGAGAATCTGTTCTACATATTGCTTTGAAATCTAATAAAATCTCAACTTTGAAGATCTTGTTGGGATGGCTTAGACGGGCCTGGTTGAAAAATGTCATTTTTTGGGAGAAGAAATTGCTGAATTGGCAGGATGAGGAAGGCAACACCTTACTGCACATTGCAGTATTTGAGAATCAACCAGAGGTAAATTCTCTTCACTTCTTTTTGTAATAAAGAATGAGAATAAATTGGTATAATAGATGCAAAAGAGTTATTGTAAGCATTCAATATTAGAAACTTGTTAAAAATTGTCTTTCAATTATTTGATTTGATCTTTTAGTCTGCTTAACTTATAACATCTACTTTTATTTTTTTTTTTGCCCTTTTGAAGTTTGTTTTAGCACCCCTTTTTTTTTTTTTTTTGGTGTTTCTAAGTTGTTTGAATATTATAGACTATTATTCATTGATGGATAACTTATTGCATATTTATATCTCTTGCAGATTGTTCGGTTGTTATTGAAATTTAGGTCATACTTTTGCTGTAAAATTGATTTAAATGTAAGGAATTCGAGAGGTAATACGGTATTTGACATTTTGAACACACAAAAAAAAAGAAAACAAAGAGATCAAGAAAATGTTACGAAGTGCCAGACTTTTCAGGACTTTTCTTTGTCCAAGAGTTCCATCTCTTGAAGAGTACTTTCAATCTTCTGTTCCAATTGATGAGAAGCTCTATATATTCCTTCTCCGTCAGAGAACAAATATTTCAAACGAATCGCGCAATGTGTTGTTGGTAGTTGCTGTGCTGCTTGTTACGGTCACATATCAAGCAACAATGAGCCCCCCAGGAGGAGTTTGGCAAGCTGACCCCAATGCCACTGCCCCTTCATATGCCACACCGGGTTCATCTGTTTTGCGAGGATACTCTTTCCTTATAGTGGCGGGTTTGAATGTTATAAGCTATTTTGCTACTATCTTTGCAATATTCGTTCTCCTCCCTGGTGATCTTAAAAGCGGAATGATCAACTTACCTCTTCACCTCCTCTCTCTGTATTTTATTGCGGCCATGTTAATAACAGCTCCCGACGATGTGTTTTTTGGTTGGGTATCTTGTGGCGCTAAAAACTACTTTATCTTTTGCATTTTCTCTCCTCTGCTGTTGCTGCTGTTGCGATTCTTTGTGAATTACAGGCGAAGAAAGCTTGTCAACGCCTTTCATCCGGACCTGAAATTGCTTGATCCAACTCTTACATAGGCCAGCGGGATTATGCTAACCCCAACACAGTAGGATGCCAACCTTAGCTGTTAATTTGTACCCCAAAGCGCCCTTGTTCCTCCATCTTTTGCTCAAGAAGGGCCACCCCATGGTTGTATTTCTTTGAAATGTAATAGCTCTAATAGCTGTAACCTCCTATGTAGTGTCATTTATTTTCTACTTTGTATGTCTTTTCTCGCACAACGATTTGTATTTGGTTGATTTTTTTTTTTTTTTTTGGTTGATGTTGTTGAGAGCCTCATCTAAATCCATTACATGGACGTTGCAGAAAGTGTTCCAACTCTGCGTTACATGGACATTAGATGGAATAAGAGATCTTATATATTTCCTCAACATATGTATACACTTAAGTATTTGCCAATTGTCTTTTATATTTTTCCAATACAGAGTTGCCATCTTCCAAATTGACAGCGAAAATAATCAGCAAATAGCTGGGTATGTCCTAAGGTTTGCTAGAAACAAATTGTTGGATTTAAGGCAGACATGTTATGCTCTTGAGCTCCGCATGTGGTTGGGTTTCTGAATTAGTATCCTTCGTCTTAGCTCACATTCTTCTAGTTGCCACTTTTAAACAAACCAGGAAGTTTCTACGTTCTTTAAATAACCCAGCAAGTATCTAGATATGAGAGATGGATTACTAGAAAAAAATGTTGATAATAGACCGAGCTTCAGATTGTTTTCCTTGTCTATCTTGTTATTTGAGTCTTGGACAGCAACCGTTTAAATAAACCAACAGTACTAGTGCGCCAATGTGAGAGCCGGCATCGTCCTTTTATAGGGTTCGATCAAATATGGGCTCTGGATCTAGCTGTAAAAATCTGTACACGTCATCAAAATTATTTGAATACGCTGCAGGAACCATGACAATTAAACCACTTGTTCGGACTAGAATACCCACAGCGCCTTCCAGACAATGCTAAACCTTTTGCGGATGTTCCACCCCCCCTTTTCCCTTTTCTATGTTATTGTTATTTCTTCTTGCCCGACCATAAACATTTGCGTTAAATGCCTGGTGTCCACTTGTTTGTGTAGCTTCATTATTAGGCAATAGGCTATACTACGCATTGCCTTTGCACAATGTTAACACAACTGATGTGATCGTAATTGTCAAATAAAGGGTACTACTTGGTGGCTAAAGAGGACAAAAACGTGGGACATCCATCATTTTTCCTAGTAATATCATGTCTCCTTTACACATTATTTCTTGGGAGGGAGCATTTGTCCAAATTTTTTTCACATGCGGTGTTCAAGACACCTCTTAACTTTAGCATTCTTTCCAACGAGCCATCTTTTTCTGGAGCAGCCATTAAAATTCTTCACGTTTCATTTACCCTTTTTTGTTTGCCGCGTATGACGTCTTGGAATGTTATGGTTCATTTGAAATGTATTTTTGGACTTTTATTTTTTTCAAAAATTTAAAAATAAGAATGAAAGTAAAAATAAAAAAATTACATTCCAAAATGTTGACTTTTATAGTTTTCAAAAACATGCTTGATAATTTATCTTAGAATTTGTTTTAAAAGTAACAGAGAAAAAGTAATATGTCGGACAAACACGCCACACTTGTTGTAGATCCAAATTTTATGCAACTCAATTTATATCTGGTCACAGTTAGTTTCACAGACTTTCCTAAAATTGCTTGTATGCTGGCAATATATGTCGAACATTATTGGTTAAACGATTGAGGACTTGTGTTCTAAGTGACATTATTGAAAGAAATCATTAAAAAAAATAGTAAACAAACTCTGCAATTTTTATAAATCATTAAGATTAAAAAAAAAAATTTGTTCTTTTTCTTCTCTTTTTCATTTTTCAATTTTTGCTTCTAAATTTTTGTTTCTTATGCCATTTTTTACATTATTTTTTGATCCACTCTATTTGTATTATGCGGACATAGATATCACATGCACTAAAATAGTTTTTTTTTTTTTTTTTTATGAATATGTGAGTTTATTTATCGAATAATAAAGAAATACATAAGCTTAGGGGCATACCCCAACATTACAATTCATCTAGGAGAAGATAGAATTTAGAATTCTCCAACTATGACTCAACAAAACATTAGCTTGAGAGAGTTTAATGTTTCTAAATAAAGAAGCTCTTCCACAGACTACTATCTTGATTTTAGCTAACAACATTGGAATATCAATAGACTTATTCTGAAAACGTCTACGATTTCGTTCTAACCATATACAATAAGGACAAGCTAAGAAAGAAAGCTTGAGAAGTTTTACCGCTAAATCTTTTCCCTTAGTTGCTTTAATCATCCATTGCAATTCAGATTCCCAATCGTAGATGACCTTACGAATGCCTTGTTGAGCTAGAATAGTTCTCCAAACCTGGTTAGTCCAAGTGCACTGAAAAAACAAGTGTGATCTATTTTCATATTGACAGCCACAGAAATTACAATACAGATCAATTGAGGGGAGCCAGTAAGAAACCACTGCTGTTGTAGGAAGTTTGTCTCTACATATGAGCCAACCAATGAAGTTATGTTTGCTGATTCCTCCCGACCATATCAAATTATACCATTCAACCTCAGTGCTCACTTTATGTAATTCCTTGTACGTTTCCTTACAACAATAAGAAGGTTTGGATAGTGTTGAGGTTAAAGTTTGTCATAACTTTAGAAGACCTCTCCAACTCCATGCCATATTTCCTTTAATGTCAAGATCCATAATTGAATTTCTCCTGCATTTAATACTATGAATCCACTTACTCTATAAGGATGAATTAGGGCAATTTATGAGATTTCAGAGAGATCGCCCCAACAAAACTTTATTCCATACTTTAAGGTTTAGTAGTCTAAGACCACCTTCCTTTTTTGGTGAACAAACAACTTGCCAAGCAACCTTATAAGTTTTATGATCTTCTGAGTGGCCTGCCTAGAGAAAGTGCTTTATCTTCTTCTCAATCTCATATATGGTTTGTTTTAGGAGAAGGAACATTTGCATCCAAAAGGTATAGATAGAAGTGAGGACTGATTTTGCCAATTGTAGTCTTCCTACATAGCTTAGATGTTTCATTCCCCATCCATCAATTCTTGCTATGATTTTCTCTATCAAAACTTTGCAATCAGTGTCGGTAAGCCTTCTTGTAATAAGAGGAACACCAAGGTACCTAATAGGGAGTCTTCCTTCAGAGAAAGGGGTATGATCTAGTATCAAAAGTTTTTCTTGTTTAGTGATCCCTAAAAAAAAATCTGACTTTTGCTAGGATTATACTGCAAACCTGTGAGTGTTGCAAATTCCTCCAAAGCATCAATGAGACATAATGCTGAATTAATATCCCCATGTGCAAATAAAAATAAATCATCTGCAAAACAAAGGTGAGTGATTTTCTCTTCCTTGCACCTCCAATGATATTTGAAAGTAGAGGTGGAAACTTTCTCAATAATTATCCTATTAAGGATCTCCATGACAAGCATAAACAAATAAGGGGATAAAGGATCTCCTTGCCTTAACCCATTAGTGCCCTCAAAATAACCTACATGCTCATCATTGAAGTTCACAGAGAATCTAGTAGTAGTGATGCATTGGCTAATCAGATCAAGTAAAGTTTGAGGAGTATGAATAGCTTGGAGAATGCACTAAAATAGTTGTATTCAACAAAGTTGATAAGTATTTAGTTCAACTACAAGTAACCATTGCTTGGCATTTCTTGGTCTTAGATTCAATATTGAGTGCCTATGTAGGTGTTTTTATTTAAAAATAAAAATAACAATCATAATTAGTTACATATTAATTAGTCATACACCATATTATATATCAAACTAAGAATTACTATAGTGAAATGATAATATTATAATTAAATAAATACTACAATAAAGCTATGAGCATATGGTAAGAAAAAAAAAAGGGAGACATTTATTGAATAAAACATAAGTTTTAGCATAGATATGAAGACCGTTTGAACAAAAAAGAGACATAATTGGCATAATTTTTTTTTGAAAAAAAAAAACAAGGACTGGACCTTGATAACTTTCATTAATAACTATGATACTAGATATAATAATCATATTTTGGATAAATATAAAGAATATAATGTAAACTTGACTCTTTAAGAGTAATTCAAACGATACATGTCAAGTTGCTGCTCAAGCTAAAAAAAAGTCAAACATGAAATACAATATGTAGTGCATACATTTAGTTTATGGTGGCATATAATTACCTACTTCTAACTGGTATTTCTTGAAATAAGCTTGATCATGGTAAGGAACTAAACTGGTAAAAAATTCTAACATTCCATACTGCCCCTCCCGGTAATGATGTTGCACGGTTGTTTCGGAAGGAATCATTGATACACATTGTTGAAGAATATGCTCTAGTTTCCAAGGATCCTCTATTTTGAGCCAAATGAATCCAACTAGACTCGATGACATGGGTACCTAGTTCGGTTCACGACATATTTGGAAACCGTCCAACATAATTGGTGTAACTATTTACATGTGACTTTTCTGGTTCACATGGCAAAGTCGTCCTGCATCCCCAGCTTTTACGCCAGTGTCAAGTCAATGTCACAGAAGAGTCCACGGCATATGATAAAAGCATGGCGAATTGCCAGTCTATTGTTGTCGTATTATTGAATTGCCAGTTGTATTGTTGTCGTATTCCTGTATTATTGAATTAAGAGAGTGCCGAAACGAATCAAAGCTCACCATCCATTGACAATTGCCAGTTGTCGTTAACTTTTTTTGTTCACATGGCAAAGCCGTCCTGCATCCGAAACTCTTGCACTAGAGTCAATGTCACAGAAGAATCCTATAGCCCAGCTTCTGCTAAAAGCATGGTTTTAGGTCTTCGTCTTTGTACTCTGGCTTCTTCGTTCACTTGTTGTAGAGAGAGTAGCAAGGGACTCCTTGAGAGGCAATGAAAAGACCTCCAACAAGATTATCAGGTAGAACGTGCTGTGGGTTCTCCTTGATAATTTAAACAAATTATACTAATTTTTTTACTATTTTCATTTTCAAGTTAATGATCTTTGAGCTCAAGTATTCATTACAATCGCATGACATCGCTCAACAGAGATGGGTTCGGTTCCAATCAATTATGCCAAATACATGGCTTTTACTTCCATAAGCTTGGACAATAGATAGGGAGTTTTTTATACACCTCGGTGGTTAAAAATAGGTTATTTTAGAAAAAACAGACCTTTATTTTTTATTTATATTTTCACTCTATTTTGAAGATGAGAATGGCAATCTTTTTACTATTTTGTTAAAAACAACCTTTCACTTCTTAATTCTTGGCCTTGTACACCATCACAACGATGTTGATGTTTATTATGATTTGGAAGAACTCATTCTTAACATATAATTGTTATTTGAGTCAATTTAAACTACTTATCTATGTGTTATTTACAAGAGAATTCCTACTAATTGAAAGTTTATCCAGTTGCTCCAACGCCAGACCTAATAATTGTTAAATCTGAAGCCAACTCAAACTCTACTCTTTGAGTTCACCTCTCAAACGGGACTTAAACCAGGAATAAAGTGATAAATCTGCCCCCAGAAAATGCAAACAACGCACCTTCCCTGTCAGCCCCAAGCGCCATCAAGAGACAAAACATCATCTTTTCTGAGAGGCCCGAAACACTAAAGCAGAAAGCCAAGACATCGTTACCGGCTATTTTGGTGTTGGGTCATTGTTTTCTTTCTTCAGCGATTTCGACTCGTGAGCCCTTCACATTGCTTTGGTTCATGAGCAGTAAAGCTATTTCTTTCTTGTTGGACAGACAGAACGCATTCGAACGCAATTTATTAACCCCCTCCAGGAAAAGTAACATTTGGACACTAGGATTTTTCTCATGGCCCGGAGCCCAATGCCTTTGTGGTTGCTCTTGATCCCAAACCCTATTGTCCATGGGAGATCTAATGCAAGAACCAGTAACACATTTGTTATTTATGAAGCAACAGAAATGTTATCACATATTTGTAAGACATGCAGAATGTTGAAAGTTTCAAAGCGTTCATCTCCAAGGAATTAAGTGCCATTGATGCGTACAACTTGGAACGAAATTCTTAAAATTTTGGATTCTTGAACATGGAACATGTTAGTACTAGGCTTGACCCGTTACTATTAGAAAAGGAAGCTAACTCAAATAACATAGGGTAATAAGCTAACATGCTTATATAAGACATTTTCAGCCTTTAGAAAAGGGCACACCATCACAAAAAAACCTTATTTATCCTTAGTAATTTTCAGTAGCTCTAGCCTTAGTTTTCTTATAGCTTATGATAGGAGTAGTTTATTAGTAGCCTCATAATTTCATATTGTTCGTTAATTTGATTACTATAAATTGGTTGCACTTGGGTTTGGATTGTTGGGTCCTTGATTATTATTGCCATTGGAATTACTTTGAGCTTAATAAATAAGGCATTCTTCAATTGGAATTCTTGTATTTTTTGTTTGTGTGTTTGTGTAAGGCTTGGATCCTAAAAAAATAATTTTGCTAGTAGAGGAAGTGAAGTCATATAAATAATTTATTAAATCATCTAAACATAGATGCACGATTACTGCAAATAACTTAGTTGATGAAACTTAAACTGCCATTGCTACTTAGGATAAAATCTCCTATAATATGTAGAATAGGTTTTGTCATTTATGCAAGAGATTCATAAATGGATAAGATATTGATCATGAACAATTAGGAAAACAGCATGTAGTGATGTGGAAAATGTGAGGTTTGTTAGTTTTCAGTAAATAAAAGAACGAAAAATAGTCAATTCGTGTTTTCTACAGTTCCACACATCAAACAATACCAATATGAATGATGTATGTATAAAAAAATCTTTTAAGTATGTTCTTGGAGAGTTGCCCTTCTAAGAAAGATAATTTTGTGAGAGTTTTATGTATTCCTCAAGAAGCAAATAACGTACGAAGTGTTGTCCTATTTATAGGATAGTCCACAGTTAATTACATAAATAAATAAATAAATAAGGAGGAGGAGAAACATAAAAGGAAATGGAACAATCTAGAAGTACAAAATCTAAACCAAAAATAAAAAATAAAAATGAAAGAACAAAAAGGAAGAAGATGAGACACAAATAACTTACTCCAAAAGAAGAAAAAAGAACTTATTCACATGCTTAGGTTTCTAAATGTACAAAACTAAAAAGAAAAGAAGGAATAGATGAAATAGGGAACATTTTGAAGATTAAGCAAAAATAATCTAACCATTCGTTATAAAAAAAGAGTTTAGTTGGCTTAAAAAAAATGAAAAGACTAGCTTAGCAAGCTCAAACCAAAACAAAGTGTGCTTAGTGGGGACTGAACAATCTATTGTGATTTTCCATCCAATGTTGGGTACATTTGTTTTTTCTTTGATAAAGCATTCTTTTGGGGCTGAGAGAAGATGAAGTACTATAGTTCCCATATAACATACTCCATATTACAATGAGGTTTAATGACAGTTGTGGTTGTCAACAGGGACCATCAAAGTACTAGACTTAATATAATTCCCATCAAAGTACTATACTTAATGTAATTCCCATCAAAGTACTGGGTTTAATGCAATTCGGCCTTCAATTGCGGAATTTGAGACATATTTGAGAAGTGGAAAAAAAGACCGAGATTGGCTCAGTTTGCTACCTCTTTATCTAATGGTAGATTCGGGAAAAATTAAAACTCGTGCTGAAACCTAAAAACATTGAAACCCAAAACTCATTCAATATGGATCATAATCTACAAACGAAATTTTAAGGAAAATTTGATTTTAAGGTAGATCAATATTGCATTCTTGAGGTGTTCTCCAAAATACTCTCATATACCCACAACACATAGAGCAAGTCTGTTTCCAACTTGTTTGACTTTGGTTTTGAATAGGCCTTCAAGACAAATTGAAGTGAAGATTGTTTTTCATTGTAGTTTGTGGAATGGCCTAATGGTAGATCTTCTACCCTCAATGAGTTTATATGCTCTACGTAGCCAACAAGCAAGCAAACGTAATTTTGACGCTTAACTTGGTGCCAAATGTATATATGGGTGAGAAAAAGATAATTGTTTCAGAAGGAATATTTAGTTGATTCGTTTGATTGGTGGGTTTCTAGTATATTTGAGCGATTCTTGTCATTCACAATGTTGGATCATTTCCTCTAGAGTATTGCAAATAAAAAATTGTGAAAGTAATTCAACTCCCCTCTTCGGACCAATCTATAATCATCACATATACAATATATTTTATCTTTGTCTAACAAAACGCTAGGTAAGCTAAATCCATGATAATCCAGCACATTTGCACCACATAATAAAATTGCTAACACTAACAATCCACTAAACTTTGAGAGATTTCAGAATCTCTGGGTTGATGTTCATTTTTCCATTTTACCTCATGATGACGACACTTAAAAAGAAGTTGTGTTCGTTTCTATCTCAATGCCCTTTTAGTCCAAATGGGTTGCCCATGGAAAGCCAGAAGTGGACTAGTAAAGCGGAGACAGGGCCATGGTCCTGTACCACGTATTGCTAAGGTGCTTGGACATGACAGATACGGCAAACATATCAGATGAGGTCGAGAATTTTGGAGATGTGCCTTTTGTCATCAAACTTATCGTCTTGTTCGAGCTGTCACCTTTATGTCTACCTGGCCTTAACGTTTCTCTATTATTTCGTATTACCATGAAAAGTTTATAAAAGAAAATACTTTATTAGAACACAAATACATCAATACAATATCTTAAGCACATACATCATAAAAAGTCTAACGAACAAAACATCTAATTAGACATCTCACTGATTCACTCTTACAATTATTCTCACATAGGTGTGGTGTGAGAATAACAAGACAATAATTTGAAAACCTCACTCATGAAATTTTCACTCTCAAGCACTATGTGGTATAAACGTTTCACCTTATTTTTGAAGCAGTCCCAAATTCACCGTACTTATAGCCGGTGATAGTGGTTCAGCAAAGTTTCCTAAGAACTCTTATGATGGCAAACAACGGCTGGTTGGCTATCACGTGAAGGAGAGGAAGTGGCCTGGAAGAGAGGGGCAGTGAGATGTGAGGAAGAAGTGAAAATGATAGGAACTGAGGATGAATGAGATGGATGGATTTCTGAAAAGAAGAGACAAAGTATAGAATAACTCTAAGAAACTAAAAACATCCAAGGAAGCCAAAATCGCACACAGGAAACTGAAAAACGCTCTCTTATCTCAAATTGGGTTTTACTCGATTGAAAGAAAAATCAACCTATTTCAATGATGAAATAGGTTGAAGACACGACGCATAAACGTGCTGCGCCTTTGGGCCAGGTTGGACAAGCCCAAACCCAGCACCCAAATAATGAACGTGTTGGGTCGCTGTATACGGCCCAACCCAAAGAAACATATAAACTCAACATCCCCCTTCAAGCTGGTGATTTGTACAAATCAAATACACCAAGCTTACGAAGAAGATAATTATGTTGTCTACTACATAAAACTTTAGTTAATAAATCTACCAGTTGCTCGTCAGTGCGAATGCTATGTGTCTGAATCAAACCCCTCTGCTGCTTTTCGCGGATGAAATGACAGTCAATCTCAATGTGCTTGGTGCGTTCATGAAAAATAGGATTGGTGGCAATGTGAATAGCAGCTTCATTGTCACAATATAAAGAGATAGGCCGAGGAACGATCACCCATAAGTCACCAAGAAGCCCAAATAACCAAACAATCTCGCAAACAGTAGTCGCCATAGCATGATATTCAGCCTCAGATGAAGACCAAGAAACTGTGGCTTGTTTCTTGCTTTTCTAAGAGATCAAAGAACTGCCCAGCTTGACGCAAAAACTTGTGAGAGAACGGCAAGACATGGGACAAACTGCCCAATCAAAGTCACAAAAACCAGTCAACTGAAAGTCCTTGGTGGAGGACATGAACAATCCTAAGCTAGGACTGCCCTTCAAGTACTTAACAACCTTCAAAGCCATATCCATATGAGAGACTTTGGGAGAATGCATGAACGGATTGAGGATATGAATCAGATAGTTAATATCAGGTCGAGTATGTGTGAGATAGATCAACCGCCTAAGAAGTTGCTGATACAGAGTAGGGTCAGCTAAGGGAGGATCATCAATCGGAACTAAAGCACTAGCATCGTAGTCCAAAGAGGTAAGCTTCAAATTCTGATTCATAGGAATCTTACATGAGCGTGCACTAGAGAGGCCAGCTTTAGAAACTAACTCCAATGCATATTTGCACTGGCTAAGGCAAATACCACGTGCTGAATGAGCAATTTCGATCCCAAGAAAGAATTTAGCTTGTCCTAAATCTTTCATGTGAAAACAAGATCTAAGATGAGCCTTGACTTGAGCGATGGCCGCCTCACTATTACCAGTGATAAGCATATCATCAACGTAAAGCAGGATAGCAACGACAATAGAACCATGCCGAAGTGTAAATAGTACGTAATCATGCCAAGATTGCTTAAAGCCAACGTCAAGAAGAGCAAAAGTAAATTTAGCATACCACTGTCGAGATGCCTGCTTGAGTCCATAAATGGACTTAGAAAGACGACAAACTTTTGGTGGACCCATGGAGGAATGCCGAATCCTGGAGGGTAAAGACATGTAGACCTCCTCATGCAAATCACCATGGAGGAAGGCATTATGAACATCCATCTAGTGAAGTGGCCAATGAAACATGGAGGCCATGGCCATGACGCATCTAACAGTCACCATCTTGGCCATAGGAGAGAAAGTCTTCTCATAATCAATGCTATAACGCTGAGTGAAGCCCTTGGCTACAAGCCAAGCTTTATAGCACTCAATGGAACCATCTGCACGATATTTTACCTTGTAAACCCACTTACATCCAATCGGCTTACGACCTGGGGGCAAGTCGACCAACTGCCACGTATGATTTGTCTGTAATGCATAAAGTTCACTAGACATAGTATCCACCCACTTAGGATTCCTAACAGCCTCATGATAGTATAGTGGCTCTCGAATGGCGAATATGGAAGCAATAAATGCTTGATGTGTGGGAGATAAATTACCAAGAATCACAAATGGGGAAATGGAATATGGAATGTCACGAGGACTCATGGAACGAGATCCACTAGAAAAAGAGACTACAGAGTTACAATGATAATCTTGGGTCCAAATGGGTGGTTTGGATGCACGTTGAGAACATCGGATAGGTAAAATAGGAATGACAGGCAATACTGGAAAAGAAGAGTCTATAGGATTTGATGCCATAGTGGGTGACGCCACAGTGGATGACGTCGTAGGGGGCATCGCTGTAGTGGGTGATGCCGTAATGGGCGACACCACAGTAGGCAACGCCGCAGTGGGCGACACCAGAGTGGGTGACATCGAAGTGGGAGATGCCGCAATGGGTGACTCCACAGTTGGTGGTGTCACAAGAGGAAGATTTATAGTGGTGAATCCAAAAGTGCAACAAAAGGTGGTAGAGAAGGAGGACAATCGGTGTCACACAGAACGGATCAGGATTTAGAGCGACAAAAGAAGAGTCAATATTAAGTAAAGGGATAGATGAGGGTGACTGAGACTAAGCAAAGGGAAAAATTGACTCATGAAACATGACGTCATGGGCAACAGAAAAGGTGCGGGTGGTAAGGTCAAAAACACGATACCCTTTCTATGAAAAAGGATATCTCATGAAAATGCAAGGGCGAGCACGGGGTGAAAATTTGTCCCCACGCAGAAGGATTGTAACATAACATAAGCACCCAAAAACCCTAAGGTGTGAGACACATGGTGCTTTACCAAAGAGAATGGAAAAAGGAGTTTTCTCATCGATGACCATGGAAGAAAGACGATTGACAATGTGAGTAGCAGCCAAGACACACTCTCCCCAAAAACAATTAGGAAGGTCAGCCTGAAAACGTAAGGCTCGCACAACATCGAGGACGTGTCAATGTTTACGTTTGACGAACCCATTTTGTTGAGGTGTATGGACACATGAGCTTTCATGGTGAACTCCACGAAGCTAGAGGAAAGAGACACACTCATGGCTAAAATACTCAGACCCATTGTCAGAGCATAACTTACGAATGCGAGTGTGAAACTGGGTTTCTGCCATAAGGAAGAAAGAATGCAAAAAATGCAAAGCTTGACCCTTAGATCTCATGAGATACACTCAAGTATCACGTGGTAAGAAAATAACACAAACCATCATGATTGGGGTGCCTATGTGGACCCCATATGTCAATATGAACCAACTCAAAGATAGACTCTGTGTTTGAAGTGCGAGAAGCAAAGGGAAGACGCGTTTGTTTCGCTAAAGGACAAACCGGACAAAAAACTTCAGGAGAGGCATAACAAGAAGAATGACCAAAACGGCAATGCCATAACGTTTATTTATTACTCAAAATATTGTTCTTAAACATAGTATTACTACAAACATTAGCCCTCTTAGGAGCATTAAATTCAAAAGATTTAACAAGTGTGGAAAAAATATCTATTATGGCAGCCGTTGGAGACACTAGATGATATAGATGACGTTTAGCTCTACCCAATCCCAATACTGTCCCAGTCATACGGTCCTGGAAGAAACAAAAATGGGGGTAAAAAGTGACCTGACAAGAACTATCAGAGGTAAATTTGATAATAGACAAAAGCTTGCTTTTAAAGGTAGGCATATATAAAACGTCATAAAGTATGACAAGAGGAGAAATACGAACAGTCCCAATGTGGGTGATTACCACATTACTATTATCAGGCAGTTTGACCCAAATAGAGTTGGATGTGTAAGACCTAATGTTATCCATGCATGAGAGGTCACACATAATGTGGTCACTTGCCCCTGAGTCAATTAACCAATCAGATAAAGACAAAATTTGTAAGGAAGCAACAGTACCTGTGAAGTTTGCCATGGGCTCAGTAGACCCAAAGCGGCTAAAGAGCTAAACCACCTACTAATACTCTCAGGTGTGAGACTATGGCCAGAAGGAGTAACGTGCTGCACTATGGTAGTATTACTCACAACAGGTGAGGATTGCTCTCCAGAATAAGCACTCACTACATGTGCTGAACTATTGTTGCTGCCTTTCTTCTTTACATTTCTAGGACAATTAGGATATCCAACCAACTGATAATATCTGTCCTTGGTGTGACCCGAACGTTGACAATGATCATAAAAAAATGACTTAGACCCCCCGTGGCCATATCCAGCACCAGAGGAAGATTGTGAATTACCAGCCGTAGAAGAATGATTATCATGCTGACTAGTCCCAAACCCCCCTCCAAGTGATATAGGAGTCTGTACTGTAAAGGCAGATAAGTTAGGTTTGCCATTATCAACGTGCAAACTACATTAATGTTCTTCATCAGTGATTAGCAAAAAAACCTCATCTAGAGATGGCATAGTAGTACGAGAAGTGACGTTACTGCACACAGTAGTATAGATAGGCTAAAGACCCAAAAGAAAACGAACAACCCATCCAAATTCTTGCTCGATAGTCAATAATGCCGAAAAATTGCAAGTGCATTTTGTACACTTGCATTTGATCATTGGGAAACACTTATCCAGTTCAGCCCAAAAATCACTAAGGTGAGAAAAATATGTGGCGACAGGTTCATTCGGTTGTTGCTTGACTTCGTTAATTCATTGTTCTAGATCATAACGACGAGTCCCTGTAATTTTAGAATAACGAGTCTCCAACATCTTCCAAGTAGCACTAGCAGTATGGTTCATAGAAATCGAATTTGCAATCTCAAGAGAAGACGAGTGCATCAACCAAGACAGCACAATCAAGTTGCATTTATTTCAAAGAGCAGCCTGGGGGTCATCATCAACAGGCTTGGGTAGCTTGCCATTCAAGAAAGCAAGTTTATCCTTAGAGCCAAGGGCGATGAGCATCTTGAGCCTCCAAGGGAAGTAATCCAAAGATCCCGTGAGAAGTTGGGGAACTAAAACGGCGGTAGAGACATCGCCGGCAGCAAGGTGAAGTGGATCCGGTGTTTCACCTGAATGTCTAGGCTTGGAAGTCTATGATTTAGAGCTCATGGCTGCAGAAATGTGTAGTGGTGCAAACGGTAGTGAAAAAAGGCCAATAAAATTTTTTGGTGGTGGCAGCGGACGGCAGCAGATGGCGGCCGAAAAGAAACTACGGCAAAAATGGCCATAAACGGTGGCAAACAGCCGAAGTGGGTGGCGGGGAGCGGCACAACGAAAAATGGCGGTGAAAACTAGCCAATCGAAGACGGTGGCGGTGGTTGGCAGAGGATGGCGGCTAGCGAGAAACCGCAGCAAAAATGGCCGCAGATGGTGGCAGACGGCCAAAGGTGGCGGCGGAGAGCGGCAGTTGAGAAGAAGCAATGAAACAGCAGTGAAGATTGGCCGGACTGGTGACAAACAGGCGGTGGCAGTGGTGGCGGCGACGACAGGAAGCGGCAGCTGATAAAACACGCCTCGGGTCACCTAACCGAGTAGGGATCCAAACTAATAGGCTCGGATGCCCAACCCAAATACAAGTTCGATTTGGAGCAAAACGGGGCGCTCCGTTTTGCCAAAACAGTGTGCGCAGGAACCAGCCAAAACGGTGCGTTCCAAGAAACCAAGGGAAACGGTGCATTTAACCTTATAATGAAACGGAGCATTTAAGGATGGGAGGATCCCAAACCCTAAGACAAAACGCGGCGTTTGGAAAAGGGAAAACCGAACCCTAGGTCAAAATAGAGCGTTTAGGGAGGGATGGAGAAACCCTAACCCTAAAGCAAAACGGTGCGCTTAACCGTTAGTGAAAAGGTGCGTTGAGGAAAGTGACGGAGAAACCCTAACCCTAATCAGCAAAATGGTGCGATCAAACCGAAAGCAAAATGGTGCCTATAGGGTTAAGTGAAACAGAGCGTTTAGTTGCGTAAAATCGAACCCTAAGATAAAACGCACCGTGTAGGACAAAATGGTGAGTTTTGCAAAACATAAGGAAAACCTAGATCAAAACGAGGCGTTTAAGGGGGGGAAACCCTAACCCTAAATCAAAACACGCCGTTTTGAACGGCGGCTGTGATTCCGATTGGAGTTGCAGTGGAAGACAAAAATTGACCAAAAACGACTGGAAAAAAAAGCCAATCGATGGAAAGATAACCTAGAAAACACTATCTAAACGTAGATCGGTGCTTCTAACAAAGAATCGAGATAAAAAAACAACCTACTTGAGCTCTAAACAATGTAGAGTAAAAAAACGTAGGCCGAAAAAATGAGTAATGAAAGCTCACCGAATCGAAAATGGAATCCTTAGGAAGGCTCCGGTACCATCTAAGAAACCAAAAACATCCAAGGAAGCCAAAATCGCACACGGAAACTGAAAAATGCTCTCTTCTCTCAAATTTGATTTTACTCGATTGAAAGAAAAATCAACCTATTTCGGTGATGAAATAGGTTGAAGACACGACGCATAAACGTGTCACGGCCTTGGGCCGGGTTGGACAGGCCCAAACCCGGCACCCAAATAATGAATGTGTTGGGTCGCTGTATATGGCCCAACCCAAAGAAACATATAAACTCAACATCCCCCCTCAAGCTGGTGATTTGTACAAATCAAATACACCAAGCTTACGAAGAAGATAATTATGTTGTCTACTACATAAAACTTTAGTTAACAAATCTACCAGTTGCTCGTCAGTGCGAATGCTATGTGTCTGAATCAAACCCTTCTACTACTTTTCGTGGATGAAATGATAGTCAATCTCAATGTGTTTGGTGCATTCATGAAAAATAGGATTGGTGGCAATATGAATAGCAGCTTCATTGTCACAATATAAAGAGAAAGGCCGAGGAACGATCACCCATAAGTCACCAAGAAGCCCAAATAACCAAACAATCTCGCAAACAGTAACAAGGGGTGATTCAGGATGGATCAGAGCCGGTTGGTGGTAATAGCCAAAGAATTTGCGAATTCTTTTTTTGGCCCGTTTGAAAACTGGCCAGTGAAAAAGGAAAAGAAAGGGTAAAGGGACGCTAGCAAAATTACCACCAACACCAGAAAAAGAAATTTTAGGGACAAGGCGTTAGAACTCAGATATGCGAGGAATACCGATAATGTAAAAGACGTAACGAGACTTTTAAAGGGCACCAGCCAAAGTGGGTTATAAATATCGGCAGGGAGGCGAGCGTGTAAAAGGAAATATAGTGCGACGCCCGATAAAAAATTAAACCCAACAAATGCAAGGAAAGGGCCAGGGCCCATGATTGTTATCCCAGCACGATGTGACAGCATGGTGAAACAACCAGAGGTATTATTTGCTGGACAAGAAAAGTCACCTTGCCAAGTTCCTCCAGGGGGACTATATACTATTTGGAGGGAGAGTGTTATAAGCAAGGTGGCAACCACCAACAAAGAACCCCAAGTTTCTTCTTTGACTTGGTTAGCAAATTTACGTGGAGTGCATTTTTCCCTTATCATACTTTTGATACGGCTGTAATCTTCCTCTGTTACAGATTGCAAGAGGTCAAAAGTAGTTAAGAGCCTTTAAATCCTTACCATTAATTCCACAATTCATATTGTAAGGATGCATAATTTATAATTCCCATACTCTAAAATAACCTACACTACAACATCTCTACCTCCCATTAAAAAAAAAAAAAACAAAGAGGGGAAAAATGATAATTGCGAAGAGTACATATTAATTCAAGAAAACAACACACACACCTAATATCTTTCCCAAATGAGACAATTTTTAGCATGTGTTCAAGTGCACTACAACCAAAACAACTTCAACAACAAGACTTTCAGCAGCATGAACAATTTTGTACTACTAATAAGCCAAAAAAAGGTTGTTTCTAATTACAAAAGGAAAAGAATATAGTTCTCTCGTTTATATTATTATTTTTCGAAGGAGTTGTTAAAACGCTTGATGAAAAGAGTTCCTACAAAGACAAAAAAGTCAGAGAAACTTTTAGTATCAATATATGTATTATCAAAAATCGTTTGCCAATTATTTTTTCACTTCTTTTTGTAAAAGAAAAGAAAGCACTTTGCCAACGGAATATTAGCAATGATTGTAAGTGTTACTAAAGAGTTCTAGAAAGAGTAAATATTGGCTAGAATACATTATTTTTCATAAATTTCTTTTTTACTTTAACTCACAATGATGCCGTAACATTTTTTATTAAAATTGTTCTACATAATTCTTCTTATATTTGGCAACAAATTGTTATTGCTGTTGACTTGATTAACAAATTAGTATCCAAAAATATAGGGACATACCCTAACAATTGAAGAGACAAATCTATATCGAACTATTACCTAAGGTCCTATTTCTTCTGTGTAAGATTGCATTTCTCAACGCCTATTACATACACAAAGAGTTCAAGGTGAGTTGGATTTGAAGCAAATCTTATCTTTAACTCTAATACTATATTAAAAGTCTAAAGGTCAAGATAAAAATTGACTTATAAGTTGGAAGTATAAATTCATATTCAAAGGTCCTATATTTCTCCGGTGTAAGTTTACATTTTTCAATAGTAAGTGAAGAGGACATACTGGAGAAAAATCTGTATTGTCTTCAACGCTTGAGGCAGTTTCGCCGTTTTCATCCGGCAAATGCAAAAGCTTCTGCCCCTTCAAGTTGACCTCTGAAACCTGCCCTTGTTTTAGCCATTGCTTGAGCAACTGAAAAGCTTCGAGCTTCTTGTGATCGAGGGCAATTTTTAAAGCGTTCTTCATCTGATTCGTCAATTTTAGAATAGACGTTGGACAGACATTTAAAAATAAAAGCAAAAGGTCACTGTCTCCCATTTGAGCTGCGTAATGTAAAGGAGTCAAACCTTCTTTTCCTTTAACTTTAACCAGGTTTTTATCAAACTGAATTAAAACGCGTACCACCTTGAATAGTCTTTCTCTTAGAGTACTGTTCGCGCCTGGTATTCCTTGCATTTCAGGATCTTCGTTGCGTTGTCCACTCGAGGCAGCCTTCAACTTGTGCATTTCCTGTAATGCAAGGTGCAAAGGGGTCAAACCCTTTTTGTTCAGCTTCTGCGCTAACTTTGGCTCTAATATCAAGAGGTCGCTGGCAACCCATACGTTTCCGCTGATGCCGCAACGTGTAAAGGTGTCTCCTCTAACCGAGTCTTTCTTATCTGCTTCAAAGCTTGGGGATGGCGCTCTATCAATGAGTACAAAGTTTCAGTTTCTCCATCCTGAGCAGCAGTTGAATAGTCACGAACGATCTCTTCCCATTCCGGAGCACTCTGATCTACAAATGGAACAGCATCTGAATCTTCGATTTTTAGCTGACCACACCGTTTGGCCATCTGACGGCTAAGAGAAGATGCCATTAAAACTTTAGAAAAGGGTGAGACTAAGGAATGATGGTGCAACGATGAGAGGGCGGACGTCCACCTTTTATAGTGGTGGGGGATCAGAACCTTACAATTCTACACCCTTCCTTTAACCTCGTATTGCAGACCTTGAGGCCTCAAAAAAAGTCTGCCTGGTGGAGCTCTTTCTGGTAAATATGTGGGCCGGAGCTTTCCTGTTCTCTTTTTTTTTTTTTTTTTTTAAGGCAGCGTATTACATCTTGGAATATTATGGTTCGCTTGAAATCTCTTTTATTTATTTATTATTTTTTAAATTTAAAAATGTGTATGAAAGTAAAAATAATAAATTGCATTCGAAATACTGACTTTTATGGTTTCCAAAAGCATGCTTGATAATTTATCTTAGAATTTGTTAAGAAAAACTACTATGATGGACGCCACTTTCGTTGTAACAGTTAGTTTCGCAGACTTCCTTAAACTACTTGTTTGCTGGCAATATATGTAGAACATTATCAGATAAATGAGTGAGGAGAAACTATTTAACATAAAGGAGAACTTATTCTTTAATTAAAATTTCACTAATTGCATATGGAGGACAATGCTAACAATGAATAAATTATCTCAAATAATTGAATAGTAAAAAGAAGAAGTGAGTTAGATAAGTAGGATAATAAAAAAAAAAAGTTTTTGCAACGAGTCTGCTAAACATGTCTTTCAAAGTTACAATTTATAACATTTGAAATAAAAAATAGAATAAAATTCAATGGCCAAAGTCTAAAACATGCACCCATTGTTGTAAAAATAAAATAAAATAAAATAAAATAAGTGTGAAAGATTAAATTTCATCAATTAAAGACATAAGACTTATAATTTATAGCAATCACTTGTAAAAGCTTTGAAATTTTTCAAGTGTCATTTTTGGGCCTAAGTAATGAATGATGACTGAACAATTTTGTATTATAGATCTTGTAATATATATAAATATGACATTTCCTAAAATAATAATAAAGAAAAAGAAGCAAAACTTTGGCTTGTTTTTCAATGCTGTCAATAAGAAAGAAGGCCTCTTGGATCCAAGTGGCTCTAGATCTTCTTTAGGATCAACAGGCATGATCGCCGTACGTATGTAACAGTCCCAATATCTAGCTGCCCAGTGTCCAATAGATCTTTATTTCAAAAGGAAAAGAAATTGAAGCTTCTCTTCGGTTTTTAACGTGAGACTTGATTTTGGGATCAATTCGAAACCCATTCTACATGCCAAACATCTTTTTTTATTCTTCAGCACTCAAACCTCTTTTGAGTACTAAGAAAGAAAGCTTAGCAGTTTTGTCCATTACAGGTTTCTTTATTTTTCAGTTTCTTATTAACAATAAGTAATTCAAATGAAATTGTGGAGTTCTTTTCCTTTTTAATGAACGAATTTGGAACATTCCTGCAAAACATTTTGATACACTTCTTCATTATGTCTTATTGTCTAAGGCTGGCCATGGCGTGGTTCACGAAGGGAAAGATCTCCACAAAAAAGAAGAACACAGAGAAAAAGAAGAAGATAAACATAAAAGAAAAGGGAAAAAGAAAAGAAGCAAAAGAAAAATAAAAAGAAAAAGAAAAAGAAAAAGAAAAAGAAAAAGAAAAAGAAAAAGAAAAAGAAAAGAAATGAAATGATAAAGAATCTAGAAGTACAAAATCCAAATTGAGAATAAAAATGAAAAAGACTGAAAAAGAAGAAGGTGAGACATAAAGAGCTTATTCACATGCTTAAGATTCCAGATGCACAAAATTGAAGAGAAAAGAGAAAACAAATGAAATAGGGAACATTTTGAAGATTTAGCAAAAATAGGCTGACATTCATTATAAAAAATTAGTTTAGTTGGCTTAAAAAAATAAAAGAAAAGGATATCTTTGTAGGCTCAAACCAAAACAAAGTGTGGCTAGTGGTTTTGAACAATCCAAAAAATGTGTTAGCAAGAGAAATTTGATATGAAAGAAATTTATAACTTTTTTTTTAGGGTGTCATTTCCCACCCAATATCTTTTTCCTTGATGAAGTGTTCCTCTCCGGCTAAGGAAAGATATACATGCGGATAAAATGTTTCTTTATAACATACTCCATATTGCAAGGATGATCAATAAGGGTTGTGCTTGTCAGCATGGAACCATCAAAGTACTAGACTTACTTCAACTCGTCGAATTTCAGACGTATTTGAGAAAAGGAAAAAGGATCGAGATTGGCCCACTTTGCTAACTCTCAACCTAATTGGTAAATTTGGGAAAATTAAAACACGTGCTGAAACCTAAAAACAATGCAAACCCAAAACTTATCCCAATATGGAGCAAAATCTGCAAACAATATTTCCAAGAAACCTTGATTCTGAGGTAGATGAAAGCTGTACTCTTGAGTGCTCTTTAGAAAAAGCTTAAAGAGCCAAAATTTTTTGGAAGACCAAAAATGATGTCTTGTAACCATAATCCGATTAAGAATACAACAAGAATCAAGGAAATAAAATAACACAAGTACGTGCCATGTGGGCTGTAAGCCAATTACGGTTTCTTTGTTTTTCAGTTTTTTATTTACAGTAAGTAATTTCATAATTCATTGTTTTACAATCTATAAATTTCAAATGACCTTCAAATGGAATCATTGAAACTTTTTGTCCTTTTTAATGAACGTAATTTGAAGATTCCAACAAAGTATTTTGATAAGGCATGTTATTTACGATAATGATTCTCAACATAATAGTATTCTTACTGTGTCCTATTATCTAATGTTGGTCATGGCATGGTTCACGAAGGGAAAAAGGACAAAAAATGAAAAAGGAAAAAGAAAAAAGAAAAAGGAAGGTCTCCACAAAAAGGAAGAAGATAGAGGAAAAGGAAAAGGAAAAGGAAAAGGAGGAAACAAATAAAAGAAAAAGAAATTGTAAAGAATGTAGAAGCACAAAATCTAAATAAAAAATAAAAATAAAAGAATGAAAAAGAAGAAGATGAGACAAAAAGAACTTATTCACATGCTTTAGCATCCCAAATGTACAAAACTAAAGAAAAAAGAGGAAAAAAATGAAATAGGGAATGTTTTGAAGATTAAGCAAAAATAAGTCAATCATTCATTACAGAAAATGAGTTTACTTGCCTTAAAATAAAAAAATAAAAAACGGCTAGTTTGTAGCCTCGAACCACTAAGCGTGCTCAATGGGGATTGAAAAATCCTGAAAATGTGTTAGCAAGAGAAATTTATTTGAAAGAAACTCATGTATTTTTCTTTTGTGATTTTCTACCGAATGTTAGGTACATTTGTTTTTTATTTTATGAGGTGTTTCTTTTTTGTGGCCGATATGCTTTAGTCATAGCATAAATATTTTTATTTTCTAAATGAACATATTGGTTACAAATCTTTCTTCTACCTAGATAGACATTGTATGAAATTGAAAAAAAAAATTAGACTTTTCTTATGGGTAGATACATTTAAGGGGATATGTGTAATAAAGTGACTTGGAGAAAAATATACTACCCTAAGATTTCGAAGGATTGGCATTGATGAACATGTACACCTGGAAGGGGGTACTAGTTAGCAAAATTTTATGGTCTTTGGTGAACAATCAATCAAGTTTTGTATGGGCAAGATGGATGATATAAGACGAAATTTCAAAAGAAGAAAAAAAATAAAACAATTTTGTATTTCCTTTGATGATATATAATACTTGACTTTTACCAAAAAACTAGAGAAATATTTTGGAAAGAGAGATAAAGGATCACTATCTTGGATTTGGTGAAACATTTTACAAATAAAAAATGAGCTTTCACATCTAGTCTTTAGTTCAAAATATAGTATTACTAAAAGCTACCTAAAGGTTAAAGAGAGTAAAAAAGAAATTGAATGGGTAAAATTGGTATTAAAAAAAACTATCTAAGTATGAAACTTTATCCGTTGAATTATTCAAAAAGAAAAATTAACTACAATAGCCCAAGTAGCTGTATATTACAACTTAATGGATCAATAATAAATGAACCATCTTGAAGAATTGAGTTGGATGACTAAGGTTGTAAAAAAATATTTTTATTATGCCTTACTGTCTTATTTTGGTCATGGCATGGTCCACCAGCTACCCTGCTAAGCCTTGATTCATATTCATTTTTTTTTTATTATTTGACACCCACATATATACACTCTTAAGCTTTTGACAAATTATCTTTTCATCCCACTCCCTTGAACATGTTGATTTTTAGGATATAAGTCTATTTAAGTTGAATAAATGTTGAAAGGAAGATGGAGCATAGGAAGAAATTGATTGTAATAATTGTATAAGGCATAATACATAATGCCTGCAGTGAAAAAAAGAAAAAAGGAATGCAACATTTGCCTAAGAATGGAATTCTATTATCATGCATTATCAAATTCAAGCCACTCAAGGTTCAAAAATTGGCTTAAGCATAGTGGTTGGATATCATCAGCAAGATGAGATTGTAATGGTTACATTTCTAGTCCTACTACTTGCTTTATTATTGCAAGCATGATTGTGGCTTTTGTGAGTGTCAAAATCCAAGTGAAATCAAGTATTTTTAGGAAGAAAAGAATGAGAGAAGTGGTGATAGAAAGATCACTTGTAAGGAGCAAAAAAAAAAAAAAAAGTGACAAAAGCTTAAATTAGATCCTAAAAAGCAATGTGTTTATAGGTGAAATTAAGCCTAAATGACTTTCATCTTATCCTTAGCCCAGCCTTACATTACAAGCTTATAGAAGTCCTATTGATTCTTGGTTAGATGATTGGCCCACATTAGTGGAGAAAGGAATGAAAAGCAAACCTATGAGGTTTGGTTAAAGATATTAAAAGAAAAATATAGCTTTCATCCAAACATCGCAATTGTTGCATATTAATGTGGACCTATTTGGAGTGCATATGGTTAAAAAGATTAGGACACACACACACACATGATCATTATAGTCAAGAGTCTATCTTATCTTATGAAACAATTGCGGTGTTTGGATGAAAGCTATATTTTTCTTTGAATTGGTAAGTTGAATAATTTTAGGTGAATTTCATGAAGGCGTTTTGTCCAAAACATATATTATCTCTTACTTTTACTCGAGGACTAGCAAAATGTCAAGTTTGGAGGTCTTGATAACTCTATTTTTATAGAGTTATTTTGATTATTTTAGGATATAAATAATATAATTTTGTGAGATAATATTCAATTTTTCATATATTTATTCAAGTCTTTATTGTTTATGTAGCAAACCCTAAAAGAGATAAAAAAGCAAAGGAAACATGAAGAAAATAAGCAAGACACATGAGGAATAAAAGAACAAAAAAGAAAAAGAAAAAGAAAGGAAAGGCAATGTGTAAAAGGGAAGGAAAAGGACAAAAAGGACAAGAGAGAAAATAAAGGAAAAGACAACATAAATTGTGAAAGGGGGAATCTAGGGCATGCTGCCTAAGGGGAGATACTAAAAGGCAACATGAATTGTGAAAGGAAGGGCGAAGGCGCCACACAAGAGAAAGAAGAGAAGAGGAAAGAGAAAAGAAAACCAAGGAAGAGAGAAAAATCAAGAAGAAAAGAGAAAACCAAAGAAGAAAGAAAGAGATAAAGGTGCGAAAGCTTACCTCTACTTCATACTATTCTTGATTTTGGTTTGATTTAGAGGAATTCTACAAAGAATTCTTAAAGAGAAAACAATGTGGTAACAACTTTCATGTTTTTTTTATTTAAGATGTTTTGCTTAATTTTTACTATTACTTTGGTTTGTTATTTCATTATATTCTAAATTCCTTTTGTTAAAGCGATGATATAGCCTAACTATGATGATGTGAATTTTATAAATTTCTATATTTTACAAGATATTTTATTTATGTGAGTTGTATATTATTATGCTTAATGTTTTTAAGTGATTGGCTACCACTTGAATAATTTGATGTGCATGTTTAATACTGAAAGGTAATAATATGCAAGTGCTTCTTATAATATATAATCATGAATTAAATATAGATAGAATGTTGTTTGTGTGGCTTTTGGTGAGAAGATGATTGAAAGAGTTATTGTAAACAAGGAATATTTATAAATCCTAATGGATTTGATTTGTTTCAATTCACATATAGAGATATAATAAATTAATGAATTAATTAATTAAATAGGTTTACTATACCTAGACATAGGATAGAAATAAATTAGTAAATTTTGTCATCATATAGGTATTATCATTCTTATAAGCATAAACTATGAAAATTCATATATAATAGTTATGGTGAAATCAGATACTCTAACATGTTTCTCATATTGATTTTTCTTACTTGGATTCAATTTCAATTAGTCTTGAATTTTTGTTTTGAAAATTTTAAAATCTAAAATTTTATTTCATCATCAACAATCTTTTGATTTGCTAGATAAATTTTAGGATTAATTCATTGTTAGTACTTAATTAGTTTAATATTTACCAATCTTTGTGGGACAATACTTTTTTATCATTATATTATTTGTTCGACATGTTCACTTGCATCTAAATTTCACCGAACAATGGTAAAAGACTAATTTTACTTAGATGACAAGAATTACAACAAATAAGAGAGGCATTCAAGCTAGGTGTAATCTTCTTTTGCTACTACAATGCGTGAAGGACAACATCTATGGGGTGGCCAAGTCTTTTGTGCCACGTAGCAAGATCAACTTTGCACTGTCTGGTGGAAAAGAGGATATGATAATGATTGTCATGTAACACATATAGCCCCTTTCATTGATATTCTCTAGCCAGAGTCTAGTGTGTGCTTAGATCCTTTATGTAGAACAATTTTTTAGTAAAAACAAAATAGCATGGAAAGTCAGTAGTAAGCCTAGAGACTAATAGCAAATTATGTTGAACTTGTGATGCAACTAAGATGTTGTTTAGAGGAATCTTTATGTTTGGTGGTATACCAAAAAGAATGGTACGATAGCTTCCTTTAATTAACTTATATTGTGACTTTTGTCAGTCTCATGTTGAAAATAGGAGTCATCTCTTTTTTGAATGTCCATGGACAATGATGGTTTGGAAGACTATCCTTGCTCATAATGGAATTTGACGTCATATTTGATGATGGAATGAAGAACTGCAATGGATGATTAGAGCAACTAAAGGAAATGATTTGGTTGCAAAGCTTGTTAAAATATCTTTTTTTTAGCTTGTATTTATTGCATATGGACAGAAGGAAATAGAAAATGATTTCAAAATAGAATAGTTGACATTCCCATCCTCTTGGCTAAAGTAAGGAAAACTATACGAGAGAGAGCTTATTTATTTCAAAATATAAAATCCTTATAGGAAAATATCATTTTGAGTGAGATATGGAGGCTTCCAACTTCAATCTTTTCATAGTTGTTGAAATTTGTAATGCTGGGGTATGCCCCTTTGCTTTTGTATACTACTTTATATTAATGCAAACTTACATTTCAACCAAAAAAAAAAGGGGCTATTGAAGATAATTATATAAGGACCCTAATATTTTTGTTCAAGAAGGAAATGACATCGTTGATAGAATAAGGACAGCATATTTTGAATATGAAAATCTTTGCAACTATTTTAGGTTTTGCAAAGTTTTTACTAATTCTTTAAGTTGCCACCTTCTTATATACTTGGCTAAACTTCATACTTTGAACATCGAATTAAGTTATCTCCTTAGCTGCAATTCGTCTCGGGCATACCTATGAATAACCAGCAACTTGATCGTAGGACAAACCTTTAGATGTTTTTCCTAGAAAATTAAACCACGTGTTCCACAGAGCTTCCAAGTGCATACTTTCAAGACAGGCCATCCTAAACCTTCTACCGATCCTCAGCCCCGCTTTCGTTTTACCATTTTCTTGCTGTGCTCTCTCCCTTAAAGGTTGGCTTATACGGCATGTTTTGGGTCGGCCCAACTCGTTTTAGGCCGGTCTATCTTCTTTTTGGTTTTAGCCGACAATGCATTCAAGCGTTCAATATTCTTTGAAGAGAAAACCAACAAGGGGGCTAAAAAATCAATCAATCAATAAAATGAGTGAACGGAACATAAGGTGGTGCTAAATTTTCTTTGATCAAAGGTGGAACTATAAAATATTTTAAACTAATATTTGATGGCATCCAAACAAAGATGAAGCTACTTGATTTTCTTGTTGGGGCTGAATTACAACATACAGAAAGCAGACAAAACAACGAAATAGAACCCACACATTCTAGCACATGTTGATGAGAAATTATACTACACTTTACATAACAATTTACTAGTTTATACACACAATTAGCATCATAAATAAAGTCATATAGAGACACATGTTTATAGTCATCTATTTGTCAATTATTTTGGACATCTTACAAAAATCAAAGGTGTTTCCCTTATTTTTTTTTACATTTGGGTATCCCGAGCGTGTGGCGAGATTACCTCTGTCTTCTAGTTGCTGGTACCTGTCAAAGTTGGCGAACTAGTCAATCTCAGTGAAGACCCAGAAAAAAGCTTAGGAAACAAAACATTGGAGGCTTATTTCAAACAGCTTTTAATATGTATCTTTGGCACTTAAAACTGATTATGAAATAGGTTTCATTTCGATTTCAACCTTAGGGTTTACCCCAAGGTTCGATTTAAGTTTAACTTTTTTTTAAAAGTATATTAAATGTGCTTTCTTCTTTACCTTTCTATCCCATAGTTATTAGCCTTATTTAGAGGGTTGCTATCTCGAGATCTGAGTGAGAACTTCCAAAAAGGAAAAGCTCTATGAAGGACCTTTATCTAGAGGTCCACTGAGGGTTCTTTACTTCAAAAACCAAACTACTTGCTGGTTTCTTTTAAGGGTTGCTGTGACAAAATACGATAATGGCTTCGAGCTGGATAGTTTCTTTATTTTTTCATCAAGCTAAGACGACGAAAGTACTTACCGCATCAGGATATGTCTGCACCTCTGCAAGAGCAGTTTCTCATTGCTCTCATCCTTGTCAATGTACTCGTGTTTGTTATGGTAGGCAGTCGTTACAACGGAGTGGTATCATCTATACTTTACAAAGAACACTGCTATAACGAATGAAATGTGGACGTCATCAGGAGTTGCCAACCCAATATAGTTAATTCGAAGCACGTATTTAAGTAGTGCTTTATACTTATAGGGTTTTCTAAGTACTGAGCACTCAAAACTGGTCTTTTATATAGGCATTAGCCTTTAGCATAGATAGTACAGAAGTATTACAAATAACATAGGTCAAACATTGGACGGTTGGTCGTCCTTCTTTTTATCTTCATCTTTTGTGACGTGGCTCTGTGTTTCCAGCCATTATTTCGAACATGATCAGGTGGCGGTGCTTCAACTCGTTTTATGGTTGACGATGAAGCTTCTACTCTTGGTGTCGGTTGGTATTTGATGAATGCCGACTTCCTTGCTTGTGTACGACCTGGAAGCTTGGTTGTCCTGCTGAGTTGGTAATTCTGACGTGGCCATCTAATGCACGAGGCGCATGCAAAACGTTGTTCAGCTGGGTGACATTTTGTGACTGCATAACTTCCTCTAGGTTAGTAACAGTACTGAGCAGAGCATTCAGTGATCTTTGTGCATCCTTTTCTAACTTTGTGTTGTGATAATTGATCAACATTATATTGTACTGTTAATGTTATCTTTCATATTTGAACCGAGGAAGATTATAAGGAGCAAAATTTTTTTATTTTAAAATATAATTTTTTTTAAAAAAATATCATTTTGAGTAAAATTTTGAGATTTTCAATTTTTATTTTTTTTGTATTTTATAATTTTTATAATACTGGAGTATGCTTGTGTATTTTTATATATTAATTTTTACTGGCTTGCGGTGGGCTCCAAAAGACAAAAATGTCAGTACCATGTAATTGATGGCATGTTTTCTCTCTCCTCCACGTGTCACCATCTCAGGCTCTATACCAGTGGACGCCACATCAGCCCTTCCTCTTTTCTCTTTCCGCATCTCAGTAAAACAAGAAAGTTTGCTCGTTTCCCGCTGATCCCGCAACACAAATCCAAACCAGAAAAGTGCACAAACCAATGACTGTCTCCTCTCGCAAGCCGAAGGCCATTTACAGGGCTTTGAAGCCCAACCAGAAGCACGCATGCAAGAAGGAAGTTTGAGCTTGATGCAAATGGCTAAAATATCTTCTGCTTTGTGTGATTATCAATCAAATAAAAAGTTATTTTATGTATCAATCCTTACATCTCCTACTACCGGTGGGGTAACGGCTAGTTTTGGTATGTTGGGGGATATCATTATTGCTGAACCCCATGCCTACATTGCATTTGCGGGTAAAAGAGTAATTGAACAAACATTGAATAAAGCAATACCAGAGGGTTCACAAGCGGCTGAATATTTATTCCATAAGGGCTTATTTGATCCAATCGTACCGCGTAATCTTTTAAAAGGGGTTCTGAGTGAGTTATTTCAGTTCCATGCTTTCTTTCCTCTGAATCAAAATTCAATCAAGTAGGGGCTTAATTTAATAATAAAAATAGAAATTCTTATTTTTGTTTTTTTGTGTAGAACAAATAGTTATTTAGTCTATAGAAATCAAAGTCAAAATAAAATCCGATGAAATTTATTTTGACTTTGATAACATTTGATAATATAAGAGTTAATTGTAAAGGGAAAAAGAATTATGCGAATAATTTTTTTTTTACCGATATTCCTGATTACTAGCCGGGAAACTTTTATCGAGCAAAAAAAGAGCGAATTCTTTCTTCCGTAAAATGAAAATTAGGCAAGGCGAATAAAACGAGAATTTCGCCTTGCCTTAATTATGTATATATAATTCACATATAGAAAATAAAAAAAGTATAGAAAGATGCAAGATTCTATATCTTTTGAGAATCTCTATCCGTGGGTCGGATTATAACAAATTTTTCGGTAATTCATAATAAATTATTTCTTTATTTTATTCAAGTTTATTCAATTTTTATCCAAAAATAAGATAAATTCTCTACTTTTCATGAACATTGTTTTCCGTTCCTTTAAAAGATGCCCTAAGTACACACTACTAGAAAAAGGGAGATGCTCCCATTTTTGCTATTCGCAAGATCAGATTCCTCAAAAATCGCCTTGTTTACAAGTTTTAAGTTTTTCTGCCTTCAAGTAGACAAAAGCCTTCCTTATATTTCTTTGCCAAATTGACTTCCATGCATGAGTAAGACTAGGTCCTCCAAATGTCGGGTGGACCTTATGGAGACTCCGAGTAGCGCACGTGAACACTATTCAGCCACTGAATACGGCCAGAGATGTTGCTGCACCACAGGAAGTGCTGTCCAAGAAGCGGTACAGACCTTCTCTAATTCCCCCAAACTCGAGGTTGTTTGCACTGCCACTGCCTTTGTCCGTTTAGAAGTAGTACATAGGTTTGTACAGCTTAATCTATCATTGTGGTGGAAAAGTCGTGAGCCACTGTAACACTTGGACCTGTTGCATGGGGCAACGTTTACAACATAAGCTTGACGTTTGAACCGACGCTTGTTCTACATCTTAAAAGTTCAGGTTTAGTTTTTGAAAAAGAAAACTATTATCTGATTTATAGGCAATTTTTCGGAACAAAATATTAGTTTAAACAAAATAACTTTTAGATATAATTTTTTAGACTTAAACCCTTTTGTTTTCGTTAAAAGGGTACAAACTTTCTTATACTGAAGGACCTTAAAACGGTCTTTCTGAATTTTTTTAAGACCGTAAAGGGTTCTTAGGCTATGGCGACAGGTCACCTTAATATATGCAATGTATACATCACAGACGTCGCATCCATATCTTCACTTCCGGGGAGCAAATAAGTTCGACGTCTACAACTCTATGAAAAGAAGGGGCCTCAAGCCTCACTCCTCACTCCTCACTCTCGCATTTCTACTCCACTTTCTCTTTTTCAACAATTTTGAAGCTCTAAACCCACTCATCCAACTCTCTTTCTCAAAATACAGGTTTGGTTTTGGGCCACCATAATTACAGTTTTGGCAAGATAGACAGAATTACGACAGTAAAAGGGAGAAAAAAAAAAAAAAAAAGGAACAAAAGGGAAGTTTAGGGGAAGGTGTGGTTTACCACTCCAAATGCATTTTTGCTCAATGCATTTAAAATTAACTGGATTTCCCGTACAATAATTCCAAAATCATTTTATGCTTGTTACATTCGTATCATCCATTTTTTTATCGTTAGTTTATATCGTCAGTTTTTATCATTTTGGTAATGAAATCCCAATCCATGCATGAATGTTCATTTCCAATTTTATGCGATGATGATAACACTTCCAGAGACGTTATGTTCGTTTCTACCTAAATGTGCCCTCAGCCTAATGGTACAGAGCCTGCACGAGGAGTGCCTATAGGACGATGGTCCAGTCAAGCGTCTTGGCAAGGTGCTGGGACATGACAGATATATCCACTTGTGGTTGAGAATTTCCGGGATGGGCTTCTTATTGTCTTGGCTTACCTTTTTCAAGCCGCCACTTTTGTACTTGATTGGCTTAACTTTTTTCAATTAGTTCATTAGATGTAAGAATTAAGTGATGAGAAAATTTTTTAAGGAAAAATCCTTTATTATACCACAAATACATTGATACAATAACTGAAGCAGATACGTAATAAATAAAAGTCCCACGAACAAAAAAACTAATTAGATATCATGATATCACTCACAGAATCATCCTCACACCATACGTATAGGATAATTAAAAATACAGCACTTTGCATTCTTCACTCACAAATACAACATAAGTGCAACCTTATTTGAAAGAGACCCAAAGTCATAACCACATTTATAGCTGGTGATGACATGATAACGGCTGGTTGGCAGTGGAAAGCTGGCCGCGAGTGGCACGAAGCAGGGGAAGAGATTGAGTGGGAGGTTTGCAGTGACAGTGGGAGAAAATGAGGGAGAGGTGAGGACGGCAGGGAAAGAGAGGTGGGAAGGAGCAAATAGGAGAACCAAATTCTGAAAAGTAGAGACGAAGGGCAGAAGAGGTAGATGATAGAGAGAGAGGGAGAGAGAGAGGAAGGGAGGGGATTGGAAAAGGGCGGCTGCTCTAGGAACAGGGTAGTTTGATGCTAGTTAAGAGGCCACCAGCGCTACCTTAGGCAAGAAAGTTGGCAAAAGCAAAACACCCAGAGTCTCCGAAAATATATGTGGTATCGAAGCCATATGAATATAAAATACATACTAGCTAAAACGGCGTACTGAAGATACAAAGCTGTTGAAGACTTTTTGACGGGATTTGGATGTTGGATAGTTCGTGATATGCCAAAAAACGCAACAAGGAAACCGAGGGGAAATATGCAAAACAGGCTAGCAGGCGATTTAGGGAGAAGGAAGATTGCTGCGATTATTGAAAACGAAAGGGATACGAAATTTATTCTATAAAGAAGATTGAAATCAGAAGTGCCCATGGTTGCTGTCCCAACACGGTGTGACTTTGCATCATCTTGCCAAGTTCCTCCGGGAGGGGTGAGTAATACTTGAAAGTTGATTGTTATGAGCAATGCAACAACCACTAACAAAGCATTGCGAGTTTCTTCAGTGATTTGGAGAACAGAAATTTCTACGGTGGAGTCACGGCATAGCAGACGAGCAATCTCTTGGTGTTTTTTCTGTGTTCCGATTGCAAGATGTCAAATATTACAAAGATCCTTTAAAGGCCGAGTCTAAATTAAGTCAACAATTTGATAACTTCCTCTCATCCTATTATTATAAAGACATATTATTATAATCTTGACACTTAAAATAGTCTATAGCATTGTTACAGCTCAATGATTTCCAATCTAAAGATTAAATACAAAACAATTCCAAGCCAAGATCGAGTAATGCTACACCCACAGCTGTCACTTGCACGTCTAAAGAAGACAAACAGTACAACAAGCTTCACCCTAACTTTGCACTACACGCCTATTTAAATGTTAATAAGCCTTGGGTCTAATCCCGATCTGGCCCATTTACTACTCTAATCAACTTGCTAAAAGGCCCGTAACAAAGCAACTTCTCATCCTAAAAGGTGAAAGAAGAAAGGAGGAGGAGATGGCAGATGGTACATATTAATAAAAGAATAAAAATTTATACACTAACTATTAGTAGCAAATGAGATTATTTCTCAATATATTTTCAAGTACTCTATATCATAAACAATTTTAATAACAAAATTTTCAAAGGCAACACTATAATTTAAACAAAAAGAAAATTAATAGCCATGGAATATATGATTACTCATTAAAAAATATATACTAATCTTTGATAGTTTGTTGATTTTAGAGACAATTAATTAATTTATTTTATTAATTTTCAAGTTATAATCATAAAAGAAAATCTAAAAGGTTGTTGAAAAGATAAAGGAAATGAATTTTAGGTAAAATATATTATGTGAGGAATGGAACCCAAATAAAGAGAATAAAAATTGTACATGTAAGAGTAAATTTGAGGATCAGCTCCAGGACTTTGTGTCTAGTTTCATGTTTACAAAAACATCTTGGAGAGATTATTTATATGTGAATTTGTTGTAATATCATGAGTTTATTTTTATAAATGTTGGAGGACACTTTTTTACAATGGTGGTCCTTAGGACCACGTGCTTCTATGAGTCAAATCTCTATTATGCCAATTGTATTCTTTTGTTTTCTTTAATCATAATAGATAAAAAAAAAATATATCCTAAATAAGACTTACCATGGATAGGCCTTTTTTGATTTTTAAGATTGCCTTCTTTGCCGTAGGCCGCCAATCTTGCAATTTGTTTTTCCCCCAAAAGGCTTTCTTTGACGGAGTGAGGTAAATCCAATTGTACAACATGAAAGAAGCTTCGTGCTTTTTACAATTTATGGCAATATGTAAAGCTGTCTCACCATTAGTTGTCAAATCTAAAATAGACTGAGGACAAATAATTAGAATTTCAATCAAAAGCTCAAGATCACCTATTTTAGCTGCATAATGGAGAGGAGTCTGACTGTCTTTTCCTTTAACACGTGCGAGGTCTTTATCAAACTCAAGTAAACGGAGTACCATGGAGCATAAATTTGCTCGCAAAGCAGGGGTCGGTATGGATTGTGTTTGCTGCAAAGCAGGGCTCAGGTCGGGTTGTGTTTGTTGCAAAGGTTGGTTCGGCTCGGTTTGGATTTGTTGCAAAGGAGAGTTCAGGTCCGCTTTGTATATTTCTTCCAAGGCGAGGTGCAGAGGGGTAAGACCGTCTTCATTCAGCTTCCGAGATAAAGACGGCTTTAATGTCATGATCTCGACGGCAAACGAGACATGCCCTTCAGCTGCAGCCTTGTGCAAAGGTGTCTCCGAAAACGGAGTGCTGTCGATCTCGTCCAAAACGCTCCGATGGCTCCTTATCAATTGGTACAAGGCTTCAACGTCTCCTGCGCAACCAGTATGCAGGAACTCTCTAAATATATTTTGCTGATCACTCTCAGTTTGCTGATCACTCTCAGTCTGCTGAACAATGTTTAAAGCCATTTCCATTTCGCAACCGCAGATGGTTAAGAGAAATGGCTTTAAAGCTGTGGAAAAATATGAGACTGGAGTACTAGTGCGCAAATGTGAGAGGCGGCGTCGTCCTTTTATAGGGGTCGATCAAGTCCGTAAAATTCTGTACACGTCATGAAAATTATTTAAATACGCTGCAGTGACCATGACAATGAAACCACTTGTTCGGACCAGAATACCCACAGCACGCCTTCCAGACATTCCTGAACCTTTTACGGATGTTGCACCCCCATATCCTTTTTCTATGTTATTGCGGTTTAACATCGCTTTGTCCTTTGTGCCGTACTTGCCCACCATAAGCATATGAATATCAAGTTTCGGCTTTAACGGAATGCCATGGCGTCGAACGCCTGGTGTCCTAAATTATATAAAAAATAAAAAAATAAAATAAAAACTGTGTAATTGCTCAAATCTTGAAGAAGATTGTTAAGTTTTATAAAAGAAAACCTGTATTGCAGCACAAGACATTGATGCAATAGCATAACCAGATATACATTAAAAAAAATTTACAATATGAACCTCTACTTTAACATTCTATCCAATCCATTGGGTTTGATTAACTTTAACTTGTGTTTTCTTTAGAATATTGAAGCAACATTCTTTGCTTTATTCGGTTTGATTCAATAACTTTATTCTTCCTTGAAAGATTGAAGCAATATACTTTCATTCCTTTTTCTATAGAACCACAGCAGTATTCTTTGCTTGAAGGTCATATTTGCTTTAACTTTTGTCTTCTGTAGAAAGTTAAAACAGCAATCTCTCTTTTTCACAGCTCCAGCATATTAGAATCTTGTGGCTATAAGAGTTGGCTTATAATCTTTCTCCTTTTCATGCTTCTTGCCTTCCAGTCGTTATTAATCTTGGATTCTGCCTTGCCAAAGTCATTAATCGAGTGGAAATTAACACTCCACGTGAAGTTCTCGTGCAAGCTCAACTTCCTCATCTTTTTCGCCTCAATTTTCCTGGATCCAAACTTCTTGGTTGTTTGTATACTACATGCCTCCTTCACATATATTTTGATCTTGATTACTACACATATATTTTGGATGCAAGTTTTCTTATTGTCGAAGCATACAATTTATGATATTAAGAAAAAGATTAAGAACTTTCTATGAACAAGTATTACAAATATACAACACTATTACAAAGTAGTTTGGGAAATACTTTGCTTACCAAAGAAGGAAGGGGTTTTGCAGTTATTAAATCTTAAACTTTAAAATAAAGTCCTTTCAAGACGTATGCTTTGAAACCTCATAAATCTTCCAAATGCTTTTTTATGGAGTAAATGGATCCAAGGTAAAAATGTGAAAGAATTTCAATAATGCAACTTGATATAAAAGGGTTTAATGGCATAGAGTTAGAGAAGTCTTCTTAAACTGAGGTCTAAACTTATTTTGGTTCTTTGTAGGTCTGCGTATTGTTGCAAAGAAATTTATTATGACCTTCAACCAATTAATAAAAAGTAGATTGGTATGATTTGATTTGGACTAGTAACATTAACAAACACAATTTTATTAGATAGCTAGTTTGTCAATATCAACCTTCTATAGCAGAAAGAATGATACAATGATTTCTTTCGGTTAACTTATACTATAATTTTTGTCAAACCCATGTTGAAAACAGAAGTCATCTTTTTTTTTTTAATATCCATGAACAATGATGGTTTAAAATAGTATCCTTGTATAAAATAAAATTCAATGTCATATTAGAAGATGGAATGAAAAACTACAATGAATAATCAGAGCAACTAAAGGAAAGGATTTACCTATAAAACTTCTTAATATATCTTATTTAGCTTGCATTTATTGTATATGGGCAGAACGAAATACAAGATGATTTTAAAATAGAATAGCTGAGATTGTAATCTTGTTGGCCAGTTTGTCAAGATCAACTTTTTACAGTAGAAGGAATAATATGATAGCTCCTTTCAGTTAACTTATACGGTAATTTTTTTAATATCCATGGATGATGACTCTATTTTTATAGAGTTATTTGACCTAATTTAATCAATAAATAATATAATACTTGTGAGAAAATATTTGAATTCATCTTTATTTACCTAAATTTGTCTTGTTGGAGGATGGAATAAAAAACTACAATGAATAATCAGAGGAACTAAAGGAAAGGATTTGGCTATAAAACTTCTTAATATATCTTTTTTAGCTTGCATTTATTGTATATGGGCAGAATGAAATACAAGATGATTTTAAAATAGAATAGTTGAGATTGTAATCTTGTTGGCTAGTTTGTCAAGATCAACTTTCTACAGTAAAAGGAATAATATGATAGCTCCTTTCAGTTAACTTATATGGTAACTTATACGATAATTTGTCTTGTTTATGTAGTATAAAAAGGCATGGAGAAAAAGGACGAACAAGAACCGAATGCATATTTTATGGCAAAATAGGGTCATATCAAGATTAAGAGAGTCAAGATGGGCTTAGGCTTTGGATACTTGTTATTTGATTTTTCATTATTGTTGAACTTTTTAAATAATTAGAAAACCTAGTCATGTTAGAAGTTCAAAGCCTAATTAATATAGGAATTCAAAATATAATTGTTTTAGATCTCCAAAACCTACTTCTACTAGGATAGGAGATAGGTCTAAACCTAAACCATATTTAAGAGAAGAGAAAAGACAAAAGAAAGAGAGGAGGAAATTTAGCACAACTCAAGAAGGAGGCCAAGAATTCAAGGTTTTCTTTAAGAAAAGACAAAAAGGGTGATAGACATTTTGTTCTTTGATTCATGATGTCTTATTTTATTCCTATTATTGTTTCGCAGTATTTCATTACGTTTTAGTCTACATTTGTTAGAATTACGATGTAACCTAATTATAATGGTATAAATTTTATGATTGTTATGTTTTGCAATATATTTGATTTATGTGAAGTTACATATTATTGTGTTTAATGCTTTTAAATGATTAGCTACCACTTAAATTATCTGATTTGCATGTTTGAGACTAACATGAGATGATATGCAGTTACTTCTTGTAATATATAACAATAAATTAAATATGAATAGACATATATCATATTGTTTGTGTGACTTTCAGTGTAAATTAGTAATATTCATAGATCCTAATGCATGTAGTTTGTTTCAATTCATATATAGAGATATAGTGAATTAAATTAACTAAGTAGGTTTACTATACCTAGATATAGGATAGTAAATAAATTAAAAAAATTCTGCTATCATATAGATATTATTCCTCTTGCAAGAGTAAATAATCAACATTAGTACCTAGTAGTTATGATAAAATTGGACGTTCTAACATATTTTGTGTATTTAGTTTTATTAAATTTAGTTGGTTAGTTTATTTTCTATCAATTCAGTTTACTAGATAAATTCTAGGAGTTATTCACAATTAGTAATTAGTTGGCTTAATAATTACCAATCTCTATGTGACGATATCTTACACATCATTATATTACTTGTTCAACATGTTCACTTGCATTTAAAATTTACCAAACATTTAAAATTTACTTGCATTATTTATAAGAGTATTCTTATACATAATGGGATTCAACGTCATATTAGAGGATGTAATAAAGAATTGCAATGGATGATCAAAACAATTAAAGGAAATGATTTGGTTACAAAACAATCTTTTTGAACTTACATTTATTATATATGGGCAGGACAAAATAGAAGTCGATTTCAAAATAGAACAATTGAGATTGTAATCGTATTGGCTAGTTTGCCAAGATCAAATTTCTATAACATAAGGAATGATACGGTGGCTCCTTTCAATTAACCTATATTGTAATATTTGTCAATCATATGATGAAAACAAAAGTCATCTTTTTTTTAACATCCATGGACAATAATCGTTTGGAAAAGTATTCTTGCATAGAATGGAATTAACATCATATTAGAGGATGTAATGAAGAACTGCAATAGATGATCAAAGCAACTAAAGGAAAGGATTTGGTTATAATGCTTTCTGATGTCTTTTTTGGCTTGTATTTATTATATATAGGCATAATGAAATAGAAGATAATTTCAAAACAGAACAATTGAGATTCTAATTTTGTTAGCTAAAGTAAGAAAAATTATATTAGGGAGAGTTTTTTTGTTTCAAAATATAAAATTCCCACAAGAAAATATCATTTTGAATGATATTTGAATGCCTCTAACCTCTATCATTTCATAACTTTTGTAATTTTTGTAATTCTAAGGTATGTCCCTATGCTTTTATACCCTATATTTTATTAATGCAAACTAACACTTTCATAAAAAATACTTTGCAAGTACATATACATTGTAATGAGAGAAAAGCCCCCATAAGTGATGCTTCTCAAGTAGTTCTTATGTAAGAAGCTTTTCTAGGCCGGTTGGATCCAAGAGGTAGTAGGCTCTTCTTTGGGATCCATAAGTATGATCGCCATAACTGTGCAATATTCACAAAATCTAGCTGTCTAATGTCCATTAGATTTTTATTTCCAAAAATAAATGAAATTGAAGCTTCTCTTTAGTTTTTATCTTGAGACTTGGTTTGGGGATTTATTTGCAACCCATTTTGCATGCCAAACACCCTTTTTTATTCTTTGGCACTTAAACCTCTTTTGAGTACTAGGAAAGAAAGCTTAAAACTTGGTTCTAAGTAAGTCCTTGAGTTTTTTTAATTTTTGTTGAAAATGTAAGTTTATATTAGTAAAAATTAATATATAGATACATAGGAATATATCTCAACATTACAAAACTTATGGAAACTATGAAAAGATGAAGGTTGAAAGCTTTAAAGTCCTTGGGATTTTATTTGTAACAACTTTCTTTGTCTTTTAGTTATTTATTAACAATAAGTAATTTCATAATTTATGGTTGTATAATCTATTACTTTCAAATGACCTTTAACTGAAATTATTGTTTTTTTTTCCTTTTTAATGAATGTAATTTAAACATTCCAACAAAATGTTTTGATAAGGCAATGTTATTAAGGACAATGCTTCTCAACATAATAGTATTTTTATTGTGTCTTCTTATCTAATGTTGTTCATGGCATGGTTCACAAAGGGTAAAGAAAAGGAAAAAGAAAAAGGAAGATCTCCACAAAAAAAGAAAAAGGAAACATACAAGAAAAAAGGAAATGACAAAGAATCTAGAAGTACAAAATCTAAATAAATAAATAAATAAATAAATAAATGAAAGAACAAAAAGGAAGAAGATGAGACACAAAGAACTTATTCCAAAAAAAGAAAAAAGAACTTATTCACGTGAGTAGGTTTCTAAAGGTACAAAACTAAAGAGAAAGGAAGGAATAGATGCAATAGGGAATGTTTTGAAGATTAAGCAAAATAATCTAACCATTCATTATAAAAATAAGTTTAGTTGGCTTAAAGAAAATGAAAAGACTAGCTTAGTAGGCTCAAACCAAAATTAATGTGCTTAGTGGGGATTGAACAATCTTAAAAATATGTTCACAACAGAAATGCCTTTCATATTGAATTTATTCTTCTTCTTCTTCTTCTGCAGAGGAATAAAAATTTTTATATCCAACTTCCCCGTTAATGATGGCTCAAATACCATGAGATCGCTAACAACCGGCACGTTTCCTGCTGATGCCGCAACGTGTAGAGGTGTATCCGCGAATGGAGTACTTTTTATCTCCTTCAAAAAGCCCGGATGTTGCTCTCTGAATTCGTACAAATCCTCAACGGTTCTATTTCAAGAAACAGTTGCCCATTCATAAAACTCTACGGCAATCAAGTCGTGAACGACGGAACCTTGATTTGAAGACGAATAGCTATACTAAGTTAGCAAACCCAAAGAAACACCTAATTAAATTTAAAATACTCTGCATCTGACCTTCTGACTGCCACGACTTCTAATTTGGATTCTCTTGCCCGACCATCAGTATGTGAATATCGAGTTCCAATACTCTCGGTGTGCTATGACGTCCAAATTTAGTCGTCTTATTCAACTATTTTTCTATTTATTTAGGAAAGAAGAACAAAAGGGTTCCCAATTGTTGAGAATAAGATTACAATAGTTAAATTATTGACTGGAATTATCCAGTTATTAAGGGTTAATATGTTACTTGGCCTCTAACTGTAGGAGTTTGCATTCTAATCCGTTGTTAGGCTTAGTCACATGTTTATTAAGTAATACTTTAGTTTTTTTCTTTTGTTTCCGTATTTATTTTTGAACACTATCTAAACATAACATATGACCCATATTTGTCTTTTTGAATTTTTTCAATCACCAATTTAAATACTCATTTTTATCAAGATGAATTTTCATCATTCTTTTCTTCAAGCATTAATTCACAGGGAGTTGACGTGATTATTCCTTAAGAACTAAAAGGAAGAAGATTATGTATTGTTTTACCAAAGTACTTATAGGGAGTGATCTGGATTGGCAATATTCATATTCAAATCAACTAACAGTTCTTCTTATAAGAGATTTTTGCAACAAGCAGCATTATTTTGTTAAGCAAGTTTGATGTTTTTAGTGTATATAGCAGACTATCTTGAATAATAAATTGATAATAAGATCTTAATATTCAAACTATAAGTTGACTATTATTCATTTGTTAAAAACTATATTCTAGTTAACCTCCGAGTGTTGAAAATTTGTAGTGAAGTTACTCTTCTATTCTCAAGAGTTTATATTCTAGTTAACTTTTAGTTTTTCAGAATTTGCATTATAGACAAAATTTTTTTGTTACTCCCTTATATATCAAGTAAAAATTCAATTTTTTTAAATATTAAATATATATTATTCAATTTTCATATGTATCCTTTAACATGATATCAAAACATATTCTCTTACTGATATTTGATTTTTGATATGATATAATGTCATAATTTCTTATTCAATTCATTTTAAAACCATTTAATAGATTTTGCATGGGAATTATTTGATATTATAGATTAATTTGACAACCTCCTCCTTCAATTCTAACATTATTTGCATTTATTTATTTATTTTTATACGTTTAGCACCCCATAGCAATTGGTTTCTTCGCATTTGGATACTTTTTTTTTTAAGTGAAAGTGAAGTAATATATATCACCACAAAATATACAAATTATTCATTTACAATATTTTCATTTAGACTCAAATATTACATTTGACAAATTTCAAAGCTCTTGCTTTGCATTTGGATATTTTATTGTTAATGCAAATCATATTTCTTTAACAAATATGTTGTGGATGAGGAAGTCAGCTAAGCTCGTGGAATGGAATGTGATATATATTTTTGTTTTCTGTTTTCTTTTTCGAAGTGAACATTGGACTTTGTGGCAACAATCCCTTAAATAAACTAGCAGGTGCTAGCTACGTAAGTAAGAGGGTTTCTCATGGACCAATGTTAATTCAAAATGGACCTTTTAGCTCTGTGCATTGCATGTGACACGAGATGCAAGCTGAGAAACTCAAATAAATAGACACTTTGTCGGGTTAGTTGACGATGGAAAGACGACATGCGCTGTTGTCTGCCCTTTGGTCGATTAGGGGACCGTTAACCCAAAATTTAACGCGTCTTTCTGCGAATTTGCTGCTCGTCACCGATAATTACAAGTTTATTCATCTAAAAATAAAAAAAATACATGAATGTGCCTATCGCCACAACTTTACTCAAGTTGAATATAAAATACCTTCCCACCACCCCAACTAAAACCCGGATAAAACATTGCGTCCTTGCCCATTCTATACCCTTCATCATAGATATGATTCGCTACATCTATTTTAGGTGTGATTTGGTTCAAGATTGTTATTATTTCGAAAAGTATTAAACAAAATTTTTAATGCCGTGATAATGGTTTTGTCAACGAGGGGACCACTTTATGCACTTTTATTTTTTAATCAACCAATCTGTTACATCCTTGACATTTCTCCGAAGTCCTCGCCGGGCACATGTTGATCAGACGTTGTGATTGCGTATGTGTTAACTCTCGCGTGCAAAAATAAGAAATTTATAAAGTAACTTCTAGAAAGATAGATTTCTCTATTTTAATGCTCTAAAATTTTAAGTTAAATATGAAACATTTTTTATCAAATCTTTATCAAATCTAATATGGCATTAAATTTCAAATTCTAACTTAAACCTTTTATAGATATGGGCAAACCCAAAAGTTACACAAAAAGCGGTACCCAAACAATGGTGTGAGTTAGAGGATTATAATGATAAGTCGTGTTAAAATAAATAATATAGAGTTGTCTCACATTGCTAAAGAGCCTTTAGAAATTTAAGTTCAGCTTTTTACCATATTTGAGGCAAGATGCTATGTTAAGTCTCACAAGAGAAAATAAAAAATGTAATAAGAAATTTATCAAGAAATAAGTTTTTGTACTCAACTTGTTAGAGTTTTAAGTTGAATATAGATTATTTTCCTTAAAATTTTAGAATCTACCATACTCCTTAGAGGTGCACATTTCAATAAAGCAATGTAGACTTTGTGGACAGCCAGGAGAAATTGTTTAAACATGCACGTTTCAAGATCAACGCCATGTTGTTGTTAGACTTTGCGGCAGCAACCCTTTAAATTAGCCAGTGCCTAACTAGCATGCAAGAAGCGTTGACATTTAGATAGTTTAGCTAGTTTTCACTTTATCAGTCATCATTTGGGTCTTGCGACATCAACTCTTTTAAGTAAGCAAGCAAGCAAAGAGAATGGAATCCAAATTAAAGGAAATAAAAGCAACACATGAAAGAACAATTTTGGGTGTTAAATTAAGTAGCTTGTTTGTAGTTTCATGTTTCAATTGACAAGTTGGAAAGATTGTTTGCATTAAAAGTTTTTTTATAATAATCGATGTGTTTATTTTTGTTAAATGTTAGAAGTTATTAATAGTTTAGTATCCTAATGATTGATAATTGACCACTCAAGACTAGTTCTTGAATTACGCATTGAGATATCTATTGTATCACATCCAAAATAGAATTTAGACAAATAGTAAAATTCGAAAAAAAACTCAAGATTTCATAATTAAACTGGATAATGAGAACGAGTTAAGACCCCTCATTCCTTTAACTCATATAGAACTTTTATCAAAGTCAAGTAAATAGAACATCACTTTGTGTAATGTTGCTCGCAAAGCATAGTTTGGTTCGCTTTGAGTCGTGTTTGTTGGTTAAGGTCCCGTCGGGTCTGTTGGTTTGAGTCCTATGTTGTTTGTTGGTTCGGGTTGGATGATGTTTGCTTAGGTAAGCAATTGTAAGTGTTCTGGAAAGGAGTTATGGCATTTTGTGCCATTAATGTGCCCGCAAAAGCGTGTTCCTAACTCCCTAGGTTACTGATCGGTTGTCAGCTATCAGAGGACCCTCGTAAACGTTCGAAGGTAAGCAACGAAATTTTTTTGAATGCAAATCTCTCTTTCCATTTTTAATGAAATACGGAAGATATAGCTTCAAATATTCAAAATCTATCCCAAAATATCCAAATCCACATTTAATTTCACCAAACCGAGTTGTGTACACGCATGTACCTAAATTTTTGTATTTTTTTATTTTTAAATTAATAAACTCACATATTTATAAAGATAAAAAATAAATAAATTTTAATAGAGGATATGAGTTTCTTTAATATTGTATCAGAACATATATTTTTAAGTGTAGCACTTGCTTTACTTATAAACTAGGTCTTCATAAAAAGTTTTTTCTAATGCTAGGGACATGCGACAAGTTGAAATATTATATGTATTCCACATTGCAAATATCATGACATATTAATACTCCTTACGTCTAAATGTTTCTTTAAAAAGAGAAAGTGGATTTATTGAAATCACATACATTGATACAGTACCATAAACACATATCAAAAATTGTCACAAAGAGAACACCAAATTAAACATCTCGCAAATTCAGTGATAAGTATTCTCACACAAAACAAACATACTTGAGAGACAACTTAGAACATCCCACTTAAATTCTTCAGTCTCAAGCATCATGTAGCGTAAATATTCCATATTATTGGAAAGAGATCCGCAGTCTCCGTAACTCAGATCAGCAGACTTTCAAAAGCACCCGCATGTTCGCAGATATGAAGAAAAACAGTAGGAGGAGCGAACGGGAGGAAGAGAAAGTAGGAGAAAGTAGGAGAAAGCAAGAGAAATTTGAGGAAGGAAGGGAGGAATAGTGAGTGCAAGGTGGCTGGTCGAGGCAAGAGAAAATGAAGAAAAATAACCAAGGGGAAAATAAAGATTTATCTCCGCAAACCCCTTTGCTGCCGCTTGAGTATCAAAAAATAAGTAGACAAACCGACACAGCTAATGGCTAAAAGAAAGGGAAAAGCGGCCGGCCTATTCAAAAAGGCACCCCGCCCCTTGTATGTAAGAGGAGTTGGATTTGTTACGAATTGCGATGTGTAAAAACTTGAAAGAAGTAAGCCAATGGCTCCGGCGCACAATTCACCAAGGATTCCAGTAGGAACGAGGAAGCAAATTAGCAAACCTGCAAGCATAAGGCCTACAGTATTCATTGTTGAGAAAGCCATGAAAACTTTACCGTCCATGATTGCCGTCCCCGCTTTATGTGATGGCTTAACTGCACAGCTGGATGCATTGTTTGCATGACAATCGTAGGCTTCTCCCCAAGTTCCTCCCGGGGGGGTGTTTGTTGTTTGAAAGATGATTGTTACAATCAATGTCACAACCACCAACAAGGCATTACGAGTTTCATCAGTTATTTGTCCTAAATCACGGCCTAAAATTGTGGGAAACCTCTCCAGAAAGAAGAAAGGATATCTGTAACGTTCAGGATCCGGAAGAGAACGTCTGGCATCGCGTGGCATATTCCCGATCTCTTCGTCCACTTCGGCTTCCCTTTGCGAGATGTCAAAAGCTGTAGGACCAGCTGTATCCTTAGCCCCACATTTCAATAGCCACCTTACAGCCTGTATAATGTAGCAATAAGTAATTAACGATCCCAATGGTGAAATAGTCTTTTCCAGTCAATTCCCCAATAGCTTAGTGGAGCCATTGAGGGCAACAGACCTATGGATCTTGCATTCAGACGCTACAACTCCTCCCACTAACCCCAAAAAAAAGGGGGGGCAAAAAGAGAGAGAGAAAAACTACACTACAAACTCTACCAAAACAAAGAAAAGGGTGACAGTATGATTGATTTATTTCTTTCCTTACTTATATTTGGTGGCTCTCTTGCCTTTTTATAACATTTTTAAAACGGGAAAAAGAGCGTAACCGAAGAGTGTGGACCTCACCATTGATTAAATGAAATAACTTTGATTAAATGAAAGAAGGAGCTCCATCGCAAAGAGTGGACCTCACCGTTAATTAAATGAAATAACATTGATTTAACGAAAGAAGGGACTCCAACGCATAGAGTGGACCTCACCATTTAAAAAGAAATCAATTAACGAATGAAACCATGATTTTTAATGCATTTAAATTTAGATTTAGTTTTTTACTATACAGATTAATAATGTAACAAAAAAATTCATTAACTAATGAAGTGGATTTGTTACGTTTTAGAACTTTTCTTTTTTTACTTTAACTCTCTTTTAAAGTGAAATAATTATTTATTTTTTCATTGAATCAGTTAATAAATCTTAGTGATTTGACAAGCGATGTTACTTCTTTTTTTTTTTTTTTAACTTTTCTCCCCTTATGTGATTAATTAATGTTTAAAGTCTAAAAAAATTTAAAGAAAGTAATGTATAACTACATGGCTACATATTTTTGAGTGAGAATCAATTAAAGATATGTTTGTGCTTGGATGGCTTAGTAAATTGAGTATAAAAGCAAATGTGTTGCCTATTGGCTGAGTCCTTAGCTACCTTTCCTAAATGTCATGGGTCCTTTCTATTTATCGATACGGGTCCTTTCTATTTATCGATACATAAATTATTAAGTGTACTTATGGTGATCATGTGTATAAAGGCAAATCCACGTTATTAGAACCAAGGAAGCTTTGTTGATTTGTTAGTCTTCAGGGACTATTTAAATTTAGTTTCTATTTTTATTGATTCTCAAGTTATGACTATAATAAATTCCAAAGGTTGAAGGCAAGATAAAAGGAAATGACTTTCAATTGAAAATATATTATGCAAGAAATGAAAGCAACATATGCAAGAGCAAATTAGAGTGTTGAGCTGTGCAGGTAATGATATAATTTTGTTCTTACGAAGACTATTAGGAGGGATTTTGTCATACGTGCTAAAAGCCAATCATGTAATAGTGGTGAGTCCTTATAAGAACACATTGCACAAGCAAATTCCCTTCCATTATACAAACTCCATTTTTCAATTTAGTAAAGAATGAGGGAAGAGGACTTGCCTTGGTTTTATTTCCAGCTTTTGCAACGTGCAAGGTAGTATTGCCACCTGCATCCGACAGGTTTATCAATTCCTGTTCCCGAGAAGCGGCATCTTTGTGGCGAGACCGCTTAAGCCATCCCAACAAGACCTGGAAAGTATCCAGACTCTCGCTTTTTAAGGCAATATGTAGGACAGTCTCTTTTCGATTTGTCACATCTAAAATAGACTCTGGACAGGCTTCTAAAAATTTAAGTGTTCACGATCTCCTTTTTCAGCTGCGTAATGTAAAGGAGTCTGACCCCCTTTTCCTTGGACATGAACAAGATCCTTATTAACCTCAACAAGGCGGCATGCTACTTCGCAATGTTTTTCTTGCAAAGCAAGATGCAAGGGGCTGAAGCCATCTTTATTGAGCTTTAGACCAAATGACGGCTTTAGCATCATGACCTCGACGGCGACTGATGTGTGTCCTGCAAATGCTGCAGCATGTAAAGGATTCTCAGAAAATGGAATACTATCGATATTGTCCAGAACATCTGAATCACTCCTTATCAATGAGTACAGCTTATCAATGTTTCCTTCTCGGGCAATATTTAAACATGCCTCGATACTTGCTTGATGAGCAGCAACACTGAAAATTGCATCAATACTTTTTTGCGGGGCAGCAGCAGCCGCTTCTTTCAAAATTCCCATATAGCTTTGTTGTGGAGCAGCAGCAATCGCCCTCAAAATCAATTCAATACTTCTTTGCTGAATATCAAGAGCACTGAATATCGCCTTAGTGCTTTCTTGAGAAGCAGTTTCACCATTGCTTTCTTGCGGGGTAGTAGCATCACTGCTTTCTTGTGGAGGTGTATCGTCATTACCGCCAACAATATCGTCATCCCTCAAATGCTGATGATTCTGACTCATATCAGGAGTGATGGTTTATAAGGAAATGCTTTCAGAATTTCAAAATGATGAGGTTGTAGACTAGTAATGAGCAGATCAGGAGATTAGGTGTCCCGTTCTTATAGGGGTGGATCAAATATGGGCCTCTGGATTCAGCTATAAAACAGGGAAGGCAGTAGAGTTCAGTATATCGTGAAGACTCTATTTATGGGCATGGATTCTAAGAAGAATGAGCTCTTTCTCATACATATGTGAGCCTGGTCTTCTTAGTGGTTTCAAGGTACTTTAAAATAAGACTTTAATTCTAGTCATTTTTTATTCTATACTGTTGTTTACTTTAATCAAATATGACATCTTTCAACATAATCAAAACCACATAAAATTTGGTTTTTTCTTATTGGGGATCTTAATAAGGATAAAGGTGACTCAACAAATCGTGTTGTCACGGGCGGATTATTTATACAATTTTATTTTTTCCTTCATCCAATTTGTTACGATGCTTTGTTTTCTATGAAGTCTTCGTTGGGCATCATGATAGCAACCCTTTAAACAAACAAGCAACTTGGTTTTTACTTATTAGCACTGCATGTGGCACATGCCTCAAGCCGACTAAACCAAAAGGAGAAACGGCACAGGACAAAACCCTTAAAGAAATTGCTTACCTCAAAAGTCTTCATTGGATTTTGTGACGGCAATCCTTAAAGAAACCAGCAAGTAGCTAGGTCTTCGAAATAAAGGTCGCTCTTTGGCCTACAGAGGCTTTTTCACTTGTCGAAGTTGTCACTGGACCTTGTGACTGTAAACCTTTAATATCTATCCCTTAGCTTAGTGATAAAAAGTTAACGAACCTTCAACTTGCACTCGTAGGTTGGAGATTCGAAAGTCCCCTTCCCTTCCTGTATGCGTATATTTAAGAAGAAAAAAAAGACTAACGCTTTTAAATAAAGCAGCAACGAGGTCGTCAATAGATCTTCTGATGGCAACTAAAATTTAAATAAAGCACCAGGACTTAAATAAAGTGGGAGTCTTTCCACGTGCTTCGGGAAGGAGTAGTAAATTACTAAATAAAATCACCTCAAAGTTGTAAAGATTGTTAAAGCAAACACAATGTCGGAATAAGAATGATTACGATCTACCCTTATGTTATTGGCTAAGAATCTCATAATCCCAATGTAAAGGATACATTGGATGTGTTTTGAAAGTAGCATTTCGCTCTAATATATGTAATAGTGTCATCTTTGACTTGAAAAGACAATTATAGAAAACTTATTTGGTGTAATAAAAGTTTCCCTTTAATTTCATGTCCTATTTTATTCTCTAAAATTTTTATAACCTCTATCCATTAAGGGTGCCTTGGACGTAGCCGATATTTTCTTAGTACAGTATGAAGCACAATCACATTTTATCCTAAAAATAAACTTGATTTGGAAGAATGGTAAATTATCAAAGTTCAAGTCTTTTGTAGTTTCTTAAACCTTTTAATCTGGTCATAAAATAATTAGAAACATATTGAGATTTGCACTCAAGACTTTTTTTTTTTACTAGAATATAAAAAATTATTTTTAGAATGTCTTTTGATATTATCAAACAAGTGATTTTTTCTTTTTCTTTTTGAATCATAAATCTGAGGCGAACTTGCGATTATGACACCCTTTTAGTAATGGATCATTTATTTTCAAGAATGAAAATGTTTAATGCGTTAACATGGTTGTTTAAGTGGTTACCAAGTTTGTAGCATGTATTCACATAATTACAATCGATTCTTCTTAGAATTAACTTGCTTATAGAAAGGTTTATAAATAATCAAAAAAGTGAAATTGTTTGTGATCGCTTCATTTACTTCGAGATTCAAATGAAGATTAGAAAATATGTGACATCCCATTTACACAACCCCTAAAAAATATGAAAAGAAAAAGAGCTAATTGTTTGGTAGTAATAACGAAAGTGAGCACTAGTAGATGTTCTAAAAATTATAAGAGGTAAGCGAACTAGCAAAGCCACTTGTTGGGTATCTCAATCCACGAGTTTGCACCTTTTTAAGGCCCATAGACTTAACCCGTAATGCGTCGTGGTAGATGAGTTTGGTCTGGAAAAGCACAAAATTGTTTATAATAGCATTAGTGGAGGAAAATTCATGTTTTGGTTGGTCTAAGACTTTCCGAGCAAGATATAAAAGTTTCATAAAATTATTTGATATAATTGTTTTCAAAAGTCAATATATTTTTATTTTATGTTAATTAATTAGTGATTAATTAAATTGTAAAGTATAGCAGTAAATTTTAAAGTAGAAGTAACACTACTTGTTGGTGTTGACTTTTGATCATTCAAAAAATTAATAGAGAAGATTATCAATGCAAAAAACAGGAACTTTTCTGATAATCATCTCGTAGATGACGGAATCCCGAGGTCTTGCAAGATCACATTTATGTAATTTGATTTGCTGTTTCCACCCGAATTGTTTACATAAAGTTTTCTTTTTGTCGAAGTCCTATTTGGAACATTAAACATTGATAGTAGGTCTCCTGAAATAGGATTCTTTAAAAACGTGGAGGACAAACTTGATGAACAGTTAAAAAACACATGTAAATGCGAAGTGTGTCAATGGTTAAATTTATACGTTAAGGAAAAGTGTGCGACATCAACTTTAAACATCGATGGTAGATCTCTTAAAATAGAATACTTTATTGTGCCAAAATCTCTGAAAATAAGAGCCGGCTATCTAATGGTAGCGGAGCCACTCTGCATTCAAAGAAACTTTTGGAGTGCGTTTGAAAGTAAAACCTGAACCGCTACGTTACCTTGTATCGAGAGGTTATCTAGTGGCTGTGCGATTGATGAGGATTCCACACAAAGATGAATTCGAATTTTATTCTATTCACAAACTCCATCTTTTGATTAAACAAAACTAGCTTTACCTTCCATTCGATCATTTTATCGATTTATTTTTCAGCCCACTGGTTGGTATTCGCTCACCACCCAAAGGACTGCTATCCAATGGTAGTGGAGCCACTATGCATTCAGAGAAACTTTTTGGATTGCATTTGAAATTAGAACTTGAGCAGCTACGTTACCTTTTATTGAGAGGTTAATTAAAGTAAACCCATCTGGGAACAAAAAAATAACCAGAGTATATGAAAGAATATTGCCTTTAATATAAAAAGATAATTGAAGCAATATATGATTAGACTCTAGGTTTCTTTTACTCTTAGAGCGCCTTCTAATCTCTGAATAGAATCAAAATATTGGGAATGGAATTCAAATGTGAGAATAAAATTATGGTATTTAATTATTACTTGCTTATTATCCAAATGTTAAGATTTTGTATTCTAATTACTCTCTAATTGTCAAGAATCTATATAGTACTGAATTAAAAGCCTTTTGGAGTTTGTATTCTAGCTAACTCAATTTACCCTTAAATACCAAAAAAAAAAAAATATTCAGCTCCCACATTTATTTTATTTTTTTTTATCTTTTTTATTTTTGGTGAAAATGTAAAGGTGCATTAATAAAAAATAGTGTACAAAAACATAAGAGCATACCCCAAAATTATAAGAATTACGAAAATATAAAGGTTAGAAGCTTCCAAATCTCACTTAAAATGACATTTCCTTGTGAGGATTTTATATTTTGAAACAAAAAAGCTCTTTTTCATACAATTTTTCTTACTTTAGCTAGCATAACTAGAATGTTAGTTATTTTGCTCTAAAATCACCTTTTATTTAGTTATGCCCATATATAATAAATACAAACTAAAAAAGATAACTAAAGAAGTTTAGCAGCCAAATCATTTCCTTTAGTTACTCTGATCATCCATTGCAACTCTTTATTCCATCCTTTAATATCATGTCGAATTCCATTCTAAGCAAGAATAGTTTTCTAAACCATCATTGCCCATGAATATTTAAAAGAAAAAATGGTTCCTGTTTTCAACATAAGACTAACAAAAATCATAGTATAAGTTAATGGAAGGGAGCCATCGTGCCATTTCTTTTGCAGTAGAAAGTTGATCTTAATACACTAGTCATCTAATGAAATTATGTTTGCTGATGCCACCAGTTTAAATGAGATTATACCAATCCACTTTTTCATTTATTAGTCGAAGGTGCTAATAAATTTCCTTGTAGCAATAGGTAGATCTATTAAGAATCAAGGTTAGTGTAAGCCTTAATTTAGGAAAACCTCTCCAGCTCCATGCCATGGAAGCTTTTATATCAAACTACATTACTAAAGTTCTTTTATATTTTATACTGTATATCCATTTACTCTATAGAGAAGCATCTGAAAGATTTATGAGATTCTAAAGCATATGTAACAAAATGACTTTATTCCAAAGTTTAAGATTTGATAACCCTAATCCCCCTTCCTTTCTTGGTGAGCAGACTATTTGCCATACTACTTTGTAAAAGCATCATGTATCCGTATGGTCTCCCTAAAAAAAGTTCTTAATCTTTTTCTCAATCTCATAAATTGTTTGCTTCGACAGTAAGAAAACTTGCATCCAAACTATACATATGAAAATTAGAACTGATTTTGTCAACTCCCACATTTATTTTTAACATAATTTTGTATTATAATTTATGATTTATATTCGTCTTCAACGTTATAGCATAGCTTATTAATCTTTAATATTGTTTTCCTTTTAGGACATTCACGACATTAGTAGATTTTAATCTTTCTATTAATTTCCAAAATCTTGTCGTTTCTGTACATTATATATTCCCATTAAAAAAATAACAGGCAACTAGCTAGCGGTAGTGGAGCCTCTCCGCATTCTTCAATTTGAGCTTTCTTCCATCCATTAGCTTTTACCTGTTGATTAAACAAAACTAGCTCCACGTTTCATATACCATTCACTCATGTGATTGATTAATTTTTAAGCACACTTGATGGTGTTCCCTTAAGGAATGCAGAATGAGGAGAAAAAGTATGTCAGTTGAGGAAATCTTGGTATGGGTTAAAGCAAGCTTCACGACAATGAAATGAGAAGTTTACAAAAGCTTTAGTATTTGCCGGTTATCGACAATCATTGTACGACTATTCTCTTTTCACTAAAGGACAAGCTAGTAATATTGTTTTAGTGCTCATATATGTAGATGACATCTTAATCATTAATGATGATACACAAGAAATTGAAGTTTTGCAAGCTTATCTTCATTCTACATTTCGAATCAAAGATTTAAGAGAACTCAAGTATTTTAACAAAACTAGCTCCCCCTTCCATAACATTCCGTTTCTTTCACTTGTTTTTTGGATAAAGTTTTCGGTCCACTTGTTGGCATTCCCCTCAAAGAACGAGGAATGCTTGCACGCAGTAACTTTCACGAAGAGCACAGTGGGCTACTCCATATGTAGTTCCTTAATTATAAGGTGTTTGCTACCAAAGTAACATGCAACATATTCAAATATGCTAACCAATAGAGAAACCGATGTGTGAACGGAGGGTGCGCCGTATCAACATTAAAACATTGACGGTAGGTCTCTTAAAATAGGATTCCTAAATGTGCCAAAATCTTGTCGTTTCGATTTGTTACATACATTTAAAAATAAGAAACTTATAGAGGGCATTTGAAAGCGACACTTGGAGGGCTACACTACTTTGATAAAAGGATAACTAAAGTAAACCCATTTTAGAATTGAAAAACCAAAGTATATGAAAGAATCTCACCTTTAATTTGGAAAGATAATTGAATCAATACTTTTAAGAAAAAATGTATGATTAAAGTCTAAGTCTAGGTCTTATTTTATTCTTACAGAGCTTTATGCTTCCTCAATGAAATAAAAATATTGATAGTGGTGCTCAAATGATAAAATTTTCTTCTTAAAATGTATAATAAAATCAATTTTTTATCGAAAGGTTCACTAAAACAAACATGATTATAATGGAATAATAAATGACCAAAATTCAGGTCTTATTTTATCCTCCAAGTGTCCTCTAATCTGTCCATCCAAAGAGAAACCTTAAAAGCATACGAGAATTGACATATCAATTGTTTATTCTTTTCTTATTAAGTTACTAAATAAAATCACCTTAGATTTGTAAAGATTGTTAAAGCAAACATATTGTCGGAATAAGAATGATTACGATCTACCCTTATGTTATTGGCTAAGAATCTCATGATCCCCATGTAAAGGATACATTGGATGTGTTTTGAAAGTAGCATTTCGCTTTAACATATGTAATAGTGTCATCTTTGACTTGAAAAGACAATTATAGAAAACTTATTTGGTGTAATAAAAGTTTCCCTTTAATTTCATGTTCTATTTTATTCTTTAAAAGTTTTCTAACCTTTATCCATTAAGGGTGCCTGGACGTAGCCAAAGTATGAAGCACAATCACATTTTATCCTGAAAATAAACTTGATTTGGAAGAATGGTAAATTATCAAAGTTCAAGTCTTTTGTAGTTTCTAAACGCTTTAATCTGGTCATAAAATAATTAGAAACATGTTGAGATTTATAATATGGATTTATTTACTTCATAGAAAAGCATCTAGAAGATTTCTGAAATTGAAAAGCATATATCTCAAAAGGACTTTATTCCAAAGTTTAAGATTTGGTAACTCTAATTCCCCTTCCTTTCTTAGTGAACAAACTATTTGTCATATTACTTTATGAAAGTATTGTGTATCTGTATTACCTCCCCAAAAAAAGTTCTTGATCTTTTTCTTAATCTCATAAATTGTTTGCTTTGACAATAAGAAAATTACATGTGAAAATGTACATGTGAAAATTAGAACTAATTTTGTCAACTCCCACATTTATTTTTACCATAATTTCATATTATAATTTATGATTTATATTCGTCTTCAACATTATAGCATAGCTTATTCAATCTTTAATATTGCTTTCCTTTTAGGACATTCACGACATTAGTAGATTTTAATCTTTCTATTAATTTCCAAAATCTTGTCGTTTCCATTGTACATAATATATTCCCATTAAAAAAATAACAGGTGGCTAGCTAGCGATAGTGGAGCCACTCCGCATTCTTCAATTTGAGCTTTCTTCCATCCATTAGCTTTTACCTGTTGATTAAACAAAACTAGCTCCACGTTTCATATACCATTCACTCATTTCATTGATTAATTTTTAAGCGCACTTGATGGTGTTCCCTTAAAGAATGCGGAATGGAAAGCATGCAATTGGTCGTCCGACATGACTGAAGAAAAGCTGAAAACTCGTGAAAGACAAACTTAATCCAGTCAAAAAGTACATGGGAACGTCGACTGTGGATCTCTTAAAATAGGATACTTTAAGAGGCGGCTACGTATGGTAGTGGCCACTCCCGCATATTCAAATAAGCTTTTGGAGTGCGTTTTATCGAGTGGACAGTTAAAATAAACCCATTTTAGAATAAAAAATAACCAAAGTAGACGAAACAAATATTGCCTTTCATATGAAAAGATAATTGAGGCAATGTATGATTAAAGTTTAGGTCTTATTTTATTCTTAGAGAGATTTATGATCTCTCAAATCTGATTGCATATAATAGCTTTACCTTTTGACTAAACAAAGCTTGCTTTACCTTCTATTATTCCATTCACTTATTTTTATTGATTAACTTTTTAGCCCACTGTATAGTGTTCCCTCAAAGAACACGGAATGTTTGAGCGCAATGATGACTAAAACTAAAAGGACAGACAGGAAAGGTGGCAATCAGTCGTCCACTCAAACACGTGGTTTATTCAAGGGGATATTAAACGGTGTGCCACTCAAACACGTGGTTTAGTTTTCACGTGGTTAGTTTTCAAGGGGATATTAAACGGTGTGCCACTCAAACACGTGGTTTAGTTTTCAAGGCGATATTAAACGGTGTGCCACTCAAACACGTGGTTTAGTTTTCAAGCGGATATTAAAGGGCCACATGCATGCAGCATATTCAATAAGTCTTTTCGTCCCTATTTTAGTAAGACGTTTGTTTATGTAAGGGCTTTGAGGCTCTAATTATAATAAGGGCTTTGAAAGCTCAAATTTTGAAACGGAATTGAAGCCCTGAGCGTCAAAAGGGACATTACTGTGGAGAGTGTCTAAAGAATATAGTATTTTTTATTAACAATATATATATATATATATTTTGGTGTGTGTGGAGTAATAACACCTAAAAATCTTAACAAAAATAAGACTTAAACATTTATCATTTGTTATTTGTTCAAATTGTGTCTCCTTTTCTTAAGAAATAGTGTTATCTATTTTCAGTCCTGATTTTCTTTTAAATAAGTTTGTAATATTGAAATATTTCTTTAAACCTTTGTATTTTCTCATTCTCAAATTAACAAATTCACATATTCACAAAATAAAATAAAAAAATATTCCCTATGTGTGGTCCTCTTATTGTGGTTAAGAAATTGATTCAGATCATATCGTTGTACATTGTGTATTACTCAATTCATTATTTTATTCTTTAATAGACCCTTTGTTGTATAAGTTGTGCAACATATTCATTCTTGTATTCTCGTGTGTAGTCATGTAAATGATTGATTCTCACAATCATATCTCTGAGTTATTATGCAAACCATGAGTCTTAAGAGCTTTAATAATTCTTCCAAATAAAAAAATGATCTTATTTCATATAGTGGTAGAAAATGTCCCCGTTTTAATTTTACTTCCAACATTCAAACACTGCGAAAACAAAACTTTTGAAGAAGATGATAATACATGAACTTTGATCAATTGTTGTTCTAAAACTAGTACGCTTTAATTATCTTTCCAAATAAAAGGCGATTTAGTTTTGCATTTCAAAAAGAAAATGTTTAAACTTAAATGCTACTTTCCTCTTTCCATATCAAAGGTTAATGTTGTGTCATATCCTTTGGTCATCTTGTACTCCAAAAAGGATTTGCCTTGGTCATCTTTCCAAATCAAAGGTGATTTTGTTACATACTTTACTTACTAAATGTCAAGATTTGAATGTCACTTCTATCTTTTCATAGCAAAGGTGACATTAGTTCACATCATTTGATCATTTTTTACTCAAAAGAAAAAGGACAAAAAGAAAAAAAGAAAGGAAGCAAATGACATTTCAAAGGATGCCTTAGCTAGTACATGATCGTCAAGCACGCCCATGGACTAGTGCGACAAGAAGCTTTGCAAAATGCCCATCTATACCTGAATATCCTCTTGATCTTAGACAGCAAAAACAGTGGAAGAGAAACTGTGATAGGAGGGATTAAGCATAATTCCACCAATCAGAGTAAGAGATGGGTCAAGCACTTTCAGGATCGAAAGAAAGAGCTGGACAGGGTTTCTTCTCCTCTAATTCGCAAAGCCTTCAGGGGCGGAATGAACATAGCAGAGAAGAAGCAAAAATCTTCTACCCATATAGAACCATCAGCCCTGTAAAGTGAGATGAAATGACATAGTTTTTTTGTCCCTTCGGAAGGACTCAAATCATATTCTTAAATAATTCTTAATATCTCCCACGCACCCAGAATACTTCATAAATAATACCTAGATATTTTCTATCCACATTTCTAATATATATAGTTAGTATCTAGATATTTATTATATATTTTTCTAAAAATCATGTGTAGATATTTCCTATAAATATCTTTAGAAACACATTGTTTTAACAGTTTTACTCTTTGTTCATGCTCCATACAGATGGTTTCAGATCTAATGAGTTGTGCCCTCAATGGGTACATGTATTCCAACTTGCCAACTAGCTTGGGGGCACGTAACCTAACACTTTGACTTTGTCCCTACCGCGTATACGGGGGATTGCCTAGAAGCAGACTGCGTGCCAGCATCTTTGTGTTTGGGCCATAGATGTGAAGGCCTACTGTCCCAAGCGCAAGGCTTTGACTCGTGAAGCGCAGGGCTAACATTCTTGGAATGTTAGAACACTTATTTATACGGCTCATTTGTTAAAAATGGTTCAAGTATAGCACAAAGAATAATTTTTCTTTTAGATTTCTACTATTTTTCAAGACAAAAATAACAATCTTTTACCTTTCTCTTAAAAAGAATCTTTCAGTTATTGATTCGATGGTGTCACATATAATCACAACTTGATATTGATATTTATCATGATTTCGATGAACTTATTTTTAGTCAAATCAAATTTTAATCAAATTTCCAGCTAACCTTATGGGCTGGAAAGCTACTATTTAAGAGACTAAAGTGGCCGTTTCAAATGCCCATCTAAACTTTTGGTGTGGTAGTCCATCTCAATTCTAAAGCTTGGACAGAGCATCTCACTTTTGATATGGAAAGGCCGATTCACTGGACATGGAAGCACGACTCACGCGGTCGAATCACGAGCTTTGGCTGCCCGCTCCTCCGCAGGAGGTTGCTGATAAATGCCGCTTTCGGCAGCACTCCATTGGACCCCGAACCAACGTCCAGTAATACGATCCGAAGATCATTCTCTCTTTGTTATCCATCTTCCTCTGGGATGGTTGCCAAACTAGGGTGTCTTGTTGAGTAGCGAGAGATTACGATGAAAAATAAAAGAGATAGGAGAAGAAAAAAAAAGACGTAACTTACCTGAAAGGATAGATGAAATGATTAGTTTTTTTTTAAAAAAAAAAAAAAAAAAGAAGAGATGAAATTATTACTCTTCCAAAGAGGTAAAATTGGTAAGGGTGAAAATGGATTAGCTTCAGATAAGACAAAGAGTCACTTTAGATGGTGTGGTGTTTCACGTGAGAGGAAGAAAAACAAAACGTGGCTTTGAAAACGTAAGGAACATTGGAAAAGGTGATCAAGCAGATGGCACCCTTCCGGAGTTTTGAATTGTTTGAAAGGGTTTGGGAACGTCCCGTTTCTTTCCAGTGAAATTGCTTAGGTAACTTCTGTTCGGCGGTAACCGAAGGGGTAACTTTTCGTCACGCAGTAACCTTCTGTAAACCTACACGTAAGAAGTTCAGGGGGTAACTTTTTGTCTTACAAATAATAGACCTGGTCATTTTCTCTCATGAAAGCAGTGGTATAAATGCTTTTAGCCGTCAGATTAACGACAGGAGTAGATCATTAGGTATCTTGTGATATATTTGTTAAGTGAAATATCAAGGTCCAGAGTCGCTTCCATAATCGGTAAGAAGAAAAGGCCAAACCTTTGGTTTGAGCCTCTTCGGCCAGTTCGGCTTTTTTTATTATCAAAATAGAGTGAAAAAAACATATGAGTGGTTTTAACGTTCATAATTAAAGTGAAAGCAAGTAACGATATTCTCTTTTCTTTTTGCTATAAAAGAGAAATTAATATTGTTGGAGAAAGTCTCAAGCGTTGAAGATCAAATATCTTCTTTAAAACCGTGTTTTTAGGGGGAAAAAAAATCCTTACATGTAAGAAATATAATAAGATTTAATATATTGATAATAGAAAATACAAATAAGATTTTAATTTATAATAATAAATAATAAATTTTAATGTAAAAAAATAAAAAATATATATAAAGACCCATGCACGACATACTTCCAAACATTGTTTTCCCCTCATTTCCCTTCATTTCTAAGACGTCCGCATATTTTACTCGTGAGGCACAAATTCCTAAACACACACTAACAGGAAAAGCTAGATTCTGCCACTTTTGGTATTCTCAGAAACCAGATTTCTCAAAAATCGCCTGTTGTTTACCAGTTTGAAGTTTTTCTGCAACCAAGTAGACAAAAGTCTTCCTCATATTTCTATCCCAAACTAATTCCAGTGGATAAGACTAGGTCTTCCAGAGAAAAAGCAGACCTTTCGACACCGAGTACCGTAGGTGAACACCATTTAGCCTCTGAATACGGGCAGAACTGCAGCTGAACCCCATTAAGTGCTGTCGAAGAAGCGGTACAGACCCCCTCCGATTCTCTCAAATTTTGCTTATTTTAATAATTTTTCCGAATGATAACTGATTTGTTTCATCTTTTAGTAAGATAATGTTATCATTAAAATGCAACTGACTTGCATTTTTCCAATGTTTTTCTTGGGATGGAGAGATTATAAGATACTTGGAGAATAAAACAAGACTTGAAATCTAGCCATTTATTACCCTAAATAGGTTCCTTCTATCGTTACAAATAACTATTTTTTAATGAAATTGTTAACATTTAGATGAAGTAACACATGGGAGAACATTGTTATGTTCATCTCCATGTGAATGTACTTTTGGTGGAAGAGTAGGAGTGCCATTAGGGTGATCATCTTGCCCCGTCTTACCTAGGTGCTTGGACATGGCAGATGGTGGAAGACACCGATTTGAGGTTGCGATTTTAAGGAAAGTGTTTCTCGTACATGTAAATGATTTTTGATAATATGTTAATTTTACGGACACAATCTTTATTTATTTTTGGTTATTCTCTAGTTTTAAGTTAAGAAAAGTAGGTGAAAAGATAAAAGGGGTCAATGTTCAACAAAACATATTGTGGGAAAAATTGAATCCGAACAATGAGAAATAAAAGCAGCACATACAAAAGCAGATTTGGATGTCAATTTAAGCATATCATTGCACTTCAATTTGTTTTTATATTGGATGTGTTTAAAAGTGGAATGATCAATCTGCCCTTTTATCTCCTCTCTTTGTATTTTATCGCAGCTTTACTCATCATAGCTCCCAGGGCACCTTTTTGGCCGAAGTGGATGACTAATAGCAGTGTGAACTACTTCATCTTTTGCATTTTCTTTGCTTAGCTGATTTTGCTGTTGCAGTTCCTTGTGAATTATAGACGAAGAAAGCTTGTCAACGCCTTTCATCCGGACGGGAAATTGTCCCACCATACTCTTGCATAGATTGCTGTGGTCATGCTAAGTCTGTACATAGAACCATGTTAAGGAGCAGTTGTGTTTTTTTGTGAAAGCATGCGCCTGCAATCTTTTCCGATTATTCATGAAAGTCTGGAGCTGCAGTGTTTGTGGTACAGGTTCAGTTTCTAGTTTTTGATGTTTGTTGTTTGCCTTAGCCAATTGGCTAGTATTTGTAGCAAAAACTTCAAGCTGTATTTACGTTTAACAGCATTGCAATTGTACTGGTTATATAAGAAACTCTTTTGTGAATCAAACAAAAACCTCTGTTTCACAACGACGTTGTTCCTTGTTTGCATTGTTCGATTCTGTTTCCAGCTTCCCCCAGCACTTGTTCTGTTTTACTAGACCCGTGTACTTACTGTGTAGAGCTTATCTCCCTGAAATCCCAGTAAGCACGATGACCTCATTTCCAATTTCTGTGATTATGACAACACTACCAGAGGGGTTATGTACATTACCATCTAAATGTGCTTTCAGTCTAATGGAGCAAGCCTCGACAAAGACCGCCTTTATGACCATGGACCAGTCCCACACCTTGGCAAGGTGCTTGGATATGGCGGACATGGCATTCATATCCGCTTGTGGTGAGAATTTTGGAGACGTGGCTTTCATATTTGGTTGGCTTTACTTTTTTCAATTAGTTCATTAGATGAAAGAATTAATTGATAGGAAAAGTTTCTTTAAAAACATCCTTCATTTGACCGTAAGTACACTAACACATTGTTAACTTTGGAGTCTTCACTCAAAAATGTTTCACCCTCGAGCTGTGGCATACAAACATTCAACCTTATTTTGAAGGAGAATTATGCGGCTGGTCTAGGAAGTGGGAAGTTTGGTTCTAGTTGGCAGTGCGTCTACGCCACCTTTGGCAAAAAACTCTGTACATGAAGGGAATTACAAAACCAAATGCCTATAAGACCAATAATAATTACCCTGACATCCAAGAAAAAAACCCCTTTAAAATATACTCTTTGCGGTCATGTTCAGGATTTGGGTTTGTGACGCTTCGTGATATGACAAAAAACCCAACAAGTAAACAAATGGAAATGAAGCAAAGAAGGCTAAGAAGCAATCTAGCGAGGAGGAGGATTCCTGCCAACATAAGAAACAAAGTGGATCCACCATTTAAGTAATTGAGTGCGTCGAAATAGTAGGGGCCCACGACTGCTGCCCCAGCACGGTGTGAAATCGTATCATCTTGCCAAGTTCCTCCTGGAGGCGTGAGTAGTACTTGAAAGTTGATTGTTACAAGTAGTGCAACAACAACTAACAAAGCATTGCGAGTTTCTTCGGTGAGCTTGAAAAGCGAACTTCCTGCAGTAGGATCAGTGCATGGCATACAAGCAATCTTATCATAGTCCTCCTGTGTTCTAGATTGCAAGCTGTCAAATATTGGAAAGACCCTTGAAAGGCTGACTCTAAATTAACTCAATAATTCAATAACCACCTCTCATCCTCTCTTAATGTGGAGATGCATAATTATAATCTCCACACTCAAAATAGTTTACACAATAATAACACCTACTCCTCGCAAAAGGTGAAAAAAGAATGAAGAAGAAGAAGGCAACTGGTACATACTAATAAAAGAAAAGAGCATTAAACACTAATATAAGTAACAAGAGAGATGATTTCTCAGCATGTTTTCTGGTGCTCTAAAACAAAATTTCTTTTCACAAAAAGTTAAAAAAAAAAAAAGAAAAAAAAAGTTATTCAAATGTACGGTTACTCGTTAAAAAATAAATGTTGATTTGTGGCAAGTTGTTGACTTTAGAAACACTTGATTTGTTTATTTTATTAATTCTCAAGTTGTAATTATAAAATATTCCAAAAGGTTGTTGAAAGATAAAAGCGGTTAATTTTGAACAAAACATATTATGTGAGTAATAAAATTTGATTGAAGAGAATGGAAGTAATAGATACAAGAGCAATTTGTATGTCAACTCAAATAATTTGTGCATACTTTTATGCTTACAAAGACAGCTTGGAGACATTATTATATGTAAATTTGTTATGTTATCAAATGAGTCTATTATAGATATGACATCTCGAAAGAATTCTGTTTTGCATACGGCCGTGCAATACAACTGCCCCAACGCTTGGGAGTGCCTGCTGATAAGACTTCTTTTTGATGTATCTAGAGATGCCGATTTGTGGGAAGCAACAGTGATGAATCAAAGGAATGAAGAAGGCGATACAGCCCTAGAGATGGCAAAGAATAAATTTTTGGTAAGTTATCCTTATGTTTTCTGTGGAATCGGTATAATAGAGGACTATTAGCTTCACACTAGAACTTGCTCTCAAATACTCATATTTGCATATCCTGCTTCCATTCTTCCATAATGTGTTTTGCTTGAGATCCGTCTCCTTTACATATCAAACAATCATTTCAAATTTGATATGTATCAACAAACACTTGGCTTAGTTGATAGCAAGTACTCTCTGAAACTTCTTGATTTCAAATTTGACATTAAGTACATGCATGAGTGTTTATTTAGAAAAAGAAATGTTATGCAACTTGAAAGTTAAATAGGTAAGAAATTAAATGCCAAAAAATTAACATTGATTCCTTTTATGTACGTACTTTTTTCTATCTTAACAATATCATATTTATATAAAACAGTAATATGATACATATGCATTATATATACCAACATATCCATGTACTCTATGTAGTTATATATATTATATAGTACTTACAAACATTTTGCATAATTAATATGTTTATACCATCTGAAAAACTATTGTACACAAAACTCACAAATCACATTAATTGCAACTGCAACAGGGCATGTTAAATATGGTGTAATTATGTCACATATTTAAGTTTTGCATAGGAATCCTCTATATATGGATCACAATAGGGAGGTCATGGGTGCTTGTTTAATTGATCTAAATGCTTAGAGTATAGAGGATATTAACTGCGTTTGACACGTTGCAACAGGTAAAGAAGAGGAAAAAGCGTGGTATCCGAGATAGGCTAGGCAGTTTCTCCGGTCCAATGTCAGACGAGTCAGGCAGTTTCTGCGATCCATCAGACTTGCGGTCGGTGAAAAAGGACCAGCGTGTGTTTTCGAAAATAACAGATGCAGCTCAGGGTACTTTGTTAGTGATTTTTACGTTGTTTTTCACAATCAGTTTCCAAACAACACTCGCTCCAACCGGAGGAAATTAATAATGTGGGCTTTGAAAATTTTCTTAAACAATTAACACAATCATGTTATGAGACAAAGGGACCAAGGTTGAACGTCACGTAGATTTGGCCTTTTTTGATAAACCAATCATTATGGTAGCCTTGTAGCCCTTCATATGTTTTGTGCTTGAAAGCTACACTCATATACACGCAGTAGCTTGTCTATTTCCAACTTGTTTCACTTGGTTTGAATAAGTCTTGAAGACAAGTTGAGGTGAAGACTGTTTTTCATTGTATTTGGTGGAACGACCCAATGGTGGTTCTTTTACCGTCAATGAGTTTATACATTCGAACTTGCCAACAACCTCATCAAGCATATGTAATTATGACACTCGACTTGGTTACAGATGTATATGTGTGAGAAAAAGATAATTATTTCAGAAGAAACATTAAATCGATCCATTTAATAAGCAGATTTCTCGTATATTTGAAAGATTCTTCTAATTCACGGCATTGGATCATTTCATTTTGATTTTTTCAATTGAAGATTGTGCCAATAATCCAACTTCCTAGTCCGGACCAATCTCCTATCAACACTTATCCAGTATGTATTGTCATTGTCTAACATAAACGCAAGGTAAGCTGAATCCAGGATAATTCACCGCATAATAAAACTGCCAATGGTAACAGCCACTAAACTTGATGATGTTTCAAAATATCTAGTACTATTTCTCGGTATTGTTGTTGGGGAATTAACGGTGATATGGATAACTTTATAGGGCTTTTGTGTCAATGGGATGTCATCTTTGACTAATTTCACTAAATCTGGAAGTAAATAAAATGATATTGAACCCTATCTCATGAAGTCCCTTGTGCCTTCAATGTACTGTCATCTATTACGTATCCAGAATTATCTTCTTTTATTTTACATCATGATTATAACGGAATTCCCATCCCAGTGTTGATATTCATTTTTTCTTTTAATTTTACGTGACGATGACAACACTTAAAGACAAGTTGTATTCGTTTCTATCTCAATGCCCTTTCTGTCCAAATGGGCTGCCCTTGGTAAGCAACAAGCAGACAAGCAGAGCGCCGATAGGGCCATTGTCTAGTATTGCGTATTGATGAGTGCTTGGACATGGCAGATTACGCAGAAATATCCAAGTGAGGATGAGAATTTTGGAGATATGCTTCATGTCATCGAGCTCTGTCTTCTTCAAGCTGTCTTCTTTATGTCAACTTGGCCTTAACTTTTCTCCATTATTTCATGTTACATGACTTTGGAAAAATTTATCAAAGAAATACTTTATTGGAGCACAAATGCAATCATACACTGATGGCTGCTCTCTAGTTTAAACAATCAACCAAAGTCTGGTTAAATTTTGGGTTACCAAAAAAAAAAAAAAGTACAATCATACAACGGTACAAGTGGTTCAGCACACTTTCCTAGGCACTCCTATGATGGCAGACAACGGCTCGTAGGCTATCGACAGCTGGCGTGAAGGAGAGGAAGTTGACCAGAAAAAAAAAAAAAAAACAAAAAAAGTAGGAATGAGCAAGGCTAAAAGAGGGGGGAAAAAAAAAAACAAATGGCACCGGGAGAGATAGAGAGAGATTAGGGATAGTCCTTTAGAACTCAGATATGCAACGAATATCAATGACGTAAAAGAAAATGAGACCACTAGAGGATGCGAACCAACCCGCGTGATGAGCATCCCAATGGAGGAGAGGGTACTAGGAAAAGTAAAGAGAAGCATGATAAAACATTAAACCCTGGGAGTGTAAGTACAGGGCCACGGCCTGATTGCCGTCCCGGCATGGAGTGACGATCTAGCTATACAACTAGAAATATCATTTGCGGGACTTAGTATTGTTTTGGGAGGTGAGTGTTATAAGCTGGGAAGCAACCTCCAACAGAGAATTGCGAGTTCTTCTTTTCTTTGAGTTGCTTAGCAGCTCTAAGTGGAGTGCTTTTCCGCCCTAGCGTACTTTTGATGTTGTGGTTGTTAGCCTGTGCTACAGAAGCAAGGAGTCAAACACTATTTTGGGCCTAAGAAGCGCTTGAGTCTCTATTTTGGGGTGTGGTATACGTACTTATCATCAAGGTGTATCCCTTGGGCATTCTTCTTGTCCCTTCTGTATTTGGATGTGTATCGTTTTTTCACAATAATCATCTTTCCAAGTTCCGTTATAAGCAGAGCAGCAATCGTCAACAAACCTCTGCGAGTTTCGTCTTCAACTTTTATTAGTGAAGCACTTAGACTGGGGTCACGCATTAGCACGCGTCTAATGATTTTGCGGTCCACCTGTGTTTACAATTACAAGATGTCAGAGGCTATGAAGACCCACTAAACTCTTATTCTAAATCAACTCCACCATTAATAACCGCCTCTCCACCTCCAAATGGTAAATACTAATAAAAGAAAAGAATGCTAAACACAAAATATAAGTATGAAATATAATAATTTCTAAGTAGTATTTCAAATGCTCTACAACGAAAACAACTTTAACAACCAGATTTTCAATAGTGGCACTATTTTTGTAATTTTATCCAAAAAAAAAGTTTAGAAGTAGTTGAAAAAGTATTGGTTGGTTAAAAGGAAAAAAAAATGAATACTAATTTTCTGTAATACCTGGATTTATTTATTTATTTATTTATTTATTGTTTAAGTTATTGTAGCTTATTGGCATGCAAGGGTTTACCACTTGAGAGGTGGGGCTTTGATCCACTCCCTCCCCAGGGAAAAGAGCAAGTTTGGATTTTCATTTTCCTTTTTTAAGAAACTATGATGGAATCTAGACATATTTTATTCATAATCATAAGGATGAACAAATTTGGATAATAACTCGAATAAGTTGTGTATAGTTTCATTTTTACCTAGACAACTTGAAGAGATTATTTGTACTTCAATATCTCATAATACTAGATGATTTTTTTTTCTTTTAAGCATTAAAAGTCAATCTTTTGCAGAGATGAGTTTCTACTTCCCCCATCTACGGCTCCACAATGAATGCTCTATTATATTAATTTCATTCTCCCTTTTTAGTAGAGAACATGAGTAAAAAAGACTTACTTGGAATAGATCTTTTTGTTTTACAATGGCTAAAAAAGTCCTCCCTTCATTATCCATCTACCTTTCTAAAGTTTTGGTCCACAAATGGCATCTTCAAACGAAGCCTTGTGAAGCCATTCATTCAACAATACAAAGGCCTCAAGGTTTTTCAGATTCAGAGCAATATGTAAAGCAGTTTTACTCTGAGCTGTGACATCTATAATAGGCTTTGGACAAATAATTAGAAAAAAAAATCAGAATATAAAGATCTCCTAATTGAGCTGCCTAATGCAAAGAAGTCAAACCATCCTTTCCTTTTTCTTGTACAAGGTCTTTATCAAAGCTAAGTAAACAGTGCACCACTTTGTGTAATCTTGCCCGAAAATCAGAGTCTGAGTTGGTATGTGTTTGTTGGGTCGGGTCAGATTGAGTTTGTTGGTTTGGGTCGGATTGTGTTTGTTGCAAAGCACCAATTGCGCGTGTTGGTTTGTCCGGGTCGGGTGTGTGGGTTGGTTTCGGTTTGGGACCGTTAGTATTTGCAAAGCAACATTCTAGTTGATATTTGTTGGTTGGGTCGGGTCAGGTGGAGGAGGTTCGGCTTGTTTGGCTCGTGTTGGTTGGTTCTGTTCTGAGTGTTAGTTGTTGCAAAGCAAGGTTTAGAGGGGTGAAACCTTTTTGATTCAGTTTCCTAGCCAATGACGGTTTGAATGTCATGATCTTGGCAACAAGGGAGCCTCTCCTGCTGACGCAGCAACATGTAGAGGTGTCTGCACAAACGGTATATCGTCGAAGTGCACCAAAACACTCGGATGGCTTTGTATCAATGTGTCCAAGTAGTACACAATTGGGGAGATCGGACGTGCTATTTATACAGGGTGTAGAAGTGTGCACACATCATCTCCCCTTTGTTTATAGGCAATTCGGCCTAAGAAAAGTTTGCCTGATGGAGTTCTTTTTAGTACATACGTGGGCCAGGGCTTTTTTCTCGGTTTGGAGGTACTATGCTTAAAAGGTGGACT